>CM066034.1:192001746-192593975 GCA_033557465.1 Ichthyophis bannanicus | reverse complement strand
CACACAGTGCTACCACTGGATCCATGGCATTGAGGGTCTGAGGTGGGGTGGGCCCCGGGATTTGGGTTGTATGTGTGAAGGTGCAATGCTAATGTAGGACGGGGACTGTCATGGACATGATGATGTATGCCTCCCACCTCTCGGTGTGATGCAACAAGCACAAAGGAATGTAGCTCAGACAGAGTAGTGGCAAAGGGGAACATTACCCCCAAATGGAGTTAAAAAGACTTCCCCATCAAAACTTGTCCCTGACATTACGTGTGTGTGACACACATGTAGCCATCAAGTTATGAAGGGAGCATGAACCACAATGTGTCTGTACTGTTAACCCAGTCACGCTAAAGCCTATCTCTCTACTGTCATACTGCTCTGAAGGCCATTATCTACACACCATACATATTAGGATGGCACATGAACAGTCAGGCCATGCCACACCACTCTCCGTTGGATCAGACAGGCTCTGCTGTTCGTTGTTGCCGCAATACAATCATTGTCCAAGGGGGATACAAGGGTACATCATCCTCATCACATCCCCTCGAGTGCACCCATCTCTGTTTTAGGGGCGTAACCGTCATCTAAGAGACTGTGATCTGTCTAAGGATTAACTATGCCTGCAGAACAGCTGGACTGTCCTAAGGTGCATCAACCGTATTGGCGGAGGTCAGGATTGCCAGACGACACATCATGGAAACCAGATGGTCACAGCTTCTGTTTGCACATCTATGAACATACACTGTTGGAACCCCTCCCCCACCTGATCTGTGTAAGCAAGTGGTGGGTGACACCAAGTCACCTGTATGTGGAGTGTCACGGAACCGTGTCTCAAATGTACGAGCACGATAAGTACTAATGGATAATAACTCCCCCAAATAGATCAGGTGGTTCCCACGCACCGGCCTACGGGGCACATCCTAAAGTTATCTGTTGTGAATAGCTCTGTTTGGGGAAAACACATGACATACAGCAGATAGCTGACGTCATAATGCCTGGCTCAGGCCCGCTGCTGATAATAGCAGTCACCCCACCTGTCTGCATTTTGATGTGACACAGACAAATACAAACACCATGTACCTTGTACTGGGGTCTATCTTGTTACATATGTGGCCACTCTGCTCTCCTTCAACGGGTTAGCTATGCCCTCAATAGGCATAGCCCCATCATAACCTGTGTCTCCCAGTGCCACACAACCTCACCTGTTCTCAGTAATGGTTATGTTAGGCCCTGAATATCCCCGGCAAATGCGGTGTTGTGGTGAATCACCACCACTACGGAATGCTGCTCGGAATTGTTTCCCCCTCTATGTCATAGGTTTTCCGCAGCAGAGGCAAGGTCATGGCACCCAGGTTGTTTTCCTACCCCCTCCTATGCTCTCACCTCCTCTGTGTCTCCCTGTCACGATCTGGGTGAGAAGCATGGATCTGCATAGCGCAGTGTGCCCCCTGCCGTGCGGATATGTTCCGATATTTGGGGTTTTCCAGCCGTTTCCACACCCCCGATTGGAGGTGTTCTAGCTGATTGGCCATGTGTATGTGTGTGTGAGTACATAGGTGGCTGCATCCACCTGCATGAGACACACCTGCCAACATTAGCCCCATCTGGTTTACAGGGTGTCTGTGTGTGTGTGCGCATGGGCACGCCCCCCCCCTCTCAGGCCACAGCCTGACATCAACACCCAGTATGGAATACACCGGAGCAACACAGGACTAGCTCGTGCGTGACACAGCTGTCACATTGCCAACATGGGCCAAGGGTCTGATGTCAGCCGCATGGGTCAATGTACGCCCTTGAAGGAGATGCCCCCACCCCGAACATGTGAGGGGGAACTACACCTCTCACACACATGTCAAGCATCGTCTGAAAGGGTGGGTTGCCCTGGAAACTATGCAGCATATGGCGACAGAAGATATGCCATGTGTGCAGGTGATGCACATCCGCAAACGCACACAATCTGTGAAAGCTGCTACACACACCCCTCAAAACCAACAGTCTAGAACCTGTGAAGCGTCAATCACATGTGCACCAAATGCGACAATGGTGGTTGACGGTTGAGAGTACGGTGTATGTCTCTAGTTGCGCTATGAGTAGCATCACAAGCAGGCACCACGGAATGCATGGGCGGAAACAGAGAGTACCTGTCACATGTTGCACACAACTGCATTGGCCAGGTTGTGACCATAACACGTCTTCCCAGGGCATACAGGGCAGAAGTGTCAACCATTCCCTGACCCTGTGTTTTGCAGCAATACACGGCCTGTGTTGGTATGGTGACATATGTTCCCACTGGGATATGTCGTTGGACACTCACAGCTGCAGACATCTTTGTAGTGGCGTGTGTCCCCATGGTCCACTGTCAGGTTGCAGGGACACATACAACAGGGGTCCCACATCCCATCACTTCCCGACACAGTCAAGACAGGTGATGTTACTGGTAAACCCTGACCCACACCCCTGACACTGCCGAGCATCACCTACTACTGTCATGGAGTATGTGCCCGTGACGTGTTATGTTGCATCTGACATACTCTACGCACAGTGCTGCATGTGCCTGTCAAATGGTCCCACTATCATGTACAGTTCGAGTTCAACACATTGTCGGAATGTGGCATACACATGTAACACTGCATATACAGTATGTCCAATGGGGATATGCACTAAACAATGGAATGCACACTCAAACAGGGGCTGCCAATGAAGGTGTACCTGTTGGTGATGTGCAGCCTTGTGTGCACCTGCCACTGCCAGATGGGGTGGGAGAAGATGGACTGCGTGTGAAATGCACATGGGGGAGCATATAATGGAACAACACGGAGGCACACACAGGGGTGTGCAGGGCTCTGACCCACACCAGATACCCTGGAGACAGGTCCATGTTAGGTAGGGGGGGCCTGTTTGAAGCACACATGCAGCCCGGTAACCCCACAACCTGACATATCCCTTCCCTCGGAACACAACACATAAATGGAAGCTGTACAGCACACACATATGTGTGTGATCTGTGGTCTGTTCTACAATACAGGTGACTAAAGCACAGTCCGGCCATGTGAGGAGGAGGAGGAGGAGGGGTGGAGGAGGAGGTGGAGGATTGGGATGCATCTGACATGGAGGGGCATGAAAATGCTGCGGCCTGACCAGAGGTGATGACTGCAGGGGGGTGAGTCCTTGTCCCCAGGAGGGGCACACTGAGCCTCCAACAAGCCTCACCACACAACGTTTGGCTGAAGGAACAGCTGAGCCAGCACCACCAGCACAACGGCATACGCGGGAGGATGTTCTGAGAGCTGAGCTGCGGGCCAATGAAACCTATCACATAGGGACAGTGAAGGTGGGTGGGCAACAAAAATGTTCAAGAAAGATAAACCCAGTAGGTTACTTGTACATACACTAACAGGTGTGCACAATCTACCAGGGACTGACAATGTGGATGAATACACAAACACACACTCGGTAGTGCACAATACCGACCAGTGTGAGACACATCAGCGTACAGTATGTGCAACACACGGTGTGCAAGGCGACCAAAGGGTATGCCACACATGCCCATTAACCTCAATATTGCGTCACATCATTGTTTGATTTGGCCAGACACACCTATGGACTGATCTGTCTCTGCTCTAACAGTAGGGACCAGCAGCAGGCACGTACCACATGCAATACAGGGCCCAGGGAAAAAACGTGGACAAGCAATAGGATGAACCACCGTTAGCACCACACGTATTATCCAGAAACTTATGCGCCTATGGCCCGACTCAGGCCGTGGTCCGTGTCCATCTTCAGGGGCAGGCTCATTAGGCAACACCACACCTTCACAGTGTATTGAGAATGACCTATTCAACCACAGGGACGCAAAGGGGCCCTTCACCTCTCAATGCAGTCACACACCTTCTGCTATCCGAGATAAGGACAACAGTCGTGCATCCGTGCAAGGGGAGGCCGTCCTGTAACACATTTCCACGTTCAAATTGTTACAACAAGGCTTCCACTTGCGTGGATGCACTGCTGGTTAATTATATTGGGAGGGCAGAATGCGTTTTTGTCTACATTGAGAGGTGAGGGGCTCCGGTACATCCCTTTGGTTGATAAGGTCCTGTACAACACACGGTGGACGTGTGTTTAACCTGAATAAACCTGCCCCTGCAGAGGAAAAAGGAATACGGCCTGTGTCGGGCCATAGGCCTCTAATGTCTGTATAATATGTGTTGTGATAAAGGATGGTGGTCCTATTGCTTGACACGTTCGTAAGGGGCCAAATCAGGTTATCGAGTAGTATGTCGACATCTTTTTCCTGGGTGGAGTTTCCCACTGTGGAACCTTGCCTCATGTAGCCATCCGTCGAGTGTTATGTTCGGTGGGGCAGACCTTTGCACGTCTCCACATGACATTTCATCTTCCTTTTGGAGACCCGATCTTCCAATACATCTAGATCCCCTTGCAATTTAACACAATCCGCTTGGATTTCTGACAACCTTAAAAAGTGTTGTTCCCATGTGCAAATTGATTGCCTCACTCGTAGGTCCCTTTTGCAGGTACGTTATGAATATGTGATAGAGCAAACGACCCAACACTGATCCGGACTCACTCCATGTATTACCTATCTCCATTGGGGAAAGTGGACACCTAGCCCTACCCTCTCTGCCCTCTGCTGCCACCCCTGCTACCATGCACATTCAGGGCTTACCTTCCCCCGCCCCACCCCAATTTGTGTGACTCTGAAACATCCCGATGGCCTGCCACCAGCAGTTGAATTGCATAGCATACACCTGTCTAGGCAAATGTGCCAGCTTGTACCCCTGTGATGCAACATCCTGTCATCAACATACGCATTGTGAGCCCTGCACATGCCTCATAGGGTCTACATGCACTGTTATCTGACCACTTGAGTATCCCCCTGGGGAGATGTGACACCCTTATCTGACAGAGGACGCATGGTGCAGTTGTGGATGGGCCCATGTCCTGGGTGTGAATAGGATGCTCACAACCCCATCCCTCATAGTCATGAGCAATGCACCTATCACCTGCCCATGCCGTGTGTATCCCCTAACTCTCCTGCATCCCACATGTTATGTTTGTTAGAATTTGAAACTGAACCTACCAAATGTGTATCCCGAGGTGTCATTGCAATCACCTGCGCCACCCTCCAGCCACACACACAATGTACAGATTGTTGCTCTGGGTCCCAGGGAATATTGTTACATGTGCTGGACAGTGTTGTTTGCATGCTGAGCTGGGCGTTATCACCTGTGATGTCACACACATCATTTACATTGGGCACGTCATGTGTGTGGCCGAACATACACCTTTGAGGTATGTCCCCAGTCAGTTAAATATGACACCGGACCACTACAGTTCGTAACATGCAGGGGAAAAAAGCATGTGTGAAATGTCCCACCCTGTTGGGTATTACGTTCATACCTGGCAGGGGTTAGCTTTCCCTTCACACGGCCATTCTCACCAACACAGGCATTCTTCATGAAATCATAGCTCTGCGGCAATCCTCTGACGGTCCTCATCAAGGAGATGGATCATCTGCGCCAGAGCATATGTGACCGGCAATACCAGAGGATGTGTGTGGCCATGGAGGGCAGCGAGGCTGCGCCTGGTGAGGATTGCACCACCGCCACCAAGACACCACCACCACCACCGAAGCCAACTCCACCTACGCTATAGGCACCAGAGGATGGGGTGGCGCCAGGGGAACGGGGACATCCATTTCCAGGTGACATACCTGTGAGGCGACGGCGTCGAACAAATAGAAGCAGACCAAACATGGGTACCCTAGCATACATTAAAGAGGTTAAACGCCAATGGGTGTCCCCTTTATTGCTCATGTTGTGTTGCACATGAATGCTCTGACCCTGGAACAGGGATCTGACGAACAGGCCATTGCTGCAGGGATTGTCACAACTGTCAGGTATTACTGCACACATGCAAATTACATTGGAATTCCAGACATGCACATGCTGTTGGTAACTGACCCGGGCTACAACTCACAGGTGTACACATGGGCCCACGTGCATATGTCGGCATGCAAAGGGGTTACAGCACCAATTTCCTGCCCAGTCACCATTTACATAACCGTCAGCCGTGCACAATGGGGGCATAAGTGTGCCCATTGGGTGTGTCATGGGCAATGCTGACAGGCATGTCCCGCACCGACATGGGCTACATGTGTATGCGACACACATTGTGTGCCATGCTGCATATTACATTGCTGCTGTCCAAACACCAACTGCTGTCCCACAAGGACAAATCCCTGTGACATGCTTGTGTCTCGGGAACATATGCAGGGGCAAAATCCTCTGGGACTACACCTGTACCATGGGCCCATGCACACACACATAAAAGCACCTCCTCACCACCGATACTCATGTCGCAATGCTCGCTTAAGTTCCACAATCGGGTCCATGCCCAATGTCCGTGATAACCCCAGGCCAAGGAGGATTAGACATATCCCTTCCTTGCATACCTGGTGTGCGTGTGAGGCAATCTCAAGGCCATTGATTGCAAAGTAACCAAACTAAAACCATTTATTTACACAAAATAAGTAAAACGGGCAACATGCACAACATCAAATGCCAAAAGGGGGGTGGGAACACTGCGCAACACAGGGCACATGGGGGCGTCACAGGTGAAAGTGCTGGTGCCTGTGACGCTGTTCGGCAGGTGGCAATAGGGATGCCAGCTGCAACACATCGGTTGTCAACCTGCCGAACAGCCCCGGTCATGCACTGCAGGGCATGGAACACAACATGGATGTAACGCCGTGTGGTCATCCCCGGCCACTAAGATACGGGGCATACACCTGCCAGCCACACAGACACACATGGACTGTTGTCTGTGTGCTGGCATGGGCATGAGCCGTGACAGTGGCCCGGGGATGGCACAGGAATGCGCTGCAGCCGTGCTGTGGCCACACCCCTGCAGTGGCTGACTGGTTTGCCCCATGGACATGTGGTGGGCTGTGTTCCCACAACACCCACCCTCCCCCCTCCTCCCCTCCCTGCAGATACTCCCTCCACCCTCCCAGGCCAGACAGAGGCCCCTCCCTCCCCCAACCTGTCAGCACCCCTTCCCCCTGTGGCCCTCTCCCCTGCAACCCCAATGTCCCATCCTCTCACTCCACTTCGTTTGGGGTAGGTCGGGTGACAATCATCCTACTCCGCAATGTCGTCGTCCGAAACCACCACCACCACATCAGTACCCTCCTCCTCGGATCCCATGATGGTCGGGCTCTGCAGGTTCTCCTCCAAGGGCTCATCCTACCCCCTTGTGCGGCGTGTGCTGGGCCGGCAGAAGCTGTATGTGGAGGTGTGTGGTTCCTCGTCACTGGGCATACCACAATGGTGAGGGGTGACAGGCAGAAATCAGGGCACATCCATGTGGGGCACATAACAGAGTGTACAGATAAGGCAGGCCAGAGGCAGTAGTGGGTTCAATGGCACACAACTGTGGCCATAGCACTCAAATACCCCATCGTGGTGGTTGCTTCCCTATGTGGGAAGCTGTTCCCAAATACCGCATGTGGAACTGTCGTAGGTTCACGAGCCCTTCTTCATCAGTTCCTCACCGCGTGGACATGCACATGTTGTCTTCTGTCAGGCAAGTGCCACCTGTAACTGTGTCTGTCACGCAAGACGCTTGTGTCCTGGGTGGGCCACAATCTTGCTGCTCCACCCTCCTGCTACCTGTGGCATATCCATCATGGTAATGCACCACCAGCAGTACAGTCCCACAATATGTGGGAATAGGTTTGCACCTAGGTGTCACTGCAGTATCAAACGAGCATAGCTGGCATCCACATGCAATTGACAGATAGGGCAGCAATCAGCAGCCTTACTGTGTGGCTGCAGTATGCCCACCACCCATTCTCACACCACCCCCACAACACAACAGTGGGATGGTGGGAGGGACAGTGAGAGACAGAGGGTGTGTGTGTGAGGGGGGAGATGTGGGGCGTGACACAGACACTGAGGGGTGAGGGGGCGTGGGCGACAGAAACACAGGGGACAGGGGTTGCTGCGGAACATATCCCTGGCTGCGTTATTGACAGCAGCTGTCAAAGGTTGTGTGTGTATGATTGCCCCCAGATGAAGGTGGATGCAACGTCACCATTGCTGTGACACATCTCAACACCATTGCCAGTGTATGCACCCATAGTGGGTGTACCTGTGGGGCCAGAACCACCTACAAGAGTAGGCATCTGTGTCCCCCTATGGGTGTTGCTTCAGGGAAGGGTATGCGTGTGATATGTGATTCACAGCATCCTTCGCACAACATGGAATCCCTCTGTGGCCGGAAGTTGAGTGTCATTGGCAGTGATGGGCCCCTGCAGACCACAGGTGGGTGCCTAGTTGAATGCCCTACACACAGACAAAATGGCAGGGGGCACGGGAGGCTTATATGTGAACCCATGCTGGGGCATATCTCTGTAACAGCGGGTGGGGTATTTGCAGTGCACATGTTCACATTTGCACACTGCAAGGGTAGCAAGGCATGCAAGCTGCAGGGTTGTTGTCAGTCTGAAACCTTGTCCTGATCATGTGAACATGAACAAATGGGTGATGCTGTGGGGGGACTCAAATGATATTCCATGAGACAGACACACACCCTGGCATGCACCCGGTGTATGGAAGGGGGATCGGACCTGAACCTCTGTCGTGAGGGCTGTGACCAGTTGGACAGCACGTCTAGGTGTGCGTAGAAAATGTCCCCTGGCACACCAATATGCAGCGCACCCCGCCATGCCACCATGTGCATCACTGTGTGTGTTGTGTTCGGGGCCCAGGGTGGGTGATGTGTGTTGCGATGGGCATCACCGTGCTAGCAGAGACAATGGGGAAGTAAAGGCTGTGGGTGGCTGGCCCAGATGTCTGTGGCCATACGGTGAGGGCGGGGTGGGGATATAGTGAGGACTCTGTGGGGATGTGGGTAGATGGCGTTTGCCCCTGTTGTGTTCATATGTATATCCCGCAGGGGGTATAGTCATGCCCAGTTGTGTGGCACCACAGATGTGTCTGTGCCCTCCGTAGTCTAAGTTATGTTGCAATGTAGGGGCTGTGGAAACACACAACCCAGCTGTGGAGGCCGCCCCCAACCTGTTGGCCCCTGCATAGCACGTGTGTACCCCATGTTCCATAGGGGTGCTGGGGTCACAGTCAGGGACATGTCCATCCGTTGTGTTGAGAGGGGTCGGGGTTTGTGTGGGGGTCGGACTGTGCCACCTACGTATGGTGTGCAGGGTCCAGCCCTACTATGATTTCTCCAATCCCACATACATGCAGGGACATGGATCGCATGAGATGTTCCACATATGTTCTTCTGTGTTTGGCTGTGGGGGGGGGATTACATCACAGGGTACTGTCAAGGTAAGGGTGGATGCTGTCGATGCTGAGACCAGCTATGGCTGCCTGGCTCCCGAGCTAGGGTGGTATGTGTTGTGTGAGGTTGAAAGTTTCAGTCAGCTTGCAGTGTTGGGTGTCCCTGATGGGCATAGCACAGATAGCATCCCTTTGTGGTGCACAGTGCGTAGTCCTTGCCGTGCATCCGCCTTGCAGTATCGGTTAGTAATCTGCCTAATGGCCAGTGTGGACCTGTCATAATCACCTTGTGGATCCTCTGCTAGGGCCACCTTTTTCCCTGACCAGTTGGGCAAGGGTTCAGTGGGTGTCTCAAACCAGTAGCCGTGTGACAGACTGGCCCATGTGGTTTGCATGTTGGCCGCACCATGTGACCATGACACAAGGTCGGGTTCAGACACTCAGCCTATGCACCCCACACCGGTCCAATGCCTACCCTGTTAGCATCATTTGCTCTCTCCCCCCCCACACGCTCCGCAATGAGCGTCACCTGTCAGACGGACCACCTCATCCACCCCCATGGCATGTGGGAGGTGGCACATCTCGATGTTGTAGATATTCTGAACACATCCATTCCACCTCAGTCCCCAGAGGACAGGGGTATTTGACACCTCTCTGGTTTACAGACACACTGCATGGAACAACACCATTACGCAAATGGCCGGCATCAGTGTTCCAATGCCACTCCCAGAGTGTGTGGCACCATGTCATCCGTGAGATTGTGCTCACAGCATAGGTGCCGCCAACAGAGTGGGGTGCTCAGGGGTCCTTTCCTTTGGGGACACAGGCAACGTCCAACACAGCAACGTTATCATCTATCTATTCGACATGTGGGGGATGTTAGGAGGGGTCTCTCTCATCCCATTCATGGAGGGTGTCGTGTCATATGGTATGTACCTTCAGGGTGCCACTACACCCTTGGCATCTGTTGGATATTGCTGTTTCTCCAGACTCATGTGTCCGGTGCTTTACCTCAGATGTGGCACTAACTGTGTGGAGCCTGGCCACAGGTCCTGGAAGCCCCTGTGGGGACTGATCCTGGGGCGCACCGTGTTCCATCTTGGGAACTGCACGCACTCCAGCGCCCTTGCAATTTCCATTAATGTACACGTAGGTAATCACATTCACTAGGCACCTCACAGGGTTGTACGTTATATTTCCGTGTGGGGTTGTTGCTGAGTGCCGGTACGATTCACTGGTGCAGAGGTCCCGAGAGGTGATCAGTTTACAAATGAGTCCCACACGCTACACATCTGCACTGCTGGCCCATATGCCCCTGCTGTGCCCCTGAGCTTTGTGGGGTGTCTAATCACACGATGAGTGTGGTGTAGGGTGGTGTCAGGTCCCTGTGGGGCCAGACATAGTTGAAGGACAGTGTGTTTTGTACCGCATACTGTGTGTTAGTGACCAAATGCTTATGGCGTGTAGTGTTTTGACGGCTACAGCCCAATACACTTGCCCCCCCCCCCCCCAAAAACGGCCCCCCCTAGGGGCTCGAGAATGCATGGCTGACTCCATACCTTGCTGTGGTCATTGACATGGCCGTTGGGCCTGATGATACCACCAGGCTGTTTGGGGCAGAGTGACCCAATTCATCAGTGCCACTGCTGGTGCATCCCGATTTTGTATGGTTTGTGGCCGCCTTTGTGTGGACCATGCCACAGTATGTTGGGGTGTGGATGTAATCCACAGGACACATTGTGCCTCACAGGTGACATGGCTACCACCACCACAAGGTTGGGGGGGACGGGGGGCTCTTGGCATGGCTGCAGTGTTCAGCCCAGCACCCCTGGATGCCATCTCACTGGTAGTCCAGTCAGGTGACATGGCAAATGTGTATCCTTGCCATTCAGCACACTAGGCAGTCCTGACAGTGACCAGCGAGTGATTGGCACTCTTGTGTCCTGTCCTCTGGCACATGGTGTATCGTCTATGTTTTTTGTTGGTGTTTTTGTGCCTATGCATTCATAGTGGTGGGTCGTGATAGGGCATTCTCACGTTTCCCATGGTATATTGTGTTTGGTTGATGTCAACACAGCTACTAGTGATGGGGGTTCACATACAACAGTTTTACTGGTAGTGTGACCTCGGCAGGCACACACACAGGTGTGGCTTCAGACATGGAGGTGTTCTGCACTCTACAATAACACAGAGACGGGGGTTTAGCTTCAACAGCTGAACTGTAAGGCAGCATTTGTGGGGGTGCATCATGGAGGACCAACAGGAACTGTGGATACCCCCATACGCTTCTCTACTGGCCTGGTGGGGAGCAATGACATGCTGGCTTACACAGGGCATCAGGGAACACAATGGTTCAACCCATTCATGTTTTTCACAGGTGATGATCTGTTCCCAGTGCCACATACATGCCTAACTGTGGGTGTGGCCAATTTGTGCTTGACACCTATGTGCATTGTACGTTTTCTCCCTTGACGCACGTGACCCATTCCCTGTGGCACCCTTGACAGACATGGCAGTGCCATGCATGCCAATTTGGTTAGGGTGATGATGATGTTCCTGATGAGCCTATAACCCTGTAGGTGGTACTGTGGATACATGTGTGGTCTATTACCTACACATGTCATGCAATACAGACACACTGGCAACATGATAATCCAGCACACATGGGCGGGTGATGGAGAAACAATGTGACATTGGGGGTGGGTGCCCTATCCACCTTGGCAGTGGATAGGTCCATTACACTGTATGTCTACCAGGCCATGGTTGACAGTGTTTTGACCCACTACAAGAGCTGTGTGTCCTGTATTTTTTCTTGAGATACTGCTAGATATAGCAGACCTACTTCCAGGGTGACACAGAGCCCACTTTGAATGGACTCCCTGGACCCCTGGAGGTAGGGGGATGCCTAACACTACATTAGTACACACAGCCATATCTCCAGGGGGACACAGAGCCCACTTTGAATGGACCCTTGGACCCTGGAGGTAGGGGATGCTTAACACTACATTAGTACACCCAGCCATACCTCCAGGGGGTCACAGAGCCCACTTTGAATGGACACCTTGGACTCCTGGAGGTAGGGGGATGCTTAACACTACATTAGGCCACACAGCCATATCTCCAGGGGGACAAGAGCCCACCTTGAATGGGCTCCCTGGACTTCTGGAGGTAGGGGGATGCTTAACACTACATTAGTACACACAGCCATATCTCCAGGGTGACACAGAGCCCACTTGAATGGACACCTTGGACCCCTGGAGGTAGGGGATGCTTAACACTACATTAGGCCACACAGCCATATCTCCAGGGGGACACAGAGCCCACTTTGAATGGACTCCCTGGAACCCTGGAGGTAGGGGGATGCTTAACACTACATTAGTACACACAGCCATATCTCCAGGGGGACACAGAGCCCACTTTGAATGGACACCTTGGACCCCTGGAGGTAGGGGGATGCTTAACACTACATTAGTACACACAGCCATATCTCCAGGGTGACAAGGAGCCCACATTGAATGGGCTCCATGGACTTCTGGAGGTAGGGGGATGCTTAACACTACATTAGTACACACAGCCATATCTCCAGGGTGACACAGGAGCCCACTTTGAATGGACTCCCTGGACCCTGGAGGTAGGGGGATGCCTAACACTACATTAGTACACACAGCCATATCTCCAGGGTGACACAGAGCCCACTTTGAATGGACTCCCTGGACCCCTGGAGGTAGGGTGATGCTTAACACTACATTAGTACACACAGCCATATCTCCAGGGGGACAAGGAGCCCACCTTGAATGGGCTCCCTGGACTTCTGGAGGTAGGGGGATGCTTAACACTACATTAGTACACACACATTTGCTCCAGGGGACACTGAGCCCACTTTGAATGGACTCCCTGGACCCCTGGAGGTAGGGGGATGCCTAACACTACATTAGTACACACAGCCATATCTCCAGGGTGACACAGAGCCCACTTTGAATGGACACCGTGGACCCCTGGAGGTAGGGGGATGCTTAACACTACATTAGTACACACAGCCATATCTCCAGGGGGACACAGAGCCCACTTTGAATGGACACCTTGGACCCCTGGAGGTCGGGGGATGTTAACACTACCTTAGTACACACAGCCAGATCTCCAGGGGGACACAGAGCCCACTTTGAATGGACACCTTGGACCCCTGGAGGTAGGGGATGCTTAAACACTACATTAGGCCACACAGCCATATCTCCAGGAGGACAAGGAGCCCACCTTGAATGGGCTCCCTGGACTTCTGGAGGTAGGGGGATGCTTAACACTACATTAGTACACACAGCCATATCTCCAGGGTGACACAGAGCCCACTTTGAATGGACACCTTGGACCCCTGGAGGTAGGGGGATGCTTAACACTACATTAGGCCACACAGCCATATCTCCAGGGCAGTGGTTCTCAACCTGTCCTCGGGACCCCACTAGCCAGTCGGGTTTTTCAGGCTATCCACCCATGAATATGAATGAGAATATATGCATTAGAAATAGCCTGCCAAACTGACGGCTTGTGGCCCTCCAATGCTGGGATTTGGGGACCCCGGCCTTACACCTCTGTCATTTAAGATTGTGAGTGGACAAGGTACAGATGTCCAAGACATCAAAAAGATTAGATGGAATATGTCACATACCTCCTCACCTCTCACCACCACCAAAATATTGTCTATTAGACAAACCTTTTGGTGGTGGTGAGAAACTAGGAGGGATGTGACACATTCTATCTACCCTTTTGATGTCGAGGACATCTGTACCTTGCCCACTCACAATCGACTTGACAGAGGTGTATGGCAGGGTCCCCAAATCCAGCACTGGAGGGCCACAAACCAGTCAGTTTGGCAGGCTATTTCTAATGCATATATATCTCATTCATATTCATTGTGGATAGCCTGAAAACCCGACTGGCTAGTGGGGTCCCGAGGACAGGGTTGAGAACCCCTGCTCCAGGGGGACAAGGAGCCCACCTTGAATGGGCTCCCTGGACTTCTGGAGGTAGGGGGATACTTAACACTACATTAGTACACACAGCCATATCCCCAGGGTGACACAGAGCCAACTTTGAATGGACACCTTGGACCCCTGGAGGTAGGGGGATGCTTAACACTACATTAGGCCACACAGCCATATCTCCAGGGGGACAAGGAGCCCACCTTGAAAGGGCTCCCTGGACTTCTGGAGGTAGGGGGATGCTTAACACTACATTAGTACACACAGCCATATCTCCAGGGTGACACAGAGCCCACTTTGAATGGACTCCCTGGACCCCTGGAGGTAGGGGGATGCCTAACACTACATTAGTACACACAGCCATATCTCCAGGGTGACACAGAGCCCACTTTGAATGGACTCCCTGGACCCCTGGAGGTAGGGGGATGCTTAACACTACATTAGTACACACAGCCATATCTCCAGGGTGACACAGAGCCCACTTTGAATGGACACCTTGGACCCCTGGAGGTAGGGGGATGCTTAACACTACATTAGGCCACACAGCCATATCTCCAGGGGGACAAGGAGCCCACCTTGAATGGGCTCCCTGGACTTCTGGAGGTAGGGGGATGCTTAACACTACATTAGTACACACAGCCATATCTCCAGGGTGACACAGAGCCCACTTTGAATGGACTCCCTGGACCCCTGGAGGTAGGGGGATGCCTAACACTACATTAGTACACACAGCCATATCTCCAGGGGGACACAGAGCCCACTTTGAATGGACTCCCTGGACCCCTGGAGGTAGGGGGATGCTTAACACTACATTAGTACACACAGTCATATCTCCAGGGGACACAGAGCCCACTTTGAATGGACACCTTGGACCCCTGGAGGTAGGGGGATGCTTAACACTACATTAGTACACACAGCCATATCTCCAGGGGGACACAGAGCCCACTTTGAATGGACACCTTTGACCCCTGGAGGTAGGGGGATGCTTAACACTACATTAGGCCACACAGCCATATCTCCAGGTGGACAAGGAGCCCACCTTGAATGGGCTCCCTGGACTTCTGGAGGTAGGGGGATGCTTAACACTACATTAGTACACACAGCCATATCTCCAGGGTGACACAGAGCCCACTTTGAATGGACACCTTGGACCCCTGGAGGTAGGGGGATGCTTAACACTACATTAGGCCACACAGCCATATCTCCAGGGGGACAAGGAGCCCACCTTGAATGGGCTCCCTGGACTTCTGGAGGTAGGGGGATGCTTAACACTACATTAGGCCACACAGCCATATCTCCAGGGGGACACAGAGCCCACCTTGAATGGACTCCCTGGACCCCTGGAGGTAGGGGGATGCTTAACACTACATTAGTACACACAGCCATATCTCCAGGGTGACACAGAGCCCACTTTGAATGGACTCCCTGGACCCCTGGAGGTAGGGGGATGCCTAACACTACATTAGTACACACAGCCATATCTCCAGGGGGACACAGAGCCCACTTTGAATGGACACCTTGGACCCCTGGAGGTAGGGGGATGCTTAACACTACATTAGTACACACAGCCATATCTCCAGGGGGACACAGAGCCCACTTTGAATGGACACCTTGGACCCCTGGAGGTAGGGGGATGCTTAACACTACATTAGTACACACAGCCATATCTCCAGGGGGACAAGGAGCCCACCTTGAATGGGCTCCCTGGACTTCTGGAGGTAGGGGGATGCTTAACACTACATTAGTACACACAGCCATATCTCCAGGGTGACACAGAGCCCACTTTGTGGGTCTCTCTGGACCCATGGGGATAGGGGGGTTATATTTTAGAATAGTTTAACACCACCCCAGGGCACAAGTGTGGCTGAGGGCCCATGTGCTCAACGTTGCCACAACCCATGGTGGTCGCCCCTATGTGTTACCCTGCAGATGCAGATACCGCCATCACCACAAGATGTTTCCTGTGGCTATTTAGCCAGATGCATGGCCCTAGCTGTGTTGCTGTGTGCTGTGCGACATCAACACCACCAGCTGTCATAAGGCCAGGGGGGCATCATGTCCTCTGTGGACACATCCGTCACCACCTGGCTAAATGGCCATCCACCCAGATGTGATACACAGTGCATATGGAATGTGTTTCACCTGCTACACTTGACTTCTCTAGACTAATAACACACAACAGCATGGACATCTGTCATCAACCCTGTCTGTGTATATGTTTGTTGTGCCGTATGTCCATTCACTTACGTCACGTTGGTGGTCTGCCTGACGATTGAATCGCCTGGTCAGCCTCTCCCATGCCCTCTGGACCTTTGCCATGTTTTTGCTCCTGGAGGGCCCTGGGAAGAGCCTCTTCTGTTTCCTGGCAATCAGGGTGGACAGGTGGCACAGCTCTCGTTGGCTGAACGCCGGTTTCCTTACTCGGGACGCCATTTTGTTTCAGGGTGTGTACACGCGCGACCGCTAACAACGCAACTTCCGCATTTGCGCGTAGCGGTTCGCGCTGGTGCACGGCGCATGGCTGCGCGAATAATCGAGGCGCGCACGTGCGATCGGTATTGCTGTGTGGCAAGATGTTGCGGTTATTACCGGTACGCAGTATTCATAATAATAGTTCATAATTTTAATAACAATATGTGTCATGTGCTCAGCATACTCACATAACTACGAGGTGCCTCTCCTGTCCATTTAAATATGCGATAAATATTATGTATTACACCTGTTCACACACTCTGGTCCTGAACCTATGGACACATATCCACTGATTTCTGGGCCATTGTCAGATGAGGTGTGCTATGTGTGTCACATAGCAGGTAGTGCTCTGACACTGATAGCAATGGGTGCAGCCAGAACATCAGCACCAGGTGTCAATCAGACTGGTGATATGGGGTTCTGTATGTTGGTGGACCATGTTCTGTGGTGTATCAGCTTGTACAGACACCAATGCTGTATTGTTTGCTGTAGGGGTCTTTATGAGATTAATATATGAGCATTGCACACATACATTATGTTGCGTGTTGGACATTATGAGGTGATGTGGTCAGCATGTCAGCACACTGCACAATAACCTTTGGTATGTGTGCCGGCATACAGTCCTGGTGGCTGTGATCTTGCACAATGTTTGCTACATGGACTGCTTAACCAGGCGTCATGGGTTACATCCTCCAGTTGGGCTCTAGTGTGCCAGTCTCAGTAAGCTCACATTATCATACTGTGTTACACCATTGGCCATGGTGCTTTCCATGTACATCTATGCTTTTGCCAGCATATATTTTCTGACATTGCAACATTATTACCTGCCACAGACCCCTTTCAGGATTACAGAGGTGATGCTAGTGACAAGACCCTCACACTGCTGCCTACATCATGTGCGGTACACCATTCTCAAAAATGGATCACCGCACCCCTGGTAACCACAGCACACAGTCTGCAGGATTGCCTCTTTAGCCAGCCAGGCATCTGTTCTTATCAATCTAGTTGTGGCCCACACCTGACCTTGCTGCATGTGGAGCCAGGGGTTCCGTGATTCCATACACAGTGGGGTGTTTGGTGAGTGCAGCCATTGACAGGTCCCTGAGTGTGAACTAGTGGTGGATGTTCGGAGATCCTCACAGTGCTGTCAGCATCAGGTGCTCCCCACGCCACCATATAGTGTGGACCTGGCTTACTGCACTGTCATGGTGTTGGGGTTGCCAGTAATACATGATATTACACACATTCCATGCGTGACAGCCCCCATGAACCTTGGAAATGATTGTTTAAATGTTACAATGGCTTGTTCTATGTATGTTAATTTCCTGCAATGTAACCAGCACTGCTGCTGACTGGTGGATTATATGGGACAATGTGAGGATCAAAAAACATTGCTTGTACAAACACACCTCGGATTTGAACCACCAACCTTTCGATTCCGAGGTATTGCAGGCACCAGTGGACTACAGCTCTGTGGCTGTGATGAGAGGTATGGCTGCCTGCAATATGACCTCTGCAGACTTTGTGCTGCAGTAAACAGGGTGGTGTCAATCCACTCACACCCATGATGCACTGCATATGCACAGCAGCGGTCTCATGATGGCCGGACGGGAGGGTTTACAACCCCACAGCACCTAGGCCTAGTGTTGGGCACTAACCTTCAGTGTTGCAGCTACAGAGTGGGTGCACACCATCACAGTGTGTGTGGTGTGTGCTCACCCTGAGGGTGATGTGAGACACACAGCACCTATCCTGTCTGAGCTGGCTTATACATCATGACAGCTTGTCTGCCGATGTCTGATAGGTTGGCACATCAGACACACCTACTCTCCACCTTGCAGCATCTGTGCCTCCCAGAGCCTTCTGGGCTGCAATGCTCCTCAAAGGGTGCATATCCTGTGTGGGTGCCCTGCCTTTCATGATATATGTGCCGGGTGTGTGTGTGGGAAATGGAGATTTCCATACACATAGGCAGAGTGTGTCAGACCACCAAACCTTCTGTGTGGAACACAGTTTCCCCCAAAATGATGATATGTACATTCTATATACCATCTAGGGTGCTAGCAGCTGCCAGCAACAGCCAACGCAGTCCAGCTGTGTTAAGGACAACCTGCAGGTCACTCTGTGCAATCTGGGACAAATCCATGATTCAGGATCAGGCAGACAAACAGTGGGGCTAGGGACCCCCTACTCACCCATCACCATCTGACATTCTCCAGCAAAAGGCACAGTGTGTGCCCAGCTGATGACCCTGCAAGGTGTTGCTGCCAGACACATACAAAACTGCAGACAGGCCACTAGCCAGTCCAAAGTGCATGCTCTCAGGTAAACTCTGTGCATCCTTAACTGGGATGTGAGCACACCCACCACGCAGTTGATTCAGTGATTGGGCACCATATACACAGAACCCATACACATCACATGGGTGAACTACTCTGTTGTGACCTAGCCATCCCATGGTCACTGATCATTCAAGGTGAGAGTGACCTCCACACAGAGCATGCTATGGACAACATGTCTGTGGAGGTGATGGCAAGGCACAACATGGTCCTGGCATGCACATTTGCCCTGTGTAGCTGCATCCTGCTCCTGCCGCCCTGTCTGTTCTGTACCCACAGTACTTTGCTCCTCATTATGCACATTGTCAGGCCAATACTGCCAACAGTGCTATCATTGTGGGCTGTGGGGGTTGTTCACAGCCAACACACACTGGATAGACAGACACACACTCCCCACACCTAGGACAGCATGTAGCTGATGCAATATTATTTGGGAGCCCTGACCAACGCAACACTAATGGGCGAGGTGCAGGCATGGCAACATTGGGGTGTACATTTAGAGATCTTTCCCAGGGTGCTAGTCTCTGCGGCAGACATGACCTGACACGCATTGCACATACATCAGAGACGTTTGTATGTTACAGATGGATGATGTGGTTGTGCTTAGCATAGGCGTTTCTATCAGTCACTGCTCATCACAGGCTTTCAATATGTGTGTGACATCTCCACATCTGTATTGTGTGATTGATCATGTATGCACATGCTAGTTTTTAGAGGGGCACACGAGGCCCAACATCCTGCCACTGCATTTGTCTTAAGATAGTGGGGCCTGCAGGTGGATGTGTTTCTGCCTCTGTTGGCCAGTGTTCTATTGCAGTTGTTTACAACTCCAGTCAATGTTGTGCAGACACAGGTTGGTTTTTCATGTTGTCCGTGATGATTATGGCTCTGATACAGCTGCATACCATGGTGGTGTTTACGTGACTTGCAGCACACCCATATTTGTTGGATACATCAGCAGAGCTGAGTGATTTGTGACCCTCCATGGCTGCATTTGGGATACTCTGCTCTGGGTGATGCCCTTGTTCATGGTGTGTGGGTGCCTGGGATGTAAAATAAAAGGCAGGTTTAACTATCCTATGCCTGTGTCATCAGCCTTAATGGATTGTGCTCAGTATCCCCGTTTATTTCTATGACAAATATGTGTTCAGGATTGGGAATAGCCCCAGCTGAGCTTTGAGCCTGTGACTTTCTGGTTTTGCATACACTGTCTGAGTGCACTGCACCACTGTGTAGCCACAGATTGGCTGAGTCCCCTGGGACATTCATGACTGTCCATCCAACAGGGCCTGTCTGTTGCAGTGTACAGTGCCATCCTGCACATGGCTAGCCAACTGCATGCTGTGGCTATGAAACACTGGCCCCACCACCACTTGTACCCGTCCGATACCATGCTGACATGTCCCTATCTTTTAAAACATGTGAACATATAGAGTTGTGCCACGCCAGACCTGCACTTGGGCGACTCGGCTGTCACTTATGCCCATTGTAATGGGGCGGGGGGGGAGGGTAAATTATGGGGTGTTGAGACACGCTTATGTTCTCTGCAATGAAGGGGTGTCCTCACTATCTGTGTTTGATGGTGGTTAAAATATGTGTTCAGGATTGGGAATAGCCACAGCTGAGCTTTGAACCTGTGACCTTCTGGTTTTGCATAGACTGTCTGAGTGCACTGCACCACTGTGTAGCCACAGATTGGCTGGGTTCCCTGGGACATTCATGACTGTCCATCCAACAGGGCCTGTCTGTTGCAGTGGACAGTGCCATCCTGCACATGGCTAGCCAACTGTATGCTGTGGCTAGCAAACACTGGCCCCACCACCACTTGTACCCGTCCGACACCATGCTGACATGTCCCTATCTTTTAAAACATGTGAACTTATGGAGTTGTGCCATTCCAGGACTGCATTTGTGCAAATCAGCTGTCAGATATGACCATTGTAATGGGGTATGTGTATATTATAAATGGGGTGTGTACATGGGGTGTGTACTGGGGTGTGTGTCAATTATAACTGTGGTGTGTAAATGGGGGATGGGGTGGGGTAAATTATGGGGTTTGGGGACACGCTTATGTTCTCTGTAATAAAGGGGTGTCCTCACTATCTGTGTCTGATGGAGGATAAAATATGTGGACTGGGTTGACAGGAGCACCAGCTGAGCTTTGCACCTGTGACCTTCTGCTCTTGCATACACTGTCTGTGTGCACTGCACCACCATGTTGCCATGGATTGGTTGTATTCCCTGGGAGGTCCATGACTGTACATCCATCAGGGCCTGTCTGTTGCAGTGGACGGGACCAGCCTGCACATGGCTTGACCACTGTCTTCTGTGGCTAGCAGGCACTTCCCCCTCCACCATCTGTATTGTTTTGCCACCATGCTGGCATGTCCTTATCTTGGCAAAGGCATATGGCAAGATTGAGTTGAGATACTCCAGGGCTGCATTTGGGTGAATCGGCTGTGGGTGATGCCCATTGTTCTGGTGTGTGTGCGGTGCAGAGTAAAATATAGGTGTTTGCTACATGCTTATGTTCTCTGTAATAAAGGGGTGTCTTTACTATCTCTGCTTGGTGGTGGGTAAAATATTCTGACTGGGCTGGCATGAGCCCCAGATGGGATTTGAACCTGTGTCCCTCTGGGCTTTGCATTCATGGCTCTGTCCACTGCACCACACTGTTGCCACAGAAATTGTGCAGTACCTGGAGATGGTAAACCTGGCAGGATGGGGTCCCAAACCCTGCTCTGCACATTTTTACTGTGGGCTGCTTCACCCTGTCTGGTGACAGACGTGAAAATAAACCCCAGACATGACCATGGAAAAGGGGGATAATATATGACCAAGATGGGCAACAGTGATATTGATGGCCAAACATGGGGGACACTCCCAGGAAAGCTCCATAAGGGGGAAATGCTTTTTAGAGGTGTCTCCGCTCCATACACATTTCCACGCTGCATTTTGTTTTGTGACTTTCCTGCGTGTGGTTTTTCATTTGGCCCATTACTGGACCTGTTCCCGAGCTGAGCTACTATTAGTCATTTTTTCCTGTGGTGGTCATTTTATACTTCTAATTGCATTTTTGTGCTGTGCACGGGTCTCACACTGCTAACGTTTTGCAGGTTTCCCCCGTTTTGCTGTACATTGCTGACGGAAATGGTTTTCTCTTCCCTTTAAATGCCCTCTACCGCGAGTGTTTCACTCGCGCTATTTTTCCATTGTAAATTCGGGCCCGATAATGTGCGGGGAGCCTCTCCCCTCCCACTCTCCACCCATTGACCCCGTCCCTCCGCCCCTCCAGAGCCTTCCTCCGCCCTCCGTTAGACGTTCCACGCCTCTATCGGAAATTTGCGGGCCCGCACTTGTAAGGGACCCGTTAGTGTGCCGCGCACCTCTGCGGGGGTGACACGCAAGATTGCGGGGCGTTTAAGCGCTCTTAAGTACCGCTTTTAGTGCGCTATTTTGCGGCGCGCAAATTAGCGGTTTTTAGTAAACATGCCCCCATGTCTAATGTATTCTATCAAGATCTCTTAAAAATGTACAGGTTTGTACAATGTGTCTTGTCTAGATCATAGAATTAACCTAAAAAGCATAAATCTGCTATATGCTTAAGTGATGATGGTAGCTGGGTCATAAAATAAGTCTGGTGACAAGTTGTACTCTTCCCCAACTTTATATCTCCTCCATCTGTTTCTGTTCCATTTTCTTTTGCTTTGCCCTGCCTCCCTCCCCATCTCCTCTCTTATCTCCTTACTTTTTAACATCTGTTGGAGATCCTCTAGAATATGTCTTTTCACATATATGCAGATCATATCTAGCATTATGTCTCCTTGTGGGTCAGTTTGAATGGAACACTGGAAAATGCCAGTCAATATTTGGAAATGATTTGGAGGTAAGCTGTGGCTAACAGAATGAAGTTAAATCCAGAAGCAAAGATCTTGTTTAGTGGTAATACGATCAGTCAAGTGGATTTGGTGAAATCTAAGTTCCAAGGAATACCCCTTCCTGTAAAAAATAACTTCTGTATTTTTAGAATCCATCATAAATCTCTATTTCCAAGTAGCCATGGTCTCTAGAAGTACATTCTACCAATTGCATGATTGGAACTTGGTCTAAGCTGTTTTTCAACACCTGTGCTTTAGCCGTGTTCCTGCCTGCCCTTCTGCTCTGGTTACATCACATTTGGACTACCTCTACACCCTATGAGGCTAATTTTACGACAGGAACCTGGGTTAAGAGAGCCCAAACATTCCTAGTTTAAGCCTATTATATAAACACAAGTAGACACCTGCTTGTCTTCATAAATTACTGGTGGCAGTGGCAGTTATCACACTTTAAATTCAGGGGCAGATATTTGCACTTCTTCTATTGTAGATGTAAATGAATGCATAGAAAATGTGCATGTTTGCATATAGATTAAGGTATTTTATAATCAATACATGTACTTATGAACATTGCCTATGCTCTGCACAGCTCATGTCCCAGCTACACCTACTAGCAATGTGCATGTTTCATGTCAACGCTCATACTTTATACCAGTCAGTATTTTATGAGACCATTTACATGCAAAAATGACTTTATAAAATTTCCCCTGTATGTGGTGTTACTTAAAATCATAGGGCATTTGCACATAGTCCAAAAGATATTGCTCGGGGTATTGACAGGCTACAGCTTAAAGAAACATCTCACCCCATTCTTCAAGGAATCATGTTGGCTTCTTGTGACAGGTCAAGCAAACTGAAAGGTTTTAAACAAGGACTTTCTTTACTCTGGGAATGGCTCCAGTAAGACAATCCAGCCCACTCCTTAAGTTCACAAGACACAATCTTGTTGGTGTCCTACCTTTGACGACAGTGAGGAAGACTGTTACTAAAAATAAACTTCTTTTCCTGCTCTGACCCAAAAGAAATTAGGATGATCACAATGAGCCACATTTCATATAGGCCAGCTAACAAATATGGAAACATTTAAATTAGACACAGGCACGATTCTGACCCAATTCTGAAGACATGAGCTTCTGGTATTAGGATAATAGACATGTCCGGCGCGGCACGCTCAACATGCTGTTCAGTAGACCCGTGCATGTATCCTGCATGAGACCCGTGTACGGATACAGGCATGGACCACAGAGTAAAGCAGAAAAACACATCTCTAAGATAGTATAAGAGAAGATAAATATGAATACGTATGATAGAACATACCTTGCATCAAATGGTATTTGGCATCATAAAAAGGCTTCAGTAAGACATGCATTGATCATCTCTACATACACCCTTAAAAACACTCAGCATGGACCCTCATCATGTGCACAAAAAAACAGTGGTAACATAACAATCCCCCCAAGGGATGCATATGATTGCTGAACCACAAATGTATGCCCTGGGTATGGCATGCTGCATGGCACAATCTGGGGACAGTTGGCATTACATCAGTCATGTCTCCCAGTACCTGCCCTCCTCCCTGATTTGCGGATCAGCACACCAGATCCAGATGCTCAGCACTTATAGATAAAAGCTGCTATACCATAAAAGCATGGAGTGCCAGGACTACAAATCCGATCCCCCTTTCTCACTCAGACACAATCCTGTTGCAGACTCACTCACACTTCTTACATCAACATTCCTATTTTACATAACCCAGGAAATGGCAGGGTCCCCTAGATTAGCTCCTTTAGCACAAACCACTGTCAGCATAGCCACCATAATCACAATTGCTTGTGTTAAAATGTCTTTAGGGATAGTTATTAATGCCTCTTTTTCTCTCATCCCTTATTTCTGTTTATTATAAATGCATCTAGTTGTGCAGCAAAGCACTATTACCCAGCTCATAAACTCTATCCCAGCTGTTATCCATAGGCTCCTAAAGTGCACTAATGTTTTTTACAAATTTTTAAATGCATTTAAAATTATTGAAAAACTTTCAACTTTGCTAGTCCGTTTTAAACTGCTCAAAAGTTCTGAGCAGTTCCATTCCCTGGAGGCTTTACACACCATCCTTGCAGCAATGTCCTGAAGCAGCCAGGGGCGAAACTCGAGTCGACAGTTCACTTCACAGTGTGCTTGATGCCATCACAGCTAGGAGTTTTTGTGGGACTACATTGTCAGTTAAGTGCTGACAGGAAGTACTTCACTGCTAGCAAATGGATATGAAAGACTATTGCATGTATCAGCTAATAGATAGAAAATAAAAGCCTTCACCATGTATTATAATGCATAGAGAATTCTAAATGATAAATAAAGAAACTTGTCTGCAAACACACAGACCATATGCGCTTGAAACATCAATCTAGTGAGGAACTATGGTGGAGAAGCTCAGCTGATTTAAAGCTCAAAACGTTTGCGACAAAAAAATGGGGGGTCAGAGTGCAGCAAGCATGTCAGGAAAAAAGTAACGGGTTGTAAGATCATGTATAAAAATGTATAATGGAGTATCCACACTATAAGCTTTAAATGAAACAATGATATAGTATGTAAAGGGAAGCATCACCTGTTACACTAACTCGCTCCATAAATCGAACATTCAAAGACTTGATATCCCGCATTGCATACATTGTAGTGCATTATTAAGAATTAATGAGCAGTCGGTGCAAGTGTGTAAGTGGTATACATGGAGGCTGCTTTAAAAAAAGAAACCTAAGTGTAAAAGACACGAAAGGAATGTTGGAAAAGCGACTGGCACTATTGTGACATCTGGCACCAACTGGGCAGCTCTCGACCCATTTCTCGTGGATTGGGTAAGCTAAGAAGTGGAGAGGTTCTGGAGGTGGATCTGGTGATGTTGGATAAGTTTCAGATGTGGTAAGTTTTGTTGCCAAGGGCATGTGTCTACATGCCAATTTTTAGCACAGGCTTTTCTCAATAGCATGCGCTAAAAAAATATGAAACAAAAATAGAATAGAATGAACCAAAAAGGCAGTCACTGATGAATCAAAAATAAACAAAATGGAAACAATTCTCCCATATTCCTACATTTTACCCATGGCCTTTCTCCCAAATTTTAAGTGAAAGCACACATGTACATTCACACTGAAATGTGCTATAGGTACCAAATACCCACAGCCATTTGCACCAGCTTCATCAGTGCTTTTGATACCACTTCAAAGAAAACAACAGATATAAAGATAAAAATGAACTTTATGGGGGTAATTTTATAAGAGGCCATGTAATTTGTGGTGCCACGTATGCACCTAACTAGGGGTTATTTTAGTCATTAACATGGGTATAGAGCCACATATGTGCATTAATGACCTCCTATAAAATATCGACCTGCATAGAAGTGCGCACACTGCTTGACAGTTTGGACATGCACATTGATGGAATTTGAGTAAAACATGGTGAAACACACAAGTGTGCATATAGATTATAAAATTCTATAATTTACACACACTCATGCAAATAGGTAGGTGTGTAAATTAACACCATCTCTAGAGATGATGTAAATGTCTGTGCTTGAACTTAAGACATGTTTCTGTAATTTATGCTAATATTTTGTAAAAAAAAAAAAAAAAAAAAGTAGCACTACCTTTTCCTTATAAAATAGTACCTAAACAGGTGCCTGTTTTCATGCTTAAGGTAAGCACTTCATTATAAAATTACCCCCAAAATCCATTATTTCCCTCGTTCACCAAAAACATACCTCCTTTTAAAGCAGCTGTAAGGACAGGGAGAAGGAGCTTGTTGCACCTTAGACACTCTCCACTGGGAAGTGACTATCCAGGGAATGTGTTTTTATAAGACACCTTTCTTTCCTCTCCTAGAAGTATGTTGAGAGGGGGACATCTCTCCCATTGAATCTTAAGTCAGAAAGGACTAGAGTTTAAAGCTGGTGAAAGGGGGGACAGGCAGACGATTCGATCTGTTCTTCTTGTCTCTAAAGAGTTGCCTCAACTGACGGGAAAAATGGACATCTTTTTGAAGTCAAGGAAGAAGTGTTAGCAAACCAAGTGGGTACCGAGTCAGCAGAACCAAGGGGTACTTATATTTATTTATTTAGCTGTATTTATATTCTGCTTTTCACCGTGTCAAAGCGGTCAATTGGGGGATACATTTAACATGAGGGGATATGACACACATATGTTAATACTTACAGGGAACATGGGCAATGGAGGGTTAAGTGGCTTGCCCAAGACCACAAGGAGTACCTATAGGACTAGAAATCCCAGTCCCTCTGGCCTGAGATTGCTGTCCCCAGGTGGGACTTGAACCCCTGGCCCTCTGGCCTAAAGTACCTTGTCCTAACCACTAGACCACTCCTCCCTCTGGGAGGAGTGGTCTAGTGGTTTCAGGACAGGAGGGGCTCACTGGTTTCCCATGCTCTGCAGAGTTCTTCCTAAATGAGGAGAAAAACAGGCTTTTGGGGCCCTAGGCTTCTGAGGTGTCAGCACAAGTCCCAGTGTAAAGAAAGCACACAACACACCAGGTTGAGATTGCTCCAATGAAAATTATTACTGGGCAACTTCTGGCAAGTAGAAAAATCATTGTGAGGCATGTTTACTAATGGGGATGCTAGTAGCACATTGATGCACTGTCGAATTAGTGTGGAGGTCCGCAATAATTTTGGGGGGCGTGTGTGTCTGTCCCCCTGCTGATTGCATGAGGTTAATGTGCAGGACCTTGGTAACCGGCATACAGGAACATTTAGCGCTACCCATTGGGGTGGTATTAAGTACACCCACAGTAATGACAGCATTTGAAATCAGCACATGCCCAAAATGCCCAAACTAACTGCGATGTGCCATCAATGTCCACATTCCACCCCAAAACCTGCCCAGTCCCCACCCAATCATGTACTAAGTGGTGAGCAAGGCGCCCTCAGTATGCAGCAAACCCTGCGCTAATGGTTAGTGCACATCAGTAAACATGCCCCTATACGCAGTGCCTTGGTACTGTGATGAAGCTGACACTACTGAAGCTATGGAGTTAGGAGAAAACTCCGTTTCTTTTAAAGAAACTGATTTACAGAGAATGCATTTACCAAGAAGTGCAGCTAGAGGGAGTAGGCATTAGGCTGCAGAAGGTAGGCTGACACACCCAGATTGTAATGATGCAATACCTAACCAAACACACCTTATATTTAACCCAGCACAAGGCTCACACAACTATTCTTTATAAAGAAGGGAACTACAAGGACCATAATGCACCTGGTCTAAGTTAAAGTTCCCGGCTTCAATAAACAATAAATGTCCACTCTGACCCTTCAGCACGCTGCCACCGGGAGGGGCTGTGACATAATGGCGTAGTTTTTCGGATTTCCTTCTGGGAAGCAAAGAAGAACATACCAATTCAGGAAGAAACTGCCAAGTTCAAAGAAGGAAAAGAGCACCAAGTGAAACACTGAAGTGTTGCTGCCAGCACTGGTGGAGCGCTGAACGACAGACCGACACATCTTTTCTAAAGGCATGAGTCCACGCCTGATACAGGTAATAAGTGGGCATAACCTGTGATGGATTCAGGTGCAAAAGTCCTGAGAATCCAGTAAAAGGGGGACTGACAAAGGAGTTGCCAGTACCGCACTTGTTTTTTTTTTTCTCTCTGTTTTTCTCTCTATAGGAAGTAACCACCATGGAGCCGAAAGAGATCCTGCAATGGATGGCGGCGCAATTCGACAAGCAGCAGGAGATGGCTTATCACGCGCGAGAACAGGCGGTGACAGCCATGCAAGCGCAGCAAAAGCCCGTGCTTGAGCTAATGGAAGTTTGGTTGGCTAAACAGAAGATGGCGAGTGAACCAGTTCCGTCTCCTCAAGGACTAGATGCGATGTCTAGTAACTGTGTGGTAGGACCATGGTCTTACGAGACATTGACATTGGGAAAATTATCACCTAGTGATGACATAGATGATTTTCTTGAATCCTTTGATAGGATAGCCCATACGATAGGGTGGCCAAAGGAGCAGTGGGCCATACGCCTGGCAACCTCGCTCACTGGAGAGGCGCTGTCTGCGTATAGGGCTATGCCCACAGCTCTTGCCAACAATTACACGGAAGTAACGAAGGCTATAAGAGATCGCCTTGGGTTAACTCCAACGGAGTACAACCGAACGTTAAGAGTTACCCGACTTAAAGCCGGAGAAACACCAAAAGCTCTAGGTCAAAGGCTTAAAAGCCTAACAATAAAATGGTTGAGGCCCGAGGGTAAAACCATAGACACCATACTCGACACTATTGTACTAGAGCAGTTTATGGCTGCTGTGCCCAAAGAGGTGCAGACCTTCCTGATACTGCAAAATTGCCATACTACGGAGGAAGCCATCCTCCTCACAGAAAGGTATTTTGAAGCGGAATTGGCTACGCACAAAGGTGGTGAGGCTTCAAAAACAGCAGCAGAGGCTATGATGCAGTCATCAGAAAGGGTGTCAAAATATAAATCAGGAGGATTCAAAGCTGGTATACCTAAGCCCGGAAAGCACTTTGTGGAAAAGAGATGTTTTCATTGTGGGAAATTAGGGCATGTACAGAATGAATGTAAGGCACGTACAGCACTAATAAGTGAAAATGCAAAAATGTTAAGAGAAGGATTTTTGTTAGAGGTTAAGGTACAAGGTATAACCACCACTGCTCTACTCGATTTGGGGGCAGATCAGAGCATGATCTCCAGGAAGCTCTGGCATGTTATAGAAGATCAAGCTGAGTCAGCACCAAACCGAGCAGAGGGAAAAGTGAAAATTAAATGCATTCATGGAGCCTCTTCTTTCTATCCGGTATATAAATTGTTAGTAAAAGGGTTAGGGATAGAAAAGGATATATTTGTAGCCGTAGTTCCCAAGTTGCCACACGATTTAGTGCTAGGCAGGGACTGGCCCCAATTTAAAAAGGGGTTGGAGAAGGGCCTATCTCCCCATGAAGCCCTTGTATCCACACGAATCCAGTCCAAAGCAGCCATAGTTCCTAGCCCACTCTTTGGAGACACTCCAAAGGCTGACCAAGAAGTGAAGAGACAGCTTTCAGGGAATGATACTACCCGTAAACCAAAATTTGTACTTAAGTTTTGCAAAATGTCTAATAGAGTCCAAAGTCCATGAAAAGCCTCATCCCAGGCAGCTGGATATGATTTACACAGTGCCGTTGAACAAATTATTCCTAAGCATGGGAGGGCTTTAGTAGACACAGAACTGCAAATAGATTTGCCTCCAGGATGTTATGGCCACATTGCACCCCGATCTGGCCTAGCCTTAAAACATTTTATAGACGTGGGGGCAGGGGTAATCGACCCCAACTATAGGGGGGAAGTTAAAGTCCTGCTTTTCAATTTTGCCAAAGAAGACTTCATGGTCAAAGTGGGAGATCGTATTGCGCAAATTATATGCGAGAGAATTGGATTTCCATTTTTAGAAGAAGTACCCATGGTAGCACCTACAGGCCGTGGAGTTGGAGGGTTTGGATCCACCGGTCGAACTGTCATAAAAGGACTATCAGCTACGTGTGAAGAAACAGTGGACGAAGATTTGGGACCACAACTGGTCGAATGCAGAACCACACCCGAGCCAAGAATAAGTGAGGAACTCTCCCTGATACAGAGGCAGGAGTTGGTCAGAGTATTGGGGAAGTTTGATGATGTTCTGACATCCATGCCGGACGAAACAGATTTGGTAGCTCACGAAATAATAACGCCACCAGGTACAGTGGTCAGGCAAAGGCCCTATCGCCTACCTGAGGCCAAGAAACAGGAAGTGATGGCTCAGGTGCACGAAATGTTAAGAATGGGGATCATTCAGGAATCCCGAAATCCATGGTGCAGCCCTATTGTCCTAGTGCCAAAACCAGATGGCACGATGCGATTCTGCATTGATTTTTGCCAGGTAAATGCTGTATCTATGTTTGATGCGTACCCCATGCCACGCATTGAGAAACTGTTAGATCGGCTGGGGCAGGAGAAATACCTCATTATGCTTGACATGACAAAAGGGTATTGGCAATTCCCTTAACAAGAGTGTCACGTCCCAAGACGGCTTTCAGCACACCAGTGGGGCTTTTTCAATTCAGAAGGATGCCCTTTGGATTACATGACACGTCGGCCACCTGTCAGCGATTGATGGATTTGGTCTTACGTCCACATCAAGAGTACGCCGTCGCGTACATGGACGACATTGTCATCCATAGCTCCAACTGGGACCAGCATTTGCCCCGAGTAAAAGCTGTGCTGCAAGCAATGAGACAAGCTGGGCTGACATTAAATCCGGGAAAATGCCTCTTTGCAGGGCAAGAAGTTAAGTACTTGGGACACCTGGTCGGACGTGGTATGGTCAGGCCACTACTGAACAAAGTAGAAAGCATTAGAGATTTCCCAATGCCACAAAATAAAAAGCAGTTAAGAAGCTTCCTAGGGCTTATAGGGTACTATAGGTGTTTCATCCCTCATTTCGCTGAGGAGAGCACCGTGTTTACGGACATGTTAAAGAAAAATGCCCCAAACCGGATACAATGGACCTCAGAGGATGAGAAAGCTTTCACAGCCTTGAAGGGGAAGCTATGTAAAGCACCCGTATTGCGCGGCGTAGCTTTTGGCCAACAGTTTATCGTTCAAAAAGATGCCTCCGAAACTGGGTTGGGAGCCTTTCTTTCCCAGAAGCACGAAGGTATAGAACATCCGATTATGTTCTTAAGTAGAAAATTGTCACCGGCAAAACGGAAATATTCAACAATTGAAAGAGAATGTCTGGCTATTAAGTGGGCCGTCGAAGCCCTCAAATTCTATCTGACCGGGAGGAAATTTTTGTTGGTCACAGACCATGCACCCCTAAAGTGAAGGATAACAATAGTCACTTAACCCGGTGGTATATGGCATTACAGCCGTTCGAATACAAGATTGAGCACAGAGCGGGAAAACTGCATCACAATGCCGATGCCATGTCCCGGATTATGTGCTGTGCAGATGAAGAAGTGCCAGCCTGTAATATCTTAAGAGGGGGGATATGTGATGAAGCTGACACTACTGAAGCTATGGAGTTAGGAGAAAACTCTGTTTCTTTTAAAGGAACTGATTTACAGAGAATGCGGTTACCAAGAAGTGCAGCTAGAGGGAGTAGGCATTAGGCTGCAGAAGGTAGGCTGACACACCCAGATTGTAATGATGCAATACCTAATCAAACACACCTGAGTAGAGGGCCAGAAAGCTCACTAGAGAAACGGCTTGATAAGCAGTGCTCGGGCAGAAGAACAGAGAGAGGACCACCAATACAGAGAGGACCACAAATACAGAGAGCAACAGAAACCCCTGCTACTAAGGAGAGAGAAAGGGGAAAGCTCCAACTACGGAAGGAAAGGCAGTTAAGCTTGCAGTCCTTACAAGGAAGGGACAACTTCCAGGAAGGTCAAGCCCATGCTGAAAAGCTCCAGAAAGAAGTCTCCAGGGAAGACAGTGTAAGCAGGAGAGTGCCTGGTAGAGGGAATACCAGCAACGCACGTCTCAGAGAACCTCCTTTCCTGAATGTGTGCCAGGTCCTAGAAAGGCTTGTAAACCAGAGAGCCGTAGATATGAGAAACAAAGCTGGGGAAAGCTTTGGAAACCTGTGCAGAGGGTCCTAGATAAAAGCCATATTAATTGTTTGCCAGACCAGGTCCAGCCAGGCTGGAAAGTCTTGGAGAGAATTACTGAAGTACAGCCAGTTTTGCCTAGGGAAAGCTCAGGCTTAGCAGACACCATATCTGAGCAAGAGGATATGCAAACAGACCTTGTAGAACCAGAACCATTGCTACCTGAATATCCTATGGACTGTACTCTCTGTGTAGCTGAGAGTATAGAATCTCTCACAGAGTCATAGCATAAGACATGCTCTAAAATGTCATTGCTTTGTTGAGCTGAAAAGAAGACGTTTTTGTATTTATTTAACTTGTTTATATTGAAAAATCCTGCTTGAATGGAAAAGACTTTGAAGCTCTTATAACAGTTTTGGACTTTGTAAATACTTTGGTAGAAACCCTGAATCAAGGTGAATTCTGTTGTCTTCTTGGAGAACCTTAGCGCATAAAGGGAATAAAACCTTATATTTAACCCAGCACAAGGCTCACACAACTATTCTTTATAAAGAAGGGAACTACAAGGACCATAATGCACCTGGTCTAAGTTAAAGTTCCCGGCTTCAACAAACAATAAATGTCCACCCTGACCCTTCAGCATGCTGCCACTGGGAGGGGCTGTGACAGTACATGTTCAGTAAAACAGGACTACACATTCAGAAACCCAAATAGACAAATCCATATGAGAATTCACAGTCCAAAATAAACACAGTAAGCAGAATCTGCCCACACCACTAGCTAGTCACTTCTTTTTCTTCTATGCTCTAGTTTCTGGCACAATATTCTAGGCATCGGGACCTTCCTTTGTCTGCTTGTTGGTACCAACAAATCCTTGGTGCAGATCAATGGAAATAGATTTCTACCTTCAAATAGATACAGGTACGTTCCTGCAGACTAAGACAGAAACTCTAATACCAAATTCCCTTCTGGTAGGCTGTCTCTTGGACTCCAGCATCTTCCTAGGACAAGAGATAAAGCGAACGTGAAGGCTCATGAGTTTTGTTCACACCTTTCTAATGATCTCTCTCAATTGAGGGACTGTGTAAAAGTACTACTAACCATCCACTGTCTTCTAACTCATCACTCAGAGGAGGTGATTTCTCAACAGTCATTTATCAGTTACACATGCAAATAGTGGACTTACACATGTATATTGGCAAATGTTATAAATAGTGATTTTAGAAAAGGCACTACGCATGAGCTGGACTGGCACATCCACTAGGTGGACTAGCCAGCTGCCTAGGGTGGCAGGTCCTGGTGGGTGACATGGTGACCCACAGTGCCAAAACAATCGTTAAAATTGGTGGCTTTTTGCCAACACAGTGCCTTAACGTGGCCATGTGTGTGTGTGTGCCCTCATGGCCTGTCGATCCTGCCCCCCCCCCCTCTCTGATGCAACTTCCTGTCAGAGAGGGCAGGAAGTTGCATTGGAAGGGGGCACAGGAGCATCATGTGGTAAGGGCACATGCACATGCTAGAACTTTAAAGCCCTTCTGCTGCCTTTTGTTTCTTTTAAAGAGCAACATCAAAGGATTGTTGCCCTGTGCAGCGCTGCCCCCCCCCCCAGCATGCCCCCCCCCCCCACCACCATCTCACCTGGGAGAAGGGATGGCACGGCACAGCATGGGGCGGCATGGTGGGACTGCCTAGGGTGGAAAAAATCTTTGAACTGCCCTTGAATATATGGGCAGGCCTAAAAAGGTGCCTATTCCAAGTCTAGAAACACAGAAACCTATAAAAATGATGTCACATAAAGAACAAACGTCCTAGCCAATCTGCCCATCCATACAAATAATACAATTATCCCAGAAAAGTTGTAGAAATCACAATTAAACTGAAGCTGTGGAAAATGTATACCTGCTCAAGAGCAGGTGTAAATGATTGCACGTAAAACTCATGCGTTCATGTGCATTTTATAGCATACTCACGTATGGGGTTGATCCCCCCCACACTCAGTCCAAACTCCTCCCCTGAACCTGTCCATACCTCAATCACATAAAAGTAGGTGTGCTCTTTATCACCGTGTGTACTTCTTCACCTGGAATAATTTCATACCAAGGCCTTTTATCTGTATATTCTGCCGTTCAGGCATGAAAAATGCTTATAAAATTACCTTCTATACACATGCAGCAGCAGGCAGAAATTTCAAGGACACAAATTCTAGGTATGGTTTGGGCCATCCTTTTCTGAAATACTAGGGTTTTTTAAAACACACCTCAGCACTTAAACATCTATTTTACTACCAAGTCGTCCTATGCAAGGTTATCCTAAGAATCAGAAAGGAACCCTGATACTTCTCAAAAGGGACGCCGTGTAAGTACAGCTCTGCAATTTCTTCTATATTTGTTAATAGCGCACAAACAGATGCAAAAGTACATTCTAACTGCATCTAAACCACAAAGTGCATCACTACAAATAGGATTCATTATAAAATGTATTTTCTGCATGTCTCATTAGGTACATATCCAACAGCCAAGCAACAATTGAAATGATTGCATTTATTTATTTATTTATTTAACAATTCTTATATACCGCACTATTTGTTATCAGTGCGGTTTACAATTAACAAAGAGTTTTCAGATCAGAGAAGACTGATTGAAATTACATTATAACAAGGAATAAAACTTGGAGAACATGGGAAACTATTTACATATTGACATGTAACAGAATGGTTGAGGAGTACAAGGAACTATATACATAAAATATGGCATAATCGTTGTTACTTGATCTGAAAGTAAGTAGGTTGCTTTAGGACTGACAAGTGAGTGCGTGGGATTTGAGCGTTATGTTGTGTGGGAGTCTTTAGTAGGGGAAAGGGGTTGGTTTCTTATGTTCCATGTAAAGTTAAATTATGGCTTATGAAATTTATCACTTTTCAGTGGCTTCAGATATCAGTCAAACTCAAAAAGCAATACCCAGAAAAGGGTCAACTAATTCCACTCAGAAATGTTTTTTCCCCAGAAAAAAAAGAAACGATTTTCAGTATTAACAGAAGGTCCATCCATGCCTAACTAGTGATCACATTTTCACTGGCTCATGTTTCAAGAATATAACATATGTTTACAAAATTCAAATTGCTGACCTTATCCAAATATGACTGAATTGACAGAGCTAACATTTTAATTTATCTATAAATGAAACCAGTTGTGTTTATCTTTATTATAAATCTAAGCTTCCAGAGAAAAGAGGGAATGCAGTCAAATAACCTTTATTACTTCTTATTAGATGGTAACATAATACTTTTTGACAAGCAGAACAGTTGTAACAGGCAGCTGTTAAAGTCCCTGGAAGGCTTGTTTAGAATGAAAACAAGACTGAGCGACAACTCTGTAACTGGGTTTTAAACACAGCTCAGCCATCACATTGTGCCTAAACCAAGTATTTCTAGCCAGTTAATTTAGTGAAGGAATCCCTCAGGGTCTCCAGCCATCTACCACTACAGCTCATTAGAGCTTAATAACCAACTTTTCATGTTGTGTCACTGAAAGCACTTATGCTTAAAATGTAATTAAACGTAAAACAAACAAGATCTTTTCCTTCACCCTTCCCCACCTCCAAAGTTCACATTTCAAAAAAAAAGCTGACAAAGGTATGAACTTATACAGCATTAGTTGGGAAAACACTATCCATTTCAGCCACTTACGACAAGACATTTGCTCGATTGTTCATCCTCTGCGCAATTAGAAATCTAAATACTTGGAGTAACATGTTTCTACTGGGAATAAAACTTGCAGATCTTTTACAAACGAGTAATTTGGTAAGACTTACCATCCAATGAGATGTCTTATTGAAATATCCCAAGCTGTTTCACTTGTCACGTCTCTCATTTCAGCCATTTGCACTTACACTGTACTGCTTCACCACAAAAATAGAAATTTGTGTCTTAAGTGCTGTAACATTACTACTGCTAAATATTTAATTCCCTGGGGGTCTAATTATGGTTGAGCACTGGCAACACTGGTTCTATTTTTTAATAACAACTGTAAAAGCAATTTAAGCATTTTTCAATTAATTAAATACATAGTGTATGAGTAACCTCTTGTCATGTTGCCCTCCAGGACCTCAGCTAATTTGTATAAAATAAAATGTTTTGGAAATTAACTGATCTGCTAGTCTATTCGCTGTTATTCTGTTAAATTACAGAATTTAGCATTATAATGTGATCTTAACAATGAGAGCTGCGGCAAATAGCCCTATATTGGAGAGTCACTGTCAGGCTCAGAAATTGTTCTAAAAATGTTATTACTGGGGAGAATATAATTAAAATTCTTGATGACAGAAATCTAGCAAGTAAAGAATTATTTTTATTTTCCATTATAAATCAACCAGGATGTTCAGCTTCATCATGAACAAACTAAAGAGCAGGGCATTAAGGGTTGCTTTTATAAGAACCTGTGAAAAGATATGCCCCCATAAATGTGCATAAGTCACAAGAGTAGCCCAGTTATTAGAGCAGGGGTGGCCAACTCCGGTTCTAGTGCACCATGATCCAGCCTGGTTTTCAGGATGCCCTAATGAATATTCATGAAATATATTTGCATACAATCAGAGGCAGTTGATGCAAATATACCTCATGAATATTCATTACAGACATCCTGAAAACCGGACTGTATCGTGGTGCACTAGAGCTATGCTTATATACCACTTTTCACTGGATCAAAGCAGTTTACAATAAACAACAAGTGATACATCGAACAGGTCTTAACATATTTACAGGGGGATTATACATTCAACTTGAGCTCAACCTATTTACATTCCAAATTTGGTATGCATCAGGCTTTCCTAACGTATTTACAATTCTTCTTCATCTCTCAGTCTCAGAGTATCTGATATGCAATTTGGTCATGTTTTCATTGGGTTCTCTGAATAAATGAGTCTTTAGTTGTTTTTGAAAAGACGAGAGGTCCTTGTTCCAGATTTTGGTTGGGAGGGAGTTCCATAGGGACGGGGCGTAGAGGTCAAATGCATGGGAACAGGTTTGGAGATTGTATTTTGTTCTTTCATGTGGTACAGTCAGAATATTGTTAATGGTCTGTTGTCGATCTTTCAAAAATTGGTTGTGGTAGTAGGGTGTGAAGATGCAATATTTGTTGTTGGTGTAGTGCTTTGTGAATCAGTATTAAGGATTTGTATTAAGCTTGATCCTAGCTTCCAACAGGAGGATGTGGAGATGCTTCAGTACTGAGGTGATGCTGATAGAACGGCATCCATTGCTTATGTTATTGTATCGATCCATCACATTGCAGGTCTTTCTTTTTTCTCTTGATGATCAACCTTGCCAAGCATGATATCTTTCTCTAATGGTCTCTCTCTTTGCATGATGTGTCCAAATTATGAAAGTCAAAGTCTTTCCCATCCCTTGGTATTTTCAATAACATCATATGGAATCTTTGTTTATAAGACGTTTAATCCCCATTGCCGAAGGGATTGTCTGTCAGTTACTGTGCATGCTGACTGAAAGTCATGAGATGAATCTTTTTCACCACAGAGCTAATTAATAGCCATTACTTCACTAGGGGACATAGTTACTAAAGTGTGGTAAGGTTTTGCACTTGCAGCATGTTTTGTGTTATAATAATTAATGCACAGAAAGAACAAAGTAGGAGGCATGTACATTTGGGCTGATGCAGAAAAGTAGCGCGGCCTTTAAGCACAGATAACGTCACTTTTAGGCACAATTACCACCAAGCCAAATGCAAAGGAAAAAACTACTGCACAACTAACGCCAAGAGTATTTAAATTATAGGCACATGAGCTGGTCATATTAAAATGGCTTACTAATATTGTTTGCGCCCAATGCAGAGAGGATTTTGTAACCAGCCTTAGTGCCAATATCTCTACGCATGGTGTTGAGGTGGCTTAAATGTTTAGTGTGTTTCCCCAACATTATTTTAATGGTATCAGGGACTTTCTGCAATGCCTGGTTTAACTGTTGCGAAGTGTCAAACTTCCCGTTAGATGATTCAGGTATGGGGGAAAGCCACCGATGCCATCAAAATACTGTTGGAGGGGTGGGGCCAGTGCTCCCAAAGGAAAGAAAGTCCCTGGTGACTGTCAGCATACATTTCATGCAGCTTTGGACTCTGGTGATTTCAGTCTCCAAAGGTAATAGGACAGTTTACAAGATGAGATTAACTCTGACCCCCTGGTGATTTCAGTCTCCAAGGCCTGTCTGAAGCCCCTCCTTGCTAAATCAAAAATGGCAGACCTTAAAGGAAGTGGCTAGCAGACCTCAAGGGGAAGTGCTGGAGAGGATTCAATTCACTATAAAGGACAGAAACACTTCCTCTCTCTCTCTCTCTTCCACCATTCATCGGACATGAAGGACAGGAGGCTCTGATAATCAATTCTCTTCACCCCTCCCCTGCTCTCTCTCTCTTCCACTACACCTTGCCATGAGGCTCTGACCCACATGTCCTTGCTCTCTCTCTTCCACCATTCATCGGACATGAAGGACAGGAGGCTCTGATAATCAATTCTCTTCACCCCTCCCCCGCTCTCTCTCTCTCTTCCACTACACCTTGCCATGAGGCTCTGACCCACATGTTCTTGCTCTCTCTCTTCCACCATTCATCGGACATGAAGGACAGGAGGCTCTGATAATCAATTCCCTTCATCCCTCCCCCGCTCTCTCTCTCTCTCTCCCTTGCCATGAGGCTCTGACCCACATGTTCTGGCCTATCTCTCTCTCACACTTCACACATGCACACACAGATTCATTGATGCACACTGAAACAGCTCTGTAACAATCACTATATACCTCTGTTCAATACCTATGTATTAAGCCTATTTCTACATAAAAAACCTTTCTCCAAGCCACACCTGTTTGGTTGTCTTATTACAAGCCCTACTGCCTCTGTGAAGTGAAATTAACCCAGGACCTACAAGAGAGTAACCGGACTAAATCTTACATCTTTATGGGGGCTCGTCTCTCGGATTTCACAGCAGACCTCCAGTTGGGTAAGTAATAATTTTGAATAATACATTAAGTAGATTTCAGACAGAATCAGAAGTCCTTGTGACCATTTACAATTGACAGACTGGATGACACTTAGACACTATTTAGTGAAGAGTTCCAGTGATAAATTTGTTTTGTGGGTTAGACAAAGTGAGATTTTTATTGTTAAAAAGGCTCTGTAAGCATTTAGAATTTTAAAGACATCACACAGAGTGGCTTGCAATTGTCTTATTATGATGTATAGGCTTGCTATAGTATTTGAGCTGCTAAGAAAAGACAGAGAGATAGTCCAGATTTAGTTTGGAAGTGGTACACAGGTAAACAGTCCCTCATTGAATACAATATACATCTTTCCTGATAAAGCTATTACCTCCTGTCCCTTTTAACTTTTATTTCTCTGTCTCCTGTCAGTAACTATCTTAGTGAGAGCAGGCTTGCTGCAATTGATACAATAATTCTGTTAATCTCCTAACACCCTTCTTACTATAACTTCACCCTAAACTTCCACCCTGTTAAAAAGGTGAGAAGCACTTTTTATTCAGGTATAATTTTAAGGCGTGATCTGTATGCCAGTACTCTTTACTGAACACCCATAAAATTTATACCATTCCAACTATAATTCTAAGTCTCACTTCTTCATAAAAGTGAGCATTCCTCCTTCTAAGGTTACACATTTGAGATAGTCCAACTACAGCCTTTCTGCAGTATCAAATATGGAAGCCTTTGATTTTAAAGAACTTAAACAAATGGTAATTTCATACTGTAAGAGGAAAGGGGGTCCCTTTGAAGGTGAATTCCCTGAGTCATCATGGTATAATATTCAAAGACAAATGTTAAACCATGATCAAGAATTCAAAAAGGAAACAAATAAAAGAAAATGCCTTTTTATCCAAGGCATGTGCAGGGGGCTCATTAGCATGAAAAAGGACAATACTGAACTGACTTCTCAGTGTACCCAATTGACCAAAGACCTTGAGGAGGCACAAATTTGCATCTCTATACAAAGAACTCAAGTGATACAAGCCACAAATTCTTTTATAACTGTTAGTGAGCAATTAGAAGCACTTAAACTTGAATTGAGTCATGTTAAGGATCAATTGGCATCTGAAAGACAAAAAAATAAGTATACGCCTACTTCTCCCTCAGACCCTTATGACACACCCTATCAGCCATGCATACCAGCTATTGACAAACAAAAGAATACTAAAGTATGCATAGTTGGACTTAGAAATGGGAAGAATACAGATGAATCACATGAAGAAATTCATGATAGTTCATCTCAGCCAGAACCCAGCAATAATCAGGATCTCTGTCAGGAGGATAATTCAGATGACTTAGACATGGCACCCAGTACTGAACTCAAAGCACCAGTTAAAGTAATGTTGCAGGAAAATTTAAAAGATAGAGATATAGAAAAAATAGTTGAGAAAATTGGCACTATGCCTCTTAATGTAAATCAGTGGTGTAAATGGGTGATTGATATTCTGATTCACTGGGGTCTAAGGAAATACAGAAGAAAACAATAAGACTTTGATAGACTTATGCATTTGGCTCTGGGGCCACACTATTATAGAGTTGGCTCTCTCACTCACCCATACCAGTTGGTTAAAAGGGGTACTGAGAAACTATTTCACTGTTCCCCAATGCAAGTATTTAAAATTATTTCACCTCTACCAAATGATACACTGGAAGAGTTTGCATATAGAGCCTGGATTTTAAAAGCAGTTCTTAATGAGCAGGAGTCCTGGCCCAAGGCAGAAGATTATGGGGAGAGCATGCATAAGGAATTTGTATTAGAATTGCTATCCTCTGAGATTACAAAACATCTTCTGTTATTTTCTGAAGACCCTGAAGCAACCCCTTTTGATACTTTAATGCTCAGAATTGGGTCTGTTTGGAAGACCCAGCCCTCGCAGGTAATAACAGTATCAGAAGCACGGAAGTGGCAAGCCAAGGAATCCTCTCAGTACATAAGAAACACAGACAGAGGACACACACCTAAGTGGCAAGCCGAGGGATCCTCTCAGTACACAAGAAACACAGACAGAGGACACACACCTTGGAAAGCACATGGCAGAGGTACTTTTAGAAACTCCTCAGGATACATTCCTTTTTAGGAGCTCAAAGCACAGAGAGATGGGCTAGAAAAGGAGAAAACTAAATGGGAACAAGACAAACACATACTGCAGATAGAAATAGATAAATTAAAACAGGATTTACAAGCAGCTCAGGACAAACACAAGGCTAGTGCATAGGGGTGTCCTGACCTTCTGGGTTCAGATATCAAAATGTCTCAAGCCTTCATAGCCCAGCCTGCCTCCTTTATCTCAGCAGAGGACTCAATTCCAGAGCCTCTGGATGATGAAATGGATACAGGCCCAGGACACAATTTAAGGCTTGTAACACCCTTGATACTGGACTCTTGTGCACGCCCCAATGTTATCAGCAGAATAGGGGGTCAGGATAAACTAGCTTTGATTGACACAGGGGCTGGAATTAGTTTTACTAACAGAGCTTCTCCCACTGCAGATCAGAAAAATATGGAAATTTATGAAATTCAAGGAATTAATGACACAGCTTCCAAAGGTGTGGCTATCCCAGTTAAATGGGGTATCCCTGTGCACAGTGAACAAAATAAGGAAATGTTGGAAACCACTGCCTCCACTATAGTGAACACACCAAAAGAAATAATTGGAATTGATGTTCTCAACCAGTTAAATTTGGTGGTGGATATGGCTAATCTTAAATTGTGGCAGTATTCAGGAACTTCAAGTGCTTCTAAAACTTTAGTGCTTGAAGTCATTCCCATGCAGTTAGCAACTCAGTGCACCAAGGCAGCTCAGCAGTATGATCTGTGTGTAATTCCCTCAGAAGTGGCTGATATTCCAGTCTGGGCTCAAGACAAGTTAGATTGTGGGAAAATGCACACAGAAATACTGTTGGAAGGTGAGGATCCTCCACCACAGAAGCAATACCCAGTACCTCATCAGGCTATAGAACCAGTGACTAAAATTGTGAAGATACTGGAGGAGAGGGGTCTGATTAGACCTATTTTTTCCACATGTAATTCACCAGCCTGGCCAATAGTTAAACCGGGGGGTTCCTTCAGGCTCACTATGGACTTCCGTGCCCTGAATCAAGTTTCAAAATCTATAGTGCCCGTGGTAGCCTCATACCCTGAAATGATCTCTAAACTGAATCCCAAATGTAAATTTTTCTCTGTTTTAGACATATCCAATGGGTTTTGGAGTCTGCCCCTGGCCCTTGAATGCCAGTACAAAACAGCCTTTCAGTGGCTGAATAAACAATATGCATGGACTGTGCTTCCACAGGGATATAAGGATTCCCCATCAATATTTCATGAATACATGAAGGAAGCCCTGTCACTAGTGTCTTGCAGAGATGAGACCTAGACCAAACCTCCCCTTTGGAACTGCACAGTGGGAGGGACCATACTTAGTTACTGATACCTTAGGCCCAAGCCTATACCAGATCCTAATGCCTGACAACCAGCAGTACTGGAAACACATCACCCAGTTAAAACCATATGGGTAATATGTGTTTTATCAGTCTTTGTTTTCAGATACTATCTGAAGACAGCACGGACAGCTGCTTTCTGAACAAAAGTCGCTTGAGGATGGTAACTATTTACTCCTGCTGTATAGTTGACATGTGTTTAATAGTTATGTAAATAAGTAGTAAAAATTATTATTATTTTTTTTTGTTTTGTTGTTACATAGTATAAGTGGGGAGCATTAGTTTACTCCCTAATAGAGTGAAACAAGTTAGCTTTTATTATGTCTTGGTTTCCTGTTGTTCTTGTATCTGCTCTCTTCTACTCAAGTCTCATTACAGGAACTATCATCCGAATATGCACAATTGGCTGGGCTAACTCCACAGGTGGAGTGTATCGCTACCAAGAAATACCCCCACCATTCCCGGAAGGAAAGGATCTGGTCATCCTGAGTTTCTGTTCGGTACAGGACAAGCCAGTGTTCTATTCAGTAAACATCACTCAAGTACAGTGGCAGCCACCAGTTTCCACTTCTCTAGAAAGGACACAAGAATTGAGGGCACGCCCAGAACGTTACTTTCTAGGTCCTCCTGCTTTGATTTTGTACAATATTTCCTGTCAGGACAGAGGTACCTGGAAAATAACTTATACATGGGTTGTGAGTGATCAACAGCACATCACTGAGACTTCATTCCTTTTGGAGGTATCTTGTTTACCTACCACCCCTCATCCCACCCCTCCCACCACTTCTGTTCCTCCTGTACTCTACCTTTCTGATCAATGTTCCCTCTAATTTTCTGTAGGATGTGTGCGCATAAAATATCAGCTGTGTGCAGCTTTTGAAGGAAGGTTAAATTTTTGTGCGCCACATAATGACACTCGGAGTTATATACTTTAAAATTTGACTACATGTCAGAATACAGTATGTACACCACATTGATTTTAATCAAATTAAATGAAAATAGACGATTATTAAATAAAGCGGGAAATTTCTAGTAATTACAATCATAACTTTTAAATTTTAAGACGTCTGTGTTGTTTTCTATCAGAATCAGATCCGTAATTTTTGTGCGCTCTGTTCTAAAGTATGTGCGCTCGCTCGGCGAGGTGTGTGCGCGCGCACATGCGCACAGCTTAGAGGGAACAATGTTTCTGATATCCACCCATTTCAGGAAGGACATCCCTTTCAGATTAAATATGATGCACCACACAATGTTTTATATGATGTGGAATACCATTTTCTTACTTGGCATCTATTTCCCAAATTGTTTCTAGTTACTCACAAATATCCAAATTGCTCTCAGTTTGTTGCCAACCACATACAAATGCTCAATACTTGGTTTGATATGCAGTCAGTAACACCCCGAGCCAAGCAATTTCGACACAAGCGTGAATTAATTGATACAATTTTAGGTGGCACAGGGACTGCACTGGGTGCCCTTAATATAATTGATATAGAGGTGCTCCGTAATAAAATGGGTTCCACTGCTCAGCATGCTGCTGATGGTTTTACCTCACAACATATTATTAATGAAGCTTCCTCTAAACTGTCCAATGTAGTTGTAGATACCTTTGCTCTTATATCTCCCATTATAGAACAGAAAATTGTTACCTTAGCACATACAGAATATAGATTGGGAAAGAATATTTCCTGGGCTCTTGCCTGTGATCAAGTACAGATCGAGCTTATTACTATACTAAAGGAAATTCTGATCACTGCTAAGTTAGGACACTGGCCACCATCTCTCATTCATATGGCTAGTACCAAAATACCTGAATTTGCTATAGCGCACCTTGATTGGTGGACAGTTAGTGTTCCCATTTGTTCACCACAAGGCTGCTCTATCTGTACTTTGATCCCATGGTCAGGACAACACACAGTTATTTATCCTATTGTTAATATTGGGGTGCAGTTTGATAATATGCTTTTGTATCCTGTGGACCATCTCATATGGGTGCAGCCACTGGACGACACCTGGACTTCATTCAAGCCGATGGACCCCAGTTTGTGTGAGCAGACTACATTTCAGTTCAAGTGTCAACCTCACCAGTTTAAAGAGGCTGACACCTCCTGCTGGAACAATTCCTCCTCTTGCTCCCTGACTGTTAAGCTCTCATATTCCCTGACTACCTCACACAGTTTGTATTACCTTGGAGCTGGACACTTTTGTTTTCATCTGTTCTTTCCCCAGAATGTTTCTTTTTCGATTGCTCCCAGAATGCATGACATTCGCCTTCCCAAGAACACTTTGTTGTACAGTTCAAACTATCTACCAAACAATACCTGGTGCAGTCATACACCACTGGTCTCCCTCACCATTAATGGGACAACTTATTCCACACCGCTGGTTACCAATGACTCTATGGACATTCCAGACTTTATCTCATATGCTGTGCATCCCTTACCACTTGGCATGGGAGAAGAGACACTACATAAACTGCTTAACTTTACAGAACTCCATGCCTATATTCATCACCTTAAAACAACATCCACTGAAGTGAATCACACCATCGCTTATGAGAATGGACACATTCAACAAATTGTTGGACACTTGCTACAAGATGCTCATGTGTCTGTGTGGGAATTGTTATTTGGTTACTCACCTACTGCTGATCAGGTCTTTAATGTTTTCATTCACCTTATTTATTTATTTATTTATTTATTTATCTATTTCTTCTATACCGCCCCTTCCAGAGATCAGGGGCGGTTTACATGGAACAATTGCATACATTTGCATAACATTACATAGAACAAGAACTTCTTAACTTTTTACATATAACAGAACAGTAAATTGTCAGAACTATTTACAGGGTGTATACTTTTGTATACTGCTGAATTATTATTTTAACTGCTATACAAATATTTCTATGCCTTATCATAATTTTCCTGTGTTGTAAAATGAAACAAATGTACATATCCTTGCAGCACATGTCATACAGAAACAAAACATTTTAAGGTAGTTACACTGAACTTCTCCAGCATCCACCCCTACATCCAGGCTAATTTGGCCTGCTAATTTGGCTAATTTGGCATTTCCTATTACACTGAATACCAGAGTCAGCTGCAGTCTAGTATTGCTTCCGAGCCTCACTCATAGCATCCTGGTACCTTTTGGCTTTAGCCTCCTCAAAAATTCCTGCAGACCTTATGCACTGTTCACTCTCTCTAAGACAGGCACGGAGGTAGCATATTGGGTCCCCCCCCCCCCCCCGCCACCCCCAGTAGTGGCTGCTCTACCTAAGACACGAGGTTTGGACTCATAAGGAGACTTGTTTATCTCTAGAACACTAGAGACAGTACTAGAGACAGTACTGTGCAGGACAGGGGACTTGCTGGACATAGCAAGGTATTTAATACAGGAGGTATTAGACAAGCTGCCTACTATCATGTAATGGCAGCTGGGACAGGTACCACAGGCTTGCTTCCACCATTTCCAGGCACAAATAATAAATAAAAATAAAAAAGGTGTGGGAGATGTCAAGCATACATTTCATGCAGCTTTGGACTCTGGTGATTTCAGTCTCCAAAGGTAATAGGACAGTTTACAAGATGAGATTAACTCTGACCCCCTGGTGATTTCAGTCTCCAAGGCCTGTCTGAAGCCCCTCCTTGCTAAATCAAGAATGGCAGACCTTAAAGGGAGTGGCTAGCAGACCTCAAGGGGAAGTGCTGGAGAGGATTCAATTCACTATAAAGGACAGAAACACTTCCTCTCTCTCTCTCTCTCTTCCACCATTCATCGGACATGAAGGACAGGAGGCTCTGATAATCAATTCTCTTCACCCCTCCCCTGCTCTCTCTCTCTCTCTTCCACTACACCTTGCCATGAGGCTCTGACCCACATGTTCTTGCTCTCTCTCTTCCACCATTCATCGGACATGAAGGACAGGAGGCTCTGATAACACAGGTACACTACCAAAAAACTGCCTCCAGTTTTGCAACTGATTCCTATAGATTTTGGGGTGCTGAATCCAGGAAAAATAGCCAAAATGTTCCATCACGTCACGTTTTCTTGCAAAATTAGATTTCTTACCCATATAAGGAATGTTCACATAATTTCTTTTTAGCCGACTGCAGTTTATTTTCTTGGCCCAAAATAAAGGTTGTAATGGTTAACTAACTAGAAACACTCCCTCATGATATTTTAGAGTGCTTTGTATTCATTTTATACATTAACAGGACAATTGGGAGGCGGGTGGCTAAATCCAGTACTCGCGCTGGCGCATGTTCTTTCCTGTTCGCCTCGCCTCGTTCGCTCGCTCAAACACAGTGGTTGCGACATGAACGTTCCTGTCAAATTTCAGTTTCTTGCAAGTTCATTATTACCTTTTGTTTGCTCAGTCGTAATCCAGCTTTATTCCGAAGTGGTTCACTACAGTTGTAGTTTGCAGTGCTGTGTATTTGTGATGGCTCACAGAGCCAGAGGTTGCGTCAACTCTCCGGACAGTTTTTGTTTTATTTGTGGGGAATATACCATGAAAAAGCGGCAGAGGAACATTTCTGCATTTATTAAAAAAGTATATTTCGCCTATTTCGGTTTGAAGTTAGGCGATCAAGACAAACCGTGGGCTCCTCACAAAGTGTGCAAGACATGTGAGGAAGATCTACGCTTATGGATGAAAGGTAAAAAACAAACATTTTGTTTCGGAATACCTATGATGTGGCATGAACAAAGAGACCACAGCAGTGACTGCTATTTTTGCTCTTGCATTGTGAAGGGATACAACTTAAAAAATAAGAACGTAATAAGTTACCCCAACCTTCCCTCAGCAATTAGGCCTATGCCTCATAGCAACGAAGTACCTGTGCCTGAACCACCAAAATCTTTGGATCATATTTGTGTGGATGGTTCTGATCATGATGAGACTCATCAGATGGCTTTTCCCGATGAGTCCAGTACTTCCGAGTTTGAAAGTGAACCAGATCCGAAACCTGAACTTTTCTCTCAAGCTGAATTGAATGATTTAGTCCGGGATTTAGGACTCCCAAAAGATGCTGCCCAACTGCTAGGTTCTCGGCTTAAACAGAAAAATCTATTGTCACCAGGAACAACTTTTTATTGGTACCGCAACCGCGAGACACAATTTTTGAAGTATTTCAGCAAAGAGGAAGATTTGGTATTTTGCAACGATATATACGGAGTGATGGAAAAGTTTAAACTCAAGTATGATCCTGCTGAATGGCGGCTGTTCATTGATTCGTCAAAAGACAGCATAAAAGGTGTTCTTCTTCATAATGGCAACACATTCGCTTCAGTTCCTATTGCTCACTCTGTTATTCTCCAAGAAAAATACCAGAATTTGGCCCTGATTCTTCAGAAGATTCGTTATGATGAGCATAAGTGGATGATTTGTGGAGACTTTAAAATTCTATCCATGCTATTAGGGCAGCAATCCGGTTTCACCAAATATCCCTGCTTCCTTTGCTTGTGGGATAGCCGGGCCCGCGACCTACACTGGGGGAAAAAAAGACTGGCCAATTCGGGAGTATTTGAGACCCGGTGAGAAAAATGTTCTTCATGAGAGCTTGGTACCTCGTGATAAAATTCTATTACCACCTCTCCACATTAAGTTGGGTCTCATTAAGCAATTCATCAAGTCCCTTCCAAAAGATGGTGAGTGCTTTCGGTACCTTTGCTCAAAGTTCCCCCGACTTTCTGAAGCAAAGCTAAAGGAAGGAGTGTTTGTTGGCCCTGATATAAGGAAACTCATTTCAGATGGAGCATTCGCTGAAACGATGTCTGAGAAGGAAAAAGAAGCCTGGGATTCCTTCAAGGATGTTGTTCTCAAATTCTTGGGGAACAGGCGGGATGAGAACTATAAGGATATTGTTGCCAGGATGCTCAATGCCTTCAAAGAACAAGGCTGTAACATGAGCCTGAAAGTCCATTTCTTGCACTCCCATGTGAACTACTTTCCCGAAAACATGGGGGCGTACAGTGAAGAACAAGGTGAAAGGTTTCACCAGGACATCAAGGACGCAGAGAGAAGGTACCAAGGAAGATGGAACACCACTATGGTGGCTGATTTCTGCTGGTTGCTGCTGCGGGAAACCCCAGATGAAAAATACGCCAAGCAGCGCACCAAGAGAAGCATTCGGGGGAAGAAGAAACGGGCCCACCAGGAGATTGATTGACCCAAGAATGACTTTAAAATCTAAACTGTGTTGACAAATATCGTGTTTTTACTAAACTTTGAAATAAAAATTTGCTAGTTATTACCACAGTGTCGGATCTCATTTATTAGAATTTTATTTTCACACCATCGGGTGTTTGTCTTCATGTATTGTAATGGTGCGGTTTGCGTTTTCTATTCTTACATACATACCTGTACAACATTTTTTGCACATTTCTTTGCTTTGCTTTGTGTCTAACCTCGCTCTTATATGCTCAATGTTTGTGCACATGTATGTGGCTGTTTTAAGTGCAGACAATTTTGCTACCATCACAGTGTGTTTTGTTGACATTATTCTTATGTGCTGCCTTGTTACAATTTTCTTTATTCTTATTTGAATAACTACTAAACAATTAGTATAAAGAATTCATCCAAGAAACTTTTATCTCGATCGCACTCAATCTGAAACGTTCACCTCAAACTGCTAACCCAATGTAGCAAAAAATCTGTACATGATGGAGCAAATTGGTTACCAGATTTGGATTCAGTGCACCAAAAAACGTAAAAATCAATCGAAACATTAGAGGCAGTTTAAAAAAAAAAATTTTTAGTGTACCTGTGTAATCAATTCTCTTCACCCCTCCCCCGCTCTCTCTCTCTCTTCCACTACACCTTGCCATGAGGCTCTGACCCACATGTTCTTGCTCTCTCTCTTCCACCATTCATCGGACATGAAGGACAGGAGGCTCTGATAATCAATTCCCTTCACCCCTCCCCCGCTCTCTCTCTCTCTCTCCCTTGCCATGAGACTCTGACCCACATGTTCTGGCCTATCTCTCTCTCACACTTCACACATGCACATGCACACACAAATTCATTGATGCATACTGAAACAGCTCTGTAACAATCACTATATACCTCTGTTCAATACCTCTGTATTAAGCCTATTTCTACATAAAAAACCTTTCTCCAAGCCACACCTGTTTGGTTGTCTTATTACAAGCCCTACTGCCTCTGTGAAGTGAAATGAACCCAGGACCTACAGGAGAGTAACCGGACTAAATCTTACAGTGACCAAGCAGCCCCGATCCCCTCACATAACCAACTACAAATAATCCTGTGGCCAAGCAGCCCCAAACTCCCAACTCACCCAACTAAATCCTGGTGGTCCAGAGACCCCGATCCCCCCACCCATCAAACTAAAAATAATCCTGGTAGCCCAATGCCCCCCCCCCCACCAGGTACCTTTACAAAGAAGCGGGTGTGCTTTCCATGCACGCCTGCTCCTGTGCTACCATCTTGAAAAATGGTGGTGTCTGGCCCTTGTGGTGCATCCTGGAATGCACTGGGCAAGGTCAGACGGCCTTATTTTCAAGATGGGCAGTGCTTCTGCTCCTTTGTGAAGGTACTGGGATGGGGAAGGGAGGAGGTGGGGGGGTTGGGACCACTTGGTTACCAGGCATTATTTTTAGTTGTCCGAGTGGGGGGGGGGTCAGTGCTGATGGAATACCAAATGTTATTTTAGTTGGGTGGGTGGGGGGATTGGGAGTGCAAGAATGTTTTCTGTTGGGGTCACTGGTCCCTGACAGCATTTTGATGGCATTGGGGGCTTTCCCCGATGCCTGGATCATCTGAGGGGACGTTTGACATTTCACCTCAGATGATACAGGCATTGGGGAAAGCCCCCAATGTCATCAAAGTACTGTTAGGGCACATATGCAAATTAGCCACACAGTGCCCCTATTTCTCTGGGAGAGCATGTCAAACTTGATCCGACTTCTGTGCGCATGGGTTGCTCTCCTAGTTTAGCACTGCCATTTGTGCCAAGTTTAATGTGTGGCTAATGTGTGGCTAATTTACATATGAGCTCTTTTCCGCATGCCTGCGTGGAAGTCACACACTAGCGGTGTGCTACAAAGAGGCATACAGAGCTGATATAGTGAGACTTCAGTGCCGACTTCCTGAATCAGCTTGATTGTTTGCCCAGAGTTTGCCACACAGTGCAGTCATTGATTGGATTGCATGGCCCTGAGTTCCCCACCTTGGCTGGTGGCTACCTGCTGAGGCAGAAACATGGGCCCAGAACCAAAAAATTCTTAAAACAGCACTCTGACCCCTCATCCCAGAACAGACCCCTCCCTGCAGCTCACAAGTCCCCTAAGCATAAACCCACTCCAGCACAAGTCCCCTCCCCCCAGCACAGACTCCTTCCCTAATACAAGGCTTCCTCTAGGACAGATTTCCTCCATAATACATGGTTCCCCCTCAAAAAACAAAAACAAAAACAAAAAACAAAAACAAAAAACAACCTTCAGCACCTCTCCAGAAAGGAAATCTGACCCCTTCAGATACCTCCCTATGATCCCCACCCCTAATAGATCCTACACAATGGCCTAAGTCCCCCCCATGGGTCTTATATAGGAGATCCCTGGTAGTTCAGTGGTCTTTAGGGTAGGAGTGGTCCCACTCTGCTCCTGCCTTGGCTGCTGTGGCTTCAAAAATGGTGTTGGTAACTCCTGGCAATAGTCTCACAGTGATAATTTCTATGTTAACTGCTTTTGTAAGTAGCACCCTTAGTAAATAGGGCCTTGAATTTGTACCAGAAGCAAAGTAGGGTGCAGTGAGCAAAAGAGGGAGCAGTGGGATTTGAATCTTGGTTTCCCTAATACTCATGCCATTGCTCTAATCACTAGTAGCCCGATATTCTAAAGGCATTTACATGGTTAGTGCTGCTGAATATCCCCAAGTAACACTACTATATGCCCAGATGCTAATTGCTTAACATCGAGGTGTGTCATGGGCATTCTGGGGTGTGTCATGGTTGGAGACAGTCTCTAACCAGGTAGTGGCTATATTGCCCCATTACCCGGTTAGTGACCTGTGGGTAAAACTAGGCGAAGCAAAAGTTGGCCTAGTTAAACCTGCAGGAACTCACTAGGTAGCGATGCAAAATCATCATAACCCAGTTAGCTTCTGCAGTATCGAAGGCTGTGCAGTGACCCAAGATATTCAATACTGGTGCCGCATATGACCCTGGCATTGAATATCCGGGGATAGAGGTCGGCGGTGACAGCTATGTGCCGTAGCAGTGCTTAGTTGTTCCAATTGAATATCGGGTCCTAGATTAATAAAGATGTGTGCTGAATATTATTTATTTTGTAGTGTTTTTTGAAGGGATTTTTGTTTATTTTCATTTAATTTGTTGCTTGCTTTTTCTTTAACTAGACAAATGAGTTTAACTTGTTTTTAAAAAGAGTCCCTAGATCTTCTATTGCAATTTGTACTTTTCTGCAGGACAGGAGTGATCCTATCAAAAAAGCACATGGGCCTATATTGAGCCCACAGCGGCCAGCATTATTTTAAATGCTGGCCACCATGGGAAAATGAAGCCAGACATTCAGCAGAAGTCTCCAGATAACAGCTTCTGCTGAATATCCATGTTTCAGTGGTGACCACTGCAGGCTATCTAGATAGTGGTGATATTCAGCCTCTATCTGGATAGCAAACCACATAAAGTTAGACCTGTCATTTTGGTGGCCTACGTTTATGTGGTTTGTTATCCAGTTAACAGTCTGAAAATCACCACTAACCAGATAATACCTAGTATAGTACTACCTCGCCCAACACATAGATTGGACCTTCACTCTCCAGACAATGCCAGGGTGGTCAGAGGAAATATTCAACAGCACTATCCAGACAGTGCAACTGAACGTCTTTTCCATCAGGGCTTATCTGAGTAACAGGTGCTGCTGCCATGATAAAAAATTTGAATGTCAGGCACACATTTGAAAAATATACTAGAGTTTTTAACTTGTCATCCTGAATCATCCAAACAGAATCTTCAGAAAAATCAGTTTTTTCAGATGGTTATGCGTTTTCTTCCAAGACTGAATATGGATAGCATAAAAGGAAAAACAGGGTCAGTATTCTTTGAGCAATAAATTATTTCTAGAGACAAAGAGGCCTTCTACATAGGGGGCAAGAGACCTGTGAAGATTTTTTAAATAGGTGTTAAAGCCAAGTGGCAGATCAAAGGGCCATTTTGAAAAAATCCCTCTACCCAAGCAAGGACTGTGTTAATCACCCAGGAAATTGGTCACAGCTTACCTCAGAAGCACAGGCATTAATAGTCCAACCAGAGTTCTGTGATTTTCAGTCTTGAAGGACTACAAAAGGGAACTGCTACTTCTGGAAAGAGATCTGCAATTATAAGTATTTACTTCTGGGAATTTTTCTAATTCTTGGGGAAAAAGGAATTCTTTAGATTAAAGCTAATTAATCTGTGAACCCAATATATTTGTTAAATCAGTCAGGGCCTAGTAGCAGCAAAGAGCTTTCAGTTTAGATTTAAAACACAGCAGAGAGTTTTCTGGTTAAATTTAGATTCTGAGGCTCCCTCTATCTAAGCAAGGACTGTGGGACTCGCCCTGGAAATTGGTCACAGATTACCTTAGAAGCACAGGACAGGGTACTGTGTAGCATCCAGCTTTTAATAAGTCTTTTTCCCTCCTCCCTCCCTCCCCAATACCCACCGACCCTTGGGATAATTGTAGCTTTATAGGTGCATAAACCTCTCAAAGGAAAGGAGGTGCCATATTCACTCTCAGGTGCAGCTGTTTGTCCTCATCAGGCATACATTAGGGACCCGAGATTAATTAAGCTTCAGGTGAACAAAATACATTAAACCTCTTAGGTGTAGTTTTATTAGTATAAGTATCCCTACCAACCCTTAGTAGGTAAAGAACTTAAATACCTAAACACAACCTTAAAACTAAGATGCAGACAGCAGTCCAGCAGCAAGATGGGGGTTTTCCAGTCATTTGCATTGAGTGTCACAAGTATGATTTTCTCCCAGTTGGTCAGGGGTCTTATATGTGCACTAGGTGCAAGGAGTTCTTTGCTCTCAGGGAACGAGTCCGATCTCTGGAGACTAGAGTAGCAGACTTGGAGGACATAAAGAAGACAGAGAGGTACATAGATGAGACCTACAGGGATATAGTACTGAAGTTCCACCTCCAGTCTGGCAGCATCCTTCTTGCCATGGAGGAGAGAGGTCATGAGACAAGAGAGCATCACCCTGGTGTGGCAGGAAGTAATCCTGTTGCTAAGTCCTGTCCTCCAGGTGATGTAAAAAAGCTCTCTCACCAAGGAAGATTCTCCAGGGCCATGTGCCCTTGAGGTAAGGGTTATGACAGCCATTATAGTTGGTTATTCAGTCACTAGGCATGTAGATAGCTGGGTAGCTGGTGGACGTGAGAATCACCTGGTAACATGTCTGCCTGGTGCAAAGGTAGGGGACCTTATACGCCACCTAGCTAAGGTCTTAGATAATGCTGGGGAGGAGTCTGCTGTCTTGGTACATGTCAGTACCAATGGCATAGGAAAATGTGGTAGGGAGGTTCTGGAGGCTAAATTTAGGTTTTTAAGTAGGAATTTGAAATCCAGAACTTCCAGGGTAACATTCTCCAAAATGCTTCCTGTTCTACGCACAGGACCCAAAAGGCAGGCAGAGCTCTGTAGTCTCAATGCATGGATGAGACGGTGGTGCAAAGTTGAGGGTTTTGGATTTGTTAGGAATAGGGGAACATTCTGGGGAAAGGAGGGGATCTTCCAAAGGAATGGGCTTCACCTTAACTGGGATGGAACCAGGTTGCTGGCATTAACCTTTAAAAAGGAGCTAGAGCAGCTTTTAAACTAGATAATAGGGGAGAGCCAACAGTCGCCCAAGAGCGCATGGTTCCGAACAATGTATCCTTGAAGGATACTACCATAAAAATGAAGTTAGGGCATATTAGCAGAGAGGTTCCAATAAAGACAAAAGTAGCCCAAATACCCTTGAGTATGGAGCAGACTGAACTTAAAGATTCGAAATTACCCCTGTGTACCAATAGCCAGATTAATATGAATAAAATACAGTCTCTAAAATGCTTGTATGCAAATGCTAGAAGTCTAAAAAATAAGATGGGAGAGTTAAAATATATAGCACTAACTGAGAGGTTAGATATGATTGGTATCTCAGAGACATGGTGGAAGGAGGACAACCAGTGAGACACTGTGATACCTGGGTATAAACTATATCGTAATGATAGAGATGATCTAATTGATGGAGTGGTTGCGCTCTATGTTAGAGAGGGCATTGAGTCACAACGGATTCAAGTTTTGCAAGAAACAAAATTTTCTGTAGAATCTCTATGGATTGAAATTCCAAATAAAAAGGGGAAGACGATGGCAGTGGGGGTGTACTATCGACCGCCTGGCCAGAATGAACAAATGTATAATGAAATGCTCAAAGAAATCAGGGAAGCTAACAAAAGTTACAGCACAGTATTAATGCTTGATTTCAATTACCCCGGTATTGACTGGGTCAGTGTCATGGAAGGACATGCTAGGGAGATAAAGTTTCTAGATGAAATAAATGACTGCTTCTTAGAGCAGTTGGTTCATGAATTAACCAGAGGGGAAGCCATTTTGGACCTAGTCCTTAGTGGAACACCAGATCTGGTGCAAGAGATAAGGGTGCTGTTTAAAAATACCATCTTGGAAGCCCAGACCAGCTGTATTCCACGCTTTAAGAAAAATGGAAGGAAGTCCAAAAAACTGCCAGCATGGTTTAAAGGTGAGGTCAGAGAGGCTGTTGCCAAAAAAGCACCTTTCAGGAAATGAAAAAAAGAGCCAAATGATGAAAACTGGAAACAGCATAAGCACTGGCAAGTTAGATGCAAAGCATTGATAAGGCAGGCAAAGAGAGAATTTGAGAAGAAGCTTGCTGTGGAAGCAAAAATGCATAATAAAGACATTTTTAAGTATTTTCATAGCAACAAATCAGTGAGAGAGTCAGTTGGACCATTAGATGATAGAGTGGTAAAAGGGGCACTATGAGGGGACAAGGCCGTAATGGAGAGACTGAATGAATTCTTTGCTTCAGTCTTTACAGAGGAAGATGTAGGGATGTTACCATTGACTGAAGTGGTATTTAAAGGTGATACTGAGGAAAAATTAAAAGAAATATTGATACAACAAGAAGATGTATTACAACTTTTTGATAAACTGAAGAGCAGCAAATCACCTAGGCCGGATGGTATACATCCAAGAGTGTTAAGGAACTGAAATATGAGATCACAGATTAGCTATTAGTAACTTGTGAACTATCATTAAAATCATCTGTAATACCTGAAGACTGGAGGAAGGCCAATGTAACACCAATTTTTATAAAGGGTTCCAGGGGTGATCCAGGAAACTACAGACCAGTGAGCCTGGCGTCAGTACCAGAAAAAACGGTAGAAACCATCATAAAGAATAAAATTACTGAACATGTAGATAGTCAAGGTTTAATGAGAGAAAGCCAATGTGGATTTAGCCAGGGAATGTCTTGTTTTACTAATCTGTTTTATTTTTTTAAAGGTATGTCTCCCTGCTCGTACAAGGCCATTGTGTGGGGAACGCCGGATGGGGTGGGATGGGGAGGAACTGGAGCAGAGTCAGGGCAGATTGGAGGTGTGGCCAGGCACTCGGACATACAGAGGCCATTCAGGTCAGGCCTCTGTATGTCCCCAGAGTTGACATGGATGCCTAACTTATTCCTCCCCGAAGGTGGAATAAGTACCAGCGCGGCAGCAATTTTGGTCCTCAGCCCCCTAACCCATTGAGCTTCACAGGTGTATATCGCCAGCTCCATCACATCCTTTGGGGTCCCCCACCCAGGGTAGAGTGGTGAAGTAAGGTGTCAGATTGGCTATAGGGCATTAGGTTGCTCCGGCTGGATATGTCAGTGTCATGGTGATATCGGCACACAAGCCAGAGCATTGGGCAGGCTGGCCAGGCACATCGCAGGACATCTCACTTCACAGAATTGCCTGCATGCTGGGTCATCTAAGTGCCCTGATTCTGCAATCGCGGGAATGTATAGCTCCCACGATTGTGGAATTGGGTACAAATGTGCTCCATCCATTTTCTGGGCTTCCAGACTGTCCAGATGTTCAGGGTTCTGAGTCAGTCTCTATATAAACAGCCCTATTTTGCATTGCACATGGAAATAGGAATTGGGAAGTCTAGGACAGCAGAGCCTTTTGTAAAATACACATGGAGTCTGACAAATACACATGTATTTGCTGACCCATATAGTAGGAGAAACAACTTCACATACCTACACTGCAGAAAAATAGCTGCATCACTTGATATCTTCCAAATGTCAGCGATGTGGAAGTGCCGATTTTCAACCTCATCACTTATAAGTGGACCCCATGTAAAAAAATTATATGAAGAACTGATATTTGTAGTTCATACTTTAATAACTAATAGATTCAACTACTGCAATTCCTATTATTTAGGTTTGTCAAAGGCACAACTACACAAAATTCAGTTAGTCCAAGATATGGCAGCATGTCTTATGATTAACATAAGAATTTCATTGGCTCCTGATCAATTAATGGTTAAAATTTAAGATTTTGTTCTTGATTTTTTTTCTGAATCTTTTTTATTATGGAATAATGAGACAGGCAGTAACACAAAGCATAAAGGTACAAACCAAACCTTCCAATCTGCCTATCTACCCCAACAATCTGAAATGACAAACATCCGTACAGTGTTTTTGAAACTGTCCCCAACCCCTTCCCCCCCCCCCCCCCCAGGATGGAAAAAATTTAATTTTCAGAGTGTATATTCCAGAGAAGTGATCCCCAATCAGATCAGGAAAAAAAAAACATAAAAAAGGAGGCAGTGAGGAAAGCATGAGAGATGAGATGAAGAATGCAAGTTTGCTCAGGGCATGCATAGCTCTCATACAACACTTTTATCTTCCTTCTGCACATTGATATCATCAAGCTTTACCCCCAACAAAGAGGAACTTCCAGGTCTCTTTCCTTCATACTATAAGTCACCCAGATAGAAGCATGAGATCCTAGGGATAGAGGGGAGAAGAAAATAACAAACAGTATCACAGTAGAGGCACCTATGCCCCCCTAAAGGCCACATAGGGAGATCAAATGTTCATAAAATTCAAGGCTTTCTCCCTCACCAAGAAAATCAACTTCTCCATAGCACAGATCTCATCCACCTTCAACAGCCATTAATTCACAGAGGGTGGAACGGGATCTTTCCAGTGTCTACTAAGGACACAACTCGCTGCTAAAAGCAGGCACCAAATAAGTTGTTCCTCATGTTTCATGTACTCTCCATCCCTCCCCCAACACCATTACCTCATAGGAGAAGGGTAGCTCTATCTTTATAATCAACCCAATAGTCTGGTGTACCTTAATCCAGAAGGCTTCAATAAAGGGGCACTTCCAACACATATGATCAAAGTTCCTACACTTCCCACACCCTCGCCAACATAAGGAAGAAACTGATGTATCCCTTCTGTGTATCCTGGCTGGGGTGAGATATTCTCTCATCAAAATCTTCATTTGCATACCCATAAAGTTAGCTGATATGGAAACCTTACGAGTGTAATAACAGACACCCACCCAGAAGCTCTCATCTTGTTTACACAGAACATGATCCAACTGTTTCTGATAAGCTGGAGGACTGGAGCAAAAAAACCTGAGTCAATGACCCATAGAGTTGAGAATAAGCCTTTTTGTACTCTCTTCCTTGAAGAGAGCCTTCTCCAGTCCCATTAGCACCCTGGTACAACATGCCTTATTCTCTAGTCTTATGAGGATATAACGAGCTGAAAATATTGAAAATAGCAGAGATGGGAATCCAATGTTCTCTCCAACTGGGCTTTGGTTAAGAAAAAACCTCCCTCAAAACAATATGAGAACAGAGTAAGCCCCAAGCTCCTTTCCTCTCCTCCTAGCAAGCCACCCCATATCTCTTACGAACATTTGTGCCTCCATGGAAGGTCACTGAAGACATATATGGAGAGATCATTCCCTGCCGGTGTACATGAGCTGAGCATTTGTTCATCGGCCCTAAGAAGGGATATTATAATGCCTTTGAGGGTAACTCTGGTGGAGATACAATGAGAAAAGCAGACAAGGAAATAGACTGAGTCCAGAGTTTTTCCCATTTCACTCATGCAGGTGCGCTATCTGGAGTGTAACAATATTTCACTGCCCACAGACATTCACAATAATAATACAGCCCCATGTCTGGGAAGCCAGTTTACCCAGCTTCAATATGGGCAGAGAGGCTCCAGAATGTCAACCGTGACTTCTCCCCAGCCCCAAATGAAGTGGGTGAAACATTTCTGCAACTCCTAAAAAAAAAACCCACTGAAGAAGATTGATTGGGAGCTGTGAGAAAAGGAAATTCATCTCTGGCAAAAGGAACATCTTAATCACATACAGGCTCCCTAGCCACAACAGAGCTGTGTCCTGCATTTTTCCCACCTCTGCTGCCAAGTTCTTCAAGGCCACTACATAATTGCAGTCATACAGTTGCATGAGACACGCGGGTATGACCATCTCCAAGTATTTGATTTCCTGTACAATCTGGAACTCAAACAAACCATTAAGATCCTCAAGATACTCATCTGCACCCCACAAGGGAAGTAATGTGGACATCTAGAAGATCATTAGTGGAGGAATGGCAGCTTTTGAGTCAGATAAGAATATCAAGCTATCATCTGCATAAAGGGATATGACATGGTCTCCCCCCCCCTCTCCTGAAATGCCATAGCCAGAAAAGCTTGTTCAGAATTCATAGCTTGTTCAGAATTCATATGGGGAAGATAAATGACCATTAGTCAAAAGTGAAACTGTAGGCTTGCTGTAAATGGCCTCAGTTCACTGACAAAAAGTGTGCCCACATCCAAACCCCTTAAACAGATAAGGCCACTCAATTTTGTTGAAGGCCTTTTTTGCATCCATTGAGAGAACCACAAAGGAGCCCCTTTGCGAGTTGACCTGGAGAAAAATATTGATGAGCCTCCTCACTTTGTCAGCACCATAACCATAATTTATAAAGTCCATCTGATCACTATGCACAGTCTGGTCCTGAATGTGATGGCTTAAGATCTTAGTCAAAATCTTATAGTCAATGTTTAGCAAAGATATTGGGTGATAATTGCTACATAATGTGTAATCACACCCCTACTTAGGTATGACAGTAATAATAGTATCATAGAAGGACTTAGGAAGTCCTTGGTGCACCTCTAATGGTCATTTGTCTCCCCCATTCTGGTTAGGGAGAGGTACTAGGCAGGGATGACCAATGTCTCTTCTCCTCTTTGTTTTGGCAATTGAACCCTTAGCATATGAATTCTGAACAAGCTTTTCTGACTATGGTATATCAGGAGGGGGTGGGGGAGACCATGCCATATCCCTTTATGCAGATGATAGCTTGATATACTTATCTGACTCAAAAGCTGCCATTCCTCCACTAATGAGCTTCCTGACGTCCACATTACTTCCCTTGTGGGGTGCAGATGAGTATCTTGAGGATCTTAATGGTTTGTTTGAGTTCCAGATTGTACAGGAAATCAAATACTTGGAGTTGGTCATACCCGCGTGTCTCACGCAACTGTATGACTGCAATTATGTAGTGTCTGACTTCAGTAAAATGGCCAAGTACCTGAAGGAGGAGTTGGTAGGGTGGGAGGGGTTAAGGGAAGTAGAATTGCAATGGGCTAAACTAAAGAAAGCAATAAAAGGTGCAACAGATAAATATGTAAGGAAAGTAAAAAAAAAAAACAAGAGGAAAAGGAAACCTATTTGGTTCTCCAAAGAAGTAGCTGCACAAATAAAGGCAAAAAACACAGCTTTCACAACACTCAGAAGCTCGCAAACAGAGGAACACAGAAAAGAATACAAGATCAAACTAAAAAAAAAGAAATAAGGATAGCAAAATCAAAGGCAGAAGAAAAGATGGCTAAAGATGTGAAGTGTGGCAACAAGACTTTTTTCAGGTATATTCGGAGAGGAGGAAAATCAGAGGCGGAATTGCAGGACTCAAAAGTGCTGGGAATGGATTCGTGGAAAGTGACATTGAAAAAGTGACAATGCTAAACAAATACTTCTGCTCTGTTTTTATTAGAGAAAATCCTGGAGAAGGATCACCTGTGATTGACAAATATACAAATGGGAATGGTGTAGATACCACACCATTCACAAAAGATGATGTGTTAGAACAGCTTGCAAACCTGAACGTGGACAAGTCTATGAGACCAGATGGGATACACCCCAGGATATTGAAAGAGCTCAGAGAGGTTATTGCAGACCCTTTAAAGGATGTTTTAACTAGATCATTGGAGACAGGAGAAGTTCCACAGGACTGGAGAAGGGCTAATGTGGTACCTTTCCACAAAAGTGGTAATAGGAAACTACAGGCCAGCAAGCCTTACCTCGGTGGTGGGAAAAGTAATGGAGGCGCTCCTGAAAGAGCGAATAGTGGACTTCCTCAAAACCAACAGGTTGCATGATCCGAGGTAACATGGTTTTACCAAAGGATGAGCTTGCCAAACAAATCTGATTGAGTTATTTGACCGAGTGACCAGAGAACTAAATCAAGGGCAAGCGATGGATGTGATCTATCTAGATTTCAGCAAAGTTTCATAGGAGGCTTATCAATAAACTCAACAGTTTGGGGATGGGTCCCAAGATGGTGAACAGGATCAGATTACAGAAGGCAATCTGACAGATTACAGAAGGTGATGGTAAACGGAACTCACTCGGATGAAATGAAGGTGATTAGCAGTATGCCCCAGGGTTCGGTCTTGGGACTGGTACTGTTCAATATATTTGTGAGTGATATTGCCGAAGGGCTGAATGGAAAAATCTGTCTTTTTGCAGATGACACCAAAATTTGCAACAGAGTGGACTCCCCTGAGGGAGTGGGGAACATGAGGAAAGATTTACAAAAGCTGGAAGAATGGTCTAATGCTTGGCAGTTAAGATTTAATGTGAAGAAGTGCAGTGTAATGCACTTGGGAAGCAGAAATCCACGTTAATTGTATGCTGTGGGGGGGGGGGGGGAGAGATTGATGTGCACGAACCAGGAGAAAGACCTTGGAGTGATTGTTTCTGATAATCTCAAGGTGGCGAAACAGTGTGACAAGGCAGTGGCAATAGCCAGAAGGATGGTGGTTTGCATACAGAGAGGTTTGCATACAGAGAAGAATTACTAGCAGAAAGGAAGAGGTACTGATGCCACTATACAAGTCGCTGGTGAGGCCTCACTTGGAATATTGTGTTCAGTTTTGGAGACCGTATCTCGCAAAGGATATAAAAAGGCTGGAAGCGGTTCAGAGGAAGGCGACCAAAATGATTTGGAGCCTGTGTCAGAGGACTTATGAGAAGAGACTTGAAGACCTAAATATGTACACTCTGGAGGAGAGGAGGGACAGGGGTGACATGATTCAGACCTTTAAATACTTAAAGAGTATTAATGGGCAAACACATCTCTTCCAAAGATGGGGAAGCAGTAAAACTAGAGAGCATAGCATGAAGCTGCAAGGGGGTAAACTGAAAGGCAATGTCAGGAAATACTTTTTCACTGAAAGGGTGGTGGATGATTGGAATGCCCTCCCGATGGAAGTGGTGGGGGAAAACACAGTGACGGAATTAAAAATGGCATGGGACAGACATAGTGGATCCCTTTCTAGCAACAAGATAAAATCAAAATAAGCATAACTATCTCTTATATCTGAACAAATAGGGGTGACCTACATGGAGCGGTGACTAAACAAAGGCATGGGGAGATGTGACCTGCATGGAGTAGCAAGTGCACCTACTCTTGCCGCCTTGCTGGGAAGACTAAATGGACCACATTGGTTTTTATCTGCCATCATATACTATGTTACTATGTTAACATTTATACAATTCTGCAGGAAAAGCATCTGGCCCTGTGGCCTTATTACATTTTAATTCCTTTATGGCCTTGCTGATCTGCCCTGTCGTAAAAGGCCTATCTAACTGCTCCCATTGAGAGCCATCCAATTGTGGGAGGTGCCTGTCCTGCACCCACATCATTAGATGATCCCCAGTAACTGGATTGCGTAGAATACAACTGTCTGTAGAAATCAGCAAAACACGTCACCATCTGATTGGATTTCACATTCTCCCCCCCCCCCCCCTTTCTATCCTGGAGCTTTAGGATATACCTTTTAATGTGGATTTTGTTCAATTGCCACAAAATTAGCTTACTTGCTTTATTCAAGTGCTCTTAGAAATGCCTTTTGGTTTGCTGCATTACTTTGGCTACTCGGTCCATGTCCAGGACATTTATCTCCCTTCGCACCATCAGTAAACGAGAGCAGACCTCCTCCCCTTGCTGACTCTTATGGAGCCTTTCAAGCCTAAGTAGCTCAGCATATAATGTGTCATATTAAGCCATTCTCTATTTCTTAAGTGCAGAAGCAATGGACATAATGTGGCCCTTAAGGACTGCCTTAGCAGTGTCCCATAAAGTAAAAGAGTGGGTCTATTGCACATCATTAAATTGCAAGAATATTTCCCATTGTGTCTGCAGGTTTTCTAAAAATTTAGGATTCTTCAGTAAGAGCCCATCCATTCGCCATCTACCCGGGCTCCTATCTGGATCAAGGTTTTCCATTTCTAGGCTGTCCCACCCATGATCAGAAATAGTGATTGGGTGAATATTACACTTTCTCACCTCCACCTTCAAGCTATGGTAAATAAACCAAAAGTCAATCCTAGAGTATGTGTCATGCCTAGCAGAATAGAAAGAGCAGTCCCATTCCCTAGTGTAGAGCCAATGCCACACATCAATCAGCTCCAATTGTTCAAGGCCCCCCATGAGTTGCCTAGCACTGGACTGATTGCCAATAATATTTCCTGACATATTTGCCAGGCAGAGTGTACAGTTAAAGTACCCTGCCAAATAGATAATCCCAACCACATTAAGGCTTAGCGTGCTGAAGAAGGTTGGAAAGAAGGAGTGCCTCCCCAGTATTTGGTGCATAAACATTAGTGAGAGTAATTTTACTCTTTCCCAACATCCCAGTCAGGATCAAATATCTGCCCTGCTTATCTGTTATCTACTGCTCTGGTTGGAACTTGGCAACTATCAACTATCAAATAGCCACTCCCATCTTATGTGAAGGATAACCTGTAAAATAAACCTGCTCCATCCCTTTCCCCTTTAGCTTCAGATGCTCCGCAGGAGAAAAGTGAATCTCTTGAAGAAATACTATCTCTGGTTTAGTCTTTTTTAATTGATTCAAGACTCTCTTCCTCTTTATTGAGGAGTTCAGTCCCTATACATTCCAAGTAACTAATTTAATCATTACTTCCAAAGGAGATTGCTTAGCACCACCCTCCCATCACAAAAATTAAAGTTATGTACTCACAGGACCACACTCTAACCAGCTACCAAACTCTCCCCCGACAACCTCCTCAACCCCAACGCCTACCCAACTTAATCTAACCCCCCCCCCCCCCCCCAATTCCCACCTTCTTCCTCAGTGGAAAAAAAAATACTGACCATTACGAGGAACCATCTCCCCAACCTAGAAGCTCCCACCTTAACTCACTCCCCAAACAATACAGTCACACATGCACCATAAACTTCAGTTCACCACACACGCAAAGCTTCAACACTTTCAGACCCAACATACAGACACCCAAACACAAAAAGAAGGAAGAACATTCAACTACCCCTGCAAACCCCTGACAACTCCTCTCCCCCTCAACAATATGATCAAACCCTTTCCCTCTCCCTCTCCCAAAGTCCAACCCTTCTAGACCCTTTCAGTCCTTGCTTGGATTCAGATCCATGGGCCCATCAGGAGAACCAGCTAAGAGGCCAAGTATATTCTCGCTGTCCAGCCCCTATGTGGCCCCTCCGAATCGGGGCATACAGTGGTAGCACCCAATACTGATCCCGCGAGGACTAGATGTGCCTGCAGGATCAGAATCAGTTCTAACAACCGGGCCCCAATTCTGATGGGCTGCATGCCCAGCAAATCCCTTGTTTATTTATTTATTTGACCTGTTTTATATACCACCTTTTCCTTCAATCAAAGTGGTTTACATGCTGCTAGGTGTGTACTTTTGGATTAGGTAGGGATAGGGATAGGTTAACTCAGCCAGACTCCTGAATGGAGCCACAGTGCCATGGCGATCCCATCACCATGGCACTGCGGCTCCATTCAGGAGCTGTGATCACCGACCACAAAACTCAACATTCTTTCCCCACTGCCTTACCCCCGATCCAGCCTCCCATGGCCAGGGTTAGGCTGCAGGGATCCCCCTGTGCCCCCTCACTCGTCGCTGCCCCTTGGCTTCAGTGTCCCCTGCCTATGTGACTGACCCCAGATGTACAGCGCCAACCTCAGAATTGGCCCTGTATGTCTGGGGTCATGGCTAGTCCATGTCCCGCCCTTGCTCCACCTCCAGACCACCCCCTCTTGCCCCATCTAAGGCTCCCCATACAACAGCACTGTTTACACAGAGAGCCTTTGCACCGGGAGCGGCAGGGGGACAAACAGCAGGGATGTACATCCAAGCAGGACAAACATCCCCGCTATTCATGGTGCATAATGACCCCCATAGCTTATAAGCCTGCTCCATCACCACAAGAAGTCTGGGAAAATCTGTAATTGATGTTGTCAAAACTCTACTACTGATTTCCCCTGACCTATTGATTCAGAACTTGCTGTGGGCATGCAGGAGGCAAACAGATCCTGCACCATCTTGACTACATCCTCACCACTTCAACAGGTTTCAGTCACCCAAATATTCTGATATTGCATCTCCTCTGTATGTTTTCCAGGTCATCAAGGCACTCCTTTATTTCCAAAGACAAAGGGGTATGTTTACTATAAGCCGCACAATTGCGTGCCGCACAATAGCGCACGGAAACGCGGCACTCAAACGCTCAGAAACACTCTTAAACGCCCCGCAAAAGTGCGCGTGGGCCCCGCACAATTGCGCGCCGCACCAACGCACCCCGCACAAGTACCCGGCCCGCAAATGTCCGATAGAGGCGTGGAAAGGCATTCTGAGGGCGGAGGAAGGCTCCCGAGGGGCGGAGAGACGGGGTCAATGGGCGGGGAAGGGGAGGGGAGAGGCTCCCCGCACATGATCGGGGCCGAATTCACAGGTTAAAAATAGCGCGAGTGAAACACTCACGGTAGAGGGCATTTAAAGGGAAGAGAAACCATTTCGCGTCAGCAATGTACAGGGAAACCGGGGAAACCTGCAAAACGTGAGCAGTGTGATACATGTGCACAGAACAAAAGTGTAAATAAAGATAGAAAAAGACCCAAACAAAAATATTAAAAATAGGAAGGCAGCTGGAGAACCCCGATAATAATGGGCAAACATAAGAAACACACCCAGGAAAGCTCAAAGAAAATGAAATGAAGGTTGGAAGGGGCTACGGAGGGGAGACCCTTCCAAAAACCATTTCCTTTTTTCTGAGCCTTCCTGGGACTGTTTGCTATGGTTGCCCATTAATATCACTGTTGCCCAGCTTGGTTATATTTATCCCCAGTTGTTCGTGGTCGGTTGAGGGGTGTATTTGCACTTATGTCACCAGATATGGTGACGGAGCCCACAGTACAAATGTGCAGAGCAGGGTTCCTGACTCTGTTGGTCAGGTTTCCCACCCCCAGGGACTGCACTATCACTGTGGCCACAATGTGGTGCAGCGGACAGAGGCAGTACCTCTAGGACCAGAGGGTCACAGGTTCAAATCCAAGCTGGGGCTCCTGCCAACCCAATCCCCATATTTTACCCACCACTAAACAGAGATAGTACAGACACTCCTTTATTGCAGAGAACATAAGCATGGTTCACACACCCATTTTGTACCCAACACCGCACACACACCATAACAATGGGCATTACCGACAGCCGAGTCCCCCAAATGCAGTCCTGAAGTGCCACAACGCAATCAGGTCATATGCTTTTCCAAGATACGGACATGCCAGCATGTTGGCGGTAGGGTACAGGTGGTGGAGGGGGCAGTGGCTGCTAGCCACAGAAGACAGTGGCCGAGCCATGTGCAGGCTGGCACGTCCACTGCAACATAGGCCCTGTCGGATGTACAGTCATGGACTTCCCAGGGAATTCAGCCCATCTGTGGCAACACAGTGGTGCAGTGCACACAGACAGTGTGTGCAGGAACAAAAGGTCACAGGTTCAAAGCCCAGCTGGGGCTACTACCAATCCTGTCCACATATTTACCCCACAACTAAACCATGTTAGTAAGGGCAATCCTTTATTGCTGGGGACATACGCATTGGTCATATGCCATCTTTTACACCACCAAGCACAGACACCATGACCAGGGGCATTAACTAGAGCAGAGTCTCACAAATGCAGTCCTGGAGGACCACACACCATTCAGGTTCCATGCTGCCACACATACAAATAACTGTGCTGTATATCTATGCACCACCCCCATGGCATGTAGATGTAGCTCATGCATATTCATGAGGGACAGCAGGAAACCCCAACCAGTGTATTGCAAACCTGGACTGGATTTGGGAACCTCTGCCGTACAGCAGCAGCCAACAGGGGCAGACACACCCACACCCACAGGCCCCATTGGCCAATGCCTCCTGGAGAGGCAGGACATTGGGCCCTGCGTGCAGCACCCAATACCAGCACTTGCATACCTTAGCAATGTCACCCTACACCTGGGTATATGGTACACAGCTCTCAAACGTTTGCTATGAGTACTGGCAGATAGATATCCCTACGTTACGCACAGTCTGCTCTTTGAGCTCCATCATAACAATCTATCTGATGTCTGCGGTGTGTGCGTCAGGTCTGGCCCCTGACAGTGTTTACCACCCTGGGGAGTGACCCCCAACCGTACTGCATACCATACCCATGCCTGTACTGTGCCCAGGACTGGTGTGGTGGGCAAGGATTCTGAACCCCTCTATAGTAGCACAATGCTGGCATACGTGTGGGAGTGTGTGTCTGTCTATACAGTGTGTGTTGGCTGCAAACACTGTCCACAGCCCACACTGCCAGCACTGTTGCCAGTTTTGGCCTGATGATGTGCATAATGAGCAGCAAGGTATCATGGGTATAGCTCAGACAGGGTGGGCTGGCCAGGATGCATCTGCAGAGGGCATAGGGCACTGGCAGGGACATTGTAGTGGCCATCCACCACCTCCACAGACAGGGTGACCTCTGTATGTGCTGCTGGGCTTTCACTCCACCCTGACTGTGCAGTGATGGCAGCATGGCTAGGCACCCCCATAGTGCTTCATAGCATTTCCCTCATGTGATATATATATGGGTCACCTGTTGGGGCCTAGTCACTGATGTATCTGCTTGTGTGTGTTGCCATCCCAGTTGTGGGTGCATGCATTTCCAGTGGGACTAACCAGCAGACTGTTCACAGCTGGTATGTGCTCTGCTGGAGTGCCATGCAGTGGCTGATGGCTTGATGCAGGGGAATATCAGATGGTGGTGGGGTGCATCTTAGCATATCCAGGCCTACTGTCTGTCTGATATTGTGGTCTGGGTGTGTGTGGGGCTGCTTGGACTGCCCTGTAGGGTGTCTGTTCCCCAACAGGACTGGGGTTGATGGTCCACTCTACTGCCAACATTGGGGGGGGGGAAAGAAGGAATCTGTTGATGGGAGACCCTGTTTGCCACCTGGGGGGGGGGGGGTGGTTGGTTGGTGGTACATGGCCCACCTAGGGGTCCGTGGGGGTTCCCCTGACTGAGACAGACAGAGATATCCAAGGTGTTCCTGCAGAAACTACCTATCTGACAGATTATGACTGATTTGGAGCTCTGCCATGGCCTCTCTTAGGCATGGAGGGTGCTGTGGACCTGGTCCAGGGCGCCTCATCGCACACTCAGGGTGAGCACAGTTCCCGCACAATGTGACTGTGTGTAGCTACTCTGTGCCAGTTAAACACCCGGTCAGTACCTCCTACCTGGCCAAGGTGCTGTGTGGGTGCACACGGACACGTCCCCCTACCAGGCCGGGGAGCTGTTGGGGTGCATTCCCCATCTTGTGTTCATCTGTGGACAGCTGATTTGCATGTGCAGTGCATCATGGGTATGGGTGGCCTAACCCTATCCTGGTTACCACAGCAGAATGTCTGTGTGGTGACATGCAGGCTCTCTGCAGCCAGCCAGGGTCTTGCTGGCAGCTATATAGCTGTAGCCCAATGGTTACTTCACTGCCTGTGGAGCCAGTGGTAATGGGTTCAAGCCCACAGTGGGGTTATTTGATAGGGTTGTCCAAAGGTTTTTTTAGATTTAATGTACATATGTTGCTGCCATCAAACACACCCTCAGTGTACTGTACCCATAAGGTGCCTCTGAGGGTGCTTTATAGGGCGCCCTATAGGGCACCTTATGGTTGCTGTCCATATAAGGTGCACTATACATTATCCTGTGATGCAACATATATGGTGCCCTATAGGGGACATTCTAGGGTGCCTTGGCGGACAGTGAACTTTAACATGTGCCTTATGGGCCGCCTTATGTTAACACGCTTTGTGAGTGCGTTTGCTAGTAGTGATAACTGAAATAAAAATAAATTGCCCCCTACAGCACTCATCCCCATAATATGCACTGCCTCAGTGAGCCTTCTTCATTGGGCACTGTGGGGGATTGAACCCCTGATCCCTGCACCATTGGTCAGTGTCTTAATCATTGTGCTGTGGCTCTGGTCCTGTGCTTGGGCATCAGCGCACTGCCTTATGCCGCCCAAAATTAATATGCCTCCTAAAGCACCTTTACCCATTAAAATTAATGCCTCAGCCAGCCCTTTTTGTTGCACACAAGGGGGAATTGAACCCATGGCAGCTGCACCAGCTGTCAGTGTCTTAACCATTGTACTATGACTCTGTTCCTTTGTGTGTGCATATCAGGGCGCCACTTAGCCTTCCCACACACTATTTTGCACGGCACACATTAGCGCGCCACGCAAATGTGCGATCGCTTACTCCCGTTTTTTTTCTTTTTTCTGCCTGACCCGCCCACTCCTTATATGGCACAGGCACACTACCGCGGCCCCGCACGTTAGGAATGTTTAGTAAACATGCCCCAAAGCTTCCAATTTTCTACGCTTAGATTGGAACACCGCTGTGGCATCAATTTGCTCTCCAGTGTTAATTTCATTCTGTGTTACTCTCCCTTCCAAGGATTTGATATCTTGACAAATCTCCTCAATTGCCTAGGAGAGGTCACCCCTGGGTAGCTTCAGCTCCTGAAATTAATCAAGGAAGTCCAGTTTAGTGACTGGAGCCCCTAACACTGCCTGCTCATCAGGCCATGTGGCTTGCATAATCAATGCAAGGGAAGCTGAGGTAATGGCCACCGGGTCTCCCACTGTTCTGCTGAATTTAGCCAGGGCTTCCGCATAGCTCACCTTCACCTCTATCTTGAAATCTTGATAGAAAGGATCAAGTGCCCTGAATATGGACTCCTCAAATTAGCACCGAGGACAATGCCCTGCTTGACCTCTCTCGTCCACTCTTAGGGGCTTGTTTACAAAGCCACGGTAGCGGTTTGCGATCGTTATTGGAGCCGCGGCCCCATTTGAAATCAATGGGGCTGCGGCTCCGATAACGATCGCGAACCGCTACCGCGGCTTTGTAAACAAGCCCCTTAGTCTTCACGTGGTTTACCGGTAGGATCGCACAGCCCTCCATGAAACCAAAGATGGACCAAGAAGAGGGGAATAGATGAGGCTTGTGGTTAAACACACATCAGTCCCATAGAAAAATAATCTGAGGAGGGATGAGACCAAAAAGAAATTGTGGAAGTCTACAGTGGTGCACAGGGAGACCTTATACTCTCCAATAGATCAACAGGCAGAGCAGACGCCCATTAGCATAGTGTGCTACTTCATCTGCTTCCTGGGAAGTGATAAGGCCCCCTCTCACAAGTCTTTCTCTATTCAGGCAGGATTCTTTTCATCTTTTCTATTGCAGCCAATTGAAAATCATGTGCTCACCCTCCTCACCGGCATCCCCACTGATCGCCAAGATAAACTAATAGGACATTTGGGCTCTGCTGATATTTATTTATTTAACATTCTTTTATATACTGCTTTTCAATTTATCAAAGTGGTTTACAGTGAACGGAACAGGTCATACAAGGAATAGTATAAGAACTATGCGGTAAATATGCAAGATTGTGTCTGACCAAGGTCCATCGTGCCCAGTATACTGTGACCAACAGTGTACGAACTATGGCACAGATACCAAGTAGGTACCCCAACAGACACACATGATCCACAATGCCTGCAATGGGGCACGCATTGCAAATCTGTGGTCCTCACTAACAATGCTTTAGGGACCCTCCCCAGGAACCTGGCCAAACATACATGAAACCCAGTACACTAGCAGCCTTTACTACATCCTCTGGTAATGGAGTGCAGGATGTGATGATAGGTGGAGGCCAACATATGTTCACATAGTGGTCCAGAATAGCCAACACAGCAGCTGCAGTGCAAGTCCCGTAGTCCTACAACAGTCAGATGGTATAGACAATTGAACAACAAATACCTCAGCCACTACAGACAATGTTCCCAAAACCTCAAACCCAACACCACACAGCTGTCCCATCCCCAGGTCAAAGAGACATAACATTGCCATGTGATGATGGGGACCCTGGAGTGGCAGATTGGGGGGGGAGTGATGTGCGTCTGTCCAGGTATGCCTCTGCCCCAAACGGATCCCACGCCCTAGCTTTCCACCTATCTGCAAGTTGGCAGGCCTGGGACCAGGCACCACCAACACTGATGGCACATGGGCATGTCAGCATGGCGTGGGGGGGTAAGGTGGGAGGGAGTGTCACCTACATGCAGCTGACAAAATCCATGGCCAGATCTAGTGTGCCATGAGCAATACAATATCTGCCAAGGTCTGTCTGATGGAAAGCATGCAATCACCATGGACAGCAGGAGCAATGCAGTAGCATTGTGTTGTACCACATACAGTTGGTGTATAGAGCAACAGCGGGTCACAGGTTTGGGTCCTGGCACTGAATTTTGTTTTCCATGTCCCTGTGGCAAAATGATAGCCCACAGTGCAGGTACAACACCAACCTGTTCAGCTGACAAAAGCCATGGCCAGATCCAGTGTGCCATGTGCAATACAATATCTGTCAAGGTCCTTCTGATGGGAAGCATGCAATCACTGTGGACCATGGTAACAATGCAGTAGCACTGTGGTGCACCACACACAGTTGGCATATGAAGAAACAGTGGGGTCATGGGTTCAGGTCCTGGCTGTGGATTGTGTTCCCATTGCTAAATGTTCTCGTACAGTGCAGGTGCAACACTAATATGTGCAACCACCAAAGAATTGGCCAACAAGGGTACAAGCACCACACAAACAAGCTCCACTATCCATATATGCATATGGAGTCAGGCTGACACCACTGGCACAGTGAGCAGCTGTCAACATCAGAGTACACAATGAGCATACCTTAACAATGGCTGAGCTCAGATTGGGACCAGAGTGGCAGGCAGGAATAGCAACATTGTAACATAGCTTATGACAGTGGATCAAGTATACTAGCTCCATTCTTGCACAGTGCATCAATAAGACTGTGTGTGTGTGTGTGTCTATCAGCATTTCACAGGGGTAGTAGTCAGCTATGTCCACATAGGAATACACCAACACATGACCAGATGCATCATGTATGGAAAACCTAAGTATACCGGAATGGCCCTCGTATCCAGCAGCACTGTGGCCCAAACCCTAAGGTCACTTTGTGCATGACTGTAGGGTCCAAGGCCAGTCCACGAATCACCATAGCTAGACTCTGTTCCCTATATGTCAGCATACCATCCTAGGACATGATCTTTGGGTCTCATTCCTCCCCTCCCCCTCTCAATGGCATTCATAGCTCACTGCAGACACAGGGTCCACCTCAGTCATTGTGAACTCTGACTCGTATACCCCTGTCTCTCATCAGCCAAACCACCCTGCACCCCAGTCAGCCAGCACCCACTGTCACAATCGGTAAGGAAGGAAGCATACTCTGTCTGTAATTCAACCAACACGCCACCTGTGCCCCTTAGCCCTGTCACAGACCCTGCATGGGAGCCATCACCCACACTGTTATCTATGCCAATCCTCATGTACACAAACTATGGCCTGACAATGAAATTGTAGGTGCATCTGTGCAGTAAATCACAGAGCCCTCAGACAGTTAGGTGCACATATGCACACATGACGTCAGGCACACATGATGTCAGTCCCACAGGAACACTGACAATGGACATCCAAATATGACAACAAAGAAATGTACAGCAGCTCTGTTATGCCAAACACAAGGTCAGTGTGCGAATGAGTCAGAGGATGCAGGAGCAAGGCCAGCATGTGGATTAATAATGATAGAAATGACTGCCATGGCTTTACCAGAACAGCTGTGACCAGGGGCAGTAGATGTAACCTGCCACATCACAATGGACAGGAATCCCTACATGCAGAGCTAAAAAGGAGTAAACAGCCAATGTAAGGTATGATGGCAAATCCCACAGGTTGAGCATTTATGGTCGGATGGGTGTGGCAAGTGCATGTACTGTGAAGTGAGTTGCAATAATATAGTAACATAGTAACATAGTAAATGAGAGAGTAGCGAGTCCCCAATCGGGGGACAGGACAGTTTCAGCCTCCCGCCACCGCTGCTTTGCCAAATCGGGGCAGGCAGCCAGAGGATATAAGAGCAGCGCCGTCCGGCGCTCAGGAGAGTAACGAGTCCCCAATCGGGGGACAGGACAGTTTCAGCCTCCCGCCGCCGCTGCTTTGCCCAATCGGGGCAGGCAGCCAGAGGATATAAGAGCAGCGCCGTCCAGCGCTCAGGAGAGTAGCGAGTCCCCAATCGGGGGACAGGACAGTTTCAGCTTCCCGCCGCTGCTGCTTTGCCCAATCGGGGCAGGCAGCCAGAGGATATAAGAGCAGCACCGTCCGGTGCTCAGGAGAGTAGCGAGTCCCCAATCGGGGGACAGGACAGTTTCAGCCTCCCGCCACCGCTGCTTTGCCCAATCGGGGCAGGCAGCCAGAGGATATAAGAGCAGCGCCGTCCGGCGCTCAGGAGAGTAGCGAGTCCCCAATCGGGGGACAGGACAGTTTCAGCCTCCCAACGCTGCTACTTTGCCCAATCGGAGCAGGCAGCCAGAGGATATAAGAGCAGCGCCGTCCGGCGCTCAGGAGAGTAGCGAGTCCCCAATCGGGGGACAGGACAGTTTCAGCCTCCCGCCGCCGCTGCTTTGTCAAATCGGGGCAGGCAGCCAGAGGATATAAGAGCAGCGCCGTCCGGCGCGCCCGCGCCTGGTGGGCCTGCACCTGAGGGCCTCGCCAGAGGGCCCTTTGGCATGGCCCTTAGGCGGTGGTCCTCTCAACAATAAGAGTGACGCCCCTAAAACCACCCAAGACCGACGCAACCGGGACTCCTGACTAGCCCCACTCCAACTCAACAAAGACTTTCTGGAACTTGGGAGTACGACATCACAAGACCACCGACCAAACTGACGGCTATAGCCCAACAAAGCTTGAGCTCCCGGCACAGGTCGAGCTCGCCAAAACCTCCTTCCCAGCCGACCACCTTGAACTCAGGTAACAATACCTTCAAGCCCTTATCGGTACACCTCATACACCAGCCAACATACTAAACTAACTCGTTGCACAAGCTTCAATACCCACACTAAACGCACCTGTACCTTGCTATGGTTAAGATAGTTTGTCGCTGAATGTGTTACTTGCATAGTTTGTCGCTGAATGTGTTACTTGCATAGTTTGTCTCTGAATGCATTACTTGCATAGTTTGTCTCTGTATGTGTTACATGCATAGTTTGTCTCTGCAATGTGTTACATGCATAGCCTAAATGTAAAAGTTTAAACCAGGCCATATGATTGCCATAGTTGTACCGAATGCCTAAACGTGAAAGTGTGAAACTAGCTAAACTGGATGCCATTGATGCCCTAAATGCTTAAATATAGCTACACTGAAGTCTTTAAATTTTAAAAAATAAGGTACACAAGGAACACAACGAGAAAGATACGCAAGGTACCCTACGAGTAAGATAAATGGATCCCGTTAACATCTCCGTACTGTGGTTCCTTTGCCTAGCATTAGCCACCTGCATAGGAGACCCCATCCCCCACCTATACACCCCATATGCATGAAAACATGAAAAACAAAACATTGTATATAGTTTAATTATGTTCAACTGTACATAGTTTATTAACTGTTAATTGTTAATTGTTAACTGTATTTATCTAGCTACAAATGTTATATGTAAAAACAGACCATTCTGTTTATTGTTGTTATATGGAAACCGCACCTGATCAATGGAAGGAGCGGTATATAAATAATCTGTTAATTAAATTAATTAAATTAAATTTGTATGCAACCCACTACCTGTCCTTGTATTTCACAACTCTTACCTGAACCCACGCACGCAAGTAAGCACACAAACCATTCATGGACCCAATAATGTCCCCAATAGAAAACAGCAACCCCGCCACAACCCCAAATCAAAAAAGGAACACCGTCTGGAGAAACTAAGAAAAACCAAGCCAGGCACGAACTTGGTCAAGAGCCCACAGGCTGATTTCCCACATCAGTCCACTATCTCCATCATTCTAATAAATGCCAGGTCAATATGAAATAAAACTCACATAGTGCATGACCTCATCACGGATTCAAAGCCTGATATACTATGCATCACTGAGACATGGATAACCGAAACTGACCCAGTAATCATCAATCAAATAAGCAAACCAGGATATACAAACTATAACTGTCCCCGCTCCAAGAGAAGGGGAGGAGGAGTCCTAATCATGGCCAAATCAGGCCTAACCCTAACCAGCACACCACTAAGCGTGCTCGATGGCATTGACATACTCAAAATAGAAAACAGAACTCTATCCATATGTCTTATCTACAGACCACCAGCTTCCCCGCCGGAATCCCTCGCAGCAGCTCTAGAAACCATCTCAGCTATTGCACCCAAAAAGAATCAGATCATCCTAGGAGACCTGAACCTAGCCTCTACATCCGCAGTGCAATCGAACACTTTCCATGAAGCTATGGAACAACTGGGTTATGAACAAATCATCCAAAACGCAACCCACATCAAGGGTAATACCCTGGATATGGTGTTTCTACCCAACAAGCATCCTAGTCTGTTGAAATCCAAACCACGAATAACTCAAGTACCATGGTCAGACCATCATCAAATCGAGCTAACCATAATGCTCCCCTCAGCACCTGACCAATCACAACCAGACCAAGCATCTCACCAGCTAAGATGCTTCCAACAATTCAACAAAGAGGCCCTCCTTGAATCTATAATAAACCACGTATATACGGATCTCTCGGACCTTGAGATGCTGACAGACCTCTGGAACATGGGAATCGAGGCTACCTCAAAACCCACCTGGAGTCACCCTAAAAGCTCAACCTTAACCAAGTCTGAACCTTGGTACTCTGCAACCCTACAAGATCTCAAGAAGGACCTGAGAAAGCAAGAACGAAAATGGAGAAAACACAAAACCGAGGAGCACAAGAAGGCTTACCTCAACCTCCTGTCAACATACAAGAATGAGGTCAACCAAGCAAAGAAAACACACCACACAAGCACACTCAATAAGGCCCTCAACAGGCCTAGGGAGCTTTTCGCTCTCGTCAAATCCCTCACCAAGACTCCGCAAGAAACCAACCCTAGTGGTTCCATAACTGCCCAGTGGCTAGCGGATCATTATGCCTGCAAGCTCAATCCCACAGCACCGGCCCTCTCCGCTCCAAAACTGGACTCAGCCAACTCCCTTCAAGTATTCAACACCCGGGGAAGTCCTGACCAGGGCGGAAAATGGTCAAACTTCCAGAGAGTGGATGACCAGCAGATAAAAGACATCATCACCAACCTACCTCCCCTCTTGACCCCTGTCCAGCCTCCTGGATCAAGGCAACCAAAGAAGAAATAGCACAACACATCTCCCACATAGTGAACCTTTCACCACAACAAGGCCTCATGCCATCACTTCTCAAGAAGTCTCTTATACGTCCCATCTTGAAAAACAAAGCGCTCAACAAGGACGACCCTACCTCTTACCGCCCTATCTCAAGTATACCCTTCCTCGCCAAGATCATTGAAAAGGCAGTGCAGCGGCAGCTGCAAAACCACATTGATGACACAAACGCCCTTGATATGCATCAATACGGGTTTCGGCAACATCACGGCGTAGAAACCCTCCTGTTAGCCCTACTGGACAAACTACTCAAAGGTCTGGAAGACAAGAGCAAGATGTACATGCTTATATTCATAGACATCTCAGCAGCTTTCGACTCAGTGCATCATCCCACACTTTTAGAACAACTCGAGTCCATAGGTATCTCAGGAACTCCACTAAATTGGTTCTCCTCCTATATAACAAACAGAATGCAGCAGGTCAACTTCAACAATGTCAAAGCAACCCCCTTCCCGCAGACCCAAGGCATTCCACAGGGATCCGCCCTCTCCTCCCTCCTTTTTAACTTATACATTCAACCAGTATGCAATATTTTCCAGGGCCACAACATCAACTACTATATCTACGCAGATGACCTAATGCTCTATACACAACTAGACGTAAATAACCCAAACCTCAACAAACTAGAAAATTGCCTACACGAACTTCAAGTCTGGCTCCAACGCAACAATATGTCAATAAACCACAAGAAAACAGAAGCAATGTGTATCTCCAGGAAACCGGGATTCAAGCCCCCCACAATGGTCACCATGAACAGTAATAACTACAACATCAAAACAGAGATAAAATATTTGGGAGTGTTGCTTGATAGCAACCTGCATATGGACAAGCACCTTCGAACCACCAATCGGGCTATCTTCCACAAATTAAGAGTCTTGCAGCCCCTACGTAGCATCCTCGATCATACTGACTTCAGATCTGTCGTGCAAGCCCTCATCATCCCACACTTGGACTATTGTAATGCCATACTGCAAGGCCTGCCAAGAAAAACTACAAATATTCTACAAATGGCACAAAATGTAGCGGCCCGAATCATTATGCAAAAAGGACTCTCTGACCACATTACGCCCGCGCTAATTGAGCTTCACTGGCTCCCAATCACTGCCCGCATTCAATACAAAATCATAGTCACGACTTTCAAACTCATCCATGACATAGCGCCCTCGCACCTCAACAGCTTATTATCCAATCTGCCCAACAACAGAAGCAGATGAACACCCAACCTAAATACCCTCTGTATCCCGAAGTGCTTCACAAAGGTTAATGCATGCACCAGCAACAGAGCTTTCTCATTTATAGCTCCGGCACTCTGGAACCGATTGCCAAGCGATCTACGTGAAGTCTGCGACCTGAAAGACTTTCGAAAACAACTTCAGATGCACCTCTTCCAACCACATTTCAACTTAACTTCATGAAATGCATCCAGCCGTAATGTAAATATGTATATAAGGATCCTTTGTATAAATTGTAAATATGTTAATTACCCTGTATATAGCTGCGATATTCAATCAACTGTAAATCCTGTAACCCCATATTTGCTGTGCACTATCTCCTCTCCCTAATCGAAATGTATATACTCTAATTACCGGCTGGTACAGCCAACTCCCCCATGTATAGCAACCGCTGCTGATCACTGGAAGCAGCGGGATACAAATGTACATTAAATAAATAAATAAATAAATGATGGCAGATAAAGACCAGCATGGTCCATCTAGTCTGCCCAGCAAGATGGCAAGAGAAGGTGCACCTGTCGCTCTGTGCAGGCCACCCCTCCCCATGTCTTTGTTTAGGGGTAAACCCACCACTCCAGGTAGGATACCCCTATTTGTTGAGACGTTATATATTTGTTGAGATGTTATATGGTTCAGAAGTTAGATGGTACCGTTTATTTTGTTTTTATCCTATTGCTGTAAAGGGATCCACTGTGTTTGTCCCATGCCTTTTTGAATTACGTCACCGTGTTTGCCCCCACCACTTCCATCGGGAGGGCATTCCAAGCATCCACTACCCTTTACATGCATAGTGTGCATCCACATGCAATCCAGGTATATTTAACAAGCATATGTTGAACAACATACCCAAAAGGGTCTAGACAGTATGCGGTGTAGAGGGGGGGAGTGACCCGTGGAGTGTGAGGTGCAGCTATCGTCTAGAAGTATGAACAGATCCACAATGTGCTGCTGGGCTCCTACTCCTCAAATGTACATAACAAGCACAGGCCCAGTGCACAAGGCTACCCATGCTGGTGCCCACTGCACCTGCAGTGGAAGTGACTGCATTTGCCTCTTATGCCAAGGCACACGGTCTTGTAGCAGGGAGTAAGCAGGATGGATGGACAAAGACACAGCTGATGGTGTCTTTCTCACCACCACAGGCAGAGTAGGGGCACACAGCATCTGGGAATGTGGCAGATGTAGTAGGAATGAGGGGCATCAGCCAGTCCACTATGCACTGCAGTCCCACAGCAGAATGTGATGCAAATGAAGGGGAGAGGATGCTGGGAAATACATGAAACAGCATTATTAACACAGAATGCACATGTGCGAGAGGGAATGTATATGGAAGAGATGGGTGAACATGTGACCCGACTAGGGTGCAAACAGCAGAGAATATTGATAGGCCACCATCACCCTGACTGTGGTGTGACTCTGGTTTGGCTATGTAGCCACATTGTGTTGCATGTAGGTCAAAGCTGTAGTTGTCTGCCTGTTATTTAAGGTCTTGTACCTGTTGTTTTGGGTTGGTGAATGTTTTGAGACAAAAACTGGACATGATTGTACTAAGCACATATATTCTGTATGTAACAGCAGCCTTGGGACAGCAGTGGTGTGCACACCTGATGTTCTTGGATCTGTTGATGCAGGCAGAGTGTCAGTTTCAGCTGTGTCCAATTGGCCCATCAGGGTGATGATGGCCATAACTTCAGTGATGGATGTGAATTGAAAGTGCAGCGGAACCATGCACCACCTGCCTTTTTGCAGTGATGGGAGTGGCCTCTGCTGCAGAGAGTGTCTGGACCACCTCTGTCAGTCATCATGGGTCCTACGCACCTTTCACCCACCATTCTCTATGCCAAGTCACAGCATATCTGAACCTGTTGCTGCAACCCAGCTGTCTGTAATGGGATATCTGACATTGGCCAAAGGAAAAAAGGGTTCACCTACAAGAAAAGCCAGGACATGCCAGCATGGTCCCATTGCACACACAAGCATGCACTACAGATTACACATGCAGCCCAATAGATGTGATGTAAATCTGTGGCTGAACCAGAGATGTTTGGGTAGTGCACTACTGACCTTGTGGACCAGGTGCTGTGTGACCCACATCCATTCATGGTGACCTCTGCAACTGCTAGGTAATGGTCTCTGATGCTGAATGTGTCATGAAGGCCAGTAAAATTGTGCTGTCATGTGAAGGTACAGAGCCTCTGCTGGTCTTGGAAGGCATGCATACAGCAGGTCTGAATGTGTATCATGGGGGATGGTGGGATGAACCAATAGCAGAACACAGAGCGGCACCAATGGCAGAATGGAAGGAGGGGACCATAGGGCCTGTCCCTAAAAATGACCCATCAGCTAGGATGACGGGAGATGTATGCATGGTACTCCATGGAGGTCCAAGGTAGTCTGTGATTGACCATATGCTGCCCAAAGGCAATCTGAGGGCAAACAGCAAAGAATGATGTGGTAAGGCACAGAGGTACTATCTGGCACAAAAGGATATGTTGAGTTATAAACAGACATGCAGAGAACAATAAACATTTATGTACCCACATGCCTTTCATAGAAGGCAAAGGAGTGTAATGTGATGTGGGGTGACCCTGTGATCTGAAACCATGATCCTCCATGTACTAGGTAGTTGCCCTAACTATTGGGCCTACCCTCCACACCATATGTATCTGTACAGAGATGTATCTATACAGAGATGTATCTATATGTATATGCACACACACATATCTATATACATCCATATAAATATATGTGGACATAGATATGCATATATATGTATAGCTATACAGCTACATATGGTGTGGAGTGTATAGCCCAGTGGTTAAGACAGCTACATAGCATACAATGTATCAAGAGTTCAATCCCCACTGACACTCCCTGTGATGTAAGGCACATCACATTGTCCTCCATTGCCCTCTAAGAAAAGTCCTGCAGATCTCTAGCTATTGTTACTGTGTCCATGGAAATGCACAGTCATCTCACTCACCAGGAGACAGCACTGGAAAAGACCATACAACATGGGAAACCCATAAGAGAAAATTGCACAGGTTCAGGACTCAACACCATGGCCCTGTAAGCATGGGGCATGGCTGTACAAGGTACCTTGTGTGACACGCCTCATGAAGCACCTTGCAGGGCATGGCCAGGCCCTGCAAGGTGCATAGCATAAGTGCCTTTTGCTTACAGGACCATGGTGTCAAGTTCTGAACCTGTGTGATTTTTGCATTGTAGGCAGATACATACGATTTCTTTCTTGGTAATTCCTGCCATGGCAGATGCCTTGCAGCTTTAGTATAGTTGTTCATGCACTGTGTTTGGATACCCCAGAGGGCTGGATCATTGTGCACAGGTTCTTTTTCTGTTCATTTTGTCCTGGGCTGGTGCACATAGCATCCAAAAGGGTGTGGGTTCAGCCCAGCCTCGGGCACCCTTGCATATATTCAGTGTGAGCTATTTTATGCATGTTCTTTTCAATCCAGGCTATCAGATGGGCAGAGTGCATGGCCCCAGCTGCGACCCACATCCCACTTACCGACTACAATATCAGATGGCAAAGGACTATCAACTACCACCTGTCCATCCATCCATCTTGGGGCACCTTAACTTCATGCATCTTAGCCGCTCAGGGCACCTTAACCTCAGGTTTTTTAGAACCCTCAGAACACCTTAGCTTTGTGTGCCATAACCCTTCAAGGTGCCTTAACCTCAGGTGCCTTAGAACTCTCAGTACGCCTTAGCTTCATGTCCCTTAACCCCTCAGGGCACCTTAACCTCTCAGGGTACCTTACATTCATGCACCTTAGGTTGAAGCACCTTAATCCCCCTGGGCACCATAACGCTTGTCATCTTAACATGAGATGTGCTGTTACTGAGAGTTAGATGGTCAGGGCACCCTGTTTCACACAGTACACAGCCCATATCTTCCTTTACGCCGGCCCACCCACACCCGCCCATAGCTTTATATGGCATCAGTAACATTAGTACTGAGCTTACCACCGGTGACTTTACCGCAGTTTAGTAAACATACCCCTCAATGTGTAATTTGTGTAAACTGTCATTATTTCACTGTATTCTTGATTATGAAATTGAATTTATATTTGTTGCTTACTGCTCTGGAGCCTTTGGGGAAGGGCAATATGAGTAATAAATATATTTTAAAAAATGAAGGAAGAAGTGGTGCTAATCAAGGAGTGAAATTCTAAAAAGTGATGCTAAAATAAATTCTAGGAAGTTAAACATAATTACCCCTTTTATCACTTGTTTCAGCCCATGGCTGAAATAACTGCTTTGATTAAATCTATCCCTTGCTTGGAGTTGGTGCAAAAGTCAAGAGAAACATTTATTTAAAATACATGCATTCCTATTGCAAAATGGGGACTATGCATATATTCTTTGGCCACCCAAACACACACACACACTCTGAAATCTCTGTTTCACAGGGATCTACAGGTGGAAACAATGGCTTTCTGAAATTGCCATTTAGAGGTATATGCAATCTACATGTGTAATTGTTGCTATTTCCACATGATGCTTCTAAAATGACCTCCAAATATGTAAGTTTTAATATAAGAATTAAACACATAATGGCTTTTTTACCTCCCAGCCATTCAAACTAAACCTTTTCACCTCCACTTACTTATATAACACACAACAGACCAGGTTAGTGGCAAAAACCGTGGCCACAGCTTTATTAACACCGCACAACTTTACAACTCTTATTGAACAACAACAGAACATTGATTTCCCAACAGGTCTTCAACAGGACTAGAAGATAACATCCTACTCTTTTTACCCATATATGCAATTCCCTTATATCCACCAGTCTTCAATGATGCTCAGCTATGTCCACTTAAAGGACTGAGGGTCTTTCATAGCCAACTCCACACTTGGCAGTGACCTCCCCTTTGCTTGAGTCTCAGATTCTCTGCATCCCTTCCCTTATGTTGCCCTTTGCAGTAACTGGCATACAGGTAGTCCCTTCCCCTGCAGACACTGCCAATTGGTGGTGACTGCTACCTGCATGTCTCCACCTCCCCACTTTAATGCTGCAGGCAGAAAGGCTTTACCACACCCTTTCAGTAATCTTGAATACTACTGAGAAAAATGTCTTGGTTAATATCCAACAAATGAATGCATCAGGTGATACAAGCCCAGACAATTAGCAGAAAGTAAGTCATGAGACAGGACTAATCCATCTAATCATGTAACAAATCTTGAGCTATCAGTGTTCACGCATTTGTGCAATCTTTTGATTGATCTAGGTTTGACCACATTGCGCAAGGCTCTCCTTGGAATAATGTGTGACTAAATAAGTGTGGCATATGGAAAATGGCAATGAATCAAAAAGAGATCCTGTTTTATTTGTCAGATTAGCTTGACAGCCCTACCCCTACCACTCCCATGAACCAGCCTGGCAGCCTTGGACATGCCACACTCCTCTTCCAGTAATATGATGGGTCTTTTGAGGATCCATATAGAATGACCCCACATCTGTGCCCTGCCTCTGCTCCCCCCTGTCCTTCTTGGATGCCATGCACCCCTGCAACGCTCCCTCCTAGCTGTGCTAGAACAGTCTGCAGCCCTTATCTGCTGAATCCAAAGCTTGTTCCCCCCTCCCCAGAATCCCCAGTGTGTTTCAGAACCTCTTGCACTGTTCGGTGTCCTTCCCTAGCTCTACTAAGTCCTTTTACTGCAGCAAAGCCTTGAAGGCACTAGAACTGCATGGGTAACTACTGGCCTCAAGCGCATCCATGCAAGAAGCGGCACCACTTTCAGTCAGACTGCACTCACCACCATGGGTATGATAGAATGTCACTCCAGAGCCTCAGCTCACTCTCTTCTCTACAATGATCTCCTTGCATTCGTTTCTGGACCTGAACCTGGTGGGTGTCCTGCTCTGACTCTGTACTACTCTTCCTTGGCTAGCTTCAGATTATGTGGCCAATTGGACCTTTTGGAATGTGCTGCCTACCATGGCCCCACCAGAACTCGTCTCACTGTCTGCCTCCACCTTGTCCTGCTCCACAGTAATAGCCAATGTGCATGTTTCCTCCTCCCCTTCTCCCAAGGTTCCTACCCTAACCCCTTCCTTTTGACTCTCCTTCCCAAAAGAGTTTGAGTGCCCATGTGAAAAGTCCAGCAAGTTGTAAAATGCATGTTTGTAGTGTGACACAGTGGCATCTTGCCGCCATTTACAGAAACAGACGTTCGAGGGGTTCATCTATGGGTGTCATAGGAAGTGTCAGGTGGTGCATTTGTGTATGTCGGGGTGAATGTGTTTGTGTCTTTCTATGTGTCATGGGGAGTGAGTTCAAAGAGAGATTATGGAAGCAGGGCCTGTTTAAGAAATCTTTATGACTGGTGTTTGTGTGTGTGTGTGTGTGCGTGTGTGGTTTGGAAGTAGGGAGTCTCTGTGTCTTCTGGGAGAGTTTGAGTGGGTTGTGTCCATTCTGCCCTTTTCTCCCTATGAATTCTTCTCTTTAACCTCCATACCCCCCAGCCCCTTTCCTTCTACCCCCTTACTTTCTGTTCTCTTCCCAGCCTCTGTCCTTTCTCCCTCTCACCCCCTGCCCTCCATTTCCTTCAACCCACCTTTCCCAAATCCACTGCCCCTTTGAATTTCTCCTGCCTCCTGTGTGTCTGTCTGATCACAGCTCCTCTTTCTTCAGCACACTGCCGCAGCTCTTCTGCCCACGGGAAATGTTACTCTCACCTGCACAAGCTCAACTCTTCACCGTGATCGAGGCCTGCTGTAGCTTTTCCATTGCACCCACCGGCACTCTGCTCCACTCCTGCTGCAGCTCTTCTATCCACAATGATTTATACTTTTGCAGAGGGGACAGTCAGCATACACATGCACAAACAAACATGTGTACAGACAGACAACTTTTCCAAGACAGAGCCTGTTGATCCCTTGACAATAAGCGCTTACGCCTATGCAAAACGCACCTAAAAAGACACCTTTTTTATTTTATAAAAGCAACATTGGCATCTATATGCCTTCCTAAAATAGACTCCCAGAACCTGCCACATTAACACAAAACCTCACTCATACATTTACACATGCTCTGAAAAAGGTGCACTTTTTTGCATGTTCTTTGTGCCTATACATACATATTTTATACAATACTTGTGCACATCACAATTCTGCCCCGATCTGCCCGAACTATGCCCCTCAAAATGCTTACATTCAAAGCACCTAATAGACACATTCATTCTATAGGATATGAGTGGAGGAGTGGCCTAGTGGTTGGGGCAAGGTACTTCAGGCCAGAGGGTCAGGGGTTCAAATCCCACTAGAGGACAGCAACCTTGGGCCAGAAGGACTGGGGTTTCTAGTCCCACAGGTGCTCCTTGTGGTCTTGGGCAAGCCACTTAACCCTCCATAGCCCATATTCCCTGTAAAATAGTTATCTCTAAGTTATAATGCTCTGTTCAATGTAATTTCAGTTTGTTCAATGTAAACCACCTTGATATCATGAAAGGCAGTATATGATAAATAAAATAATATGCCTACTTTTTATGCAGGTATACACACACACGATTTTAAAGAGGCAATTTCAGTATATAAAACATGATGTGCATGCAGAAAAAGCTTTATAAAATAACCCCCTGCATGCACTGCAGCCTAGTCAAACTATTGGAGCGCTACTCACACTATTGGCAGGCCTCGTGCAGTCATGTATCTGAGATTTACTCACTGAAAAAGGCCGACAGGCCCATCTGACTGCCTGAACTGGCTTTTTCCAGTGAACATAGCCAAGAATCACTGTCACTTATTAGTCCTGCAAACAATCTGGATAATCTCCAAAATGTCTAAATGGGAGACACACTATACAGTATGAGATTTGATTCGCTCAAATTCCTTTTGGCCAGCAGCAAGCAAATATCTGAAAAAAGTCAAACAGCAACTGTCATAAAAGCAGACACTTGGGAGATATTTTGCTAAAAGAGAAAATATTTGTCACAGCCTAGTAGCAGCTATTTGGAGAGTACTGCAGAGAGAGTCACCATACCCACTCCATTAACATGTTTATTCTGCCCACAAAAGACCTATTCCTACAGCTATAGGGCACTAGGGATTTGCACAGGATCATGTTCAGATTTTTGTCTTTTTATACCAAAATGTGGAAGTTTTTGGTTAGTTTCACACATTTTGTTAGTAAAACATTTTTAACAAGCGTTAGAACTTTTTAGGTGTGCAAATTGACTTTTCATACCTTAATTCATAGGTTAAGATGCATTAAATCAATTTTGTACACACTAGATTTTTTAAAGCTTGCCAAGGAACTAAATGTGTTCTAGAAAATACATGTTTTGAATAGATAGCTTTTATTCATCTTCATAACCTCACACCTGAATATACTGAGTTTTGTTTGAGGCTTCCTCAAGTCTAGGCTAGAGCACTGATCCATCTATAAAGTTCCCATTATGTTTTATGAGAGTATTTTTTTATGTATCTATTTTATTTATTTAGCAGCATTTATAAACTGTCATTAAATTCCAAGCAGTATACAATTAAGCATATGGAATAATAAAAACATTCAACATCACACTAAATCAAAAATAAAGACATGTAAGTCTCCAAAGTATAGACCTGTTACAGCAAGCCACTAAACGTGTGAGCAAATTATACTGCTTACGGAATCTCAAATTGTCTTGCTCCATCCCTGCACTCAAAGGAAGACAGTTTCACAGAACTGGAGCAGAACAGGAAAAGGCACTAAATTGTGTTTCAACTTTATGGCACAACTTCGGTACTGGCACTTCTAGAAGGTTCTCACTTTCAGAATATAATATTCTTGTTGGACAAAAATGCTGCAACAGTTTTCAATTAGCTAGAAGCATTGTCATATAATGGTTTATGTACTAAAACCAAAACTAAACTGTATACAGCATTCTACAGGTAACCAGTGCAATTTATTCAAACTTGGTGTAATATATACTTATCTTTGAAGACCAAAAATATCTTGAACTGCCGCATTTTGTAATATTTGCAGTGCCTTTAGAGGCAGTTTGAACTATTGTGTTTGAGATAATTAAAGCATGCAGAGGAATAATTTTGCTAATACTTTCCAACATACATTTGTAGAAGAGGTTTGTGTATTTTGTGAATTTCCATCCTTTTTTCAAGAGTTGTCATGCCTATGCATGAAATATTCCTTTTATATCCATCTTTACAAAATTCAGCACTTTGCAAATCATAAGGAGGAAAGCTTGAAACTCTGTATCACATAAAAACAAATTAACAACCTTTCCTGTTTTTTAAGATAATCTAAGTGCCAGTGTGTGCATCCCATCACTGCAGGACTCCCGGGGAACACGAGCCAGCCCTGGCTCTGGAGGTATGGACCCCTCTAGGAGGGTCCCCCGAGCAGCAGATAAGGACACCCAGGGATCGAGGAAGGGCCAAAACCACTGCTTCCTCCCTGGCCAGGAGACACAGGGCCTGCTCCCTGACAACACCTGGGATGAGAGGGAGGTGAGAAACCTGGCCCAGACACCCATAGAGGTAGACGCCCTTATGGAGGATCGAGGAGACCCCCAGCAGAAGGAGAAGATAGAGCTGAGAAATGAGCAACAGCTAGGCCCTGAAGAGACACTCATGGATATTCAGCTGGTGGATAACCTTCCAGACTTGAGGTAGTAATAGCAACAAGCAGCTATGTGGGAGGTGGTGCGGCGTCCAAGTAATTCCACACCTGGGATGCACCCCAGCTGAATAAGAGACTTAAAGGGGGGGACTTTATTTTAATGTTTGATGTATATGTTTGTCTAAACTGAAGGATGCTGGGAAAATGTCATTTGCATATTCCTGGCCTAATTTGAATATCATTGACATTTGTATTGATACAAATGACCCTGGTGAGGGCTACTTTGGACACGGGGAGGGGGTGGGACCTTAAAGGTCTGCCAGATACCTGACTGCTAGACTTTGAGAGAGAGAGAGAGAGAGAGAGAGCAGCCAGCAAAAGAGGCTTTTAAAAGGTCAGAGCCAGTTCATTGTTTAAAATGCACCTTAGTGTGGGCAGTCTCCTATGGTGATATGTACAGTGTTATTCATACCATCACTCATTCCCTTTTAAACCTTTTTCTTCTCATGTAATTACTATTCTACCATCTCTCTGTTGCATCTCACATACTTGTCACGCTTTCTAGATAGATAAGCATGGTATCCACAAAAAGATGGCAGTGTATTTATTTTGTTTTGTATGTGACTAGTTTAAGTCCGTGCTTGAGCACCGGCCTAGCTACAGAGCTTCCATTAAGGTAATTTTGAACTATTTGTGCTTGGAAAAATAAAGGGAAGCTTGAAGTTTCTGTCATAACACACAAATAAAAAGTGGCACTTCCACCTGCAGGTCATTACTTGTCGTGTCTGTCTTTGGCATATACAGCATTACACAATAAGGGGGTACGTTTATAAAGCTTTTACCTTGTATAAAGCCTGTTTTACATGTGGAAACAGAGTACTGTTTGCATTTATATAAGGAAAAACAGCTATCAATATCTAGCTTTGTTTTGTATGTAATGGACTAATTATGTTAAGTAGGCATGTGCATTAGTTTTTGTAAGAATGGCAAAATTGCTGAAAATTATGATTTTCTTTTTGCTCAGAGTGTGCATGCTCAGAAAATTCTCATGAATCACCATTCCTGCACTTTGTTTTATGTGCTTTTGCAGCCAGATGCAATGCAATGTGTGCTGTCAAGCCAGCCCCTGGGACTTCTTGACAGCTTGACTGGGAATAGATCGCCATGCCCTTCTTCCAAGGCAATGGAAGGCTAAGGAGGTCATTCCAGAACATGAATTGGCCACTTGGACGTGCGCGGGAGATGTTTTTCTCGTGAAAACATCTATGGCCGTATTCTGAAACCCTGTGTTCCTGGGAGGGGTGTAATGGGGGCATGGTTTTCCACAGAGATGTATAAAGTGTATTCAGGAAAGGCCCATGTACGTTTTCTGAGTCCCCCACAGACGTGCTCATTATTCCTGCGAAAATGTGGAATAAGGCTAGTCCTTAGAAATATTTCTGTTGTACTTGTATAGAGGTTGTGACAAGTATCAAACTGGTGTACCTACAGTCTGTAAGACAGAGCTAGATGTGTGTAAAATGGACAGAAATGAGGGTAAGAGAATCCTGTAAGCTAAGGGACATTAATAACTACCCCTAAAGAGATTTGAATACCGACAATAATACATATGGTGAATTTGCTGACAGCTGCTGTTTATGCTACGTGAGATAATCTGGGGGACCCTGACAAGTCCTGTGTTCTGTAAAATGGGTCTGTTGATGTTAGTAGTGTAAATAAGTCTGCCACATGAGTTTATTTGCGTGAGAGAGGGGGATCAGATATGTGCTTCTGGCACTCCATTCTTTCACGGTATTCCAGCTTTTATCTATAGGTGCTGAGCATCTGTTTCCCAGAATTATCAGAGAGTAGGCCCAGACACTGGGAGACATGACTGATGCCGTGTCAACATTTCCCATATTGTGCCATGCAGCATGCCATACCCAGGGTATATATTTGTGGCTCAGCAATCATATGCATCCTTTAAGGAATTGGTATGTTAATGCTGGTTTTTGTGCATATGATGAGGGTCCGTCCTGAGTGTTTTAAGGGTGCATGTAGAGCTTACCAATGTAGGCCTCACTGAATCCCTTTTATGATGCCAAATACCATTTGAAGTAAGGTTTATTCTGTCATATACTGTATGTTCATATTTACTTTCTCTTAATATGTACACCTTAGAGGAAAGGCGGGATAGAGGTGATATGATTGAGATGTTTAAATACCTCCGTGGCATAAATGTTCAGGGAGAGAGCCTCTTTCAATTGAAAGCAAGTTCTGCTACGAGGGGACATGGGATGAGGGTGAAGGGAGATAGATTCAAGAGTGATATGTGGAAATATTTCTTTACGGAAAGAGTGGTGGATCCGTGGACTAGTCTCCCAGTGGAGGTGGTAAAGATGAGGACAGTAACTGAATTCAAAAAAGCATGGGACAAACACAGAGGATCTCTAAAGGTAAAAAGAGGACTGTTTTAGTTGTTGATATGGAAGGACAGACTAGATAGGCCATGTGGTCTTTTTCTGTCGTCATATTTCTCTGTTTCTATACCATCTTAGAATGTGCTGGGATTAACTAGCATTATTCTGGGCATGTAGGGGACTACAATATGGTCTAGTTTGCATCAGCATGCATTTATCATCGGTTTCTATGTCTTATATGTATCGGCAAACTACCGTCAGTGAACACAGCAGCTTAGGAGATGCACGTTTTTACAGTGGAGGTGTGGCTAGCTCAGAGATGGGCATGATCGGAGATGGCTAACTTCACAGAATACAGTGAGGAAGGACATGTCCAAGACCTGATCACAGTTTACCCGTATCTCCCACTATTGCCAGAGACATGTTTTTCTGCTATACTCTGTGGTGCATGCCTGTATCTTTGTGCAGGGCCTCATGCTGCATTCATGCATGGACCTGCCAAACAGTATGTTGGACATATCATACCAGACAACCCGAAACAGTACCTGACATGGGGAGGGGGGAGGGGACTACTAGCCTTCAATCATCAACAGGCCTCGAGATGTCTTTTCAAATTTCTTTTCAAATTCCCATTACTGAACTTCCTTGGAGGTTCTAACAAGAGAGCACTGCTACTGTTATACCCTTTGCAAAGAATGGTATTTCTATCAGGAGGGATGAGCAGGGAGCACTGATGGAGGAAGGGGATACGCGTCTAGACAGACTGACAGACGAATCAACTCTAGCTATCATGGGGAGACAGATCATCCTCATATCTATTATACTCCATTCCCATACATGTTGATTAAGAAACTGCTTGTTGAGTTATCAACTAAGAAACTCTTAGATTAGTGTTCAGACTGATTGGAGTGTCCTCCATGAATGTTTTTTCCACTAGGGGAGGATTGTTCTCTGTAATTAATGTTCTAATGGTGGGACCAAAGTCCTCATTGCCAGGATTCTAACTTGTGAGCACACAGGTTAGCTGAACTCATCTGTCTCCTTTGGCCTGGGCTTGTGCCATTTCTTCTGTTCTTGTGTTGGCTATCCTGTGCTGTTTTAGAACTTTCCAGACAATCTGGGTATTTTGTTAGTCCAAATTTAGGGCCTTCCAGCCAATCTGGGTGCTGTGCTTGTCCTCCTAGCATAGATCCTTACAGTCAATGTGGGTGCTGTGCTGGTCTCCTTGCCATTTTACTGCTCTCTAAGTGTCTTGATGTGCTTGCATCAATTGTGCTGCTGTGTCTCTTCCACTATTTCGGATGTTCACTGTGCTTTGTGCCACTTTGCCCCTCTCATGGTGGTTTCTTATATTCATCCTGCCATTGTATGCATTCTTTTGTGGTGCCCTGAGGCATTTATGACACTCTTGATGGCTTGCAATGCTGTTACATATGTCTACAAGCAAGTTTCAAGTGGTTTTGGTTGATAATAGATGGCTAACCTGACTGTTGCATTGCAAAACTGTTTTCCCCAAAGACTATAATGGGGAAGAATCAGACAAATGAACAAATGTTTCTGTTTCTGAAGACTAACCAAATGGATATAGCCTGATAGACCAAAATAAGACTGAAAATTTTTGGTGAGCACATACTACATGTTAGGGATATACCCAGAGTATTGTTGATTTTATGTGAAAATCTAATAAAAAAAATAAAGTTACAAAAAAATGGGTACATGCAAAGAATGTGCCTACTTTTATGTGATCTGCATATAGGCATTTGCTTGGGCAGAGTTTGGGCAGAGCTGGGCTGACGTTGCAATGTACAGTTATATTTTATAAAATATGTGACTACATGCATAGCATACATGTCAGACTTACACTTTGTATGGACTAGGTGTACATTTGTATGTGAGGATTTGAATACTACTGGGGCTAGCTCTGGGAGCCTATTTTATAAGGGCACATAGGCACCTGTTGTCTTATAGCATAGGTAACTTTCTTGAACTTGGGCATAGCTGCTCTTTTATAAAATTAACCCCTGCACGTTATAATGAAATTAAAAACACAAAATGAAAAAGGGAAATCCTCTATACACGAAGGGAGGTCATTTTAGAACCCCTATTGATTTCCAGGTCTGAAAATGCCCATTAAGATGTGAAAACCACATGGACGTCCCCCTAGCCATTTTAGAAAGCCCTGAAGATACATGTCTCCGGCATGAACATGTCCAAGTGGTACTGGGGCATGTTGGTAATGTGTCCATAGTGAGCCAAAAGGGATGCATGTGTGGCATGATTTTAGAACTGTGCTGCAGATCTCACCTTGCTGTCAGGGACGTCCATTGCTATGCCTACTCCAGGGAATAAATGGGATTCATTAAAGTGCTAATTTTGGCAAATTAACAATTGGAGGGTGAAGAAAGTGATGCCACTCATTCCCCTGATATTTTGTGCTTCTTCCAAAAAATGTGTCAGTAAGTAAAGAGGTATTTCTCCTGCTGCTGCTGCACATCGATGTTTGGAAAATGGCAGGCTGGGACGTGTAGGGGGAAGATATACATGGGTACATTCTGAAACTGAGTCACATGCACATCTATGTGACCGGGATGACAGATGACCATATCTAACGTGCAAGTTTCTGAAACTCAGCAAAAACCTGCATAAACTGGAAGTCTGCATCTGAAGGGGGCGGAAACAGCACATAGGAAGAGCAAGAAACTGTGATGCAACACTGAGTATATTGCTAAGCGCTGTGTCATGGTTTGGGAACCATTGCCACTGCTGTAGGCCCTGGATAGGGGTGGCAATAGGTGTTCCAGAGGGCTGGCACTCTAGGCGAGCATCTAATTTGCCTGATGGTAGCACTGGCCCTGTTTCTGTTTTCCCTCCTTCGGCTAGTAGGGTAGATTACTGTGGTGAGGCTGAAAAACAAGAGAAACAATCAACTCAGTATTGAAACCTACTTAGCAAGCACAACCCTCATTTTACTTACCACAATTAGAAATAAGTATAGAACATAGAAAGACAAAATGAGCACTGAGGACTGACAGAGTAACAAAGAAATGAACAAAAAAAGGTACAGATTTAAAACAAGGTAATAAAAAAGTCACCAATTGCATCTGATTTGTCGCCAGGAGGGAAAGAAAGTGAGTCTCAAAACAGAGAGTAAATGTATGGGCATGACCCCTATTATCATTTCCCTCAGTGATTAATTAAATAAGGTTGAACTCCCTCTAAGCATGAACTCAGCTTTGCAGCAGTCACTAGAGGTCTCCTGTCGGTTGCTTAGGCTCAGTTTGAGATCAGGCAGAGAGCAAACTGTAGCAAGGAAGTGGACCGAGAACAGATTTGGTTCTGAGACAGGTTTCAAACTGTAGAGACCATAATCAGTTTTGTTTGGATTAAAGGCGACTGGAGTAGAAACCTGCAGCTGCAAGGAAAACAGGCTTCAGAAGCAGGTGTAGACATATGCCAACCCTTCCCCACCAGAATTCAGCTCTGCTGAGAAGAAGCTGCTCTTCATAAGCCATGTGGAGGGTAGATGAGGGCAGAATATAACAGCCTGCCACCGCTTGCCTATTCACAAACACCGTTTTATTTAACTACTCCTTAAAGAGCCATTCTACCTCCTGATGCTATATACTGATAGTATTTTGTTCAGGCATTGTATTTGGAGGTAGCCTTATTGAAAGTTACTGCTAAACTTCAGGCATTCTGAATACGCTAAACCTGCCTCTAATTAAATTGTTGTGTGTTTCCTTTTATGTCATTCACAAACCTTGTTTTCACAGATCACAATTATTCACAAGCAATTTATTTATGCATCTATTGCTTCAGTCTGTGAAGCAGCCTATTCAGAGAAAGGCTCTGGGTAAAACTGCGAATGTAGAATCCTGTTTACAAAAACCACAACCTCTAATCTTCCCTCTGGATAACAATAATGGGAGCCTGCACATGCCCTGGATACAGGGCCGGATTTACGTATACGCCATGTACGCCATGGCGTAGGGCCCACAACCGGCAGGGGCCCACAAAAAATAGAACCAGTTTTTTTTTTTTTCAACTCGATTTAAAAAAAAACCTGGTGGCTGCCGCCGCGGGGCCCCCTCTGCTGCCGCGGGGGCCCCGTCTACAAGCTGGTCTAGTCGGGTCTCGTCTCCCTCCCTCCCTCCCGGCTGCGAGAGACGAGAAGATAGAGCGTCTCCTCGCGTCTGTGTTAAGCCCGCAGGGGCTGATGGGATTTCCCATCAGCCCCTGCGGGCTTAACACAGACGCGAGGAGACGCTCTCCCTTCGCGTCTCTCGCAGCCTGCAGCGAGGGAGGGAGAGAGACCCGACCGGACCGGACCCGACCAGCTTGTAGACGGGGCCCCCGCGGCAGCAGAGGGGGCCCCGCGGCGGCAGCCACCAGGTTTTTTTTTTTAAATTAAATTTTACTTTAGGCCGGGGGGGGGGTTAGGAGTCCTACCCCCCCCGGCCTAAAGCAAAATTTAATTTAAAAAAAAAACCTGGTGGCTGCCCCCGCGGGGCCCCCTCTGCTGCCGCGGGGGCCCCGTCTACAAGCTGGTCGGGTCCGGTCCGGTCGGGTCGGGTCGGGTCCGGTCGGGTCTCTCTCCCTCCCTCCCTCGCTGCAGGCTGCGAGAGATGCGAAGATGCGTCTCTCGCAGCCTGCAGCCTGCAGCGAGGGAGGGAGAGAGACCCGACCGGACCCGACCCGACCCGACCGGACCCGACCAGCTTGTAGACGGGGCCCCCGCGGCAGCAGAGGGGGCCCCGCGGCGGCAGCCACCAGGTTTTTTTTTTAAATTAAATTTTACTTTAGGCCGGGGGGGGTAGGACTGGTAATGGGCTATGGGGGGGGTAGGACTGGTAATGGGCTATTGGGGGGGCTGGGGCTGGAAATGGACTGGGGGGGGTAGGGCTGGTAATGGGCTATTGGGGGGCTGGGGCTGGAAATGGGCTGGGCTGGGGGGGTTAAGGCTAGAGGTGGGCTGATGGGGTTAGGACTGGTAATGGACTGTGGGCTGTTGGGGGGGGGCTTAGAACTGGCAATGGGCTTTGGGGGGGTTAAGACTGGTAATGGGCTGTGGGCTGATGGGGGCTGTCTGGTAATGGGCTATAGGGGGGGCTAGGACTGGAACGGGGCTGGGGGTTAAGACTGGAGGTGGGCTGATGGGGTTAGGACTGGTAATGGGCTGTTGGGGGGGGGTTAGAACTGGTAATGGGCTTTGGGGGGGTTAAGACTGGTAATGGGCTGTGGGCTGATGGGGTTAAGACTGGTAATGGGCTATGGGGGGCTAGGACTGGAAATGGGCTGGGGGGTTAAAACTGGAGGTGGGATGATGGGGTTAGGACTGGTAATGGGCTGTGGGCTGATGGGGGGGGGTAGGACTGGCAATGGGCTATGGGGGCTGACTGGAAATGGGTTGATGGGGTTAGGACTGGAAGTGGGCTGATGGGGGGTTAGGACTGGTAATGGGTTATAGGGGGGGCTAAAACTGAAAAAGGGGTGATGGGGTTTAAGGACTGAAAATGGGGTTATGGGGGGTTAAGGACTGTAAGTGGGGTGATGGGGGGGCTAGGACTGGAAATGGGCTGATGGATGGCTAGGACTGGAAATGGGCTGATGCAGGGACTAGAAGGGAATGGATGCTGGGTGAGGCTGGAACTAGAAGGGAGCTGATGTTGGGGGAGGATTAGAATGGGATGGGGCTGGAAGAGTAAAATGGAGAAGGGAAAAATATTTTGTGTGGGAGGGATAAAAAATCTACAATTGGCCGGGTATTGGGAGAGTAAGTGGGGATTGAGGATGGAGGGGTAATATTTGAGTGGATGAAATAGGAATGAGGAAAGAGCAAAAGGAGAAAGATTAGTATGTTAAAGCAGATGTAGAGAGAGAATGGAAAAAAATCTAGAAGAGAGAAGAAAGGACAAATGGACAGCAGACGATGGAGAGTTAGCAGAAGACACGAAGAAACCAGAAGAAAGTGGCTGGAGCAATTGCAGCTGAAAAAAATGCACAAAAGGTAGAAAAATATCTCTTTATTTTGAATTTATTAATTGGAATATGTCAGCTCTTGTAAATGTGCATCATTAACATCTGTGCTTTGTTTAGTACAAGAGCAAATTAATGTATTGTTTTATTTCTACAGTGTTGTACATTCCAAGTTTGGCTTTTGGGATTCCCAGTTTAATTATTGTCTTCCTATTTCTAAATTGTGATTACTTGTTTGGTGATGGTCTATGTTCTGCATGTGTAACTGAGCTGAGGTGTTCTGTTTATATAATTCCTATTTGACATTGCCACTTGTTCTCTTTCCCCAGTAGGTCATGTATTGTTGTTCTCTGAAATGTATTGGTTTAATATTTGCAGTGTTGCCTTTTGATTGGTAGAGTATGGTGCTTTGTGAGTCCTGGTAGTGCTGTTAGGATACGGCGGGTTTACTATGGGCAGTGTTTGTAGTAGTTCCTAATGTGTCTGGCAGTTGGCACTGGATTATAGTAATGTAGAAATCTTTTAGTCTTTCTTTATCCATACACTCATTAAGAGGCACGTTTACTAAAAGTTAGTATATGGTAACATTATGCAAATATTTATGCAAATGAGGCCCCTTATGCAAATGAGGTCCGCACCCCCCTTGGGCCGCCCCTGCTGGGGGCCCACAATTTTTGTTGGCGTAGGGCCTCACTCAAGGTAAATCTGGCCCTGCCTGGATATATCACTTGGGGGTGAGTAACGTGCATAGCTGGATTACATATCCGTGTGTGCAACCAGTGTAGAGGTGGGGCATGTAATCTCAGTGTTGTGGCCATCTGATTCCGTTCACTTAAATGGACAGAGTTGGCGAGTCAGTGGCACTGGAATCACCACCTGCCACAGAACTGCTGTACTTTCAAAGAAGTAGAATCAGAGGGGACGTGCTGCTGTTTAACAGCAGTAGCAGCCGGTGTGCATGCAAGAGAGAGCAGCCAAGTAATGGTCAACACGAGCTATGAAGAAAGGATGGACCAACTGCTAGGCACAGTTACAGCCATGATATCAGGTTGATAAAACGTTTGCATCATTTAGGCAATGTATATATGAACTAAGGTTTTAAATATTTTAGATTTAAATATATGAAATTGTGATTTTTGTTTATTCCTTATGACCAAAGATTATTATTTCATATGTGTTTTTATTAACTGCTAAGAACTTTTAGTGATTTGCTAGTTATGGGGTCATTCTGTCCTGCTATTCGCCTCCCTGCTGGCAAAAAGCCTCCCCGTATGAACAACACATTTGTATGGGGAGGCTTAGATGGGGGAGGGAGGGGGCATTCCTGAGGCGGAATGAGGGCAGGGCAAGGGTGAGCCGTGACCCCAGACGTATAGTGACAATTCAGAGGTCAGCCCTGTACATCTGATGTATAATAACAGCTTGGCATACTGTATGAAAATGATCCTGGCTGAGGATGGACTTCATCCGCCTGATGATTTTCATCTTGTGCTATGCATTCCTGGAAGCCCTGTTAATGTGGGATTGTAGGTTCAGGTTATTTATTATTTATTTATTTAACAATTTTTGATATACCGTTTTTTTACTAGTCAAAACAGTTTACATAGAACTGAGAGAATATAATCAACATTTCATATAAAACAATAGGAACTAGAAATGTAACTAATAAAGGTAGATACAGTAAACTGAATATAAAACTGGGAGAAATGGAACTTACCAATAGCTCAATGAAACAAGGAGTTCATAGGTTTAAATAAGGTGTAATTGTGGCAGGTGCAGGCCTGTGACCCACAGTGTCCGAACATAAGCAGGCCAGCATGGCTAGCTTGACCTGTAAATGAGGCCTGTGGAGAGGCATATAGGATTGCACATCCCCCAATATGCTGCTATTGTAAGATAGAACTCAGTAGAAGTATTGAATTAGCTTAGGTAAGCAGAACTGCAGTATTGAAAGATGGAAAAATACAGAAAATACATGTTTAAAAGTTACTGATAAGAAAAAGTACATCTGCAAAGAAATAATTGGGAGTGCTGACAGATGAGTTGCAGAGCCCAGCTCCTCTGCACGTACAAATTGGTTCTATGGCCTTGAGAGTGTGAAAGTAACAAGTTGATGAACTGACCATTGTAATTAGGACTAGAAGGGGGGTATGCAGGTGTCATGCCCACTGGAGGGACATAATTGGATAAACTTATCAGTACCGGGACCAATAGAAGAGGTACGGGAGGTACGGGAGGTTACCGGGACCAATGAAGTGTTTTTCTATACCTAGAATGGAACAGAAGTCTATAAAAGTTGTTGTAATGCTTGAAAACTTTGCTCAGCCATTTTGAAATTGACTGGTTCGAGACTTGTGCACAAATAAATGATTTGGACCTTCTGAACAGACTCCTGGTATCATTGGTTTGTCTGCGCTTTGCTGCTACATAATAACTGTTTACATAATAGAATATAGGCTAGGGAGGGAGAGATAGGCAATTAAGAAGGGAACTTCATTTAAGAAGGGAACTTCATGGGGGTGGAGTGGGAGAGATCCTGTTTGTGTGTAAAAGGTCATGTTGCTCTGTGTCCAGCTGGAATCCAGTGTCAAAGTGTTCTTGAAAGAGATGGGTCTTTAATTTCTTTTGGAAGTCCGTAGTAGATTTATATTGTGGAGGGTAGTGAGTTCCAGAGGGTGGGGCATATAGTGCAAATATTATGAGTCATGTATTCTGGTTACTCTTAAAGGTCTGAGGTGGAAGACTGAGGAGATTTTGAGTGTTGTTTCTTCTTGGTCTGTTAGTAATAGGAGAGTGAATGAGCGTCTGAAGGTACTCTGAGGATTGTTTGTTTAGGGTCTCATGGATGGTGGTGATGACTTTGTATTTATTCTTGAACTGATGTGTAGCCACTGGAGAGGTTTGAGGATTGCTGTGATGTGGGTTTACCTTGAAATTTGGCAGATGGTGTTCTGGGTGAGCTGTAATGGCAGTAGTGTGTGCTTGTGTAATCCCTGATATATAGTATTGCGGTAGTCAAATAGAGGAGTGATGGTGGCCTGGTATACCGAGCAGAATGTTTCGGTGGATAGGAGAGGATATAGTTTCCACAGAGTATTGAGCTTATAATATACAGATTTGGTGGTGTTTAGAATTTGGGCTTTGAAATTCAGGTGCTGATCAAGTATCATGCCTAGGTATCTGATCTCATTTTGACGTGAATGTTGTTGTTACCAATCTTGATGGAGGCAGGGGGGTGAAGGTGTGGTTCTTTGTGATGTGGAAAAGTTCTGTGAAGTTCTGTTTTGTTGAAGTTGATGGATAAATTGTGAAGGTGGAGACATTAGATTACTTCAGTGAAGCAGCTTGTGATTTTTGAGTAGTCGGGAGCAGACGTAGAGAAAGGTTCATAAATTATTATATCATCAACATAGATCAGATATCTGACGCTGAATTTTTGGAGGATAGTACACAGGGGTTGAATGTAGATGTTGGATATTAGAGAGGAGAGAGAAGAGCCTTAGGGTACTCCTTGGGTTAGAGTGAAAGGATCTGAGATCTGTGTTCCAATTTTAATTTGTTGATTCTGGTAGGATAGGAAGGAGTGGATCCATTTTTGGGGAATGCCTTGGACACCAATGTGATGGAGTTGGTTTAGAAGGATTTTATGGGACATAGCATCAAAAGCTGTGGAGATGTCCAAAAAGAGCAGGATGAAACCTTGAGTGAGTATTTCTGTGCCAGCTATGTGTGTCTTTTAAAGGGAGATCAGTAGGGTTTCTGCACTGTGGTAGGGGCGGAAGCCATCTTGATGCTGGTCTAGTGGGGCATGGAGATCCATGTGATTTTGAAGTTGGGTTTGAATGGCCTTTTCAATGACTTTTGATATGAATGGTACACTGGTTATAGGTATGCATGAGACAGGTGAGCAGGGGTCAAGGTTTTATTTCTTTAGAAGTCTGATTGAAGCTTGTTTGAGAGAGGGAAGGACAAATCTTTGTGAGAAAGAAAAATGTAGTATTTTGGATATGACTGGTAAAAATAGTGGTTTTTATCCAGGAGATGGGGCATGGATCAAGTGCAGAGGTTGTGTTATTGATGTTGCCAATTATGTTGTTGAGTTCATCAAGGGGTATAGATCTGAAAGTAGTCTAGGAGTAATTGTCCTCATTTGAAGTGGGTATGGTGAGAATATTGGAGAGACCAACAACCACAGGAGAAGAAGGTATCCGCAAAAGACAAGCCAAAGCAGAAGCGGAAAACACAGAGGACCAGGCCTACACGCAGGTGTGGTAATATACAAAAACACTTTATTGAAGGACCCAACTAAAAAGGCCTGGTCCTTGGTGTTCCGCTTCTGCTTTGGAGAATATTGGAGAGAACAGAGTTATGTTTGGTTTGTAAGGAGGAAGTCATGCCCCTGCAAGTGTAGAGTTTTGTCTTGGCTTGGTTGAGTGGGGTCTTTAGTGAGTGATTTGACAATATCAAAGAGTTCCCTGGGTTTATTGATGTCACATAGTAGAAGGTTGTTATAGTATTCTTTTTTTTGTTTTAATGGTTGAATTGTAGTAGAATGCCTGCTTTGTGTCATATGACAATGTCTAAGTCATGCCCGTTAATGAGCTCTTTTCATTCTTTCTTGTTTTGTGTGGTGCCAAAGGGCCTTCTGGCAAGGTCCTCAGGTGTGGATACGGCAAGGCGCGGGCATGCCTGATTGTGGTTTTTTAAATGCCAATGGAACTAGGCTGATAGGCAATGCCAGTGGGGAGCAGGGAGGAGTTTACCTTCCTGCTCTCTGCTGGTCCTCCCAATCAGTCTGGCTACAGTGGAGGTTGCGGCCCAGGATGACTCCTAAGTATCTGATTTCTTCATTTACAGATATGCTCTTATGGCATAACTCGATTGAGTGTAGGGGTGTAAATGATGTGTTCCTTGTGATAAATAGGGCTTCAGTCTTATTGTAGTTAATGTTTAAGTTGTTGGCATGCCACTCGGTCATATCCTCCAGGCATCCTGCTATCACTGAGTAAACTGGCTTATCTAAGTTGATTGGGGTGTAAATCATGATGTCGTCAGCATATACTTTGTATTGAATATTATGTTTTTTAATGACCATGCAGATTGGATGTATGAACAGGTTAAAGAGCAGTATAAATAAAGATGACCTTTGTGGTATGCAGTAGTTGATGGGGAATGGAGTGGATTTGGCCACTACGCATTTAACTTGCTGCTGCCTGTTGCTAAGGTGTGAGCGATGGTGTGGAGGCAATGGTGTGGAGGCCAATGTCCCATAGTCGTTGAAGGAGAACGCTGTGGGATAGTGTATCGAAGGCTGATGCGATAAGGAGGAAACCTATTTTTATGTTGTCAATACCTCTGATTATTTATGCTGTGGTTTGGCTTGAAGCCATGTTGGTGCAGGTCCAGCAGTGCCTATGAGTCTACATAGTCTTGCAATTGTAACTGTACTGTTTTTTTCTATGATTGTGGTAAGGAAAGGTAGGCTCAAAATTGTTCAATATGCTGCCGGGTCATCCATGTCCAGAGAGACATGCTTGAGGATTGGGTGGATGGTTGCCTGTTTGAGACTCATTGGCATGTAACCTTGGGTAAGAGATGATTTTACTATTTTGTGGTTAAGTTGGCTTAGGTCTTCCTTGGCTGATTTAATACATGATGCTGGGCATGGGTCAGATAGTGCAGTGAATATGTTCAGTGTGGAGATTGTTTGGACTATCTATTCAATTGATGCTATGCTGAATTTGCCCCAGGTTTCCCGGGGGTTGTGGTTTTAGTGCCACATGTCTTATTGGGTGAGTTGTTCCGGGATGAGGTTTTATGTTTCATCATTAGGAAATTAGCTATGAGTTGTGGATATATTCTGTCCTCACCTATGGGTGCTGGTTCTTTTGTGAGGGGTCATTCTATATCAAATAACTCCCTAGGTTTGTTTGTGGATTTCAGAATGAGGCTGCTGTGGTATTCTTGCTTGTGTCAGTTGATTAGTTCATTGCATTTTTGTTTTGTTCTGTACTGCTGTAAGGTGTCTTGAGGCTTGTTCTGTCTTCAGTTTCTCTTGATTTTCCTTAGGGTTCTCTCAGCTTCCCTTATTTTATTGGAGTACCAGGATGCTGAACTTGTTCTTCTTCCTTGTGTTGTAGTGTTTCAATTGTCAATTAGATAGTCAAAGTTTGTGCTATCTAGGTTTAATTTAGGGAGGATTTCTTGCAGGAACTGATCCATATTGAAGCTCTTGAATCTTCTGCCTGGGTGTTGTACTTGCTTCTGTGTGGTTGGGTTAGGAATCTGCATGTTGAAGTTTATGATGTGATGGTCCGACCAGGGTATCAGGATGATTGAAGGCAGCATTATGGCGTTAACTTCTAGTAGCATCTTAGGGGTGAAGATGAAGTCAGGGGACGAGTACTGTCAATGTGTAGGCACTGTTAGAAGTTAGAACACAAGAACATAAGATATGCCATACTGGGTCAGACCAAGGTCCATCAAGCCCAGTTTCCTGTTTCCAACAGTGGTCAATCTAGGTCACAAGTATCTAGCAGTTTCCCCAGAAGACACAGGTTCCACAATGCTTGTATTGGGACAAGCAGTGGATTTCCTGGGTCCCCTTTAATGATGATTTATGGACCTTTCCTTCAGAAACTTGTCCAAACCTTTATTAAACCCAGTTACACTAACAGCTTTTACTACATCCTTCAGTAACAAATTCCAGAGTTTGATTATGCCTTGAGTGAAAAAATATTTTCTCTTATTAATCTTATATGATATACACTGTAGCTTCATTGCATGTCCCCTAGTCTTTCTACATTTTGATGGCATAAACAATTGATCTATGTTTACCCATTTCACTCCATTCATTAATTTATAGACCTCTATCACATCTCCAACTCAGCCGTCTCTTTCAGGGTTGAAGAACCCTAACCTTTTAAGTCTTCCATCCCCTTTACCATTTTGGTGGCTCTTCTCTGTACCTTTTCTAATTCTGCTACATGCTTTTTAAGATACGGTGACCAGGATTGCATGCAATATTCAAGGTACGGTCGCACCATGGAATGATACAGAGGCATTATAATATCCTTTGTTTTATTCTCCATTCCTTTCCTTATAATTCCTAGGGGTATGTTTACTAAACGGCGCACAAGTGCGCGGCGCACAATAGCGTGCGCTAAGGTACCTTAGCGCATGCTAATGATGCGTTTTTGTGCCCCGCACATGTGCGCGCCGCACTAAAGTGCCCGCTCATGTGCGCGGCGCGCTGATGTGCGATAGAGGCGTGGAAAGGCTCCCGGAGGGCGGAGGAAGGCTCCCCAGGGGCGGAGAGACGGGGGTCAATGGGTGGAGCGTGGGAGGGGAGAGGCTCCCCGCACAGGAGCGGGGCTGAAATTCAAGTAAGAAAATACAGCGAGTGAAAACCTCGCGGTAGAGCCGATTTAAAGGGAAGAGAAACCATTTCTGTCAGCAATGTACAGCAAAACCAGGGAAACCTACACAAAGTGAGCAGTGTGAAACATGTGCACGGAACAAAAGGGCAAATAAACATTAAAAATAACCCCAACAAAATATAAAAAAATTATAATCAAGCTGGGCAATAGTGATAGTAATGGGGAACATCAAAAAACAGTCCCAAGAAAGCCCCAAAAAATAAATATGAATTTTAGAAAGGTCTACGCTCCGTCCCCATACAAGGTGAATGATCCCACAGTGAAATAGCACTGATCAGGGTTTCCCTCTCCATTGGACAGGTTACCTATGGCATGCACATTTCCACAACAGCAGGGCGGGCAGGTCAGAATGGGCAATTGGACAGATGCTGGGAAAGGGGATACAGAGGGCTGCAGGTGGCACATGCAGCTGGGGCACAGTGCGGACTAGGCAGATGCCTAGGTGGCACCTAGGAATGCTGAAACTGAACAGCAGCCAGACAGCAACTGATGAGTGCCCAACATGGGCACGAGAGTGTTTAGCACAGTGTCACAGGGGATAGTACCCAGCAGGTACCCCCAAGGGCACGGAACATTGGCAGGCGGTGATTGCGGGACGTGCGGACAGATATGCAGGCACCCCTACCCCAGAACCCGCACCATAGGCAGCCGCCTACCCGCACACAGGATGGCCTGAGACTGCGTACCACCAGCACCACCAGCAGGGCATGTCAGCATGGTGGCACAGGGGTACTGGAGGTGGAGGGGGGCAGTGTCAGCTGCCCAGAGCAGACCATGGCCTAGCCCTGTGTAGGTGGGTGCAATGCACTGCAACAGACAGGCCCTGCCAGACAAACAGTCATGGTATCATCAGGGAATGCACTGTCTCTGTGGCAACACGGTGGTGCAGTGCACACAACCAGTGTGTTTGGAGACAGAAGGTCACAGGTTTAAGCCCCAGCTGGGGCTCCTGCCAATCCAGTCCCCATATTTTACCCACAACTATATCGTGATAGTAAAGATGAACCTTTATTGCAGAGAACATAAGCACGGCCCAAACACCTCTATTTTACCCTACAGAGCACAGACACCAGAAACATGCACATTACCTAGAGCAGATTCCCCCAAATGCAGTCCTGGAGGGCCACAAATCCTTCAGGGTTTATGCTGTCTCCAATCTAAGGATGGAGTGGTACTGGTGGTGGAGGTGGCAGCTGGTGGCAACAGCAGACCATGGCCTAGCCCTGTCCAGGTGGGTGCCGTGCACTGCAACAAACAGGCCCTGTCAGATGTACAGTCATGGACTCCCCTGGGAATGCAGCATATCTGTGGCAACATGGTGGTGCAGTGCACACAGACAGTGTGTGCAAGAACAGAAGGTCACAGGCTCATAGCCCAGCTGGGGCTACTGCCAATCCAGTCCACATATTTTTCCCACAACTAAACCGTGATAGTAAGGACAAACCTTTATTGCTGAGAACATACGCATGGTTAATACGCCTATATTTTACCCCACTGAGCACAGACACCATAAACAGGCGCATTACCTAGAGCAGAGTCTCCCAAATGCAGTCCTGGAGAGCCACACACCATTCAGGTTGCATGCTGCCTCTAATAAAGATGCCTGTGCTGCATATCTATGCACCACCCCCATGGTATGCAGATGTAGCTCATGCATATTCATGAGGGACAGCATGAAAACCCGAACAGTGTTTGGCACACCAGGACTGGAGTTGGGAACCTCTGCCGTAAAGCAGCAGCCAACAGGGGCAGACACACCCACACCCACACCCACAGGCCCCATTGGCCAATGCCTCCTGGAGAGGCAGGACATTGGGCCCTGCGAGCATCTCCCAATACTAGCACTTGCATACCTTAACAATGCCACCCTACACCTGGGTATATGGTACACAGCTATCAAACGTTTGCTATGAGTACTGGCAGATAGCAATTCCTACGTTAAGCACAGTTTGCTGATTGAGCTCCATCATAACAATCTTTCTGATGTCTGAGGTGTGTGCTACAGGTCTGGTCTCTGACAGTGTTTACCACCCAGGGGAGTGACCCCCAACAGTATTGCGTACCATATCCATGCCTGTACTGTGCCCAGGACTGGTGTGGTGGGCAGGGCTGCTAAACGCCTCTATAGTAGCACAATGCTGGCATAGGTGTGGGAGTGTGTGTCTGTTTATACAGTGTGTGGTGGCTGAAAACACCCTCCACAGCCCACACTGCCAGCACTGTTGTCAGTATTGGCCTGCCAATGTGCATAATGAGGAGCAAGGTACCATGGGTATAGCCCAGACAGGGTGGCCTGGCCAGGATGCATCTGCACAGGGCATAGGGCACTGGCTGGGACATATTGGTGCCCGGCCACCACCTACACAGACAGGGTGACCTCAGTATGTCCTGCTGGGAGATCACTCTCACCCTGACTGTGCAGTGATGACAGCATGGCTAGGCACCACCATAGTGCTATATAGTATTTCTGTCATGTGATATTTATGGGTTTTCTTTTGGGGCCCAGTCACTCACTTATCTGCTTGTTGTGTATGCTGCCATCCCAGTTCTGGGTGCATGCATTTCCACCAGGAACATGCACTATGGACTAGCTAGCAGACTGTTTGCAGCTGGTATGTGTCTTGATGGTGTGCCATACAGGGTGCAGTGGCTGAAGGCTTGCTGCAGGAGAATATCAGATAGTGGTGGAGTTCAGCTTAGCATATTCAGGCCTGATGTCTGTCTGCTATTGTGTTATGGAAGTGTACAGAGCTGCATTGATTGCCCTGTAGGTGTCTGTTCCCCAGCAGGACTGGTGTTGCTGGTCCCCTCTACTGCCACCCTTGCAGGGAGGTAGAATGTGGATCTGTTGTTGAGAGACCCTGTTTACCACCCTCAGCCTTGGAGGAGGAGGGAGGTGGTGCATGATCCTCCTTGGGGGGGGGGGGGGGGTGTTCATGGGGGCTACACCTGACTGAGACAGACAGATATATCCAAGGTGTTTCTACAGAAACTACCTATCTCACACATTAACACTGCTTTGGACCTGCAGCATAGCCTATTTCTGCCATGCAAGGTGCTGTGGACCTGGTGCTCGGCGCCTCACTGCACCCTCAGGGTGAGCACAGTACCCGCAAAATGTGACGGTGTGTAGCTACTCTGTGCCAGTAAAACACACGGTCAGTACCCCCTACCAGGCCGAGGTGCTGTGGGGCTCCACATGGTCAGTTCCCCCTACCAGGCCGAGGTGTTGTGGGGTGCATACCCCATCTTGTGTTCATCTGTGGACAGCTGATTTGCATGTGCAGTGCATCATGGGTACGGGTGTGCTAACCCTATCCTGGTGACCACAGCAGACTGTCTGTGTGGTGACGTCCAGGCCCTCTACAGCCAGCCAGGGGCTTGCGAGCAGCTATAGAGCTGTAGCCCAATGGTTACTTCATTGCCTGTGAAGCCAGAGGTCATGGGTTCAAAACCACAGTGGGGCTAATTGATAGGGCTGCCCAAAGCATTATCTCTTTTTAATGTACATTATTGCTGCCATCAAAAAACTCTCAGTCTACTGTACCCATAAGGTGCCTCTGAGGGCGCTTTATAGGGCACCTTATGGTTACCATCCATATAAGGTGCACTATACGTTATCCTGTGGAGCGACTTATAGGGTGCCCTATAGGGGACATTATAGGGTGCCGTGGCGGACAGTGCACTTTATAATGTGCCCTATGGAGTGCCTTAGAGGGTGCCTTATGCGGCACCTTCAGTTACGGCACGTGAGGGCGTGTTTTCTGGCAGCAATTAATAAAATACAAATAAAGTGCTGCAGGAAACAATATGTACATTGCAAAGCTGATGCCTCAGCCAGCATTACGTATTAGGCACACTGGGGAGCAAACTCATGACCCCTGTATCAGCAGTCAGTGCTTTAACCATTGTGCTACACTGCTGTTCCTCCTTGCATGTCAGCACACCTACTTAGGATTTCCATGCGTTTAAATGCACAGTGCTGCCATCAAACACAGTGCTCTGACCTTGCTTTGCCTCATAGGGCACCCTATATGGCGCACTATAGACCACCCTTTCAGCAACATTGTAGGGTGCCGTGGCGGACAGTGCACTTTAAAATGTGCCCTCTGGGGTACCCTATGAGGCGCCTTATGCAGCACCTTATGTTACAATACTTTGAGGGTGTGTTTGCTGGCAGCACTAATTAACATAAAAATAAAATGCCCCCTACAGCACTATTACCTATAACAGATAATGCCTCAGCCAGCCTTCTTCATTAGGCACAGTGGGGCATTGAACCCATGACTTCTGCATCATTGGTCAGTGCCTTAACCATTGTGCTCTACTGCTGCTCCTTTTTGCATGTCAGCGCACCTACTTATGCTTTTCATTCCTTAAACTGCACAGTGCTGCCATCAAAAACAGTGCTGTGACCTTGCGGTACCTCATACGGCACCCTATAAGCAACATTCTAGGGTGCCTTGGCGGACAGTGCACTTTAAAATGTGCCTTATGGGGCAGCGCTTTGAGAGTGCATTTGCTAGTAGAGATATTTAAAATAAAAGTAAATTGCCTCCTAAAGCAATCTTCCCCATAATAGGTAATGCCTCAACCAGCCTTCTTCTATTGGACACAGTGGGAGATTGAACCCATGATCCCTGCACCATTGGTCAGTGTCTTAACCATTGTCCTGTGGCTCTGTTACTGTGCTTGCACATCAGCGCGCCACTTATGCTTCCCGCACAGCTTTCTCATGCGCTAATGTGCAGGGCGCACATGAGCGCCGCGCACATTAGCGCATGATTAATCCCAGTTTTGCTTTTTTCAGACTGAAACGCCCACTCCTTATATGGCATCCGCACACTAGCGCGGTGCGCACATTACCGGGGTTTTAGTAAACAGACCCCCTAGTATTCTATTTGCTTTCTTAGCTGCCATTGCACACTGGGTAGAGGGTTTCAACTTGTTATCCATGATGACTCCTAAATCTTTTTCCTGGGTGGTGGTTCCTAATGTGGAATCTTGCATTATGTAACCATAGTTTGGGTTGTTCTTTCCTTGGTGCATCACTTTGCAAATTTCCACATTAAATTTAATCTGCCATTTGAACATCCAGTCTTCCAAATTTATCAAGGTCCTCTTGCAATTTTTCACCATTCTCTTGGGTTTTATCAATTTTGAATAATTTTGTGTCATCTGCAAATTTGATAGCCTCACTCATTATTCCCATTTCCAGGTAATTTACAAATATGTTAAAAAGCAGCAGACCCAGCACAGATCCCTGAGGTACTCCACTATTCACCTTTCTCCATTGGGAAAATTGACCATTTAGCTCTATCCTCTGCTTTCTATTTTTTAACCAGTTCCTGATCCATAATAGTGCACTGCCTCTTATCCTATGACTTTTTTTAAAATTTCTTTATTTATATTTTCCAACAAAATACAAACAAAAACCAAATTACAATAAAAAACTAAATACGGACTTCTGGTGACGTCATGGAGCGAATGGCCGCAGAGTAGCCAGGCTCCGTCCGTGTCCCGTTAAAATTGAGAGGAATAGCTAAACCCGGTATTGGTGGAGATAAAAGATTGTGGGGCAGAGATGGCCCTGTCTGCACACAAGAAGTTAGCGGGGTTTAAATCCCCATATGTGCAGAAGGAGGCAGCAGAGATGTTGATAGTGGAAGGCCTGGCGGAGGCTGCAGAAATGGTGAGCTCGGAGGAGGAGGGGGAGCGAGACGGGTGGCATGAGGAGGAGGTCCCGATGCGCCGGTGGTTGAAGGCTTTTAAAAAAGAGCTGCATGTTGAACTGGCATCAATGCGAAAAGAGATTAAGAACACATTGCTGAGTATACGGCAGGACTTGAATGGACTGGGGGAGCATGTGGCAGAGTTGGAGGACCACGTGGAGGAATGCGTGGGGGAGTTGCAAGAAATGGTGGTGGTACAGGGCAACTTGTAAGCGCAACAGGAAGCGCTACAAGAGAAGCTGTAAGAGATCGAAGATAGAGCGCGACAAAACAATTTGAGAGTCCGGGGGATCGGGGAAACGGAGGCCTATAAGGACTGTGTGCAGGTTGTACAAAAGTTATGTAAACACATGTGGAGTCTAGATGGAGGAGGGGAGGAGGAAGAGAGAGCGATTGGAGTGGAGCGAGCGCATCACAGCTTGAGACCACGGAGAGACAAACAGCCCAGAGACATTATTGTTTGTATGAGTAGTTTCCCAGTCAAGGAGAGGATTTTGAATATTGCAAGAAAGTTTGGTCAGATAGCCTGGGAGGGCTGTGAAGTCGAGGTTTTGAATGATCTCTCTAATGGGACCTTGGAGTGGCAGTGAAATCTGCGGGAGGTGACCGCTTATCTGAGAGGGAAAAATTGGAGATACCGCGGGCTATTTCCCTTTGGATTGCTTCTGATAATAAATGGGGTGTTACGGAAAGTGAAAACAGTTCAAGACGCCTCAGCAGTGCTGCAAGAGTTGGGATGTGAACAGTTGCCAAGGGGCCCGGAGCGGAGTAAGACAAGGCAGCTTGGAGGTGTGGAGGCTCGGGAGCTGGTTGGATCGCGATGGCAGCGAGTGGCAGCGAAAGGAAGACGACTGCAGAGGACGTCGGAAGAGCGGGGGACAACGATGAGAGTTGCAGAAAAGGAGTAAAGGCACGGATGAGGGCCAGTTTGAGCGTTATCGAGGGACCTGGGGCAGAAGGCCCTGTTGGACACTGGACTTTTAGGGCATGAGGGAGGGGGTGAGGGGATTGTGGTTAATGACAGGTAGGGGAGATAAGAAGGGTATGTTTTGGGTTAAGGTTCTAAATGTTTGCGGTTTTAAAGAGGGGGGTGCCGGGTGAGGCTGGAAAAGTTGTGAAAGGGGGCGATGGAAGGGAAGGGGAGAGGAGGAAGAGTGGTGGGGGAGGGAGAGCTGGGGGTAGTAGAGGGATAGGGAGAGGGGGAGGGAGAGGGGGTGGGGGTGGGAAGGGGAAGGGGAGGAGCAAACACGGTTAATGGGCAGGGGAAGGGGGAGGGAGTAGGGGGAAATGATGCTGCGAGTAGGGACTATAAATGTGAAAGGATTGAATTCACCTATAAAGAGGTGGCTATTGTACCGGGAGGCTTTGAAGAATGAGTGGGAAGTGGGAACCATCTGCGCAGGAAGGATGTGGGGTTGATTAGAAATGGACGATATCCAGAGCAATTTTATTCTTGTAATCGGGAGGGAGGAAGGAAAGGGGGAGTGGCAGTGTTGATAAAGGGGGGGAGTGGGATTCAGGTAGTGAGAAGTTTTGAGGATGGGGAGGGGAGAATAGTGGGGATTGTGGTGAAGTGGGGGGGGGGGGAGGATATTATTATTGTATCAGTGTATGGTCCGAATGGGAATCAGGTTAGTTTTTGGAGGGGAATGAGAAATCTTTTAGGGGGACAGGGGGCAGGGAAGTGGGTGGTGGGAGGAGATTTTAATGTGGTGTTGAAGCCAGGGAGGGACCGAGAGCCGGGGGGGCCTGATGGAGGGGGTAGGAATGGGGGGGGGGGGTGCTGATGCATTTGATGAGGCAATTCAATTTGGTTGATTCATGGAGAGTGCTGCATCCACAGGAATGGGAATTTACATATTATTCAGTGCCGCATAAAAGTTGGAGTAGAATAGATATGATTTTGGTGGATCAGGAGTGGATGTTAGGGGTGCGAGAAGGGGGGATAGTGCCGATTGCTTGGTTGGATCATGGGGCGGTTGAGGTAGGGTTGAGGGGGTGCAGACGGACAGGGCTGAAATTCTGGTGCTTAAATGATAGCTTGTTGAAATGTCCCGAGGTGGTTCAGGATATAAAGAGGGAAATTAAGGAATATTTGGTGATTAATGATAATGGGGAAGTAAGAGATGTTATGGTTTGGGAAGGCTTAAAGGCTGTTAAAAGGGGGGACGTTTATTATGTGGGGGGCACGAAAGAAGAAGGAACAGTATAAATGGGAGGAGGAGTTGGGTAAGGTTTTGAAAGAGGCGGAGGTGGCGTACCGGACATCGGGGAAGAAAAGGGATAGGGATACTGTGGAAAGGTTGCGGGGGGGATTGTATGGTCTGCAGGTGGATAAGGTGGTTTTTGAGATGTCTTTGGTTAAGCAGAGATATTATGAATTTGGAAATAAAGTGGGTAGAATGCTAGCGCAAAGGCTGAGGAGGAAGACGGTGACTTCCCGAATATACCAGATAAAGGGGCAAGGGGGAGAAGAATATCATGGGGAGGGGGAGATCAGAGAGTGGTTTAGGCAATTTTATAAAGAGCTGTATGGGAGGGAAGAGGGGATGGAGGAGGAAGAACTTGGTCGGTATTTGGAGGAGATAGATTGGTCAGTATTCCCAGAGGAGGCGCAGGAGGATCTAGAAGCCCCAATTATGGAAGAGGAAGTGGACAGGGTTATTAAGGGGTTGCCTGGGGGGGAAAGCGCCAGGGTTGGATGGGCTGACGGGTACCTTTTATAAGGTATTTTATGAAGAGCTTGGAGAGATAATGGGTCGGGTGTATAATGGGATGTTGGAGGAAAGGGGGGAATTAACTACAGGGATGTTGACAGTGGGGATTACGGTCATTCTGAAGGCAGGGAAAGAGCAGAAGGAATGTAGTTCTTATAGGCCTATTTCCCTTCTTAATGTTGATGTAAAGATCTTGGCAAAGGTGTTGGAGGGGAGACTGGCGCCGTGGTTGCCGGGGGTCATACAAGAGGATCAGACAGGGTTTATCCCGGGGAGGCAGACTTCTGATAATATAAAGCGGGCCTTGGGGGTGACATGGGAGGCGGGTAGAGGGGAGGAGGAATTTATATTAATGTCCATTGATGCGGAGAAGGCGTTTGACAGGGTGCACTGGGATTTTTTGATGGGGGTTTTACGGAAAATGGGAGTGGAGGCCAATTTAGTGAAATGGGTAAAGTGCTTATATGCAGGGCCAAGGGCTAGGGTAAAGGTTAACGGAGCTATTTGAGGGAATTTAGTTTAGGGCGGGGTACGAGGCAGGGGTGCCCACTATCTCCCCTGTTATTTGCGATGGTAGCGGAACCATTAGCACAGAAAATTAGGACCAATAATATGATTAAGGGGTTGGATAGGGGGGAAGTCAGCCATAACATCTCCTTATATGTGGATGATATCCTTTTACATATTAGTCAGCCACAGAGATCTCTGCCGGAAGTTCTGAAGGAGGTGGAAAGGTATGGGGAGGCATCGGGCTTCAAAATGAATGTGGAGAAAACCGAGGTTCTAAGGGTGATGGTGCCACTACGGGTGGAGGAACAGTTGAAACATCTTTCCCTACCACCCTAGTACTTAACCCTCTACCTCCACCTATCCACCTCTGCCCTCTCAAATTCTATCATGCAGCCATGTGATATCCCTGTATATACCTATGTAAATAGTTGATTATTGATCATTGTAATTAGTTCATATTGTTTACCTATGTATCCCTGTTACTTAGTTCCATGTAAACAGTTGAAACATACTGTCACGAATTGTTCTATGTAAACTGTCTTGATTTGTAGAAAGTCGGTATATAAAAATTATTAAATAAATAAATAAATAAAATGTATCCATTGAGGTGGGTTAAACATTCTATGAGCTATATGGGGGGCCAAATCCCGGTGAAGTATACGGATGTATATAAAGTTAATTACCCAAGAGTGTTGAGGGAATTGGATTGGGATTTGGACAGGTGGATGAGGCAGGAGGTGTCGTGGCTAGGAAGGATGGTGGCAGTTAAAATGAATCTCTTACTGAGGGTGTTGTATTTATTTCAGGCCCTGCCGGTGCAGGTGCCAGAGGGGGTACTGAGAAAATTGCAGAGGAAAGTGTTTCAATACATTTGGAATAAGAAACCTCTGAGGATATCTAGGGAAGTTATGTATGCGCTTAAAGCAGATGGGGGTTGGGGGTTCCGAATCTCAAGGATTATTGTCGGGCAGCACAATTGCGACATGTAATGGATTGGAGGGGCAGGGGGGATAGAACCGGGGTTTGCTTTGGAATGCACATTGGTAAAGGGGGGTAGATTGGAGGCCTGGCTTTGGGCAATTCAGCAGGATCGCAGAGAATTAGGGGAGGAGTCTCCGGCGATGCAGCATGTGGCGGGGGTGTGGGATGGTGTAAGAGCAAAGGGTTCTAAAGAGAGGAGAGTGTAATTTTTGTTGATGATGCCTTGGAGGGCGTGGAGGGCTTTCACACCAGGGTGGGAGGAAGGGAGATTTCACAGGTGGACTGCGAAAGGCTTGGAGTGTTTTTATCAATTGTTGGAGGAGGGGGAGGTGCTGCCATTTGAGGAGGTGCAGGAGGGGTATGGGTTGGAGGCTCAGGACAGGTTCCCATATTTGCAGGCTAGGCACTTTCTGCAGGGGAGCGGGAGGGGGGGAGGGTTGGGGAGAGAGGGGGGGGAGGCCCTCTGGTATGGGAAAATGGGGTCCAAAGGGACGATTTCAAGTTTATACAAGGGGTGCAGGATTTAGAGGGGGTAAAGTTTAAGTATATGGGGGAGTGGGAGAAGGAGTTAGGGATGGAATTGACTCAGGTAGACTGGAAAAAGATCTGGGCTCAGGTACGCCGACTGCCGTGGTCGAGCAGTATTAGAGAAAACTGGTATAAAATTTTATTTTGGTGGTATTACACTCCGGAGAAATTATATAAGATTTATCCGGGGGTTTCGGCGAGATATTGAAGGGAGTGTGGGGGAGAGGGTACTTTCTGGCACATTTGGGGTGTGCAAAGGTGAAAATTTATTGGGGGATGGTCCTGAACTGGGTACAGCGGAAGTTGGGGGTGGAGGTGGCAATGGACCCAGGTATATATTTGTTATTATGGTGGAAAGAGGGGCAGAGGGAAGGGGGGACCAATGGCGACTGCTTGTTTGAGTGCGGCGAGATGCAAATTGGCTGCAGCATGGAAGCGGGAGGAGGTGCCCTCGGTGGGGGAGTTGAAGAAGAGGATTAGGCATATTGTCCCTATGGAAAAACTGACTGCAGCAAGGAGACAGTAAGTGGATATGTTTATGGGAGTGTGGGGGAAATTATGGCGTGTCTTGGGAGAAGGGAGAGGGAGGGGGAGGGGGAGTGGGGGGGACATAGTGGGGAGGGTTAATGGGTTAGGGTATATGGGAGAGGTATGTTATTATTAGATGGAGTATGTACAGGTGGATGTTCGTTAAATGTGAGTTGGGGCATTGGAAAGTTTTGATTTGGGGTATGGAAAATAAAAAACATTTTAAATAAAAAATAATAAAGGAGGGGGGATAAACTAAACACTAAACACCAACAACAGTGGACAAAGGGGTATATCATACCTGCAGATTAGCTTCGGGTTAAAAATGTTGTGTAATGCAGACAAATTTTGGTAATAATATTAAAAAAATGGAGACAAGGTATAGTTAAACTGTTTATTATGGAAATACATTAGGATAGCAATAGGAAGTTAAAATAAGGAATAAAAGGCAAACATACTTTTTGGAGTGCCTTGCTGTATAGAAATATTGGATGCTAGTTACCCAATGTATAGATGATGGATTGATACATGTATATGGTTATGTTAAGAAAATGTTGACAATAAAAACTTAAATACAAAAAAAAAAAAAACCCACAACTAGATACAAAATAATTCTCTTTAACAAAAAACAAAAGAAAAGGCTTTTAACAGCCTACTCCATCTTGACCCTCCCAAAATCATGCGATCATCAAGGACTATGTAGAAGAAAACAGCTGAAGGCCTGAAAGGCCTACAAGGGCTATAGAACATCCAAACACTCCACTACATTAAAAAATGAGAAGATTTGACTAATGACCCCTTATTGTATCTCATATCGTGCTTTGGAGATGTAATTCTGGAGGGGTTTCCACTTGAGAAAAGTGGAAGGCATAAGGGTTCTACCACAACGAGGCATTTGCTCATATTTGTAGCATAAACACAAGCGGTTCCACCATTCATGCCAACTAAGCTCTGCTCTATGTTTCCAGTTAGAAATAATGAGATGCAGGGCCACTCCCAACATGAAGTCAAATAAAAACTGACAATCCCTCTGTAATGACGAGATGCCAATTGCTGACTGAAAAATGACCACAGACCAGGAGAGAGTGGCCCTGAATCCCATCACCTCTTGAATGTGATTCCAAATTGAAACCCAATAAGACTGAATGTTGGGACAATCATATACCACATGCCTCAAAGTGCCGACATCTCTCCGACAAGACCAACACTCATTCCCAGCTGCCTTATCCCACTTAGCATCCTTTACCGGAATAAAGTGAGCTCTGTGTGCAAATAAGTACAAAGCTTCTGAGACAGAGGCAGACTAAGAAACCCTGTTTATCTTGCTCCAGAATTTTGTCCAAGTTTCCGGAGAAAGAACTTCCCTGGTGTCATGTTCCCAGATTCGTTGAACACCAATGGCCTAAGAACTGTTGTTCTGAACCACCAGTTTATAATAATGAGAAGCCACCCCAGAGGCCATATGCTCTGAACCTATCCTACTTAACAACCCCCACTCGTCAGACAACGATTTAATAGTCATATGGGATTTCTCTATACAATGCCTCAGTTGAATCCACTGGAAGTATAGGGATCTAGGAAAATCAAATTCACTTTGTAGAGAAGCAAAAGGTTTCCACATGCCATCTATTATCAGTTGGCCAACACTCCAAATGCCCCTGCTAAACCATTTTTGCCAAGCGAATGAACTTTGATTAATTTTAAAAAAAGGACTGTGACAAATGGGTATTAGTTTCAATAGACAATCCTCCTTAGGAATTGCATTTGCTAACTGTTGAAAAGCCTTCTGAGTGTCCAATATAACTGTATGAGACTTCAACCTCTTAAAAGACACCATGCCAGGAAGGAGATTTAAGGGGAAAGGAGCACTTAATCTCTCTTCTAGGTCAAGCCATACTGGATGGATTCTTACAGCCCCCTCCACCCATCGTGAACCTTGCTTTAGCAAAAAAGCACAGTGATAGGCCTGAAAGTCATGGAAATTCACTCCCCCCCTTCTTTTTTAGATTTAAGTTTCCTAAGAGCAATTCTAGGCGGTTTATTTTTTCATAGGAATTGAAGCAAAATCCTTTCAATTTGACTATAAATTTTATTTGTAAGAAAGACTGGTAACATTTCTAATACATAATTCACTTTAGGAGTGATAGTCATTTTTATAGCTTCGAGACGACCCCACCAAGAAAGATAGACCGGTGACCACTTTGCTGTTATATTACGAACCACAGATAGGATCTCACCTTCATTGTACTGTAAGGTTTCACTAAGTGGGTAGCAATAGTGAACACCGAAATACTTCACCATCTTAGGCTCCCACACAAAAGGAAATTCCTCCAGATCTGTCCTACACACTCTTGATTTTAAGGGAAATTTGATAGACTTTGACCAATTAATTTTATAGCCAGACAATCCTGAGTATTTATCTATCAATTCTAAAATAACTGGTATAGAGCTAGGCGTGGTGAATAGCAGTAAATCATCAGCATATGCGGATAGTTTAATTTCCATGCCAGCTACAGAGACGCCCTTCACCGCAAGACTTTGCCTTATCAATAGGGCCAAAGGTTCCAAGGCAAGATTGAAAAGAATGGGAGAAAGAGGACAACCCTGACGGGTACCACGCCCTAGAAGAAATTCTCCAGACTGAGTCGCATTCACAGAAATTTTCGCACTTGGTCTCGCATACATAAGTTTGATTAGGTTACAGAAACCCTCACCAAATCCAAACCACCTCAGAACAGCAAACAAGAAAGGCCACTCCAGCTGATCAAATGCTTTCTCTGCGTCTAGCGAGAGTCCCACAAGAGGGCCTTCTGTTCCCTCCGCGCCTTCCAAAATGTGACAAAGCACTCTACCATTATTTGCTGTGGAGCGTCCCTCAGTAAAGCCACATTGGTCCGGATGAATCAGAGAAGGGATCAATTTGGAGAGACGACCAGCTAAGATGGCCGCAAAGATTTTATAATCTGCATTTAACAACGAGATTGGCCGATAGTTACTAACTAACTGAGGGTCCCTCCCAGGTTTTTCAAGAGCAAGAATGTTTACAGAGGCAAACGCTCCAGTCTGTGCCTCGTTGTCCAAAAAAAAGTCTATAATATTGTTGAAGGTATGGCCCTAAGGTTTTGGAAAAGGTTTTATAGAATTCAACCGGAAGGCCTTCTGGTCCGGTAACCTTGCCCACTTACATAGAGTCAATAGCCTGGATAATTTCCATGACTGTGTGTGATCTACTTATCTAATCCCACAGCAGTTTCTTGATCTAACACTGGCCTCTGAATATTAGACAGTAATCTATCAAACTCCTTCTCAGAGAAATCTATCTCTGGGGAGTATAACTGAGTGTAAAATTGGCAAAAGGTCTCTGCAATATCAGGGTCCTTGACAATCAATTGTTGCTCCTGAGGATCCCTTAAAGCTGTAATGCAAGAAGCTTTTTTGTGACCCTTTAACGAGATAGCTAGCAACCGTCCAGTTCTGTTACCTTCCAAGTAGTACCGCCCTTTCTGCCCTTGAATATTCTTTGAAGCCTCAGTGGTCAAAATCAAATTATATCTAAATCTAAGGTGCTGTAATCTCAGAATATTAGGATCAGTTTTCTGGCCTAAAATGTGTTCTCCCGCTTCAATCTGCTTGTCTAGTGCACCAAGTTCCACTTTACGCTGTTTGGCTTGCCATATAGCAAAGCTGGTAATGGTGGCCTGCATGCTAGCTTTAAAGCCTTCCCACCACGCCCACCCCGAGGAGTCTTGAGGTAAATTAAATCGAAAATACTCCTCTATAGCCACCAGGATCGTCTCACGGAATTCCTGACTACCAAGGAGAGTCCTATCAAATTGCCATTGCGAATGAGATTGGTAGCTCGTTGAGTCAAACAGGGTAAGTGAGATTGCGGAATGATCAGAGATGTGAGCCGCATGGACTCACTGATTCTAGAACAGAGTCCCTTGGAGACTAGGAAAAAGTCTATGTGTGATACCGAGTTATGAGGAGGAGAGAAGAAAGTGAATTCTTTGTCCATAGGGTGCTGCAACCACCATATGTCTATCAGGCCCAAATCTTGCATTAGAGATATAAGAACCGTGTGAGCCTTGGGAACCCTAATAGTTCTCATTGAACTCCTATCTACCAAGGTGTCTAGCATGAAGTCTCCCCCACAATAGTCAAATATCTGGACACCTCCTGAGCCAAGGCCGCAATGGAGCAAAAGAAAGTAGGGCAATCAATATTAGGAGCATAAATATTAATTAAGGCCAGTTCAGTGGATCCAATTTTGATGACAGCCATTGCCCACCGCCCTCCAGTATCAGACCTAGTTTGTATAATCATGAGGGATAGAGCTTTCCTCACTAAAATGGCTACTCCATTTTACTTATGGTTGGCAACTGAAAAAGCCACTGGAGAAAAGGGTTTTATATCTAGTTTTAACGACTCTTTCACATTCAAGTGTGTCTCCTGTAACAGCAAGATGTCAGCACTTTCTTTAGACCACACAAAGGAATCTTTTTGCTCTTGATGGGATTGTTAATGCCCTTAACATTCAATGAAACTATCTTAAAGGAAGACATAATGACAATATAGCACAGATTGACAGTCAAATGTTGCAAAAAACATACCAAATTGTAGCATATAATTTTACATTGTAGAACAACATGTTAAATGCTCTCAGAGTGGTAGCTGCACTTATAGCCCAGAAAAGAAAACCCAAAAAAGAAAATAGGCCACAATTTAGCCCTAGCCCCTGCACATGATCGCTCACAGTAAGAACATATAATTCTGAAAAACAAACCACCAAAACCACTAAACACAGGGGGGCTATAAAACACACACAACTTAGCGGGTGAGCCCACCAGGACAAGACAGACATGGAGGGCAAAGTGACCTAGTACATTCCCACTTCTTTGTCACTTAAAGCATCGCAACTTTCCCACCACCCCAAACAGGAGTAGAGACAGTGTCCCCAAAACCCAAAACGCCAGAACTCTTTGGCTGGGCAGCCCCCGTTGAACCAGTTTAGGATCCTAGCAAACCCCAACCTTGTAAATAAGGACTAACCCATTCTTCCAAGCCCCGTTACCCTCTCAACTGCCATAGACATTACAGACAATATAAAACAAAAAAGAAGAAAGAGAGGAACAGCAAGAGAAACAACTTAACCAGGATAATACCCTGGAGCTCCTTCAAGAGAGACAGAATGAACGTCACAGTGTATAGCAATACTGCATGATTGAATGTCGCTTCTGCATGGATAAGTCGCCACTACACGACCTCAGACCAATCAAACGCCCATGATAGCAAGCGCCGTAGAACCTTTGCAAACAGAAAGTGCAAGGTAAATTCACCGCATCACCGCCGACTCCTTGTTCTCCAAAAATGCATACAACTCCCCTGGATCATCAAAAGTCTTGGTCTGATTATGCAGCATGACTCTCATGCGGGCAGGATGAAGCAGCCCAAAATGGGCCTGCAGCTGCAACAAGCGCCAAAAAACTCTTCCCCCAATCCACCATCGCCTTCTCGAAGTCTGGGAAGAACAGGAGTGTAAGTCCCTGATATTCCAAAGTTGAAAGTGCTCTGGCTGCTCCCATTACACTGTTCTACAAATTTTCAAAAATTGTTCGCTTCAGAAATGAAATGTGCTATTTCTTAATGAATTTGATATACTGAATTCAAATATGATAGTGAATTTGGTCAATTAGCTCCTGTTTCATTGATAAGTTGAAGAATGTACATTTTACCACTATGTTTGGTGAAAATCGAGCCTAAATCCTTAGATGTAAATCAAAATCTTATTACAAATGAAACTTTGCAGAATAAAACAAGCATGTTTTTATAAAATAAAGTTCATAAACATACTTAAAAGAAACAGAGGAGTAATTATGTCTGCAATTTAACTTTCATTAAGAACATTTGTAAGTACATTCTAGCAATTTTTGTTCTCATTCAGTGGCTTCACGACTCTTCCTGATCTGTTTCTTGTACTGAAGTAATGGAATATCCCTTGTCACTGTCCAGCAGTAGTCTGCAAGCATTGATGGACTCCATTTACCCTGATACCTCTTTTCCATGACTGCAATGTCTTGGTGAAATCGTTCTCCATGTTCATCACTTACTGCTCCGAAACGTTTGCGTTTATTTGCGATACTTGTTGAAAACGCAAGACTTTCAAGATAATTGGGCATGGACACTTGCCCACAGCCATGGACTGAGTAGGCACTCGGTGGGCGCACTCTATCTCGAATGGCATGGCAAATTTCACCTTTAACACAACCGGAATCATGGCCTGCAAAAAGGACACCATATCAGAGCCCTCTGCTCCCTCTGGAACTCCCAGTATTCTTATGTTGTTCCTCCAAGAGCAGTTGTTGCCATCTTCCACCTCTCTTTGCAGTGAACGAATCAACTTAGCATACTTCTCAATGGCCTTGAGCCTCTCCCCATGCGATGCCACCATGCTCTCCACCTTTTCCAACTGCACCGTAATTGACTCCAAAGAGGTTTTCAAGGCATTAATATCTTCCTGCATTGTGCACAGCGTGTCTCCATTAGATTTGACCAAGTCTTTGACTGTCCGAATTTCAGCCAGAAGTTCCTGCAAGGCCTCAGGACAATCTCAAATGACCGCCATCTTGTGAGGAGAGAGAGATTCCGTTTTGGTTCTCTTTGCTTTGGCATTTTGAGATATTTGGTAATCCAGACACGGCTTGTGACCAGTCATATCCGGGATCGAATGATATCAAAGCAGGTAGGAACTATTTGATTAAAGACTGTAGAAGTCAGGATTCTTGACCATTGCCCTCCAGAGCAAAGCTCTTACATGTCCATCTTGACCAAAAGCCAGGCTCCGCCCCATCCTATGACATTTTAATTTCGCCAAGAGTCTCTCATGAGAGACCTTGTCAAAGGCTTTCTGAAAATCGAGATACACTATATTGACTGGCTCACCTTTGTCTGCCTGTTTATTCACACCTTCAAAAAAATATTAGTAAGACAAAACCTTCCTTGGCTAAAGCCATATTGGCTTTCTCCCATTAAACCCTATCTACATGTACAGTAATTTTGTTCTTTATAATGGTTTCTCCCATTTTTGCCCAGTACTGGCATCAGGATCACTAGTCTATAATTTCCCCGATCACCCCTGGAACACTTTTAAAAATTGGGGTTACATTGGCCATCCATCATTCTTCAGGCATTGCAGATGATTTTTAATGGTAGTTCACAGATTACTAATAGTAGGTCTTCAATCTCTTATTTCATTTCTTTCAACACCTTCAGATGTATACCATCTGGATCAGGTGATTTTCTACTCTTTCATTTATCAAATAAATGTAATATATTTTCCCGGTTTACCAATATTTCTTTCAATCAATCTCTTTTCTTCTCAATCTTCAGAATTTTTTCAGAGAGGAGAAAATCCATCCATCATCTGCTGGAGACAAAGAAATTTATTTATTTAACTGTGCTACTATATCGCTTTTTACCCGGTCAAAGCAGTTTACAATGAACAAAACAGTTTTTACATGGAACTTATAATTAACTTAGGTACATTGATCAGGATAACATTGTGGTGAACAATCAAAAAATATTTACATATATGTTAACCAACTAATTTCAACCATCGAACTATGTACAATTGCAATAGTGTATCTATCAGTGTGTTCTTTAACTATTTACAGTTGTGAGTTCTATTATGCGTGAGCTCAGCATGTTTTTATCATGTTAGTGGGAGGTTAATTGGTGGGTCCAAAGTAGTTGGTGAATAAGTGGGATTTCAAGTGTTTGCAGAAAGAGGTAAGGTCAGTGATGTTCCTTAGTATGTTGGGTAAAGAGTTCTAAAGGGATGGTGTGGAGAGTTCAAATGCTCTTTGGCAGGTATGTTGATTGTATTTTGTTTCTGATTGTGGTATTTTGAGCTTTTTGGATGTAATAGATCTCTGTGGTCTGTTCATGGTGAATGTCTGAAGGAGGGATTGAAGGACAGTGGGAGGGTGTGAGTGTAGTGCCTTGTGTGTTAGTAGCAAGGTCATATATCTAATTATGCTTGTTAGTGGCAGTCAGTGGAGCTGCTTTAGGATGGGTGTAATGTGTTCAAATTTGGCAGCATTCTGTATTGTGCATGTAACTGTGTGGAGTGCAGATTGAAGGGGGAGGAAAATAGCCTGTGGTAATCCTTGGTATATATTGTTGCAGTAGTCAGTGTGAGGGAGAGTGAGGGCTTGGAGTGCTGAGTGGAAGTGACTCTGGTACTTTTCCCAATTGAATGGTTTTTACCCTATAATAGCCATTCAATTGGGAAGAGTACCAGAGTCACGCAGCTGTTGAGAAAACCTAGCAGTTAAGCAATTTTGGTTGTTTGTATGGATAAGACTTGCGTTTCTCTAAAGGATGGTCATTGATGCAAAACAGGCATAAGCATTTAGATATCTTTTTGCTTGAGCAAATGCCGAATGAGTCTGAGACCTCCTTTGTGTTCTTTTGTTATATTAGCAACAAGTGAGAATAAGAAGATTCACCTGGAAGAATTCAAGTTGACAATTGTGGTTTATATGAGTGATTGTTTTCAATATTTTGAAGAGAACCAGTACAACATCCAGTTCAAATGCAGGCCCTTAAACATGCACAGCACCCAGGTCAACTGCAAGGTCCTAAGTCATGCCAGGAGGACTTGCCCAGAACTCAAATTGGCTGCAATGCCTTAAACATGCCAGATGGACAAGTATAATACTCAAAATTTGTTGCAAGGTCCTAAAACAGTAGAAGAGAGCTAATACAATGGAAGAAGAGATGGCATGAGACTAGGCCACAGGAGTGGGAAGAGATACTTTGGTCCAAGTATGGGAACTTTAAGAACACAGGAAGATCCCCCGCCCCTTCCACAGGGTAGAAGAAACATTTATGGACTGCTTAGATGACACCCTTAGGGATTTAAATAAGAATCAGAGGATGCACTATGGTGAAGGTCCAAAAAGCAATGAGAGTGAGGCTGCAGAAGTGATGATGACAGCCCAGAAGAGCTGAGGAAAACCCACACAGTATCAAAATAGACTAGAAACCCCTATGACAAAATGCTAATTCAAGTGGTAAAAGAATAGTCAACAAGTACAGTAATTGAGGATGGTGGATGTGAGAGTGTGCTATGACCCCATGATGGCTAGAGTTGATTCCGTTATCATAAGAACATAAGATATGCCATACTGGGTCAGACCAAGGTCCATCAAGCCCAGTATTCTGTTTCCAACAGTGGCCAATCTAGGTCATATGTACCTAGCAGTTTCCCCAAGGGACACAGGTTCCACAATGCTTGTATTGGTTCAAGCATTGACATCCTGGGTGCCTTCTTAATAATGGTTTATGGACCTTTCCTCCAGGAACTTGTCCAAACCTTTTTTAAATCCAGCTACACTAACAGCCTTTACTACATTCTCCGGTAACAAATTCCAGAGTTTGATTACACGTTGAGTGAAAAAATATTTTCTTTTATTAGTCTTAAATAGTTTACCCTGTAGCTTCATTGCATGTCCCCTAGTCTTTCTATATTCTGATAAGGTAAACAATCGATCTACGTTTACCCGTTCCACTCCGTTCATTAATTTATAGACTTCTATCATATCTCCCCTCAGCCGTCTCTTTTCCAGGTTAAAGAGCCCTAACCTTTTTAGCCTTTCTTCATAGGAGTATCCTTCCATCCCCTTTACCATTTTGGTGGCTCTTCTCTGAACCTTTTCTAAAATCGCTATATCTTTTTTAAGATACGGCGACCAGAATTGCACACAATATTCAAGGTGCGGTCTCACCATGGAATGATATAGAGGCATTATAATATCTTTTGTTTTATTTTCCATTCCTTTCCTTATCATACCTAGCATTCTATTTGCTCTCTTGGTCGCTGCTACACACTGGGCCGAGGGTTTTAACATGGTATCCACAATGACGCCTAAATCTTTTTCCTGGGTGGTGGTTCCTAATGTGGAACCTTGCATCGTGTAACCATAGTTTGGGTTGTTCTTCCCTAGGTGCATAACCTTGCACTTGTCCACATTAAATTTCATCTGCCATTTTGATGCCCAGTCTTCCAATTTATCAAGATCCTCTTGCAATTTTCCACAATCCTCTTGGGTTTTTAACAACTTTAAATAGTTTTGTGTCATCTGCAAATTTGATAACCTCACTCGTTATTCCACTTTCCAGGTCATTTATGAATATGTCAAAAAGCAGCGGACACAGCACAGATCCCTGGGGGTACACCACTATTCACCTTTCTCCATTGGGAAAATTGGTCATTTAGCCCTACCCTCTGCTTTCTATCTTTTAACCAGTTCCTGATCCACAATAGTACACTGCCTTCTATCCCATGACTCTTTAGTTTTGCCAAACGTCTCTGATGAGGGACCTTGTCCAAGGCTTTCTTTTTTTTTTAATTTTATTTTTATTGAACATTTTAAATCGTACATAATGAACAATACAGGTAATATCAGAAAAACAAGACGAAAAACATAAGACCCAAAGGCCCAACATCACATATCTACAACTACAAGTCCACATCATGGGAGAAGAGAGACTCAAGCCATGTCAAATGAAAAACAATATAGGAAAACAATTTTCCAGGGAAAGGAGATAAATCAATTCTATAACCCTAAATACTAACTTGTCACCTCAGACTGGGATTCCTGGGCTTTAAGATAGGCCAATAACTGGTCAGATTCCATAAAACCATAGCTTTTCCCAGCATGTCCAACTATACACTTGCATGGGAACTTAAGGAAAAAAGTAGCTCCCAATGCAAGTGTACGGTCCTTTAACGCCAGAAAGGCCTTCCGGCGCATCTGGGTTGATTTTGAGACATCCGGGAAAAGAATGACCCTAGAACCACAAGAAATAGCATGTTTCTTAGAGAAATACGTTTTCATAACAGAATTCTTATCCATCTCTGAATAAAAAGTAACCACCAGAGTAGCACGAGCGGTTATATTATCCAAAGAGGATTCCAAAAAATCAGAAAGTTCTAAACTAGGGGGAGAGGCCGCCTGAGCTCCTACGACATCATCTCTCTCACTAGACATCTTTTTTTTAAATTTAGGTATATAGTAAATATTTGCAATTTTAAAAATTTCAGGTTGCTCAAAAAGCAACACCTCTTTCAGATATTTATAAAAGAGAATAAGTGGTGATAAATAATGCGTGATAGGAAAATTTAAACACCGCAAGTTCTTCGACCTCATTGAATTCTCAAAATTTTCCAACTGTCTACGAACATACAAGCTATCCATTACAGAGGCTACAGAAACAGCTCTAACAGAATTTATTTAAGTTTATAATTGCCCCAGGCGTTCCCCAACCACACCTAATTGCTCATCATAATCTATAAACTTAGCAACAGCATCTTTTGTGAACTCTTCAATTTGCCCCAAAGTTCCAGTCAAACTAACTTCAGTCCGAGTCACAATAGTCCAAATATCTTTAAGTGATATATCCGAAGGAGGGATCAAGGAAAATTCCAATCCCCCCTTCACTGAAGGTACCTGAACAACTTTAGGTAACGGCAATAATTTAACACTAGGAATAGTATCCCCCAAAACTAAGCCAGACACCAGGTCGGAGGCCTGAGGGGAAACTCCCTTCTCACCTCCGTCTACAATCCCGCCAAGATTCTGTGGCAAGTGGGGTAGGGTAACATCCCCAAACGGAGAAGAGGTGGACAACGAGGAAGTACTCACAGCAGCAGACGACTCCATACTCCCACCTTCCAGGGTTCGCCTGACTAGGTGTTTATCCATAGGGCCCTCGCTTTTGGGGGCCTTCACGGTCGATACAGCTGGAAAGCTCTTCTTACGACGCTTCCCCATTGAAGAGTATTAAAGTCCACACCTCACACCCCTCTGAAACTCTCTGAAAGTCTCCGAAGGGGCTCCAAAGGGGCGTGACCTGCCCCTTTGGTCATGCCCTTCGGTCGCGCCCAAAGACGCGGCCGCGACCGCGTCCCGCGGTTCAGCCCAGACTGTTATAGGGCAGGATGGTGACGTCAGACGCTCTCACTCAGCGATCGCAGCTGATCTCTCTCTCCCCAGCAGGACCAACTCTCCTCTCCATAGTCCCGCGGTTCAGCCCAGACTGTTATAGGGCAGGGTGGTGACGTCAGATGCTCTCACTCAGCGATCGCAGCTGATCTCTCTCTCCCCAGCAGGACCAACTCTCCTCTCCATAGTCCCGCGGTTCAGCCCAGACTGTTATAGGGCAGGATGGTGACGTCAGACGCTCTTACTCAGCGATCACAGCTGATCTCTCTCTCCCCAGCAGGACCAACTCTCCTCTCCACAGTCCCGCGGTTCAGCCCAGACTGTTATAGGGCAGGATGGTGACGTCAGACGCTCTCACTCAGCGATCGCAGCTGATCTCTCTCTCCCCAGCAGGACCAACTCTCCTCTCCACAGTCCCACGGTTCAGCCCAGACTGTTATAGGGCAGGATGGTGACGTCATACGCTCTCACTCAGTGATCGCAGCTGATCTCTCTCTCCCCAGCAGGACCAACTCTCCTCTCCACAGTCCCGCGGTTCAGCCCAGACTGTTATAGGGCAGGATGGTGACGTCAGACGCTCTCACTCAGCAATCGCAGCTGATCTCTCTCTCCCCAGCAGGACCAACTCTCCTCTCCCTTGTCCAAGGCTTTCTGAAAGTCCAGATACACAATATCAACCAACTCACCTTTGTCCATCTGATTATTCACTCCTTCAAAAAAACATAACAGATTAGTAAGACAAGATCTTCCTTGTCTAAAGCCATGTTGGCTGTCTCCCATTAGGTCATGACTATCTACATGCTGAGTAATTTTATTCTTTATGATGGTTTCTACCATTTTTCCCGGTACTTATGTCAGGCTCACCGGTCTGTAGTTTCCCGGATCACCCCTGGAACCCTTTTTAAAAATTGGTGTTACATTGGCGATCCTCCAATCTTCAGGTATTAGAGATGATTTTAATGATAGTTCACAGATTACTAATAGCAGGTCTGCAATCTCATATTTCAGTTCTTTCAACACCCTTGGGTGTATACCATCCGGCCAGGGTGATTTGCTACTCTTCAGTTTATCTAATAGTTGTAATACATCTTCCCGATGTATCGATATTTCCTTCAATTCTTCCGCACCTTTAAATACCACTTCAGTCATGGGTAACATCCCTACATCTTCCTCAGTAAAGACTGAAGCAAAGAATTCATTCAGTCTCTCCGCTATTGCCTTGTCGCCTCTTAGTGATCCTTTAACCCCTTTATCATCTAATGAACCAACTGACTCTCTCACCGGTTTTTTGCTACGAATGTACTTGAAAAGGTCTTTACTTCGCGTTTTTGCTTCCGCAGCAAGCTTCTTCTCAAATTCTCCCTTTGCCTGCCTTATCAATGCCTTGCATTTGACTTGCCAGTGCTTGTGCTGTTTCCAGGTTTCGTCGTATGGCTCTTTTTTCCATTTCCTGAAAGATGCTTTTTTGGCAACAACAGCCTCTCTGACCTCACCTTTAAACCATGCTGGCAGTTTTTTGGACTTCCTTCCACTTTTCTTAAAGCGTGGAATACAGCTGGTCTGGGCTTCCAAGATAGTATTTTTCAACAACAGACAAGCCTGATGTACGTCTTTAACCTTTGCAACTGCTCCTTTTAGTTTTTTCTTTTTTTTTTTAAACTTTTATTTTCATTTTACAACAAGCAAAAAGAAAACAACACACCAAAGGAAACAAATACAAGCACACAATAAGGAAAAAGCAACCCAATTACCCCCCACCCCTATGCTTCTTCTCTAAGCTGATGAGTATCATCATATAAGCGCTTACAAACAACAATAATTGTACATCAAAACAAACAGAATAGTATCTGCGATACAAAATGATCATGTGACAGAGATTAACACCGATTTAAACAGTCAGATGAGAGCATTTAGCAGTTTGAACATAGTCGTTGAGCATCTTCCATTTAGACAAGTAGTGGGAGATCTGAGCGGAAGAGGCTAACATACGAGGTATTTGCTCATATTTACTATAGAGACAGACATGATTCCACCATTCATTGGGGCTCAGATGGGAACTATTTTCCAGTATTTCGTAATTAGGGAAATAGCTATGCCCAGTATAAAGTCTAAAAGGAAGTAAGCCGATTTGGGAAGAGAGGGGATCCCCGCAGCTGAGCGGAGTCCCACTGTCTTCCAAAAGAGGGGCTCCTGAAAGTGCAAAATAGATTGAATACGACCCCAGACCCGACTCCAGTAATACTGTAATGCGGGGCATTCATACATAACATGAGTTAGTGAACCAATGGCCGCCTGGCATATCCAGCATCTATTGCTCTGGATGGCGTTATATTTGGCTAACCTGTCAGGAGTATAGAAACATCGGTGGGCTAGAAAGAAAAGTGTCTGAGTAAGTGAGGCGGATCGAAAGACCCGTGTCACCTTGCTCCAGACTAGGCTCCATTGCTCTAGGGTCAAAATTACATGCATTTCCCGCTCCCAGGATTTCTGTGCTGTAGGAGTGCCTCTATTTACAGTATTACATAAAATAACAATTTACCAGCACGGATATTTTCCCGATAGTACATCCCTTGTTGTGATTCAATATTTTTAGCAGCAGCGGTATATAAAAGCTGATTGTATTGAAACGAAGGCGTTGTAAGCGACGTAAAATACATGGGTCAGTACGGGACGGGAGGAGACGCTCTCCAGCTTGTATCTGTTGTTCTAGAATCAGTAAATGTTGCTTCCTTTGTTTCCCCTGTCGAATTTGATAGCTAGTTATAGATGCACGGATAGATGCCTTGAAACCCTCCCACCAAGCCCAGCTCGCAGTGTCATGGGGTGAATTAAAATGAAAGTAGTCTTGGATAGCGGCCTTTATGTCAACCTGAAAATCTTTTTGGTCTAGTAGGGATCTATCAAAAAACCAAGCACGGGGATGTGCACCTTGCGCAGTGACATGTAATAAGAAAGATATGGCAGCATGATCTGAAATATGGAGAGGATGAATCCTAGCCAAGTCCACTTGGGATATCAGTGCTTTGGAAATAAGAAAAAAAAAAAAATCTATTCTAGATTGTGAGTGATAGGGGGCTGAGAAAAAAGGGAACTCTAAGTCGGAGGGGTGAAACAGCCTCCATATATCTACTAACGCAAGACCTTTCATCAGAGCTGTAAGGGCAGCAAGACTCTTGGGTGGACCACTCGTTCTAGGCGGCAGTCTATCTATCACAGGATCAAGTACGTGGTTGAAATTGCCACCAAGTATTAATAGAGTATTGGCAGAGGCCTGTGCCAACTGCGCAATACTTGCATAGTAAGCGGGGTTATCCACATTCGGAGCATAAATACAAATACACGTGAATTCACTATCTCCAACCTTAAGGTGTGCACGGGCCCATCTACCCTCCTTATCAGAGCTAGTATCCATTACAGTAGCTTGCAAAGACTTCTTAACCAAGATGGCTACCCCACACCGTTTGGAAACGGGGGGGAGTAGGCAGCCACCATGTAAGGCTTAGCATTAAGTTACAGTGTTTCAACGGAGTTTAAATGCGTTTCCTAAAGAAACACTAAATCAGCATGTTCATGATTAAAATAGCTAAGGATTTTCTTTCTTTTGATTGGACTATTGATGCCTTTTACGTTCAGTGATAAGATCCTACATAAGGCCATTCAGAAGGGTTAAAAATTCTGAGAAAGAACATGATAACGCACATAATTTCACAATGTCCCTCAGATTAACTGTATATGGCTGTACACATGACATGATAGAAAATAAGCTAATGTAAAAACAATGAAGCGCCCCATATAAAAGATAAGCACCGAGGTGCATTAGAGAAGAAGCAGAACCCCAGAAATTACTGGCGACCAGATGTCTGCGGGGAGAAACCCCAGAGAAGGCCTAAATTGAAACATATAACCTGTATAGCTGCGCGTGCTCCGAATCCAACCGAGGTGCACAACATGGAGGGAAAGGAGACCAAGAAAGTTATATATAGAAAAGAAAGAAAAGTCCAGGCAGTCTCTGTTCCAGGCTGTGATCACCGCGTCGGGCCATTCAAATGGCGGGCAGATCCGGCGGATTACAGATCCAAGTTGTTGGATTAGCGCATCTGGTCTGCCTCTTTGGAATCTAAAAATGTTGCTAGTAGATCAGGATCTTCGAAGGTTCTAGTTTGGTTATGGAGAGTCACTCTGAGCTTCGCTGGATACAATAGGCCAAAACGAGCCTGTAGCTGTTGAAGTCTAGGGCGAAAAGCAAGGAGTCTCTTCCGACGGTCAACTGTGGGCTTTGCCAAGTCAGGAAAGAAGGAGACTTTATGACTTTCAAACTCCAGATGATGATTCGCCCGGGCAGCATTTAGAATTTGCTCAACTTGCTGATATCTCAGTAATCGAAAGATGATAGGCCGGGGGGGTCGTCCGATTGGGCGCCATGTTGGTAGGAACACGATGTGCTCGGTCAATTTCCAGATCCCTGTGAAAAGTGATCTTCAGCAAGGAGGGAAGAGTTTTGACCAGGAATTCTCTTATATCTCCTGCTTCCGCCCCCTCCGGTACTCCAATGAGCCTTACATTGTTGCGACGGGCTCGATTATTGCTATCCTCTAACTCTTTTTGAAGATTCTGTATCTGACGCTCAGCCTTATCCAGTTTCACCAAGCGCACCGCGTGCGAGTCGAGGACCCCCGCCATGTTGTCCTGCCGTAGTGAAAGACCTTCAAGCCGGTCCTGAAGCATACCGAAATCTTTTCGCAGGGCTCAGAGCGCTTCTCCGTTGGACTGTACCAGTGCCTTCACACCGCGTATTTCCTCCAAGATCTCCTGTTGCATTTCGGGGTTTTCCCGAAGTGGAACCATCTTTTGTGGGGAAGACAACTCTGTTTTGGAGCGTTTTCCGTGTGAAGAAGAGGGAGACCCGAAGTCTAAGCGCGCTGGTTTGTGGGCCGCCATCCCCCCCGAGGCACCCCGGTGAGTTCGGAGCAAAATATTAAGTTTATGTAGGTATTAAGTCAGGATTCTGAGTAGGCCTCTCGGGAGCTTCAGCGCAAAGCGTCTAACCCGCTGGACATCAGGCTCCGCCCCCCCTTTTAGTTTTTTCTTAACTGTTTTCCTCATTTTATCATAGTCTCCCTTTCGAAAGTTAAAAGGTAGTACTGTGGATTTCCTTACTATCCCTCCTCCACTAATTAAATCAAAGGCGATCATGCTATGATCACTATTGCCAAGTGGCCCCAACACCCTTATCTCTTTCACTAGATCTGGTGTTCCACTAAGGACTAGGTCTAATATGGCTTCCCCTCTGGTCAGTTCATGAACCAGCTGCTCCAAGAAGAAGTTATTTATTTCATCTAGGAACTTTATCTCCCTAGCATGTCCTGACGTGACACTGACCCAGTCGATACCGGGTAGTTGAAATCACCCATTATTATTACTGTGCTGTAACTTTTGTTAGTTTCCTTGATTTCTTTGAGCATTTCATCATCCATTTGGTCATTCTGGCCAGGCGCTCGAAAGTACACCCCCACTGCCATTGCCTTCCCCCTTATACATGGAATTTCAATCTATATAGATTCTACAGCAGATTTTGTTTCCTGCAAAACTTTAATCCTTTCTGACCCAATGCCCTCTCTAACATAGAGAGCAACCCCTCCACCAATTTGATCAGCTCTATCATTACGATATAGTTTGTACCCAGTTATCACAGTGCCCCACTGTTTGTCCTCCTTCCACCATGTCTCTGATATTCCAATCATATCTAACCTTTCATTTAGTGCTATATATTCTAACTCTCCCATCTTATTTTTTAGACTTCTAGCATTTTCATACAAGCATTTTAGAGAATGTATTTTATTCATATTAATTTGGCTATTGTTAGACATGGGTAATTTGGGATCTTTAAGCTCTGTCTGCTCCATACTTGAGGGCATTTGGGCTACTTTACTCTTTTGTGGAACCTCCCTGCTTTTGGTAGTATCCTTCAAAGATACATTCTTCCGAACCATCCGCTCTTGGGCAACTGTCAGCTTTCCCCTAATATCTAGTTTAAAAGCTGCTCTATCTCCTTTTTAAAGGTTAATGCCAGCAGCCTGGTTCCATCCCGGTTAAGGTGAAGCCCATCCCTTCGGAAGAGTCCCTCCTTTCCCCAGAATGTTCCCCAGTTCCTAACAAATCCAAAAACCTCATCTCTGCACCATTGTCTCATCCACGCATTGAGACTCCAGAGCTCTGCCTGCCTTTTGGGTCCAGCGCCTGGAACAGGAAGCATTTCGGAGAATGCTACCCTGGAAGTTCTGGATTTCAACTTCCTACCTAAAAGCCTAAATTTAGCCTCCAGAACCTCCCTACCACATTTTCCTATGTCATTGGTACCGACATGTACCAAGACAGCAGACTCCTCCCCAGCACTATCTAAGACCTTATCTAGGTGGCGCGTGAGGTCCACTACCTTCGCACCAGGCAGGCATGTTACCAGGCGATCCTCACGTCCACCAGGCTGGCTAGGCAGCTGTACCCTTCTTCACTCACCACACAATACTCATCCCTCCTGAAAGAAGAGGTACTGGGGTGAAAGAAGCATTTGTGGAATACGCCACAGTCATTCAGAATAAAGTTTTTTAGTCAATGACTTGACAAGTACAGTTTCTTAACAAGTACAAAAGAACTGAGGAAGACCAACACAGCAACAAGATAGAATGGGAGTCCCTATAATGAAAGGTTAATACTTGTGGCAGAAGAATGATTGTCAACAAATAAAGTAATGGAGGATGGTAGACGTGAGGGCAATATTTCCCCATAATATCTAGGATTGATTCAGCTATTGGGTTGGTTAGGTGGGTATCTCCTTCCTCCATCAGTGCGTCATGTTCATTCCTCCTAACAGAGGAAATACCATTGTTTATTCAAGGGTATGGAAGTAGCTGAGTTCCTCTGAATGAACTCCCAAACAAATACTTTAATGGAAATTTGAAAAAAGCTTTGTAGAGAAATCTCATGACTCGGCAATGATGGTAGGCTGGTAGAATCCCCTCAACATTTTGGGTTCAGTTTCTTGGATTGTTAGGAACTGTATGCCAGAATAGGTAGCAGAGCAACCAAAGAGGTTCACAATGACAAGTCAAAGTCACCCACAAAGGTGGAGGAGGAGGAGTGACCCAGTAAAAGCCAAAGCATACTTGTCAAAAAAACATGCAGTTAGAAGTGTGGCAACAAACCAGCATGCCATTTAAAAAGGGTAAAAGTCATACAATGGCAAGCCGAAGCAATGCACTGACAGAGGTGTAAAGCAGGAGGAGGATAAGGAGTGGCCCAGAAAAAGCCAAAGTACACTGATTATAGAACTACGCAGCAAGTAGGGTGATATCAAATCAGCACAGTTAAAGATATTGACAACCCCCCAAAGGTGCAAAGCAGGAGGATGAGGAGTGGCCCAGAAAATGCCAAGGAATACTGGTTACAGAGACATGTAGCAATAAAGGTGACATGAGCAACCTAAATCAGCAGAGGAGGGGCAAAGTGCAGCAGTGAGGCAAACCAAGAGAGCAGGGCCAAAAGAGTGATAAAGGTAACAGCAGCACAGAGAAGCAAGAAAAAATAGGTATTTCTTGGGTTTTTTGGATGTGAAATGTATCCTTGAACAGACAAAAGAATACTCTAAAGATATCTAAACATGTTTTATTGACTACCACAAGGCCTTTGATTACATAAATAATCAAAACCTTAGGGCCATATTAAGAAGCATGGGTTACCAGAACACTTGATAGTTCTCATGCACAATGCTGTTTACATTGATCATGAAGTAACAGTTTGAACAGAACAAGGAGAAACAGAATGGTTTAAAATCAGCAAAGGTGTACGACAAGACTGCATACTTTTCCCATACCTGTTCAATTTATATGCAGAACAAATCATCAGAGAAACAGGACTGTATAAAGACAACAGAGATGTGAATATTGATGGAAGACTCATACAACAACTTTTGCTATGTTGACAATACCATGTTACTCGTTGAAAGTGAAGACAATATGAAACATCTGTTTATCAAGATCAAGGGACATAGTTTATAAAATGATCCTGCACCTTAATATGAAGAAGACAAAGTTCCTGACAGCTGTCAAAATCAATCATTTCATCATTCATGGAGAAGTAATAGAAATAGTGGAGAAGTAATAGAAATAGTAGACAACTTTAACCTACAAGATCAATAATCAATAAAGAAACAAGCAGTCATCAAATCTGATGACACATTGCTCTTGGGAGAACAGCCATGAGTACCTTAAACAAGAATTTTGCGTGCAGGGAGATATGAAAACTCTTCTCCCTTCAAGCTGGGTTTTTGTTGTTTCTTTTTTGTGCTTTCAAATAGCAAGCCCCACTATCTCTTCCTCACTGATTCAGTCAGATTTGAAATTCTCTGTTTTTGATGTCTTAAAGTTCTAAGCCCCAGTTAGCTTGTCCCCTTCCCTCAAAGACAGACTTGAACCTTCTGGGGGGGTTTCACTCCTTTTTTTTCTCCTTTGTAATCCTAACCCTCAACATCCCTTCTTTCTTTGTTGAAAGTCAGACATAAAATGGTTCCCTTGGGCTTGGGCTTGACTATGTCTTGAAGCCCTGCTGTGACCTCATCACCTCCAGAATTTGCAGCGGTCACGTCACTCATGTAGGAATATGTTTCTCTGGTTGCCTATCAAGAATTTGCAGAATGATTGGTTGAAGTGCCTTATGCTGGCTGCTTGTCACCCCTCCTTGACCTTCTCCGCTTCCCACAATGGCTGTAGTGAGTCTGGCAGCTCCAGCACACTACACAAAAATGAAGTTAACAAATGGTAGTCGTTATTTACCCTGGAACAAATAAAAAAATCATGATTTTCATTGATTTTTATATTTCTACAAAAAAAAATGCACATGCCTAATATATACTTGGTCAATATTCAAAATCACTAATCAAATCAGCAGCACCTGCTAATCATATGTGTGATTGAGAGTGATATTCAGTGGCAATATAAGGATAGTGCCTTTGAATATTCATCTCAGCACTATCCAGATAGTGTTGGGGTGGCCCAGGATAGAGCTAAAATGTATCTGTTTAGTAATATTTTTCTGTACCGCCACATTGATAGTTAGCTGGACAACTTAGGACAGCAGAAAGCTAAAAATTAATTGGTAATTCTGTAAGTAGCTGCTAGATTTATCTGTGTATCTATGCAAGTTGATGGCACTTGTTCTATAAATTCAAATCTTCACCAATTTAATTTTATGAAATAGCAATGGGAATAGAGTCATGATCATTTACACCTGCTCTAGAGCAGGTGCAAATAACCACACATATCTTACGCACATTGGCCATGGGGCTGATTCAGTCTTGGATGTCCCAGCCTTCTGTGGGCCAGATTCTGATCCCAGGGGCACGCCTAGCCCTGTGGGATCAGAATCATGTCCAGGCCTGTATGTGCAGGCCAGGACCCTGATTCAGGTCAGCCTGCATGTACAGGCCTTGCCCGGATAACTCAGTCAGAGTTTTGAATGGTGCCACGGTGTCATGGCATCTAGTTGCCATGGCACTGTGGCTCCATTCAAAAGCCGTGATCCCTGGCCGCCAGAAAAAAATAGTTCATTCCGCACAGCCCAACTGCTAATCTGGTCTCTGAGATGGAATAAGTTTCCCGTTCAGGCCGCTGGCCCCAGACGTAGAAAGCCGACATTGGGAAAGGTTAAAGGGCATTGCCTTTAACCTTTCCCAGCAATCGCAGCTTCACAGAAACAGCCGCCAGCGAGAAGGAAAAGGATCTTCACGCTGGCAGTTGTACAGAGGGAGCCGGGGCCTCGTGCGGGCTTCCCCGGCTCCCTCTGAAGCCTTCCGGTGTGCGGGCGGATCGGAAGAAAAGCCGTTTTTTTGCTCTGGCTGCTTCCGATCTTGCGGCCAGAGCAAAAAACCGGCTTTTCAAGGGCCGGTTTTACCTCTGCGCCGGCAGCCGGCCTGGCCATGGAAAAACCGGCCAGGCCGGCTGAAAACCGGCCGGTTGGCAACCCTAGTCAGCATGCTTGATCCCTTCCAACAGCGATGCCGCCCCGGTGCAGAGGGAGGTCCTTGAGAGCGGGCATCAAGTCTTCAGAGGTGTAGTCTTCTGATGGGGTGAGTCTGGGTAGTGCAGATGGTGTTTCAAGTTTGTTGCTGACAGCTGTGTCTGAGGAGGCTGGATGGACTGCTGAGTGGAGGGGGCTTCATGTGCCATTTATTTTATTTTATTTATTTAGCTGTATTTATATCCCACTTTTTACCGGGTCAAAGCGGTCAATTGGGGGATACATTTAACACGAGGGGATATGAGACACATACGCTAATATTTACAGGGAACATTTGGCAGTTTGGGAGGAGGATTGCAATCCTGCTGGGGGTAGGCCGCAGGGGGCAGCTGGTGTTGCACAGCTTCGGGGGAGGGGTGTTGGGAGAGACAGGAGTGTTTGGGCTGCAGAACTTAGGGGCGCTGACGTTGCCACAGGGTAGAGTGGAGCCGGCAGGGGTTCATCAGTCTGGCTCATATGGGAGAGCTTGTGGGAGGGTCTAGATAGTTGCGGGGCTTCATACGGTGGGACAGAGTTCCCCCATGATAAGTGGGGAAGGAGATTCTGTGCTGTCCTTTGGAAGTCAGGTTGGTGTTGGGGCATTAGGTGGGGAAGACATTTTATTTATTTGATTGTTTATTTAACAAGTTTTCTATACCATCTTATCATAGATTCAAAGCAATTTACATTAAACGGAACTTTATATTGAATAGGGAAAATTAACTTGGATGCTTAAACAGGGAACATTAGTGGTAATATAAGTGTTACAGTACAACAGTGTTAAAAGTAAGAGTTGTAACATAAAGCAGAGGATTACATTGCGATGGGGACAGAGGGAAAGAGAAGGGAGAGGGATTAGCAGGGAAGTAGGGGGAACACCTGATTAGTCAAGGCAGAACAGTTAGGGAAGAGGGTGGAAGAAATATTTGGGGGCATTTCAAGGTGAAGTTTTTCATGGATTTGGGCCATAGTGTTCAGAAAATAGGAATGTTTTTATGGTTTTCCTAAAATCCCACAAGTCTTTGATGGCTCTTAAGCCTGATGCTAGGCCCGGGTTTGGGCAGCATATGGGGTTGACTTATAGGAATGGTGTTGGGAGAGGTAATGTGGCAAGGATGGGTGTCAAGATGGGAGTGGTAGCCTTCCCTTGGGGTTCTTCTTTTCTAGTGGCTCCTTTTGTGGCCAAAGTATGGTTGTAGGAGGGAGGCCAGTGGCTGTGAGGCCTATGCCGGTGTTGGGTATGGGTTGGTCTTTGCAACAGTTTCTCAGGCAGCAGATTGTGGGGTCTTGGGCAGCTGTGGGGGAAGGCTCATCTTCATCCTGGACTAGTCTGCCTGGCAAAGTTACAGCCAGTTGGCCTGGACCTGTGGTACCTGATTCTGCTTGTTCTATTCCCTCTGCACAGGTACATGGCAGACCCCATCAGCCGTTGCCCTTGATAGGGGAAGATCTACGAGGAGCTGTGGGCAGGGGTGGCACTGGTTTCCCTTTGGCTAGTGTTGTGGGCACTGTTCCCTCTAAGTTGTGCGCGCGTGCGTGCGCACACACCTCGCCGAGCGAGCGTACATACTTTACAACAGAGTGCACAAAAATTATGGTTCTGATAGAAAACAACACAGACGTCTTAAAATTTAAAAGTTGTTGTGTATTTATTTCACAAGTTCTACAATATTTTCTAGTGCAATCTTATAGACCTTCAGGATATAAGATCTTTGGTCTTAAACTTTAATTGGCACATTGAGAAACCTCCACTTCCGTACTTTGGCTCTCGACATGCGTGAATAGTCCAATTGTAATCTGTAATTCGAATTACATTATTACATTTTTTATTACATTGAAAACTGAAAGAAGTTAATTTTTAAAATATCAAAACCGATAGCGATGAGAGGTACAAAACGTAAGAGAACGGCCGGAGCTTTTAAGCCTGAATGGCTTGAAGAAATTGTTAAAACGGAGACACCAAAATCTCAGGATAAAACGTGCGTTCAACTGCGTGAAATATTCACTTACGAAGAGGATGACAGAATAGTCTGTTTATACTGATGAGATGCAAAAACCATCGGAGAGTTTTTGAGTGGAAAATTTTGGGATGATGTGTGGAAACTGGACTTTTTTGAAATGACAGCTATCTACTAAGTCTCATACCAGAAGTGTTAAGAAACATAGGGGTATGTTTACTAAACGGCGCTAATGGCGCAGCTGCGATGTTATCGCATGATACGTGACATTATCACGCGATAATGGCGCATTAACGTGCGATAACGTCACGTATCGTGCGATAACGTCTCCTGCGGTGGTAAGGTGCACCGAGGGTGGAGTAAGGCTTCCCAGGGGCGGAGAGAAGGGGTCAATGGGTGGAGAGTGGGTGTGGAGAGGCTCCAGGCACACTATCGCCGTGAAATGAAGGTCCGAAAAATAGCGCGAGTGAAAACCTGGCATTAGAGGCAAAAGTGAAGGAGAGAGAAACCATTTCAGTCAGCAATGTACAGCAAAGGTAGGGAGACCAAGAACAGTGATAGTAGTGATACATGTGCAGCAGCAGCAGATAGTGCCCAAGTACGAAAGGGCACTATGGTGAGGCTGCACATGGGATACAGGGGGCTGCAGGTGTGACATGCAGTGGTGCAGCTGGGGCAGAGAGAAGGCTAGGCAGATGCCTAGGTGGCACATAGAAAAGCAGAAACGGAATGTCAGCAACTGATCAAGGTCAAACATGCCCACGAGTGTGTGTGTCCCACAGTGTCCCAGGGGACAGTACCCAGCAAACACCCCAAAGGGCACAGAACATTGGCAGGCAGTATCGGGGGGAAGCATGGATGTCTATGCAGGCACCCCTACCCCAGATTACAAACCATAGGCAGCCGCCTACCGGGACACTGGATGGCCTGGGACTGCGCACCACCAGCACCATCGGCAGAAGGGCATGTCAGCATGATGGCAGAGGGGTGCTGCTGGTGGAGGGGGGCAGTGGCATCTGCCCACAGCACACCAAGGCAAAGCCCTGTCTAGGTGGGTGCCGTGCACTGCAAAAGACGTCTGTCTGTCTAATGAACAGTAATGGTATCTCCAGGGAATGACCTGCCTCTGTGGCAACAGTTTGGTGCAGTACATCCAGCCAGTGCATTCAGGGGCAGAAGGTCACAGGTTCAAGTCTCAGCTGTGGCTCCTGCAGACCATGTCCCCATATATTACCCAGCAATAAAGAAGGAACTGTTTTTGCAGATAAAATAAACACGCCATAAACACCTATATCCTATCCTACAGAGCACATTCACCATAGACATGTGCAGTCCCTACAGCAAAGGTTCCCAACTGCAGTCCCGGAGGGCCAAACAACATTCAGGTCTCATGCTGTCCCTAAGAAATATGCTTGAGATGCATTGTTATGCACCGCCCCATTGTATGCAAATGTAGCTTCTGCATATTCATTCGGGACAGCATGAAAACCTGAATTGTGTTGGGCCCACCAGGACCAGAGTTGGGAACCTCTGCACCAGAGCATCGGCCAGCTCCACTATCCAAAGCCACATGGAGAGTCAGGCTGTTGGGCCCTACGTGGAGCAGCATCTACCAATACTATAACCTGCATACCTCATCATTGCCATCATAAACTTGGAAACATATTCCACATATATCAAACGGTTGCTATGATTAATGTCAGATAAGAAGTCCAACATTAAACACAATTTGTTAACAGAGATCCATCAGAGCAACCTTTCTGATATCTGTGGAGTGTGTTTCGGTGTTTGTTTCTGACAGTGTTTACCACCCCGGAGAGTGACCCCGACAGTATTGAGTACCATAGCAATGCCTGCTCTGTGCCCAGGACTGGTGTGGCGGCCAGGACTGCCAACCATCTCTATATTTGCACAATGCTGAAATAGGTTTCGGAGTGTGTGTATGTCTATCCAGTGTTTTGTGGCTGCCCACACCTTAATGAGCCCACAATGCTTGCACTGTTTACAGTGTTAGCCTTCCAATGTGCAAAATGAGGAGCAAGGTACTGTGGGTATGGGCTGGACAGGGCAGCCTGGGCAGGATGCATCTTCACAGGGCATAGGGCAATGGCTGGGACATTGTAGCAACCGACCACCACCTGCACGGACAGGGTGACCACAGCATGTCATGCTGGGGGGGGGGGGCACTCTCACCTTGACTGAGCAGTGTTTCTCTCAAGTGATATCTGGGAGTTCCCCTGGCTGGGGCCCAATCGCTGACATACCACCTCTGGGTGCACAGAGTTTCACCTGGAACAGGCACTATGTACTAGCTAGCAGACCGTCTGCAGTTAGCGTGTGTATGGCTGGAGCACCTTGCAGGGTGCAGCGGGTGAAGACTGACCATGCCCTCTGCTGATGAATGTCAGATGGTGGTGGGGGCATATGAGCATCTCCAGGCCTACTGCCTGTCTGCCAGTGCTATGTGTCATATAAACAGATCTGTAGTTACTGCCCTGGAGGGTGCCCTTTCCTCTGTAGGACCGGGGTTGCTGGTCCCACAGCCCTCTATCATGTCCCTCCACTGTCACCATTGCAAAGATGTAGAGTGTGGGTCTGTTGGTAGCAGATCCTGTCCCCCCCCACCCTGCCCCTGAGAGGGTGGGTCGGTAGGTGGTGCCCCCTAATCCACATGTGGGTCCAGACACCCCCCCTGCTCTATAGGGCACTGTAGGTGATGGCAATGAGGTGAGGGTGTTCCTGCTGGCAGCACAAATTGTAGAGATGTGTCTGACTGTTACATGCAGCAAAAGAGATTGCCTCAGACAGCCTTATTAGATGAGACCTCTGAGGGATCAAACCCATTACCTCTGGCTTGGTGGTCATTGTATTAACCAGTGAGCTACAGCTCTATATGTATTCTCACAGCGCTGCCATGAAGTTAAGGTTACCGTGCGTAAACAGCCAATGCGCCTCCTTTCGGGCGATACACAGTGCATGCTACGTGGATGCTGGCACGCCCACCTCCCTATATGGCATTGCTCACATTATCGCTGGGAGTTCCGCCGGTAACATTAGGATGGTGTAGTACACATACCCCATAGCAAATAGCAGTGTGACCACCAAAAATAAACCATCACCTCAGCTGGAAAACCTAAGGTACCCTGTAAAGTGCCTTAGCTGGGGGTCTACCCGATTCTGGTAAGCACAGCTGACAGTTACTGGGTTGACCTGCAGTGGTTGTGTAGTCAGCCTGTGCTATGAGAAAAGGCATAGCATACTGGTCAATACAAAGCCCTCAGAGTCACTGCTTATGGGTTTGAATCCCCAGTGCACCAACAGCAAGATCAGTACTATTACTACTATTGAGTGTTTGTAACAGTCAGACACATCGCTACAATCAGTGATGTAAGCCTAATACACCTTTACCTTTGTCCCGTACCTTAAGGAGAGGCATGTAGTTTCATTGCCGAAAGCGTGTCATAAGGCGCCAAAAGCTAAGGCACACCAGATGCGGCCCAGGTCAAAAGGCGTAAGGCATGCGATGCTGTAAACTAAAGCCAGCCACCGTGGCCGCCAATTTCCGTATCCGATGTGTATTCATGCGGCCCCAGAGATAGTTTACCGGGTGGTGCACTTGGCATGCGTGGCATAGTAGGGCGTGGCATGGCATATGAATGATACAGCGCATGCACGGCGTACGTGTGTGCATCACCAACACATGGTCACCACCCAAAATGGCGACGTGATCCCGCAAGCCAGCATTTACCCACTCGGACCTACGTCAACTGGCAGCATTAATCTGCACCAGGCAGCCACGCCTCTTTCCAGGCACATCAAAACGCCAGGATCTTGAATGCGTCAGGAGGGCATGGGTGCACGTCACAAGGCACTTCAACCGTGTAGCACACTACCCACATGACATAAGTATATGGGGACAGGTCACAAAATGGAAGGTGTGCAATATAAGATCCAGCAATCAAAACACATAAGACATGCACCACATGGGAGAGACACCTGTCTGTGGCCAAAGCTGTGATTAATCTTTCTGCGTATGTTGCTGTGTGCACGTATGCTGTCACAGAGCAGATCCAGCAGAGCCCATGCAGATAGATGAAGAAGCAGTGAATCAGGCTGACACTGACGTTTTTAGTAAACACAGGTCAGAAAGTTGCTATGGGCAACAGAAACAAATGTGGTCACGAGCCAGAGAGACACACCCAGCCAGCAGAAAAGCTAGGAGGTCATCACCTGATGCAAGCCAGCTGGGGGGAGGTGGAGCTCGTGGGTACGTAGATAAGCACAGCTCACAAGCAGTTAGACAGAGTCGTGGAGAGCTGGGAACAGAGCCGTGAAGAGAGCCTGCATGAGGATAATGATGAAAGTTTGAATGAAAGCCTGACTGATTACCACGAGTGTTTGGGAGAGAGTCTGAGACAGCTGGAATCAGAGTTTGAGAGTGAAAGCAACGGCAAACATGGAAGGAGCTACAGAGGAGGTAGCAAAGCCAGGACAGGAAGCTTCAGATATCAGAGGAGCCCAGAGTATACTGAGAAAGACCCAGGTTGGAACAGAGCCGTGGGGAGAACGGTAAAAGCCAAGAAGTTTTACTTTTACCCTGAAAGGGAAAACCCAGGGGTTGGCAGTGGAAGGCAATGCACAGAAATGCTAAAGCCTTATGAAGCAAGCTTGAGAGGTACAGATAAGTTTACTTACCCTTATACCAGGCATGGTAGGGTTAAAGGCTTTTTACCAGAAGAAGTTTGTATCTCTGGAGAGGATTTAAGAAGCAGAGTCCCTGCAAAACTGCCGTTTCATACTACAGCTGCTCACAGGAACCTAAGCCAGTCAGAGCCGAGAGGTAAGCCAATTTACCCTAATAGAGGTGCAAGAGAATGTTATAATTCACCTAATAGCTACCAGCAGTGGAGAGGCTCTCAGCAGAAGCATTACAGTGAAGGTGGTAATTCTGTTCCACACACTCTCACAGAGGGAGGAAGAGAATCCCGGCAGAATAGAGAGAGACTGTTAACAGACGTCCCTAATGTTGAAAGGGAAGATATATTGAAAGCATGTGTTGAGGATATGCAGTGTGAGACATCAGAAGCTGAGCCAAGCACTGAATACATGGACTGTACGATTTCAATAGCAGACAGCATTTCCTCACTGCGTTAAAAGGAAGTAATAGCCGAGTAAGCCAAAAACAGTAAAGAAGTGGTTTTTGTATGCTTACGAATGACTGTTTGATATACCTTTACTTTCCTTGTTAATAAGCTGAAGAGAAGCTATTTTTGTTCATATTTTGTTCCTTTTATATGCCCAAGAAGGGTTGTGTTTTCCTTTGTTCACACCACAGCAAAAAGTCCTCTTGGAAGGGGAAATAAATCCCTTGTTAAAACCTTACCACAGTTTCACAACTAATTCTTTAACTGGCTATCAACAACTACAACTCCCAGAAGGCCAAGCAAGGTCTCCATAATAGAATTAAGTCAGTTTAACACAAGCCCTAGCGCAGTGCCCTACTCCACCAGCAGGGTTCAGCACAAAGGGGTGACAATGCCCAATCGCCAGGAGCTCCAGACATGAAAACAGAGGTGCAGAGGTCAGCGTGGTGCCATGTTAGCTGCTCCTGTTGCAGTTCACATCTCTGCCCAACCCCCAGGAGTGGCAGCCCCAATGACAGAGCTCTATTAGGCACCCCGGTGTCCTGATGGCTGCTGCTGTGACGCATTACCAACTCTGGACAATCCCCAGGAGGCCCCAGCTCAGATCACAGTGGTCTCATATGCATCCTGGTGGTATGGTGGGTGTTGCTATTGCAGGTTCCCAGCTCTGCTCTATCCCCAGGAGGCCCCAGCCCAGATAACACAGGTTTATTCTACATTCTGGTGGTATGGTGGGTGCTGTTGTTGCAGGTTCCCAGCACTGCTCTATCCCCAGGAGGTCCCAGACCAGATGACACAGGTCTATTCTACAGCCTGGTAGTACGGTGGGTGCTGTTGTTGCAGCCTCCCAGCACTGCTCCATCCCCAGGAGGCCCCAGCCCAGATGACACAGGTCTATTCTACAGCCTGGTGGTATGGTGGGTGCTGTTGTTGCAGGTTCCCAGCACTGCTCCCTCCCCAGGAGGCCCCAGCCCAGATGACACAGGTCTATTCTACAGCCTAGTGGTATGGTGGGTGCTGTGGTTGCAGGTTCCCAGCTCTGCCCTATCCCCAGGAGGCCCCAGACCAGATGACACAGGTCTATTGTATGCTATGTGTGGAACACTACCCCCATCTCAGGAAGCCCCAGACCTGAATACAGAGGTCAAATAGTCATCCTGGCGGTCTGGTAGCCGCTGCTGTTGATGTGTGGAACAGCACACTATCCCCAGGAGGCCCACAGACCTGGTGACAAAGGTGTAGTATACATCCTGGTGTTATGGTGGTTGCTCCAGGTGCCATTTCCCAGCTGTGCCCCACTCCCAGGAGGCCCCAGGATACATCACAGAGGTCTATTACTCATCCTGGTTTTATGGCTGTTGTTGCTGTTGCAGGCTCTCAGCTCTGCCCCATCCCCAGGAGGCGTCACACCAGATCACAGTGCCCTAACGGGCACCCAGTTGTAATGGTAGTTGCTATAGGTGCAGTGTCCCAGCTCTCCCTCACTCCCAGGTTGCAGAGGACCCAGCATAGAGGCGTGTACAGGGCCCTGGTGTCATGTTGCTGGTTCATGCTGATGTGGGATCGTCAGCCCAACAACGAGGTGTGTGCTGGACTGCACTGAGGATATGGATTGACATCCCCTGGAGACCAGAATGGCAATGCCGCACGTGCCATGTTGCTGTTATGTCAGGCAAGGGGATGGCAGGTACATGACATGGGAGTCCTGTGAAGCAACACACAGGGCACGTAGGTGTCACATGACACATGCCCATCCTCATGCCTACACATGCAGGTGGAGGTGCCAACAGTTAGTATGGAACACACTGGCTGTACCAGGAGCGGCCCCCGTTGCACGCAGACATGTGTGCCATGTAGTTTGCCATGTGTAGTAATAGCAGGACCCTAATGGCCGCAAACATTGCTTATCCCCACAGGTAGAAAACCTATGCAAGAAGGGGCAAGAGATGCGGCTACACTGCCCTGGGTACCTACGCTGCATGCAGCGTGAGGCAATGGCCGAGGGTGACAGTGAGTGTCCTAGCCTCTGCATGGCGCCATACCATGTCCCAGGGACACGGCAGACTGTGGTGCCACATGCAATGTGTCTGTGATGTGTGAAACGCATGACGCACTGTTCATGTCTGCCTTCTCCACAGAGGCTGCAGATGCTGGGGAGGGGACCTCCGCACCCACAACACATGGTGGCAGCCCCCCCTGTGACCACTGGAAGGCCGGAAGTTGAGGATGGGTCTACTGCGGCGGAGAGCAACATGGATGTGGGGGAGGAAGACATGGCAGGCCTGGATGGTGGGGAGGGGTGGGAGGAGGGGGTGTCTGAGGGTGATAGGGAGGTGGTGTGGGTGGGTGAGGATGGTGAGGAGGAGGGCATAGAGGAAGGCGAGGGGTCCAGGCAGGGCGGGGAGGGTGGGGGGGACATGGAGAGTGGGGAGAGGGAGCCTGTGTCTTGGAGCAGACACAGGACAGCACAGGGCACTGGGGACCCCTGCCAGCTGTCCCATATGTGTAGCCATGGTGTTGGCATGGGTGTGGGACCCCCACACATTGCCACACACAGGGGCCACACAGATGCCACCACACAGACAACAGCTGCCTAGTGTGGGTGTGGTTGAAAATGTGTGGGTCTCCTGTGTGTGGCAGTGGGCACCATCATGAGGTCCCTGAGAGACCATGACCATGCCATCATGCAGCTGACAGCTGCTGTTGAGGGTATGACTGAGGTGATGCGCCACCAGCATTATCTTGGCATGTTCATGGCGCATCCCCAGCCATACCCTCACAGAGGGCCCCAGGGTATGTGAGGCACACATGTGCACATGGCACACCTGCCCTTCGCTGTCCTGGAACCTGCGACCAGCACATGGGGTCCAATGGCAATTGACCACATGGGACATATCACCGAACGTTTTATAGTTGTGATGTTTACCCACCTGTGGGTGAGTGTTGTATTTTATGGACTACCCAACACTTGTATGGCAAGTACCGACACAAATGTGAAGTAAAACATCATGTGGTCAGGCAACCCTTGCAATGGTCATGTGTCCTCTGTAAATACATACTGTAGCAGTGAATGTGACACCTGTGTGCATGTCTCAGTGTGTATGTGTCACACAGACATGGACTAGGGCCCACAACAGAGAGTGGGGTGCACCATTTGTGCATCCGGATGTATCCCCTGGTGACACCCTGATGTAACCATGTGCTGCACAATTCAGCAGACATGGAGTCATCCACGTTGTCATGGATAGTCAATCTGTAACAGGGATGTGCCATGTGACAGGATGGTGAAGAGGTAAGAGAGTTGCACCTATGAAGCTGGTTAGATGAGATGGACTCGAGTATCCACGTGTATGACGGGGGGTGAGGTGGTGAGACTATGAGAGGGTTTCTCTGCTGGTGAGGGGAAGCAGCGGCTGCCGACAGGTGCTGGAGGGATATGAACAACTGGCCGCAGCTAGGTAGATCTGTCCGTCGGGTCTGTAGTCAAAGCATGTGCGGTTAGTATGACACGGAGACCTTGGTGTGTGTCTGATTGACGGGTCACCAATTTAGATAGCTCAATGTGGATGATATGTGGTGACAAAGAAGTGATGCCCCCACTATCTCAGTGAGCAAGCAGACATATACAGCAGGTGGGAGGGGGAGGTAGGGCGTAACCCCCGGCATATGTATAGCTGTGCACACATGGCACGGTGCATGGCACACAGGGCATGTGTGGAGCTATCTGTCATGTTGGCTGCTGGTGCAGACACCCTGCCACTCTGTGACATGGTAGGGCACATGTGCCCATGGTGACCCCAATGGGGACAGACCACCCATGGGACACCTGACACAAACAGTGGACACATGCACATAGGTAACCAAAACAAAGGCTGTATTTGTTGCGGGTTCATGTCATACATACACTGACAGCACTACTGCCTGCGTGGCTACCCCGCCAATGACTCCCTACAACCCTTTATGGTGGGGCCGCCGATGCTTCTGGTGGCACATCTGGCTGCTGGACCCGAGCCACCATGGCCTCGAGGGCATCATCCACCCAGCCTATCCCCGCTGCGATCTCTATGTCTGTCCCTTGCAGATGCCATGTCTCCTGGTTGTGCTCCTGCACGTATCTGCGGAGCCCAAGCACCACCCGAGTGAGGGCCCAGACTGCCTGGCATTGGGCAAGCTGTACCTCCTGCTGTCCATGCAGTTCCGACCATAGTGCCAGCAATGCTTGGTGAATGCCTGTGGGTGAGAGGGATTTTGACTCTTGAGACATCTGCTGCACACACCCATATGTGCATGACCTGGCCATTCCCCTACATGCCACACCACCCCCCCAGACATGACCAGGGGGACATATGTATGTGTGGGGGGCCACTGTCATTGTGCGTGTGTCTGCCCCATCACTGTATCTAGGGGTTGGTGTGTCACACCAGCACATGCAAGCATCCTGCCAATTACCTATCTGCAGCATCTCTGTGTGCCGACGCTGTGTGTTCCCTCAGCTCCTGGAGGATGACATGCATTGTGCTTGGTGGTGTGGCCGCAGGCCCTGGTGGTGGCATTGTGGGACTGACCCCCACATCCTCCGGCCCCTCCCCAGCCACTGTGGTGATGGTAGGAACACACTGCTGTGGTGTGTGTTTGTGCTCCGGTACAGCCACAACCTCAGGCATCACATCGGCCCCTGGGGTGTCTGGAGCAGTGCTGGTGGCAGCCTCTGGATATGGCTCCTCGGGGTACCACACTGGCTCAGGCTCTTTGCCATATCCGTCCTCGCCTGCCTCGATGGCCTGGATGTCAACTGGGGGGTGGAACAAGGTGCCCAGTAGATATGGGGTTGACACTGACACAGATATAGAGACCATTGGGATGTCACTACAATGGGCAATGTGTGTACCACCTCTAGGCGATGTCATGCCACCTACAATGGGGTCAGCACATGTGTGTCAACTATGATGCACCTGAGTGGGGGGGGCAGCACGTTGTGGTGCATGAGGTGCAGTGCCACATTGGCATGTTGGATTCGGGGTTGGGGTGGCGAGTGCTGTGCACACATTGTGCATCACCAGGTACGCACTGTGTGTGAGACATGGACTATGAGCACAGAGATACATGTGGCAGGTGTGTGCGTGGGACCCTGCAAGGTGGGTGGGGCCTGTGACATTGTGTGTGCATGACAGGTATGCACTGGGGGGGTGCGGGTACGGGTGGTAGATGTTGCTGGTGGCATGGCGGACATCCAAATGTGTACGGGGACAGATACAGTGTTGGCCCATGTGTGTCATGGGTGTGAGCAATGCAGGACTGTGTACCCTGTGGACCGCCTATGCGGGGGATGGGGGGCCCTGCCGTGCATGAAATTGCACTTCGGGGGGTGGAGCGGAACAGTGTCCCCAACACTGCGGTGTCTGTGAGGGGGTTCACCCCTGGTGGTGTCGGTGTTGGTGTAGGTGCATCTGTTGCAGAGGCCAGTGGGTCTGGAGATAGGGACATGACATGGAAGCAGGAGGGTGTGTTCACTGTGTCGGTGGGGGTGTATCAGCACATATGCCTGTGCTTTGTGTGTCCTGGAGTGGTCAGTGGGATGCCTGGCTGACTCGGTGCATCTGTCGCCTGGTATGGATGTGGTGTGTGTTTACGTCTGTGAAAGAGGTTTGGATGCTGCATTCATACGTTTGTCTGATATGTGTGATATATGTGGCATGTAGGGGTATACACAGCATGGACAGATATGTGAGGGGGGGATTTGGCCGTCCCTGTCTGCAGATCATTAAGTTCACCTGTGCACTGTTGGGGAGTGGTGTCAATCTACCTGCCCAACCGAGTGCCCCCCCTCGTTCAGTACACCTGTTCAGTGCTGCATCATATCCACCACTGTACACTGGTGCAGCACACCCCCAGGTACCTGTCTTAGCCTCCCTGGGGACACATAGCTGGACGTTGCTGCCCCTGTGGCCCCCTCTGTGTCTGTTGGGGCACACTTGTTCTCATGACATGGGCCCACACCACCCCATGGCTGACACAGCATGTGCTTGGTGGATAGCTGTACATTTGCTGCATGTCTCGGACATACCTGCTTGTGGGTGGGCCGTATCCAGCGCCGGGGACAGTCCATGGAGGTAGATCGGGCCTAGATGCTCAGCAAGCTGCATCTCCAGGGGTGTGAGGCTTAGGGTGAAGGGACCACCCCCGCCAGTGACGCTAGCATGTCTGCGTTCGGCGGTCATGTGTGTATGGACCCCCCGCCTAATGTCGTTGAATTTTTTCCTCAGACTGTCAAGGTCCCTTGGTAGCCCCCCTGCCTGTGCCACGGCCTCTTGCACCTCCTATCACACCTGGGTCCTTATGCTGACAGGTGTGCATGAGCTCATGTGGCCATAGAGGTCCTTATAGTGTTCAAGGATACTTGCCAGCAGGTTGTGGTTCTCCTGCTGGCTGAATCCTATTGCCCTCCTCCTCTCCTCATCAGGCACAGGCTTCTGCTTCCGCTTGGCTGATTGGTGCCCCTCTGTCTGCTCCTGGGTGAGGCCAAACATACAAGATGGGCCTGCAACCTCAGACACCTGGTGTCCCAACCCTTCCTGCTTGTTATGCTGGGTCCCTGGCATTTCCCTGGATGTCCCATCTGTCATGTCAGCCCCCAGCATGTCTGTGCTCACCCTCTCCCCCCTCTGTATTCCGGCCATGTCTGACCTCCTGTGACTCACCTCCCCCACCACTCACCAACCCAGCCACGAACCTCCCCCACCACTCACCAACCCAGCCACTCACCACACCCACCACTCACCAACCCAGCCACTCACCACCCCCACCACTCACCAACCCTGCCAGTCACCTCTCCCACCACTCACCAACCCTGCAACCCAACTCCTCCACCGCTCACCAACCCTACACCCAACTCCTCCGCCACTTACCAACCCTGCACCCAACTCCACCACCACTCACCTTCCTAGCCACTCTCCTCACCTAACCTGACCCTGTCTCTGTCCTCGCGTCACCATCACCAACGCACGCCTTCTCTTTCCGTCGCCTACACAAACCCCTCAGCGTGTGGCACTTCTGCATGTCTATTTATGCTTCATTTTCTGTCTGCGCGTGCATGTACGTGTTGTGCATGCACAATGGTGGCGATGCAGCGTATAAGTAGCGGCAATGCGTGAGGTGCACACGCGGAACCTGGGGCCACACATGCGCATGCAGACTATGTTTCTGCATAGGGGGCATATGCAGGTGCGGTGCGAGCTCCCCCAATGCTGTGTCAGTTGTGGTGTGTGCAGGACATGGCACTACACATGCGCAGACACGTACAGGCTATGTGCATGTGCGCCACATGGTTCTGCGCATGCTGCATGGACAGGGCATTGGGGGAGCTGGCGCCACACATGCATACGGCCCCTATGCAGAAACATAGTCTGCATGCGCATGTGCGGCGCTAATTTCTGTGTATGCACCTCACGCATTGCCACTGCGCATACGCCGTGTCACCGCCATTGTGCATGCGCAATGCACACACTCTCACGCAGACGGAAAATGAAGCATAGATAGACATGCAGATGAACCACGCGCTGAGAGGTTTGGGTAGGCATTAGAGAAGGAAGGTGTGCATTGTTGTTGGTGAGGCAAGAAGAGGGACAGAGTCAGGTTAGGTGAGGAGAGTGGCTGGGCTGATGAGTGGTGCTGGAGGTGGGTATTGTGGCAGAGATCATCATGGCCTGTTGCATCCTGCACAACATTGTTCTCAGGCACGATATCGATGTCCAAATTAATGAGGATCTGGAAGATGATCCACCCTGCCCTCCTGTACATGCCCGTGGTGACATACGTGAGGGCACAGCAATCAGGTGACAGCTGATCGAGGAGCTTTTCTCATGTAAGTACTGCATATGTTGGACATAACCTTTTTTTAGATATATATGTACTACTGAGCATTAGTATCGCACTAACAGTCATATGCAGCACTGCCCTGACATAGCTGAGACAATTCCAGGCCATGACAGCTTACAATGTAGTCACACCTGTAACACAGCAGGTATGGCCAGGGGACACCAGCGGGTGGAGGGGATTGGTATGGGCATGCTTATTAGGCAGTAGCAATGTACTGAGCTGTCACACATTGGTTTGACCTTGTTGGTGGGGGTGGCTGCCCTGCAGCGACAGGTGGTTAGATGTAGGCGTTGAGTGCTGCAAGGTGAGAGGTGTGTGCTCTGTCATCCAGAATAGGGGAGCAGGCCATGGATGGGAGCAGTGGCCTTGAAGTGTGGGGATCACATTTGGGGGTTATGAGGGGATAACTTGGGTTGTATGCTCAGATGAGCAGGGACTGTGTGTTCACTGTGTCGGTATAGCGATCCATACATGTGTTAGCACTATTTACATGTTCAATTGTAGTGGTATTTGTACTACCAGAGTTATGCGATTAAAGGTACAGGGCAGCCACAGTGTGACTGCATGTAAGGATCAGTAGGTGCGGCTTGACCTGTATGCATAGACAGATGGGGAGCCAGTGAGGTGTCATGACATGTGGTGTATTATTGCCATGATGGGGCTACCGGTAAATTAGTCATGCAGCGCTCTGTGGCATACATTGCAGAAGACAGAGAGGATTCCAAAGGCAGATGTAAGTTACAGATGGCAGATGATGAGGGGGGCATCTGTGTTTGATTTCTGTGTTCAGGGGTGAGGGCAGATATCTTGATGATGTTTTCTGGAACTACACCAAAACTACTAAAGACCAAAAAGAACAGAGCAACCACTCTACTCAATATAAATTCCCAAAGGTTGTCTGTGAAGCAAGCAAAGTGTATCAATCTAACATTTTGTCGGGTCTCGCACAACCAGGGAGGATAAGTGTAATTTAACTCCCAATGTAAGCGTGACCCATTTTAATATTTTAATAATGCAAAAGCCCAAAACGAAGTTTGAAAATAGCTAAACTTAGCTTGAACAGTCCAGAATTCACTGCTACCGCATTCCGCAGACACGCATGTTTCGGGCTGAACAGCCCTGCTTCAAGTGCGACCCGCTTCAGAAAAAAGAATCTGGTGCCAAAAAACGCTGAGTCCCATGGCTCGTATTTCACAGTGCCTGCAAACCTTATGATTGGCTGCTGAAAATGACATGCTACGAGGAGAAACCAATGAATGGAAACATGAATGAAAAAAAAATTATAATGAAAAAGTGAAAAAATGAAAAAGTACCTAAACCTACAAGCTCCCCAATTCCAATTCCAAATTCAAGCCCCCAGGTATGACAGTTTTCAGATGGTAAATCCATCTCTGTTCAAGCCACTGTAAACGCCGTAAATGATCCCCTCCCCACGGGTCTTCCAAGATGATATCAATCACATGCCATTTAAAGTCCAGAAACACATGACCCAGAGAGAGGCAATGTTCAACTAAAGGAGCAGAAAGTGTGGAAGTTCTGATTCGAGAGGCATGTTCAGTAAGACGAACCTTCACCGGACGGCTGGTATGGCCAATGTACAGCAAATCACAGGGGCATTATAACAAATATACCACAAAGCTACTGCTACATGAACTGTCCCCAGGCCTGATGTTTATACTCTTCCACTGTAGAACAAATACATTGGATCCGCAAAACCTGGCCATACGGTAAACCCCTTCTCAAAGGAGCCGGATGATGGCTGTGGAACCAAAGCAGGCTATTGCATTGGCTGGGTTTCCTGAATAATGTGGTAGTAAATCCATACTCCGATTTCATAATCCATTTGTCCAAAAATTCCAAATGGTGTCGATGGATGTGGGACGTAAATTGAATATTAGGTTTCAAAGTATTTAACCATGCAATAAACCCATGAAGTGCATCCAGCGATGATGACCAAAGAAAGAAAATGTCATCTAAAAAGCACAGCCACAGTGGGACATGTGCAAAAGCCGCCACAGGATAGATCATAGACTCTTCAAGATTACCCAGGTATAAGATGGCAATAGAAGGAGCTACTGTTGCCCCCATTGCAATACCCCCACACTGTTGATAAAAGTTGCCTTGAAACAAAAAATAATTTCTTGTCAAAACCAAATGAATGAGGTCTAACAAAAAATATTTTGGTATTCGTGGGGGAGCTGTAGTGAAGGCAGAGCCCAAAAGCCCCAAAGCTTCCTCTTGATGGATGTTTTTATAAAGGGATGCCACATCCAACATTATCAATAGTAGATCATCGATGGGACCCGTGAAATTCATCAATTTTTCGAGGAAATGAGAGGTATCACGAAGGTATGAACATACTTGCTGAGCCTCCTCTTTCAAAAAGATGTCACAGAATTTCGACAAGGGTTCAAGTATGGACCCTCTGCAAGAAACAATTGGCCTCCCCGGTGGATTCTGCATAGATTTGTGGACCTTTGGGAAAGTGTAAAAAACTGGAATCTTGGGGTGCGGGGTAATAAGAAATGAGGCTTCACTGGAGTTAATCCAACCCTGATTCTGAGCAACAAGAATCAGGGATTTAATAGTAATGCCTAACTGTAAGGTCGTATCATGAGGAAGACTGTGATAATATCGTGCATCCCCCAGTTGTTGGATAATCCCTTCACTATAAGAAGTGATAGATTGAAGAACCACTCCCCTGCCTTTGTCCGCACTGCAAATCACAAACCTGGGGTCCGAGGCCAAATGAGATATGGCCTCACACTGTAACCTGGACACATTAGAATGTCCTCAAGAAGTGTTCCTCTCCAAAAGGGATAAATCCCTCAAAACCAAGGATTGATATGTTTGCACAGCGGCATCCACTGGACCCAGAGGGGTCCATCTCGATGGAGGGCACACTACCGAATCAGCCCGTGTAGACACCCTATCTGCAAAAAACAATCAAATCCTCAGTTTCCTAAAAAACCTGTATAGGGCCACGTGCATCAAAAACGGATCATACTTGACCGTGGGGACAAAAGATAACCCCAGATCCAAAACCTCCGCTTGAGGTGGTGTTAGAATCACTCCAGAGAGATTGATGACAGTGGAGCCTGTTTGTTCCATGGTCTTGTAACCGGAGTATCCCAGCTGTCCTCCTGGTACCCCCGCCGTCGCCGGCCTCAAGACCGGCCAGCATGAAAATTCTGAGCTTGTGTTTTATGAGATTGTGGGCGATCAGTAAGCTCATCACTCGTGTCTGTGTCCTCCGAAGAGTGGTCAATCTATCACTTCTTATAGTGAAGGGATTATCCAACAACTGTGACGGATCGGGAGGGCATGCGAGGTGGGTACGTGAGGGTGCTGTGTTTGGTGCACAGCTCCAACATAACATATGTTTCTCTTGTGTTTCTCATACCACAGGACATGCTTGGTGACGTTACTGGTGCTGTGGTGCAGTGGCAGTTGTGTGTACGTCATTCAACAAGCAGGACACTGTGGTCGGTGAACATACAGGTAATTTGTCTGTGTGGAGAGTCATGAGCAACACATGTCTGAGGATATCTGTCTATTGCACATATGTTGTGGTGGACCTATCTTTTATTTATTTATTTATTTTATTTTATTTATTTAAGGTTTTTCTATACCGCACTATTCAGCATCAGCACGGTTTACAATAAACAAGTTTGTACAATGAGGAACAGCCATACATTGAACTTACATAGAACAGGGAGTTTAAACATGGATAACAGGTGAACTTTATACATAGCAAACAAAGGGAGATTTAAACAAGGGTAACAGGTGAACTTTATACATTATATACACAGGGATTGCATCACATCTAAGTTTATGATACAGGCCCTAAGGGGGATAGATGGGGGAGGTGACGAGTTTTCATCGGAAATTGGTTAGACAGCGTTGGCTTGTTAGACTATAAGATCATGTGGTACTGTCTAGGTGATGCTGTCGGAGTTACCAAAGTGTTGTATAAATAATTGCAGTTTGAGGGCTTTTCTGAACTGGGGGAGGTTATTTATGCTGCGGATTTCTGTTGGGAGGGAGTTCCAGCAAGAAGGGGCGAATAAGGCAAAGGCACGCTTTCTAGTGGATTTGTTGCATTTTGTGATGGCTTTTGGAAGGAGGATGGTATTGCAGGATGTGGTTCTTCTTAATCTGTTGTTTGGAGTAAGTTGGATCATATCTGACAATATATTTGCGGTGATACAGTTGACTGCTTTGAAGGTCAAAGTGAGGATCTTAAATGTGATCCTGTACTGGACGGGGAGCCAGTGCAAGCTCTTCAGGATAGGGGTGATATGTTCTCTGCGAGATGCGCCATAGAGGGTTCTTGCTGCGGTATTCATCGCAAGCTGTAAGGGGTTTATCGAGCTCTTTGGGAGTCCAAGTAGGATGGGGTTGGCGTAATCGAAGTGGGGCATGATTATGGCCTGGAAGACTGTTCTGAAGTCGTTTGGTTCAAGGGTGTTCTTTATGAGGCGTAGTGTCCGTAATTTGTGGTATATTGTTCTGATTGTATTGTCTATATGAGCATGCATGTCCAGGTGCTGGTCCAGTGTTACGCCTAAGTATTTGATCGTTGTCTTGGAGAGGAGTTCTGCGTTGTTCACTTTGATTGAAGATGGGGGAGTGAATGACTGGTTTCTTCCGATGAATAGAACTTCTGTCTTTTTCAGATTTATTCTGAGCATTTGGTTGTGTAGCCAATCTGTGACGGCATTGAAGCAAGAGGAGAGCTGGTCGAGATTTGGGTGATCTGTGTCTATTGGGGTGAACATTAGGACATCATCAGCATATACTAGGCAGTTGATGTTAAAGGACCGGATAAGATTGCAGATGGGCTGCATATAGATATTGAATAAAAGTGCTGAGAGGGATGAGCCCTGGGGAACGCCTTTTTCTAGTGGGAAAGGGTCCGATAAAGAGGATCCGGAGCGGACATGTTGCCATCTGTTATTCAGATAAGAGGCGCACCAAGCTAGAGCGTTGCCACGAAGACCCTTCTCAGTGAGGCGTGATAGGAGTATCTTGTGGTCCACCGAGTCAAAGGCGGCTGCGATGTCCAGAAAGATAAGGGCAAAACCCTTCCTGATGTTATCGAGCCCAATGGTAAGGGAGTTGAATAATGTAGTCAGAAGGGTATCGACTCCATGGGACTCTCTGAATCCATGCTGGCAGTAATCAAGAGGCGCGTTGTTTTCAATGTGATGGGTTAGTTGCTGTTGGACTGTTTTTTCGATGATTTTAGCTAGAAGCGGGATGCTCGATATGGGCCTGTAAGAGTCCATCTTTGTGGGGTCGAGCTTTTTGTTCTTCAGTAGGGGTCTTATTGAAGTTTGCTTCAGGTTCTGTGGGAAAATCCCCGAAGTGAAGGATGATCCTATTAGTTTGGCGAGGAAAGGGCTGAGGTCTGATTTTAGCGCTTTTATCCATTGTGCCGGGCATGGGTCGCTCGGAGCTGTGGTGGTATTGATGCATGTGATGGTATCTTGGATCTCCCTTGCTGTTGGGGGGGAGAAGGAGTTAAGAATGTGGTGGTTATCTGCTGTCTCATTTAGAGGGAGGGAGTCGGGAGGTAGCGGGCTTGTATGTTTCAGAGGGTGGTGATTTGCAGGAGCAATGTGTTGGCTTGTCTTTGAGCGAAGGTAGTCCGCATATTCCTGAGCATCAGGTAGATTTGTTTGGTTGGAGGTGGGCTCCTTAGCCAGATTTTTGACCAGATTGAATAGCTCACGTGGTTTGTTTATGGCTCTCAGTAGGACGTCTGAATGGTATTGTTTCATTCTTGATGATACTGCTGTTCTATGGTCGTCAAGGTGGGTGTTATAGGCTTCATGGCTCTCGGTTGTCCTTGATCTGCGCCATCGTTTTTCGAGTTGACGTAACCGCCGGAGGGATGCTGTTAGTTCAGGTGAATACCAAGGTGCTTTTTTCTTACCTCTGAGGTTTTTCTTGGTAGTTGGGGCGTCTATTACTGCGTTGAGGGACTTGTTCCATAATGTTAACATGTCGTCAAGGTTGAGTTCAGGTGTTTCCAGGAGAGGGTGTATTCTCCCAATGATCTCCTGCTCATTGAATGGGAGATAACGTTTCCGAGTAGTGATGGTATTGTCAATTGTGGTGGGGAGGTAGTTAGATCCGCGAAGGGAAGGCAGTGAGAATCTCACAAGACTGTGGTCAGACCATGGTACTGGGCTCAGTGAGAGATTGAATTTGTGAAAGGGGTAGTTGTCTATTTGAGGTGCAAATACCAAGTCGAGGGTGTTTCCCTTAATATGAGTGGGGGAGTTAACTAGTTGGGTGTATCCTAATGCTTTGAGGGCATCAAGGAAGGCATTAGCTTGTGTGTCTTGCAGTACAGGGAGGTTAAAGTCTCCTAACACCCAGTTTGCTGTACGGGGATTGCTGGGGTTGCATGCAAGGTCAACAATCACTGAAAGGTCATCAGCTATTGGGGAGGGTGCTCTATATATCAGGTTGATGGTGTGGTTCTTATTTGCTATGGATAAATAATCAAGGTGAGTGGAACTGTTAGAGGAGATAGGCTGGAATTGTAGGCTTTCCTTAGAGAGGATGATTACTCCACCTCCAGTTCGGTCTGTCCTATGACAGGAGTGTATGGCAAAATAGGGAGGGACATGTTGGTGGAGGAGGACAGAGTCTGAGGTAGACATCCACGTCTCTGTGATGCATAGGATGTCGAGATCGTGGTCTGCTAGCATGGCGGTAATGGCAGGCCATTACCGCCATGCTATCTTGCATGCTCCCCATGCACCATCTTGCATGCTCCCCCATGCACCATATTTTGATGTTGGCACACATATCCACATGTGCTCGTGCACAGTTTGTCTTATCCAGCACTGTTTCTGGGACACATCCAACAGAGCTGCATGTGACTACAGGTCCTAAGTGTTCTGGGGGTGGCCCGCACTTACACCCTTCCCTTACATTGTAGCATCAGACAGCAGCAGTGTATCATCGCATAACAATGACCTTATCTCCGCTGATCCCCAATTGTGCACATACAGGCCGTATGCTACTCTTGGCACGCTCATCTTATCATGTGTGTGTGTGTTTGGGGGAGCCTCAGTAATGATACCGTGTGCATGCCGTTTGCATTATCATGTGGTGAGGGGTGTCAGTACACCTGTGGATCTGTGGTGACTGTGCTATCTCTATTTTACTGGTGTTGACCCTATGAACATTGTGCACGTGTGTTGAGGGTTGTGGGTTTATCTATCTCTTGTGTGTTGACAGACCACTGCGCAACACCATTTATTTATGACACATATCGCCATTACTTGGACATGCGCCAACGGTGACTGGACATGGCAACATGGAGTTTTGACACATTTTGTTGACATCTTCTGCCTTTGCTGTGACGTTTTGTGTCCTTTGCCTGCTTCATAGACTCCCAACCAGACACTTGGTGCTGACACATGGTAGGTTGCACCTTGGTTCGTTTGTGTGTGGCATCAGCCTTTATATGTTCATGTTTTGCTGTTTGTTTCATGGACCTTTCCTTTTAGGTGTCTATGCACCAATGCTGATGGACATGGGATGGGCTGTTAGACACCTGTGTGACATGGGCATGGGCATGGACATGACCATATCCATAGGATACACTCACATGCATTGCATTACGTAGATATTGATGTTTGACTCCCTGCAATGTGCCCTGATGTTGCGCACAGCATAACAAGACATTGTTTCTCCTTATTCTGACACAAGGCCAAGGACACACACAGCACATCTAGTACAGTACTTCTGCGGCCCACATCAAGCACCTGTTGGGGGACACATCAACACCGTGCAACTATCCCTGGGAGATGGTGCCATAGGGTGTTTTACCTCTGCAAGTGGGACACATGCCTATGATGAACATTACAGTTCGACTGCTACTTTGACTTTACCAGGCCTGTCCAACACACTTTTGCTGCCGTGCTCTGGCTGGGTGTCGTGTTCAATGTGCGAAATACACATGACCTTTTGATGACTGTAGCACAATGAGATGTTGCACTTAAATATGCATGCCCATGGATTCACCGGCAGTTGTAGCGGGACATGTTGTGTTGCAGACACCCTTTGCAGTGTGGACACTGTGTAATGGTCCCTACGTGTGCAGCACAGACTGACATAGTCGCTGTATGCTCTACATCCATCTGACATTTTGTTAGTGTGTGTTTCCCATGTGTGTAATATGCACGGCAGGATACCCTCATCTGTTGCGGTCACCCGTGGCATACAGCTCTGCGTGTGGCAGAGGGGCAACATTGTATAAGTAATCTTGTATCTGTCGGCCTACCCTGCACTTGGACATGACACAGTTGTTACCACCACACCACGTTAATGGTCACCAACATCTTGGAGTGATGTTTGGCTCAACAAGGGGGTTACAGTGCATCTGGGGCATCACTTTGTAAGAAACATAAGATATGCCATACTGGGTCAGACCAAGGTCCATCAAGCCCAGTATCCTGTTTCCAATAGTGGCCAATCTAGGTCATACGTACCTAGCAGTTTCCCAAAAGACACAGGTTCCACAATAATTGTACTGGGTCCCTTCTTAATAATCGTTTATGGACCTTTCCTCCAGGAACTTGTCCAAACCTTTTTTAAACCCAGCTACACTAATAGCCTTTACTACATCCTCTGGTAACAAATTCCAAAGTTTGATTACACATTGAGTGAAAAAATATTTTCTTTTATTAGTTTTAAATAGTTTACCCTGTAGCTTCATTTCATGTCCCCTAGTCTTTCTATATTCTGATAACGTAAACAATCGATCTACGTTTACCCATTCCATTCCATTCATTAATTTATAGACTTCTATCATATCTCCCCTCAGCAGTCTCTTTTCCAGGTTAAAGAGCCCTAACCTTTTTTAGCCTTTCTTCATAGGAGCATCCTTCCATCCCCTTTACCATTTTGGTGGCTCTTCTCTGAACCTTTTCTAATAACGCTATATCCTTTTTAAGATACGGCGACCAGAATTGCACACAATTTTCAAGGTGCGGTCTCACCATGGAACAATATAGAGGCATTATAATATCTTTTGTTTTATTTTCCAACATCCATTCCTTTCCTTATGATGCCTAGCATTCTATTTGCTCTCTTGGCTGCCGCTGCACACTGGGCCGAGAGTTCTAACATGTTATCCACAATGACGCCTAAATCTTTTTCCTGGGTGGTGGTTCCTAATGTGGAACCTTGCATCGTGTAACCATAGTTTGGGTTGTTCTTCCCTAAGTGCATAACTTTGCACTTGTCCACATTAAATTTCATCTGCCATTTTGATGCCCAGTCTTCCAATTTATCAAGATCCTCTTGCAATTTTCCACAATCCTCTTGGGTTTTAACAACTTTAAATAGTTTTGTGTCATTTGCAAATTTGATAACTTCACTCATTATTCCCTTTTCCAGGTCATTTATGAATATGTCCAAAAGCAGCGAACCCAGTACAGATCCCTGGGGTATATCACTATTCACCTTTCTCCACTGGGAAAATTGGCCATTTAGCCCTACCCTCTGCTTTCTATCTTTTAATCAGTTCCTGATTCACAATAGTACACTGCCTTCTATCCCATGATTCTTTAGTTTTGCCAAAGGTCTCTGATGAAGGACCTTGTCAAAGGCTTTCTGAAAGTCCAGATACACTATATAAACCGACTCACCTTTGTCCACCTGTTTATTCACACCTTGAAAAAAACATAACAGATTAGTAAGACGAGATCTTCCTTATCTAAAGCCATATTGTCTGTCTCCCATTAGGCCATGACTATCTATATGCTGAGTAATTTTATACCTTATGATGGTTTCTACCATTTTTCCCAGTACTGACATCAGGCTCACCGGTCTGTAGTTTCCTGGATCACCCCTGGAACCCTTTTTAAAAATTGGTGTTACATTGGCGATCCTCCAATCTTCAGGTATTAGAGATGATTTTAATGATAGTTCACAGATTACTAATAGCAGGTCTGCAATCTCATATTTTAGTTCTTTCAACACCCTTGGATGTATACCATCCAGCCCAGGTGATTTGCTACTCTTCATTTTATCTAATAGTTGTAATAATCTTCCCGATGTATCAATATTTCCTTCAATTCTTCCGCACCTTTAAATACCACTTCAGTCATGGGTAACATCCCTACATATTCCTCAGTAAAGAACGAAGCAAAGAATTCATTCACTCTCTCCGCTATCGCCTTGTCGCCTCTTAGTGCCCCTTTAACCCCTCTATCATCTAATGGACCAACTGACTCTTTCACAGGTTTTTTGCTACGAATGTACTTGATAAGTCTTTATTTCGCTTTTTTGCTTCCGTAGCAAGCTTCTTTTCCAATTCTCCCTTTGCCTGCCTTATCATTGCCTTGCATTTGACTTGCCAGTGCTTGTGCTGTTTCCAGGTTTCATCATTTGGCTCTTTTTTCCATTTCCTGAAAGATGCTTTTTTTTGGCAACAATAGACTCTCTGACCTCACGTTTAAACCATGCTGGCAGTTTTTTGGACTTCCTTCCACTTTTCTTAAAGCGTGGAATACAGCTGGTTTCGGCTTCCAAGATAGTATTTTTCTACAACACCCAAGCTTGATGTAAGTCTTTAACCTTTGCAACTGCTCCTTTTAGTTTTTTCTTAACTATTTTCCTCATTTTATCATAGTCTCCCTTTCGAAAGTTAAAAGGTAGTACTGTGGATTTCCTTACTATCCCTCCTCCACTAATTAAATCAAATGCGATCATGCTATGATCACTATTGCCAAGTGGCCCCAACACCCTTATCTCTTGCACTAGATCCGGTGTTCCACTAAGGACTAGGTCTAATATGGCTTCCCCTCTGGCTGGTTCATGAACCAGCTGCTTCAAGAAGCAGTCATTTATGTCATCTAGGATCTTTATCTCCCTAGCATGTCCTGCCGAGACACTAACCCAGTCGATACCGGGGTAATTGAAATTTATTTTATTTATTTATTTTTATTTAGCTGTATTTATATCCCGCTTTTCACCGGGTCAAAGCGGTGTAACATTAAATAGGGGGGGGGGGGGTGGACAACAATCAGACTCTGGGGTCAGGGCCATCACCTGGAGGCCAACATTAATGATTTCAACAAATATTTGGGATATATACATTGTGTTACAGTCTCTTTAGGACAAATGTTCAGGGGAGTGGTAGTCAGTGGCGGTTGCTTGTTTCTGGTCCAAGGTGTTCCTGGAATAGGACATTTTTTAATTGTTTCCTGAATGATAAGGGGTCTTTGTTGCTTCTGATGTGATTTGGAAGAGAGTTCCAGAGGGATGGTGCATACAATTCGAAGGCTCTGTTGGTTGCATTTGGTTCAATTTTGGGGGATGGTGAGGGAGTTGTTGGTGGTTTGTCTGGTTGTTCTGTTGTGTGCTGGCCGGGGCAGTAGTGTGTGGAGCTGGGAAGTCTGAGTTTGGTAGAGAGCTTTGTGTGTAAGTAGGGCGGATTTGTACTTGATTCTAGCTTCGAGGGGGAGTATGTGTAGCTCCCTCAGGATTGGGATGATGCGGTCTTGTTTTTTTGCTTTCTGGATAATTCTTGCTGTTGAAATCACCCATTATTATTACTGTGCTGTAACTTTTGTTAGCTTCCTTGATTTCTTTGAGCATTTCATCATCCATTTGTTCATTCTAGCTAGGGGGTCGATAGTACACCCCCACTTCCATCGCCTTCCCCTTTTTACATGGAATTTCAATCCATAGAGATTCTACAGCAAATTTTGTTTTCTGCAAAACTTTAATCCTTTCTGACTCAATGTCCTTCTAACATAGAGCGCAACCCCTCCACCAACTTGATCAGCTCTATCATTACGATATAGTTTGTACCCAGGTATCACAGTGTCCCACTGGTTGTCCTCCTTCCACCATGTCTCTGATATTCCAATCATATCTAACCTCTCATTAAGTGCTATATATTCTAACTCTCCCATCTTATTAGACTTCTAGCATTTGCATACAAGAATTTTAGAGACTGTATTTTATTCATATTAATTTGGCTATTAGTAGACATGGGTAAATTGGGATCTTTAAGCTCTGTCTGCTCCATACTCGAGGGCATTTGGACTACTTTACTCTTTTTTGGAACCTCTCTGCTTTTGGTAGTATCCTTTAAGGATACATTCTTCTGAACCATCCGCTCTTGGGTGATTGTCAACTTTCCCCTATTATCTAGTTTAAAAGCTGCTCTATCTCCTTTTTAAAGGTTAATGCCAGCAGCCTGGTTCCATCCCAGTTAAGGTGAAGCCCATCCCTTCGGAAGAGTCCCTCCTTTCCCCAGAATGTTCCCCAGTTCCTAACAAATCCAAAACCCTCATCTCTGCACCATTGTATCATCCACGCTTTGAGACTTCAGAGCTCTGCCTGCCTTTTGGGTCCTGCTTGTGGAACAGGAAGCATTTCGGAGAACGCTACCCTGGAAGTTTTGTATTTCAACTTCCTTCCTAAAAGCCTAAATTTAGCCTCCAGAACCTCCCTACCATATTTTCCTATTTAATTGGTACCGACATGTACCAAGACAGCAGACTCCTCCCCAGCACTATCTAAGACCTTATCTAGGTGGTGCGTGAGGTCCGCTACCTTCGCACCAGGCAGGCATGTTACCAGGCGATCCTCACATCCACCTGCCACCCAGATATCTACATGCCTAATGATCGAATCACCAACTATGATGGCTGTCCTAACCCTTCCTTCATGGGCTCATGGCCCTGGAGAATCCTCCTCGGTGTGAGAGGATTTTACATCACCTGGAGGACAGGTCCTAGTTACAGGATCACTTCCTGCCACACCAGGGTGATGCTCTCCTGTCACGTGACCTCTCTCCTCCATGGAAACAGGGATGCTGCCAGACTGGAGGTGGGACTTCAGGAGTATATCCCTGTAGGTCTCGTCTATGTACCTCTCTGTCTTTCTTATGTTTTCCAAGTCTGCTACTCTAGCCTCTAGAGAATGGACTCATTCCCTGAGAGCAAAGAGCTCCTGGCACCTAGTGCACATGGAAGACCTGTCACCAACTGGGAGAAAATCATACATGTGACACTCAATGCAAAAGACTGGAAAGCCCCCATCTCGCTGCTGGACTGCTGTCTGCATCTTAGTTTTAAGCTTGTGTTTAGATCTTTAAGTTCTTTACTTACTAAGGGTTGCTATGGATATTTATACTAATAAAACTGTACCAAATATGTTTAAAATACCTTGTTCACCTGAAGCTTAATTAATCTCAGGTCCTTAGTGTATGACTGATTTGGGTAACGAGCTTCACCTGAGAGCACCTCCTGTCTTTTAAGATGTTTAAGTACCTATAAAGCTACAATTATCCCAGGGGTGGGTGGGTGTTGGGGATGGAGGGAGGGAGGGCAATTACACTTATTAAAAGAGGGCTGCTACATAGTACCCTGTCCTGTGCTGCTGATGTAAGCTATATTCTGATTTGATTTAAATTATAGCTTTTTGCTGCTGCTAGGCTCTAACTTATTATGAAATTTAAACTACAAGCTCTCTGCTGGGTTCCAAATTTAACCAGAAAGCTCTCTTCTGTGTTTTAAATTTAAACTAAAAGTTCTTTGCTGATGCTAGGCCCTGAGTGACTATTAAATTTAAACTACAAGCTCTCTGCTGGCTTCCAAATTTAACCAGAAAGCTCTCTTCTGTGTTTTACATTTAAACTAAAAGTTCTTTGCTGATGCTAGGCCCTGAGTGACTATTAAATTTAAACTACAAGCTCTCCGCTGCGTTCCAAATTTAACCAGAAAGTTCTCTTCTGTGTTTTAAATTTAAACTTAAACTGCTACTACTAGGCCCTAACTGATTTAACAAAAAACAGTGGATTCACAGATTAATTAGTTTTAATACAAATAATTCCTCTCAGAAAATTCTCAGAAGTATATACTCATAATTGCAGATCTCTCTCCAGAAGTAACAGTCCCCTTTTCTAGTCCTTCAAGACTGAAGATCACAGAGCTCTGGTTGAGCTATTTATGCCTGTGCTGCTGAGGTAAGCTGTGACAAACTTCCTGGGTGATTAACAGTCCTTGCTTGAATAGAAGGAGTCTTTTAAAATGGCCTTTTGACCTGCCACCTGGTGTTAACACCTATTGAAAAAGTTTAACAGGTCTCTTGCCCCCTAGGTAGAAGGCCTCTTTGTAAAGGTCTCTAGAAGACTTTATTTGTTGCTCAAAGAGTACTGACCCTGTTTTGCCTTTTATGCTAAGCTATATTCTGATTTGATTTAAATTATAGCTCTTTTCTGCTGCTAGGCTCTAACTTATTATGAAATTTAAACTACAAGCTCTCTGCTGGCTTCCAAATTTAACCAGATAGCTCTCTTCTGTGTTTTAAATTTAAACTAAAAGTACTTTGCTGATTCTAGGCCCTGAGTGACTATTAAATTTTGAACTACAAGCTCTCTGCTGGGTTCCAAATTTAACCAGAAAGTTCTCTTCTGTGTTTTAAATTTAAACTTAAACTGCTGCTACTAGGCCCTGACTGATTTAACAAAAAAACATGGGTTCACAGATTATTTAGCTTTAATATAAAGAATTCCTCTCAGAAAATTCCCAGAAGTATATACTCACAATTACAGATCTCTCTCCAGAAGTAACAGTCCCCTTTTCTAGTCCTTCAAGACTGTGTCGTGGTTCAACATACACGGTGCATGTGCATGTGTCTGAATATGTTGCTACACCAGTGCATGTGGCAGTGTGGCTTCTTTGTGGGGTACTGGCCCATCTTTGACCTTGATTTTAGACTCCATATACAGGTCATTTTGTTTGGTTACTGTACAGACATGCCGCTGTACATTGATTTACACACATAGCATTGCATGTCTGCACAGTCGGCCTTATCCACTGACATTCTGCCCCTCACATTGGCCGATTACATTTGCATTGTGGCTGTGTGATTGTCCATATTTCTTCCTTCATGTGTGCATCCCAGGTACCCTGATCTCTGACTATGGTTCATGTATCCTCTGACTATGGTTCATGTATCCACGCCACCTATTGCAGAGGGACCTCTGCATGGTGCTAGCTCTGCATGTTTGTGAGGTTCCTTTTATGGTGTTCTCTGGGATAATGTGCCTCTTGTACCCGTTCCCATAACCTAATTTTGCAATTTGCCTTTGTTTTGGGTAACATTGGTGACACTTTGATTCCTTTATCAGGCATTTTGGACAAGCTGTAACATATCTATCTCTATCTGTGTGTACACTTGCTTACATCTTGCTATTTATGAGTTTTACGGTGTTTGCCTCCTGTATTGGCAGGCACATATGTTTTGGGGGGCAATTCATGATCGATGTGTGTTGGGCCCTCATTATGCACCACCTAGTGTCTACATGCACACATATGTGACTAGGCCATTTGGGCACTGCAGCAGCATGTGGGGGATGGGGGGCTACTGCATAGTGCACACCATGCAGCTACAGCACATTATCTCTCCTGTCCATCATCTTTCGACGGCGCAGTGACTTTTGTGTGACATGTGGGTGTCTGCTATGCTCAATGTGGTGTCTGTTCACTGTAGACCAACTACCTTGATATGATGACAGGCGCTATGTACGATATGTCTCATGATTACCCATAATAAAAAAGAGTGTTTCACGCACATTTGTCTCTGCTGCTGCTTTACCACACTGACACATGTATTTAGTGGTATCCGTGTAATGTACATGGCCCACCTGTACTCATATCCTTGTACGGTGGCAGCTGTCTATGTGGCAGCCGTCTGCCACATCATAGGGTGCTAAGGGTTTCCATTCCGACATTCCTATTGGGGGACATATTTACTTTGCACTTGCTGTGGTTGTTTGGGATAGTGGTTGTGTACATGTGTTGCAGCCCCATAGGTTGCATGTTTGATTCCCACATGTTCCATTGATTTTTGCTGGTTTTGTGCTAACCTGACCATGAACTCTGTTATGATTGGTCACCTTGCCACACACCCTTCCATCTCTTCCCTGTACACCATAGTGTGCCCTTTGTCTAGCCTATCCCTCGCATATTAGCTGTTACATATGGATCTTTCTTTGTACTGTCCATGTCGGCTTGGGGGATTGGCATTACTGTTGTTGATTTGATCTGGGCCATGTCTGTTTGTAGGTTCAGCTCTCACATGCTCCTTTTCTGTTCTTTTCCCCATTTTGCCCTGCTCCACAGAGCATCCCCTGCCGCCCTTTGGGTTTGGGTTCTTTGCTCTTTTGCATGCTGTATCCACTGCAGAACATTTCATTGAGTATGTGCATGTGTTTATATGTGGCTGTAGTCCCAGTTACTGACTGTGATATTAGCTGTACACACCTGATCTGCATTTGCAGTGCATCTTCGTTACTGTTGGGGTTGCCCTATCCTGGCAGACAGCTGGCTTTTGGTGTGGTGCCCTGCAGTGTTCTTGTATGCAGCCTTTGCTGTGCTGCTCATGTTGGTGTTGTGGCCTACTTGTTTGTGCATTGACATTTGTGCTGTGGTCATGGGTTTGATTCCTCTTGGTTCTAATCACTTTAATGCCTCTCTTACACAACTACTTTGCATTCTTGTAACAGTCCTATCTGTGCATATCTGTGCTGCTGGCACATTATACCTTTATCACAGTTGCCGACCATCCTTCTGTCCGTCTATCTGTATCTGCCAGCTGTGTGCCATCCTGCCCTAATGTGCAGGCTGCTACCCCTTGTCCTGCACTGGCACCCTTTTCTGCATCACAGCTCTTCATGTTTGCCTCTCCTGTGTCGGCTCTGCATGGCACTGCTAGTCCTCTGTCCTCCTGTCATTGCACTTATCCTGCCACCTCTGGCTCCTCTGCTCGACACGTATCCTATCCTCTGCCACACACTGTGCTTGTTGTACTTTACAGTACCATCACCCTGTGCATCGGTACAGCTACCCCCGATATATTTGTCAACTTTACCAGCAACCACATGGCTGCACGCAGATTTGGCAGCTCCATCACCTTAGACTTCTTTACATCACTACTTCATTGCCTTGCATTGCTGCTCTATGCTGTGTTAGGGTTACATCTGTGTTTGACCCATACATTTCATGCTTGTGAGGTTCGTGCACCTTACTGCCCCTGGCCAACATTTCTTTAGTCACCTTTACATCCTTGGGGCATCTTTAGCAACAACTTAGGTACTTCCAGCTTATGCTGCACCTTATATGATGCCTTGGGGGGTACCACCCATTTGTGGCACCCTCTGGGACGCATTCTGATCTGCCTTGGTTGATGTAGCACTTTATGATGTGCCCTAGAAGGTGCTTTGGGTTACAGCACTGGGATGTGGCTTTTTTTGGATGACAGTACAGATTGTTGGGATATGTATGCCTGTTACAGGCAGGAAAAGGATTTGCCTCAGCAAGGCTCATTCCATATCCCCACTTGGGGATTGAACTCATGACAGCTGTATTAGTGGTCATTGTATTGACCAGTGTGCTACACCTCTAGTCCTTTGATCACAGCTCAGCGCGCGAACTTAAGGTTACCGCGCGATAACATGGCACAGCGCGTCTATCGAGCGGTGTTGGCCAGGGTGACCTCTATCACGTGATACCCAGCCATTGCTTCCTTTATGCTGACACGCCCACCACCTTATATGGCATTCCTCACGTTATCGCTGCAACTAGCGCCGGTAACATTAAGACCGTTTAGTAAACATACCCCTTAGAGCTAAAAATCAAAATTTAAGGGGAGGATTATATAACTTGTTGCTTGAGAGCACCGCTGAAAAAAGAGAAAAGGCAAATTAGTAATGAATGGAAGCGCTCTACACCAGAAGAAATTAAAATTCTAATTGATAGTGTTTTGCTGGCTGTTCGGATAAATATTTCCATGCTCTCTGTTCAAGATATTAATGAATACATGTCCAAGTACATAACCATACCTGAAAGCTGGAGAAGCAAAAACTATTTGTTTGAATTTGTTGAAATTATAAACATCAATGTCCAAGATAAGCTCATAGCAGATGTTGCATCAGCAGCATATCATACATTAACTATTGATGAAAGCACAGACATTTCTGTCAACAAATACTTAATACTGTACTTCAAATATCGGCCAGTAAATTAATGTCTGTTGTCATGTAGAAGACCCTTCTGAGCCTATGGAGATAGGGAGAGAAGAGGATTCCGTTTCATAAACTGACAGGCAGTCAGAGCACATGGCTCAATGTTTTCAAGGAAAAGGTAAACAAAAAGAGTCACAAGCTGAACAGGCACACCCATACTGTAACGTATCCCCAAGCTCAGGAGTTAATGAGAAACACCTGGTTGGGGGAGGGGCAGAGCTAAACCCTGAGAAGCAGGATTATAAAAAGTGGTCATTAGATTTGACCAGCGGAAGGGGAATGAGGAGGAAGGAGGAAGAGAAGGAACAGGAGTTCTAAGGAAGCTCCGAGGGAGAGCCACCAGGACAAGAGCAAAGACAAAGGCAAGGGATCCAGTAGGGCAGTGATGGCTAACCTTTTTGAGCCCGAGTGCCCAAACTGCCGCACAAAACCAAAGAATTTCCTCAAAGTGCCAGCACGTCAATTAAAGCCTCATTTGCATAAGGTGCCTCATTTGCATAAATATTTGCATAATGTTACCATACACTAACTTTTAGTAAACATGCCTCTTAATGAGTATATGGATAAAGAAAGACTAAAAGGTTTCTACATTACTATAATCCAGTACCAACCGCCAGGCACATTAGGAACTACTACAAACGCTGCCCATTTAGAACCCATAGCAAACCCGCCGTATCCTAACAGCACTACCAGGACTCACAAAGCACCATACCCTAACTATCAAAAGGCAACACTGCAAATATTAAACCAATACATTTCAGAGAACAACAATACATGACCTACTGGGGAAAGAACAAGTGGCAATGTCAAATAGGAATTATATAAACAGAATACCTCAGCTCAGTTACACATGCAGAACAGACCATCACCAAACAAGGAATCACAATTTAAAAACAGGAAGACAATAATTAAACTGGGAACCCCAAAAGCCAAACTTGGAATATACAACAACACTGTAGAAATAAAACTATAAATTAATTTCCTCTTGTACTAAACAAAGCGCAAAAATTAATGATGCACATTTCCCAGAGCTGACATATTCCAGTTAATAAATTCAAAATAAAGAGATATTTTTCTACCTTTTGTGCATTTTTTTTCAGTTGCAATTGTTCCAGCCACTTTCTTCTGGTTTCTTCGTGTCTTCTGCTAACTCTCCATCTGCTGTCCATTTGTCCTTTCTTCTGTCTTGTTTTTTTTTTTTCCATTCTCTCTCTACATCTGCTTTAACATACTAATCTTTCTCCTTTTGCTCTTTCCTCATTCCTATTTCATCTACTCAAAATTTACCCCTCCATCCTCAATCCCCACTTATTCTCCCAATACCCGGCCAATTGTAGATTTTTTATCCCTCCCACACAAAATATTTTTCCCCTCTCCATTTTACTCTCCCAGCCCCATCCCATTCTAATCCTCCCCCAACACCAGCTCCCTTCTAGTTCCAGCCTCACCCAGCATCCATTCCCTTCTAGTCCCTGCATCAGCCCATTTCCAGTCCTAGCAGCCCCCCAACCCATTTCCAGTCCTAGCAACCCCCCAACCCAATACCAGTCCTAGCCCCCCCTCATCAACCCACTTCCAGTCCTAACCCCCCATCACCCCATTTTCAGTTTAAGCCCCCCCTATAACCCATTACCAGTCCTAACCCCCATCAGCCCACTTCCAGTCAGCCCCCCATAGCCCATTGCCAGTCCTAACCCCTCCCCATCAGCCCATTTCCTGTCCTAGCCCCCCCCATAGTCCATTATCAGTCCTAACCCCTCATAGCCCATTATCAGACAGCCCCCATCAGCCAACAGCCCATTACCAGTCTTAACCCCCCATAGCCCATTGCCAGTCCTAACCCCCCCCATCAGCCCACAGCCCATTACCAGTCCTAACCCCATCAGCCCACCTCAAGTCCTAACCTCTCCCCATCAGCCCATTTCTTGTCCCAGCCCCCCCCCATAGCCCATTATCAGTCCTAAACCCCCCCATAGCCCATTACCAGTCCTAACCTCATCAGACCACCTCCAGTGTTAACCCCCCATCAGCCCATTTCCAGTCCTAACCCCACCCAACAGCCCACCTCAAGTCCTAACCCCTCCCCATCAGCCCATTTCCTGTCCTAGGCCCCCAGAGCACATTACCAGTCCTAACCCCACCCAACAGCCCACCTCAAGTCCTAACCCCTCCCCATCAGCCCATTTCCTGTCCTAGCCCCCCATAGCCCATTACCAGTCCTAAGCCCCCATCAACCCACTTCCAGTCCTAATCCCATCAGCCCATATAGACTTAGCTCCCCCATAGCCCATAGCCCCCCCATAGCCCATCACCACTCCTAACCTCCCCCAGCCCATCACCACTCCTAACCCCCCATCAGCCCATTTCCTGTCCTAGCCCCCCATAGCCCAGTACCAGTCCTAGCCCCAACAGCCCACAGCCATTACCACTCCTAACCCCCCCAGCCCATCACCAGTCCTAACCCCCCAACAGCCCACAGCCATTACCACTCCTAACCCCCCCCAGCCCATCACCACTCCTAACCCCCCCAGCCCATCACCACTCCTAACCCCCCCATCAGCCCATTTCCTGTCCTAGCCCCCCCCAGCCCATCACCAGTCCTAACCCCCACACAGCCCACAGACATTACCACTCCTAACCCCCCCCAGCCCATCACCAGTCCTAACCCCCCCAGCCATTACCACTCCTAACCCCCCCCCAGCCCATCACCACTCCTCACCCCCCCCTCCCCTCACCCCTCCTTACCCCCCCCACAGCACCTTTCCTGTCCTAGCCCCCCATAGACCAGTAACAGTCCTAGACCCAACACCCCACAGCCATTACCACTCTTAACCCCCCCAGCCCATCACCAGTCCTAACCCCCCAACAGCCCACAGCCATTACCACTCCTAACCCCCCCCAGCCCATTACCACTCTTAACCCCCCCAGCCCATCACCACTCCTAACCCCCCCATCAGCCCATTTCCTGTCCTAGCCACCCCAGCCCATCACCAGTCCTAACCCCCCAACAGCCCACAGCCATTACCACTCCTATCCCCCCCCAGCCCATCACCAGTCCTAACCCCCCCCCAGCCATTACCACTCCTAACCCCCCCCCCAGCGAAATTTTTTTAACAAAGAAAGCTGTCGCTGCCGGGGCCGGGGCCGCCGCGTCAGAATCGAGTGTGCCGCGGGGGCCCCCCGCCAGCAGAGCCTGCCCTCCGTCCCCGGTATCACCTCTCTCAGCTGCCTCCAGTCACACGCGCCGGCTTTCAGAGCGCGAGGGAAGAGTTTCTCCCTCGCTGCTCTGTTAAGCCCGCGGGGGCTGATGGAAACTTCCATCAGCCCCCGCGGGCTTAACAGAGCAGCGAGGGAGAAACTCCCCTCGCGCTCTGAAAGCCGGCGCGTGTGACTGGAGGCAGCTGAGAGAGGTGATACCGGGGACGGAGGGCAGGCTCTGCTGGGCGTGGGGGCCCCGCGGCACACTCGATTCTGCCGCGGCGGCCCCGGCAGCGGCAGGTTTTTTTTTTTTTTTTTTTTTTTAATGCCGCATATCTTGGTTGCGGACCTTCCCGCGTGCCAGCTGCAAGGCCTTCGCGTGCCACAGCTGGCACGCGTGCCATAGGTTCGCCATCGCTGCAGTAGGGGATCAAGCAATGGAGCACGCTGACCAAAAGGAGTCAAGGAGGAGTAAGGACCCAGAAAGCCAAAGCCCAAAAGCCAGGTGTGAGCAACACAGGGCTGGTGCCATCCAGTAAAGGCAGGAGGAAGGAGAAACCTCCTGAGAGGCTGGCTTGGGAAAACTCAGAGGCTCCAGGGAGAGAGACATACTGGCATGAGAATATTTATACGTCTGAGGCAGAAGCTGATAAGCTAAAAGGCAAGAAAACACAACCGGTGTTTGGAACCCTTTCTGACCCAGCAGAACAGAGAATTCCTTCCACTTTAAAGCCAAAAGGTAGGCTTCACAAATTGTCCAGATTTGAACCTAGTTTTAAAATATTTCCTTGTAGTTGCCAGGAAGTATTAGGCTCCCCAAGCAGCAACTCCAGTATATATGGTACTTTACAGCCCTGCTCGTTAGAGTGCTACAAAGGGAAGCCACGGGAAGGCAGAGAATAAGTTTGTTTTAAAACGCTGTATAGCAGCTTGCAGACACACCCAGCTGACGCTGACTTAGAAGAGATGCAGATAGACTCAGATATCAATGACATAGCAGATAATCAGATGGATTGCACTTTGTCTCTTGCTGACCATATTGAATCTCTCTGCTGAACAATATATTAAGAAGGCTGGGAAAGCAGCAGAAGAAAAGGGAACATTTTCTTTTGTTATGAGAAGCTGTTGTTTACCTTTGTTTGTACTGAGCACTGCACGTTTTAAAGCCTGAAGCTAAAGAGGCTGGTTACCTTAGTTCCTGAATGTATTCCTCACGCCAATTATATGGCAACTGTCCTAAGTTTTCCACATGCACTTAATCTTCTTGGAAAGGGAAATATATCCTTGTCATTTGCCTGAAACTACTCGACTACAATTTCTTCTTTTCTCAGAAGGTAAAAGGGACTACTATTCCCATAAGGCATTGCAGGAGCAAATGCCATGCCATACTCCCTGAATTAGAATCCCCAGGCAGACCAACCCTCCGTGCCCTAGGTGCTGGGTTGGCCCCCAGGTGACACTGTATAAAACTTCATTTGGTGGGATGCTACAGTTGGAAGCATGTGATGCTGCATCAATAGTCGGTGCACTCTGGGAATTCTATGGGAAATACAAGCTTGACCTTAACAAAATGGTCATGTTTACTTTGGATGGTGCCTCTGTCATGTCAGGCAGAATAAATGGTGTTGCTGCACAGCTAAAAAATATTGGTGGAACACTTTTGGTTTCTAGTGCAGATTGTGAGCATGGTTTCAGCTTGATGAACAGTTTAAAAACCAAAATAAGGAATCACTTACAGTTAGAACATTTGGAAATGCTGATGAGTGTTAAGAGTCATCTTCAAGTTGGCGGATCGGTAGACCTTGATAAAATTTATTTAGACTGTTTAAATTTGAAAGATCGAAGAGAAACATTTTGAGAATGAACTGTTAATAGTAAGCTCATTCTCTTCTTCCATACATAAATTATTTACATGAAATAACAATGACTTTCAATAAAAATTAACTGAAATAATACCTCATTTGTGATTGTAATTACTAGAATTTTTCCACCATTTAGTAATCATCTATTTTCATTTAATTTGATTAAAATCAAAGTGGTGTATGTGCTGTATTCTGACGTGTACTCAAATTTTAAAGTATATAACTCCAAGTGTCACTATGTGGCACACAAAAATTTAACCTTCCTTCAAAAGCTGAACAGCTGATATTGTATGCACACACAGCCTACAGAAAATTAGAGGGAACATTGGTTGTGGGTGCAGCTCATTTGGGAGGAGACCCTCAGTCGGAGGCTTTAACTGGTCCTCCAGCCCTGCTTGGGCATTTGGAGGTCAACCAACCATGTGAGTATGAGCAGGGAGGGTGCGGAATTAGGGTTGGGATGGGCAGTGGAGCTTGGCAGGACAGTGCTGGGGGAAAGCATCAAGAAATGTAGGTGATTGTGCAAGCATTTGAGGGGTAGAGAGACTTTGGGGTATGTTTACTAAACTGCGTTAGTGTGATTCGCGGTACAGGCAGAAACACCAAATAAGGACATGGGCGGTACATCGTTATCGCCAACGCGTGTTACCAGGCGCCATAGCCTAACAATCTTTAGAAAACATCGTGTAGAGTGCTACGCAACGCGTGCCCATAGGGCGTCTGATAAGGTGCCTAGCCAGGCATCCAGAACTGTAGCACAATGGTCAGTACACTGACTAATGGTGCAAGAGAAGTGAGTTCAATCCCCCTGTGGGTCCAATGAATAAAGCTTGCTGAGACATCACCTCTTACTCAAAATCAGTGCTGTATGAAGCAGTTTGTCTGTTAATTTTAATTAGTGCTGCCAGCAAACACACCCTCACCGGGCCGTAACCTAAGGCACCCTATAAGGCACCCCAGAGGGCACATCATAAAGTGCACTGTCCGCCAAGGCACCCTAGAATGTGCCCTATGGGCCCCCCACAGGGCGCAGTATAGGGTCCTGCATCGGGCACTGTATAGGGCGCCTGATGAGGCAACGTAAGGAGACAGCACTATGAGGGTGTCATGCTGGCAGCACCAATTGAAATTAAAAAAAGAAAATGCTACAGACAGCGCTAACAAATATCCCCACTGTGGGATCAAACCCATGACCCCTGGCTCCCCAGGCAGTGAAGTAACTAGTGGACCACATTGCTAGTGCTACTAACAAAACCCTGTCTGGCAGATGAAGAACGTCAGGTCGCCACACAAACTGTCTGCTGTTGTGGCCAGGATTTGGGTTAACCCACTCATACCCATGGTGCACTGCACATGCAGATATGCAGTCCATAGATGAACACAAGATGGGGTATGCACCCCCACAGCACCTTAGCCTGGTAGAGGGAACTGACCGTGTGTCTCACTGGCACAGAGTACCTACAGACAGTAATCCAACAGGTTGCCCTATACGGTGCATGAAAAGGTGCTCAGCAAGGCATCCAGAGCTACAGCACAATGGTTAATACACCGACTAATAGTGCAGGGGTCTTGAGTTCAATACCCCTGTGGGTCTAATGAGTAAAGCTGGCAGAGACATCACCGTATACCTTAAAGCAGTGCTGACAGAAGCAGTTATTTTGTTAACCCTAAGTAGTGCAGCCAGCAAACACACCCTCACGGGGCCGTAACCTAAGGTGCCGCATAAGGCATTGCAGAGGGCACATTATAAAGTGCACTGTCTGCCAAGGCACCACATAATGTCCCCTATGGGGGACCCCATAGGGCGCTTGGAAGGGTGACTCATAGGGCATGTTATAGGGCGCCTGAGGAGGCACCCTAAGGAGACAGCACCGTCTCCAACACACATCTGAGCCATGCTGCAAGGCGACCTACCTGGTGCTGCCCGTGGACCCCAACCACCCTGCCTCCCACCCCATCATTGTCACCCCAACACCTGTCCCACATTCTGCCACCTGTCCCACATTCTGTCCCACATTCTGCCAAACCAGACTGTAAGATGCGATGAGGAGGGTGGCAGCACGACATGTCCCCACAGCGCCCACCCCCACCGTATGCACATCAGTTACCATCCCCAACACCCCACAGACACAGGTTGAAGCATGCAGAGTCAACAGTGACCATGCAAAGTCCCCAGTGACGTGTCAATGTTCCACAACAATGCAAAGGTGATCCCCCCAGCTGCAAACAACGAAACACCCAGACACTTCATGTCAGCGACGGTGTGTCAGTTCTCCCAGTGACAGTCAACATAGCAGGCCAACAAGAAGGTTCAAAAAAGGCCTGTGTCCAACTCGCAGAGGTCCATCTCCCAGTGGCAACAACACTCAGGGACAGTTTCACAGAGGTGCTGTATCCAAACAAATGTGGCAGATGGGGCTCCAGATGAAGTGTGGTAGATGTGCCCTATTTGTTGGCTGTGTCCTGTGTGGAAAGGGGTAGAAATAAGGTAAGGGAAGGGCACACCCACACCCACCATCAGGTCAGAAAGGACATATTGACATCAGAATATGTGCATCAGGAATGCTTAAACACTACAACATGACACGACCACAAAACACAGCATGGTGCACATGGACCACAGCAGGAGATGGCCTTGCAGACCAGGGGCAGTCAGCATAGCACCAGGATGGGGGATAGGGCTCTGAGGTGAGGCTTACTGCATCCTGGGGATATAGTTGAGCCCTGTGAACCCAAACAGGGGCGGTCAGCATAGCACCAGGATGGGGGATAGGGCTCTGAGGTGAGGCCTACTGCATCCTGGGGATATAGTTGAGCCCTGTGAACAGAAACAGGGGCAGTCAGCATAGCACCAGGATGGGGGATAGGGCTCTGAGGTGAGGCCTACTGCATCCTGGGGATATAATTGAGCCCTGTGAACCCAAACAGGGGCAGTCAGCATAGCACCAGGATGGGGGATAGGGCTCTGAGGTGAGGCCTACTGCATCCTGGGGATATAAGTGAGCCCTGTGAACCCAAACAGGGGCAGTCACCATAGCACCAGGATGGGGGATAGGGCTCTGCAGTGCACCCTGCTGCATCCTGGGGATATAGTTGAGCCCTGTGAACACAAACAGGGGCAGTCAGCATAGCACCAGGATGGGGGATAGGGCTCTGAAGTGAGGCCTACTGCATCCTGGGGATATAGTTGAGCCCTGTGAATACAAACAGGGGCGGTCAGCATAGCACCAGGATGGGGGATAGGGCTCTGAGGTGAGGCCTACTGCATCCTGGGGATATAGTTGAGCCCTGTGAACACAAACAGGGGCGGTCAGCATAGCACCAGGATGGGGGATAGGGCTCTGAGGTGAGGCCTACTGCATCCTGGGGATATAGTTGAGCCTTGTGAACACAAACAGGGGCAGTCAGCATAGCACCAGGATGGGGGATAGGGCTCTGAGGTGAGGCCTGCTGCATCCTGGGGATATAGTTGAGCCTTGTGAACACAAACAGGGGCAGTCAGCATAGCACCAGGATGGGGGATGGAGCCCTGAGGTGAGGCCTGTTGCATCCTGGGGATATAGTTGAGCCCTGTGAACACAAACAGGGGCAGTCACCATAGCACCAGGATGGGGGATAGGGCTCTGCAGTGCACCCTGCTGCATCCTGGGGATATAGTTGAGCCCTGTGAACACAAACAGGGGCGGTCAGCATAGCACCAGGATGGGGGATAGGGCTCTGAGGTGAGGCCTACTGCATCCTGGGGATATAATTTAGCCCTGTGAACACAAACAGGGACAGTCAACATAGCACCAGGATGGGGGATAGGGCTCTGAGGTGAGGCTTACTGCATCCTGGGGATATAGTTGAGCCCTGTGAACCGAAACAGGGGCAGTCAGCATAGCACCAGGATGGGGGATAGGGCTCTGAGGTGAGGCCTACTGCACCCTGGGGATATACTTGAGCCCTGTGAACACAAACAGGGGCAGTCAGCATAGCACCAGGATGGGGGATAGGGCTCTGAGGTGAGGCCTACTGCATCCTGGGGATATAGTTGAGCCCTGTGAATCCAAACAGGGGCAGTCACCATAGCACCAGGATGGGGGATAGGGCTCTGCAGTGCACCCTGCTGCATCATGAGGATATAGTTGAGCCCTGTGAACACAAACAGGGGCAGTCAGCATAGCACCAGGATGGGGGATAGGGCTCTGAGGTGAGGCCTACTGCATCCTGGGGATATAGTTGAGCCCTGTGAACCCAAACAGGGGTGGTCAGCATAGCACCAGGATGGGGAATAGGGCTCTGAGGTGAGGCCTACTGCATCCTGGGGATATAGTTGAGCCCTGTGAACACAAACAGGGGCAGTCAGCATAGCACCAGGATGGGGGATAGGGCTCTGAGGTGAGGCCTACTGCATCCTGGGGGTATATTTGAGCCCTGTGAACCCAAACAGGGGCAGTCAGCATAGCACCAGGATGGGGGATAGGGCTCTGAGTTGAGGCCTACTGCATCCTGGGGATATAGTTGAGCCCTGTGAACACAAACAGGGGCAGTCATCATAGCACCAGGATGGGGGATGGAGCCCTGAGGTGAGGCCTGCTGCATCGTGGGGATATAGTTGAGCCCTGTGAACACAAACAGGGGCAGTCACCATAGCACCAGGATGGGGGATAGGGCTCTGCAGTGCACCCTGCTGCATCCTGGGGATATAGTTGAGCCCTGTGGACACAAACATGGGCAGTCACCATAGCACCAGGATGGGGGATAGGTCTCTGAGGTGAGGCCTACTGCATCTTGGGGATATGGTTGAGCCTTGTGATCACAAGCATGGCCAGGGACATACCCCTGTGTGTCTCTTGGCCTCTGGAATGGACCTATGGTGTTGTGTGGATAGGGCACATCACTGAGGCTGCAACAGCTCTATATACCATTACATTGTACTGGGTACTCCATCTCTGTGGTGGTAAGGGCTACCCCCTGGAGGCAGGGGGGTTCTATTTTAAGGGGGGGGGGGTTGCTGTTAGTCCCAGCAGGACACACCAACACATGACATTCCCTGGGAGTGTGTGGCTGATAGGTGGTTTGGTTACCATGTGTTCTCCTTCACATTCTAGTTTGGGTTGCCTGTCCCCATGAACTTACCTCACGTGGGTAATCAGAACCTCTATTATACCTCCTGGTGAAGCGCTCCCAGGCCCTCCTCACTCTGGCCAGATTCTGCCTCCGGGATGAGCCTGGGAAGAGGCGATCCTGGCGGAGGCAGAATAACTCTGTCAGCAGGTAGAGATCCGCCATTGTGAAGGCAGGCTTCCTGGACATGGCAGCCATCTCCTTCAGAAATGTTTTTACTGCGTATCCGCGTGCGTACCCCTGTGCGTACCCGTGTGCGTACCTCCGTGCGTAGCCGCACGCGTGATCATTTCTCATTGTAATAGTTGGGGGGTGTTTTAAAGTTTTGATTGCAGCGACCAACTATACGTGTGATAGGCTGTGGCCTCTACAATACTGTATGTTAAACCCTTATTTTAAAACCCCTACCCTTTAGTATTGCTGCTAAGACTCAGAATTTCCTGTTTGAGATGTCTGCTTATTGCAGAGTCTGCATGAGTCTGTGCAAATGAGTCTGCTTTAGACATTTCTCATTGTGATACGTTCACATTCCATTGCCCAAAGATGTCCTCGCTGTATCTATCACTTTTCATGTGCCTTTTGATCAGCTGGCTTGAGAGGAGGAAATGGAGGGAGAGGCCCAGAGGGGGACTCTGATTGGGTAAGGGGGGGGGGGGGGTATTTGCACCTATGGAGAGCTTGTGCGTATTTAACTTTTACCACATGTCTATATGGTATTTGCTCCTGTTCATGCTTGCTCAGTCACTTTTGACCTCGTTTCTGTCTGGGCCTTGTGCACATTCCAGTGGTTTGGATTCTGTCAGTGACTCCTGGTTTTAATTGGTTGCATACACTCCACTGATACCATGGGAATATACTCAGACAGCCCTACCACATATCACCACAGTAGGTACAAACCCCTAATCTCTGTCTGCACAGCCAGTGCGTTTGCCAGTGGCCTGCATCTCTATAGCTCCTGCTCCATGCCTGGCTGGCAACAGAGGGGCTGCAGATCACCACTCCAACCGTCTGCTGTGGTTGCCAGGGTTGGATTGGACAAGCCACACCCATGATGCACTGCACATGCAGATCAGCAGTCTACAGAGGGTCCCGTGTTGTGGGATGCACCCCCCCCAGCACCTCGGCCTGGTTGTGTGTCCTGACCATGTGCAACCCCACAGCACCTCAGCCTGGTGGGGGTTCTGACCATGTGTGTTACTGCCACAGAGTGGCTACCGTCCATCACAGCGGATGAGTCCCGTGTTCACCCTGAGGGTGAGGTGGGGTGCCCAGCACCATTTCCACTGCACCTGGCATTTCTACGATGGCCTATGCTACAGGTCCCCCTTGGTGCCTCTGTGTGATAGGTGGTCCCTGCAGATACCCTTTGCATTGGCCTGTGTCCATCTGTACATCACGTCTTGCCCATGTGGACTGTGATACACCCTGAATAGTTCATACACTGTGTGGGTGCCCTGGTCACATGACTTCAGGTCCATGGGGGGCAGGGGGGGGGTTTGGACCCATAGGCGGTTTAAGTACCAACACCCAACCCACCTTCTGTGGTCAGGGTGGGAAACATGGTTTCCAACGAACGTGTCTACATTTTACTCCCCTACACTGGTGACAGTAGAGGGTACCGTTCACCCCAGTCCTGCCAGGGAATGAACGCCCCACCAGGGCAGTCTATGCAGATCTGTATGCCTCGCTACATTGGGCAGTGACATACAGAAGACCTGGTACTGCACAGCTGCCCCACACCACTATATGACATCCTCCAGCCGCTACACCCTGCAAGGTGTTCCAGACACACACATACAAACTGCAGTCAGCCTGCCTGCTAGTCCATAATGCATGTTCCTGGAGGTGCTCTGTGCACCCACACCTGGGATGTGCACACCCTTACCAAGCAGATGGGTCAGTGATAGAGCTCCAGAGGATGGAGCCCACATATCTCACTTCAGAAGGACACTGTGTAGCACTATGGGGGAACCCAGCTAAGCCGTGGTCACTGCACAGTCAGAGTGTGCATGATCACACAGCAGAACATGCCGTGGCCACCCTGTCCGTGTAGGTGGTGTGCAAGCCCTACAATGTCCCAGCCATTGCCCTGGGCCCTGTGCAGGTGCATCCTGCCCAGGCCGAACTCTCCAGCTATACCCACAGTACCTTGCTCCTCATTATGCACATTGCCAGGCCAATACTAGTGACAGTGATAGCGGTGTGTGCTGCAGAGTGTGTTAGCAAACGCAACACACTGGATAGACTGACGCACACCCCCACACATATGCCAGTATAGGCTTTTTCCAGCCCAGGACACCGCACCAGTCCTGGGCACAGTGCAGGCGTGGCTATGGTATGCTGTACTGTTGGGGTCTCTTCCCAAGGTGGTGGACACTGTCAGGTTACAGACGTGACACACACTCCACAGACATCTCAGAGGTTGGTATGGTACAGCACACTGGGCCGCTTGTGCTAACATTAGGGATTGCTATGTGCCAGTTATCATGGCAGACTTTTACTATCTGTGTACTGTATTCCATGGTCTTGGGTGTCACTGCTAGGGTATGCATGTGCTAGTATTGGGGGATGCACACAGGGCCCAACATCCTGCCTCTCCAGGACGCAGTGACTAATAGGGCTGGTGGGTGTGGGTGTTTCCACCCCTGTGGATCATTGCTCTTGGACAGCAGTTCCCAACCGCAGTCCTGTTGGGCCGCACCATGTTAGGATTTTCATGATATTATTGATGACTATGCATGAGATACATCCAGATACCATGGGGGCCGTGCATCAACATACAGCACAGGCATCTTTATTGCAGACAGCATGGCACCGGAATGTTGATTGGACCTCCATGACTGCCTTTGGGGGACTCTGCTCTCGTTAATGCGCCTGTTTGTGGTGTCTGTGCTCTGTGCATTAAAATGTAGGTGTTGGAAGCATGCTTATTCTATCAGCACTACAAGGTTCCATCTTACCGGTTTCTTACTGGTAAAAGGTATGGGGGCGGAGTTGGCAGGGACCACAGCTCGGGATTGAATCAGTGACCTTCAGCTCCTGAGCACACTGGCTGTGCTTACTGCGCCACAGGGGCAGATCGTTCCCCAGGAGGTACCGTGACTTGTTTGTCCTTCTGAGCCTATCAGTTGCAGTGCACGGCACCCACCTGGACCGGGCTGGGCCATGGTCTGCTGCAGCCAGGTGCCACTGCCCCCTCCGCCGCCAGTACCCCTCCGCCACCATGCTGCCATGCCCTTATGCTGGTGGTGGGCAGTCTCGGGCCATCCAGTGTGCATGTTGGCAGCTGCCTATAGTATGGGTGGTGGGGTAGGGGTGCCTAGATGGATGCCCACACTTCCCCCCAGCACCGCCTGCCACTGTTCTGTGCCCTTAGGGGTGACTGCTGGGTACTGTCCCCTGTAACACTGCGGGGGACACACTCATGCCCATGTTGGGCTCTCGACAGATGCAGTCTGGCTCTACTGTTTATGCATTCCTATGGGCCACACTGAGCATCACCCTGGTCCCCACTGTGGCCCAGCTGCACCACAGCATGTGCCTCCTGCAGCCCTCTGTATCCCCTTTTCCAGCAGCTGCCCAGTTGCCCGTTCCACCATGCCCACTCTGCTGTTGCAGGACATGTGCACACCATGGGGAACCTGTTCAGTAACAAGGGGATGCCCTGATCTGCACTATTTCACTGTGGCATCATTCACCGTCTATGGTGACAGGGCATACACCCTTCCACAGTTGATATCTTTTTCTGAGGCTTTCTCAGTGGTATTTTTGACTGTTTACCATTGCTATCACTATTGGCTAGCTTGGTTATGTTATTTTCCTCATTTGTTATGGTCATTTTCACTGCTTATTTGCCCTTTTGTTCCGTGCACATGTATCACACTTATCACGTTTTGTGGGTTTCTCTGCCTATGCTGTACATTGCTGACGCTGAAATGGTTTCCCTCCCTGCAGATTTGCATCTACGGGCAGGTTTTCAATCGCGGTAGGATTCAGCCCTTGAGTTCACCGCGTTGGGGTGCCTGGAGCCTCTCCCCGCCCACACTCCGCCCATTGACCCCTTCTCTCCGCCCTCTCTCCACCCTCTGCGGTGTTTTACTGCGCCGCGGACCCTTACAATCGTTAACTACTGTTGACACGCGTTATGATACGTCAACGATCGTTAACGTCTCATAACGTGCATTAACAGTGGTTAACGATCGTTAACGTTACATAACGCGCGTTATGTAACGTTAACGCACTTTAGTAAACATACCCCTTTGTCTTCTTCCTCGAGCACTGATTCCTCTTCTTCATCCAAGAGGCATCTGCCTTTGGTATCTGTGGTGAGAGTCTGGCGGGGCTGGGTCAGCAGCAATGGTGCCCTTCTCTTAGCTTTGGGAAGGTGTCCCACAGGCCCTCAGGTGAAAAATATTGAAAAGAAAATATATTGATATTTTTCGTTCGATGGAGGGATGCAAATGTTCCAGTGACAGTAGGAAAAAGCTGGTCGCATAAAGAAGATATCTTGGAAAGTGGTTAATTAATCTATTTATTTAACAGTTTTTATATACCACGTTTGAAACCAAAGTGGTTTACAAATAACAATATAAAACAAATTCAAATGAGTTTAAATAGGTTAGATTTACAAAAAACTTACAGGAATGAACAACTTGGACTTAACAAATTGGGGGAGGTTATATTAGTCGAACATGAGTAGAGTTGACATGCTTAGAAATTTGAAGTTAGGCGATTTCATCAATCCCATAATCGTCTATAAAAAAAAGGGGAGTCTTTAGCTTCTTTTTCAGGTCTTGTATTGCTTGTACCGATCTTATACGTTCTGAGAGCAAATTCCAAATTGAAGGAGCAATAAGGGAGAAGGCTCTGCAACTGGTCTGTTGTATGTATCTTGTCATGAGTGGGAGACTAGATAGTAGGTTCTGATTTATGGATCTTCTGCATCTTATTTCAGATTTTTTTTTTTTTAAATTAGGGCTTCCAGGCAGGGGGCTAAAAGGTGATGCAATATTTTGAGAACTGTGGTGACGACCTTGTGCTTTAATCTTAGGTGACCAATGAAGATTCTTGAGCATAGGTGTAATATGTTGGAATCTGAAGGTATCGGTGATCAATCTGACAGCAGTATTTTGCACCATCTGTAATGTATGCTTTGGTAGTCCTTGATAGAAGATGTTGCAATAGTCCAGGTATGGTGTGATAACTGACAGGAATACCATTCTGAAGTCTTTGGGCTCTGATAAAGGACTTAAGTTTTGAAGTGACCTCATCTTAAAGTATGCTGTATTAACTGTATTCTTTTTATGAGGTAGCATGCTAAGATTTTGGTCTACTGTGATATCCAAGGATTTGACTTCATTTTTTATTGAGATATCTGCTTGATGTAGTCTTACTCTGGGTGTAGGGATGAAGTAGGGGTCCATTGTTACTATTGTAGGTCCTGCCTGTGACTGGCAAGTATGTGGGGTCACCAGGCACCAGAGCAATATGGGCTTCTCTTATCTTATGTAGATTTGATTTTGGAGGCATTTCAATCTCATGATGGCTGGGCTTGGCTCAGTTATGATGAGAAGTTTTGTGACAAACTGAAGGAGAATAAGTTGATGTCCTGGGGTTCGCAAGACATTAATCTCTGGTTGGCACAAATGTCTATTAGGGCTGGCTCAGCCAGTGATAGATCCAGTAGATCTGGTGCTTCAGCCATGCAGTGCGGGGGGGGGGGGGGTGGAAGTGACATTTGTTAGCTCTTCAATAAGTCATCTTGCCCCTTTCCAGACTGCAAGTTCTGGCACACCTGTTTGACTTGTGCAGGAAGTCATCCCACCACTAAGTATAGCAAGAAAGTGATTGCCAAGTAATTCTGTGATAGACAGAAGGGCTTGCACCTGGTGCTAGTGGAGTCCATACCTCATTGGTTGGCACAATACCCAAGGCACAATGAGACAGTGGTATTGGAGACTGGGTTTGCAACTAGTTTCCCCATTCCTTTTCAGGGGCTAGCAGTGAACACAGTGGCATATAAATCGTGAGGGCAACGTTAGAGGCTGAGTTGGTATTAGGTAGAATTGAGGGCCACACATTTACGGTCTTTGCATTTACTCACTGGGAGTTGTTCCTAAGAAGGAACCAGGAAAATATTGTTTGATTCATAATTTGTCTTATCCTGCAGGTAGCTCAGTCAATGATCATCTGCCAAGGGAGGCCTGCTCTGTGGGCTATGCTTCTTTCGATTGTGCAGTTTCCTTGGTATATAGAGCTCCGTTGGTGAAGATGGACACTGAGTCTGCATTTCATTTGTTTCTTGTCCATCCTTCTGCTTTTCATTTGCTCAGGTTTAGGTTTGATGGTTGGTTTTGTTTCGATACATGAATGCTGATGGGTTGTTCTGTTACGTGTGCTTATTTTGAAATGTTCAGTTCTTTTCTTCAAAGGGTGTTAGTTAAGTGTACAGGATTGCCTAAAGCGGTTCATTATCTGGACAATTTCCTATTTGTTGGACCGGATAAGTCAGAAGTGTGTAGAGTTTTATTAGATAAGTTTATTGCCTTGGCTGTTGAGTTTGATATTCCTTTGGCATCCGAAAAAATGGAAGGACCAGTGACAAGGCTTATCTTTCTGGGCATATGTTATAGGGATGACTGATGTATAAAGAATCATAAGGAGAGATTGAACTTTATCTGATTAAACTTTATCTGAACTAGACATTGAACTATATCTGAACTAGACATTGAACTGGCTCACTGTGTACTGGGCATGCTGCATAGGAAGGAAGTTTGGGGATGAGGACAGGCAGCTGTATGAGACTGTGAGAAGGATGCCCGGTTTAGTGATGTATCCATCTTCTATATATATTTTTTATTGTATTACCACACTTGTTCTATGTAAACCACTTTGACCTGGCAAAAGGCAGTATATAAATACACTGGTCAACAAATTTTTATAAAAGTCATGTTACTGAAATAAAAATAGTCATTTCTTATCAATTTTTATATGCTGAACACGAATATGACAGTGAAATTGCAATGTTGGCTCTAGTTTTTTTGTAATCTACAATAATTAATGTTTACATCTTGAAATGATTGTCAATAGTAAGTATAATAGGCCTTCGGTTAATACCTGCAAAAAACCAAGTCATAGACTACTTCTTACATTTTTTCGCCTGTCTCTTGTACAGCTGTTCGGGAGCTTCTCTGGGGAGTGTCCAGCAGTAGTCAGCCAGCATTGTAGTGGACCATTTTCCCTGGTATCTTTGCTCCATTGTTGCGATATCCTGGTGAAAACGTTTGCCCTGTTCATCATTAACCAAACCACAGTTGTCAGGAAAGAAATCGAGATTGGAATCAAGGAAATGGATCTTTAGAGACATATTGCAGCCAAGTTTCTGATACTGCATCAACATGTCTTCTGCTAGTTCCTTGTAGTTTTCTGCCTTAACATTCCTGAGAAAGTTTGTTGGCACTAGGCGAAAAGCATTCCATGCTTGTTTCACATCACCCTGCAGCAAGTTGTTGAACCGGTCATCTTTGAAGAGCTCTCGAATCTGAGGACCCACAAAAACTCCCTCTTTAATCTTTGCTTCGCTGAGTTAAGGGAATTTTTCATGCAGGTATCGGAAAGCTGGCGAACTGCAGTCCAGTTTCAGAAAGTTTTTCATCAAACCTAGTTTGATGTGAAGGGATGGTAGCAGGATTTTGTGAGCCTCAACCAGAGCTGGGTACTGGATATTCTTCTCTCCAACTGTTACATTTTGTCTGCGATTCCATTCCTTCCGCAAGTAGTGCCAATCCGTTGCTCGGCTATCCCACTCACATAAGAAACACATGTATTTTATATAGCCCTGCTGCAGTCCCATTAAAAGGGCAACTACCTTCAAGTCACCACAGAGGTGCCAGCTGTACTTGTTATAGTTAATGGAAGTCAGTAGATGCTGTAAGTTATCGTATGTCTCTTCATGTGGACGGCATGCGCTACTGGAATAGATGGAAGACGGTTTCCATTGTTCAAAAGCACAGCCTTCAGACTCAGTTTCGAAGAGTCTATAAATAGTCTCCAGTCTCGTGGGTCATGAGTGATTTTTAAGGCATTCATGAGGCTTTCAATATCGGAACAGAATACCAGATTACTTTCCTTTCCGACTGCGTATAGTACACTGCTGACGTCAGATGGCTTCAGCAGCCGTCTGGCAGTAGTATTGCATTGCATCAGAAAATGATGCAATCAACTCTGGATGATGTGTGCATGCTGGTATTATGCAATGTGATGCAATATTACATCATTCAAGGCTTATTTGGGATGTTGTTGATGTCCTACTGGATAAATTTACACGGTGAAACGTCAAAAATGAACTACATGCAATATCTTCAAAACGAGAGCCAATAAAATATTTTTAATGTTATATTGGTGTTCAGCTCACCAAGATACTACAGATTAGGGCCTTTTAAAGTCAGTAACGATTTCAATGTTGACCAGTGATACAGCTAAATAAATAAATAAAGACACAGCACTACATGCTAGCATTTACAAAATGTATTTATTAGCATAGGATGTATTTATTAACTTGATACAATATCTATAAAGGCCAGGTTTGACCCGGTGAAAAGCGGGATATAAATGCAGTTAAATAAATAAATAAATAAATAAGGTTGCCAGAGGATAAGGTGAGGAGGCTTCATGAGTTGGTGGCATCTGTGGGTTCAGACTCAAAGGTTACTTTAAGGAATTACAGGTGGCAGTGGGTTCCTTGAACTTTGCCTGCTGGGTAATACCTATGGGCTATGTATTTTCCAGAAGATTTTCGGCGGCAATGGCTGGTGTAACTAAGCCAGCCAGAAAGAGAAAGTGTCAAACCCTTCAGAATACAGCACACAGTACAAACAAGCAGGGTGATGAATCATACCATGGATGGATCGCAAAAGGTCTTTATTAAATCATCAAAAGAAGTCCCTCCCTACACAGGTCGTGTTTCGGCTGGTAGGAGCCTTCATCAGGGGACCTGGGACTTTATAAAAACAAAACCATAAACACGTATATGAAAAGCAGGTAACAATGTTCACAAGTCAAATAAATAAAATGGATAATGAATAAATAAATAAAAATACTTAAAAATACTGAGAAGGCTACATAACTAAATCATTAAAAAATGTACAGGATTATATAACATATACACATAGATAATATAAAAATAAACATAAACAATCATAATTAAAATCATAATAAGAAATAGTATTTCATAAAAAAGGAAGTGAATTCATGAGGAAAGAAACACTGCAAAAGTAAGAGGATAGGTGATTATCTGTAAAGGCATGGAGGCAGGGTACTCACTTAAGCAACCAAATACCTCTCAGAACAAAGAGATCCTAGGGTAATGCAATAGCAATCTTCCCAGGATGATAAAATCTGAAAAAGGGAAATGCAGGAGGGGGGGGGGGGGGACAGGATTGGGGAAGGAAGGAAGGAAGGGGGGTTAGCCAGTTTTTAGAAAATATTTAAGCTTGCTTACCCTAATATTTTCACTTTGACGTGCATCCCCACTACATTTGTTATTGCTCTTACTTTTATTTTGGTCCTTGCTGGCCATGCATGGCAAGGGATTTATACCGAAGTAGCTTTGCTTTGTTTACTAGTTACTACTTCCTTTGGCATTGTTTAGATAAGATAGGTTTCATTGTGTCTTTTTATTATTATGTGTTCTACAGAAGTCATTTGTATTTTGATTTTGCTCATTTAAGGTTTAGATTCTATTTAATGGATCTCCTTTTGTACTACCTTTTAGTGTAATTTTGGTTTTAGTTTTATTTCTATTTATCTTTTTAATATGCTGCTATTACCATAGCCCAGGGCTCTGGATAGACATCATGGTTATTTTTATTTTTACTTATGGATTGCTTTGGCAACTGTGGTGATTGTTTTGGTGGGCTTTTGAGCTTTTTTAAATGGTGGCTTCCTGAGGCTCAGTTCTCTTTGCTCTAAAACACACCGTGTGAGTACTTTGGGGTTCTAATCAATATTATGATTGACTGGTATTTTTATAGCACTTTTATTCTTTTAGTTTGTTCACAGATTTACAGGCATGTTTACTAAAGTCCGTTGCTGTGCGGGTCCCCGTTAGTGTGCTGGTGCCATATAAGGAGTGGGCGGGCCAGGCAGAAAAAGGAAAAAAATAGGACCGTAGGTTTGTGAGTCGCGCTAATGTGCGGGTCCCATATTAGCGCGTGAGAAGGCTAAGTGGGGCGCTGCTGCACAACCAAACAACAAAGCCGTAGTACAACGGTGAAGACATTGACCTATGGTGCAGGGTCCAGGGGTTCAAACCCCCATTGCACCCAACAAAAAAGACCAGCTGAGGCATCAAATTTTATGGGCAAAAGTGGTGTAGGAGGCATATTGATTATGGGCGGCAGAAGGCGGCGCACCTATTTATTTAAACGGCATGAGATGGCGCACTGTTTATTGTGGGCGGCAGAGGGCGGCGCGCTGTTAAGGTTGGGCGGCAGAGGGCGGCGCACTGATAAAATTGGTCAACAGAAGGCGGCGAGCCGGTGGGCAGAAGGCGGCGCGCTGATGTGTGAGGGGGCAGCCCAATAGTGGGAGGGATAAGTGGCGCGCTGATGTGCAAATAGCAGGAATGGAGCCATAGGACAATGGTTAAGACACTGACCACCCATGCAGGTATCATGGGTTCAATTCCCCCCAGTGCCCATTGAAGACAGCTGGCTGAGGCAGTATTTTAAGGGGCATGCCCATGTTGGGCGCTGTTAATGTTACGCGCCAGAAGGCGGCGCGCTGTTAATTGTAATTTTGTGCGCCACAAGACGGCGCGCCAATGGCTACAAGGCTGCGCGCTGCTGCTCAAACACAGGAACAGAGCCACAGCACAATGGTGAAGACACTGAGCAATGGTGCAGGGGCCATGTGTTCAATCCCTCACAAAGCCCAGAGAAAAAGGCTAGCTGAGGCAGTATGTTTTATGTTGGGGAGAGCTGTAGGAGGCTCTATAATTTTAGTTTTATGATAACTACTAGCAAACGCACTCTCACAGCATATTAATATAGGGCCGCCCATAAGGCACATGTTACAGTGCACCGTCTGCCAAGGCACCCTAGAATGTCCCCTATAGGGCAGCATGTATGTTGCGACACAGGATAATGTATGGTGCACCCTATATGGATGGCAACCATACAGTGCCCTATAGGGCGCCCCATAAAGCACCCTCAGAGGCACCTTATGGGTACAGTACACTGAGGGTGCTATTGCTGACATCAACATATGTACAGTAAACTAAAAAAATATGCTTTGAACACCTGTCTCACAGAACCCCAATGTGGGTTTGAACTCATCACCTCTGGCTGCACAGGCAGTGACCTAACCATAGCTGCATGGAAGCCCCTGGCTGGCTGCAGATAGCCTGCACGTCATCTCACAGATAGTATGCCAGGGTAAACAGGATAGGGTTAGGCCACACGTACCCATGATGCACTGCACATGCAAATTAGCTGTCCACAGATGGACACAAGATGGGAAATGCACCCCCACAGCACCTCGGCCCTGTTGGGGGACGTTACCGGATGCACCCACACAGCAACTCGGCCTGGTAGGGGGCACTGACCGGGTGTTTTACTGGCACAAAGTAGCTACACAACGTTACATCGTGCGGGTTCTGGCCTCACCCTGAGTGTACAATGAGGCGCCCAGGACCAGGTCTACAACACTTTCCATGGTTGATGGAGGCCAAGCGGGAGTTCCAAAGCAGTGTTAATGTGTAAGATAGCTAGTTTCTGCACAAACACCATGGATATCCCAGTCAGGCACAGCCGTAGCCCCCCCCCCCTTGGGCTGCCCCTAGAGACAAACATGGTCCCCCATCAAGAGATCCACACTCTACCTCCCTGCAAAGGTGGCAGTAGAGGGCAACATCAACCACAGTCCTGCTGAGGAACACCCACCACACACAGCCATAACACAATAACAGACAAACATATGACCAGGTATGGTAGGTTGCACCCCACCACCAGGTATTCCCCTGCAGCAAGCCAACTGCACCCTGCAAGCCATTCCAGCAAACCACATACCATCTACAAACAGTCTGCTGGTTAGTCCATAGTGCATGTTCCCAGTGGAGACACATGCACACAGAACTGGGCTGCCAGCATACACAGCAAGCAGATAACTCAGTGACTGGGCCCCAAATAGATACCCATATGTATCACATGAGAGAAAGACTGTACAGCACTATGGGGGTGCCTAGCCATGCTGTGGTCACTGCACAGTCAGGGTGAGCGTGATCTCCCAGAAGGACATGCTTTGGCCACCCTGTCTGTGTAGGTGGTGGCCGGACACTACAGTGTCCCTGCCAGTGCCCTATGCCCGGTGCAGATGCATCCTGCCCAGGCCACCCTGTCCTGGCTATACCCATGGTACCGTGCACCTCATTATGCACATTGGCAGTGTGGGCTGTGGAAGGGGCTTGCTGCCAACACCCACGGTATAGACAAACACACACTTCCACACCTATGCCATCATGGTGCTACTATTGAGAAGGTAATCAGCCTTGCCCACCAAGACCGCTCCTGAGCACGGCAAGGCATGGATATGGTAGGCAGTACAGCTGGTGGCCACTCCCCAGGGTGGTAAACAGCGTCAGAGGCCAGGCCTGGAGCACGCACCGCAAACACCTAACAGATTGTTCGGATGGGGTCAACTAGCAGTATGTGTGGAACTAGCAAACATCTCAGAGCTGTGTATCATATACCTCAGGTGTAGGGTGACATTGGTAGGACATGCAGGGTTCAATGGTTTGCCTCTCCAGGAGACATTGGTCAATGAGGCCTGTGGGTGTGGGTGTGGGTGTGTCTGCCCCTGATGGCTGCTGCTTTACGGCACAGATTCCCAACTCCAGTCCAGGTTTGCATCACACTGTTCTGGTTTTCCTGCTGTCCCTCATGGATATGCATGAGCTACATCTACATACCATGGGTGTGGTGCATAGATATACAGCACAGGCATTTGTATGAGTGCCATCATGGGACCTGACTGGTGTGTGCCCCACCAGGACTGCATTGTGTGATTCTGCTCTGGGTACTGGCCCTGTTCATGGTGTGTGTGCTCAGTGGGGTAAAGATAGACGTATTGCCATTGCATATGTCCTCCCCAGGAAAGGTGTGCCCTTACTATCACTGTTTAATTGGGGGAAAAAGATTAGCGGTTGCCCCAGTTGGGCTTTGAACCTGTGACCCTCTGCTCTTGTATACGGTGTCTGTGTGCACTGCACCACCGTGTATCCACAGATTGGGTGATTTCCCTGGAATGTCCATGACTGTGGATCCGGTAGGGCCTGTGTTGCAGTGGACTGTGCCAGCCTGCACATGACTGGGCCTCTGTCTTCTGTGGCTAGCAGCCACTGCCCCCTGCACCACATGTCCTCGTCCGCCAACATGCTGGCATGAGCTTCTCTCAGAAAAAGCAGATGACCTGATTGCAATGTGGCAGTACGGGACTGCATTTGGGTGACTTGGCTGTAGGTAATGCCCATTGTTGTGGTGTGTGTGCGCGTTGTTGGGTAAAAATATGGGTGCTCTCCCCATGCTTATGTTCCCTGCAATACAGGGGTGTCTGCGCTATCTGTGTTCAGTGGTGGGTAAAATATAGGGATTGGGCTGGCACGTATCCCAGCTGGGCTTTGAACCTCTGACCCTCTGGTTCTAGAGGTACTGACTCTGTCCGCTGCACCACACTATGGCCACAGAAACAGTGCAGCCCCTGGAGGTAGTAAGCTTAGCAGAATGGAGTCACAAACCCTGCTCTATGCAATTTTACTGTGGGCATATGCACCCTGTCTGGTGACAAACGTGCACATAAACCACGGAAATGGCTACGGGAAATGGGGGACAAGATATCACCGTGCTGGGCAACAGTGATATTAATGGGCAACCATACCAAACACTCCCAGGAAAGCTCCAAACAAAGGAAATGTTTTTTGGAAGAGACTCGGCTCCGTAAACCCTTCAAAAGTTCATTTCTTTTTTCTGGAGCTTTGCTGGGTGTGTTTTCTGTATTTGCCCATCACTATAACTGTTCCCAGCTGAATTACTGTTTTTAATAGTTCTGTTGTGGTCATTTTCTATTTGTATTTGCACTTTTGTGCTGTGCACATGTATCACACTGCTCACGTTTTGCTGGTTTCCCCGGTTTTCCTGTACATTGCTGACGGAAATGGTTTCTCTTCCCTTTAAATGCTTTCTACCGCGAGTGTTTCACTCGCGGTAGTTTTTACATGCAAATTCGGGCCCGATACTGTGCGGGGAGCCTCTCCCCTCCCACTCTCCACCCATTGACCCCGTCCCTCCGCCCCTCCGGAGCCTTCCTCCGCCCTCCTTTCGCCGTTCCACGCCTCTATCGGAAATTTGCGGGCCGCACTTGTACGGGGCCCGTTAGTGAGCCGCGTACCTGTGTGGGGGTGACACGCACATGTGCGGGGCGTTTAAACGCGTTTCTGCGCGTTTCAGTGCCGCGTTGCCGTGCGCTATTTTGCGGGGCGCTATTTTGCGGACTTTAGTAAACATGCCCCTTAGAGTATTTGTTTTATATGCACAGTGATTTTAATCCATTTTGTTTTTATCTCACGGTGCAGGAGCTCACCATTTAACACAGTGTTTTTATGGATAAGCACATTAATTAATTTTTTGCACTAGCCCTTTGGTATGGGTTTTGTTTCCTTTTGAGTGTCAGTTTTATTTCTGCATGTCAGGTTTGATTTCTTATTTATTGTTTACAGCTCCTTTAGGTGGTTTTATATTGAACATTTCTACATAAGTGACATTCCCAGTGTCTGACAGAACTATAAGGTTATCTCCCTGTGGGTCAGTTCCTTAGGGCCAGGAGGACTTTTATGAAGGATCAGGATTTTGATCTTCAGGCAGCAGGAATGAAGGCTAGGTTTTGTGCAAGAAGTTATCCTTCTAAACATATCTCCAAAGCATATACAAGGGCTCATACATCGGATTGTGAGTCTTTCCTTGCACCCAGACAGAAGGATTCCGATGTTGGGTTGGTCTGTCCCCTCTTGCACACCACTGTTTCTCGTGATATCATCAAGATATTGAAGAAGAAATGGCATCTTATCCAATCTCTTGAAGGGTTTCAGGATATCCCCCTCACTATAGCATATAAGCGGAATGTTAACTTAAAGAATTTGTTGGTTCCCTATTCCTTGACAGAACGCCCATTTTTGGCCAAGACTAAGGGGCATTTTCAGTGTGGCCGCTGCTCAGTGTGTGTACATGCTTTACCAGTGTGTGACTTTTTTCTCCATCCCATCACAAATAGGAAGTTTGTTCTTAATGACTTTTCTAATTGCGAAACGTCTCACGTTATATACGTCATTCAATGTCCATGTAAGAAACTTTATGTAGGGAAGACAATACATAGTGTTCGAGTTAGAATTCGAGTTAGAATTATAGAACACAAGAGTGCCATTAAAAGAGGTATCACTGAAAAACCCCTTGTGGAACATTGGATCAAACAGGCACACAAGGTCTCGGACATAAACGTTTTCGTCATCAAAAGGGTTAAAATGAATTGGAGGGGCGGTAATATTGACAGAACCCTAATGCAGTTGGAACAGAAGTACATTTTTATGTTGGATTCCATGACCCCTAGAGGACTTAATTTGGATCAAGACCTTTCAGTTTTTCTTTAGTCAATACACAATTTTTATTGAGATATTGTCCACAGTATATATCCTTTTATATTCTGTTTGTTATTATATTGTTTTACAGGTGATAGGCTATATATATTTTGTTTGATTCTCCTTTTATTTTTTAATTTCATGATTAGGCTTTATGCCACTAGTGGCAGTATAGTAATTGGTTGTTTTTTGCTTTTCTCTTTTGATTTTTTGACTATAGTGTTTTAATGGTGGACTTTGCGATGACCTCTCTTTTTACCTATGGCCTTGTGTTCAGAATGCTATTTATTTATTGCACATGCGCTGGCATTTTTTTAGAGCAGCTGATCCTCTGTGGCATGTCTGACAGATTTGCAGAGCTCGGCAGCGTTTTTTCTTTGTTTCAAAGTTGGTTTTAGTGGTGATATTTTTAGATTCCTTATTGCTACCTCATTCAGGTTTTCTTTAATTTGTCGGCTTTAATGTGAAGATCCGTTTTTTCTGTTTTTATCCCTTCTAGCGGACTGCATGCTGACGTAGTATCGCTGACAGTAGGTTCCTCCTGCCGGCAGTTTAAAGCAGCTGATTTGAAAAACATTGCTGAGCTCGGCAGCGTTCTTTATTTTGTTGGAAAGGTGATTTCAGTGGCGATAATTGGACTCTTCACCAAAGTAAGTTTGGCTTATCTGATATTCTATTTGGGTGCTGTTCATGATTGTTTTTTGAAACTATTGATTTTGATGTAAGCCTTCCCGTTCCATTTTTCAGCACGCCGCATGCTGACAACAAACTTCGCCGGTAGTAAATGAATGCTTTTTATGATCCGGCTTTTCTTTTGTTTCTTACGGTGTTGATCACACATTGATATGGGTGATAGCTACACACGGTGTAGGACATTTCTTTATTCCGTTGTTGATCAGTTCAAAATTTTTTTCTTTTTTCCCGATATAGTACAATACATTACATATAAGAATATTCCTTTCCCTTTTTCTTTCTCATGTGAATAACACATCCATGTGACACCTTTTGGCATTTAAGGCACTACTCACATCAATAATGGGTCTCATTGTACGAGTAAACATTGGTCCTTTCCAGACTCACTCCTTCCTTCTCTCCCCCCTTCTCCCTTTTCATTTATAGGTTTTAGAGAGAGGTGTTCTTTGGTTATTGATGAGGTACTTTTATGTTTATGATTTAACTGGTTTTTGTGATTATTGCCCTGTATTTTTATGTTTTGCATATTTAATTGTTTATGATGTTTTTATGTCTTTTTTAATATTTTTATGCATATTATGAGTTTGTGTGGTTATTTTTAAACAATGTTCTTATGTAGCGTTCCAACATTTCGTATTTATTTATTTATTTATTTGGTTTTATATCTTCTGTATGTTTTTAACAATATAATTATTTATATATTTTTTAGGTTGATTATTTGAATATGAATGTATCTTTTATTTATTTTAATTTTCTGTTTTTAGTTGCCTTCACCCCTGATGAAGTATTAACGAAACACAGCCTGTGTCGTTCTTTATTTTGTTGGAAAGGTGATTTCAGTGGCGATAATTGGACTCTTCACCAAACACGCCGCATGCTGACAACAAACTTTGTCGGTATTGCCTTCACCCCTGATGAAGTATTAACGAAACACGGCCTGTGTCAGGTTGCCAATAATTGTTGACATTGTTAATAAAGACATTATATACATATATATATATATATATATATATATATCCTGTCCTTGGTTTCTACCACGTTCTCTGACTGAGAACTATAAGGTTATACAGTGTTGACGGTGTCCACTGGTTATTACCTCTTTCACACATTGTTCTGTTGTACTTCCATGAGTTATAGTTTTCTTTTCATGAGGGTCTTCTCTTGTGCCCGATTGGTCCAGTGCATATATTGAGATCTGATTTACACTATGACCCTCATTCTATAACATAGATTGTGGGGCTGTATGTCCACTTAAACCCTATTCCTCCACTGGCTCTCCCTATACGTCCTGTGCTTCAGGATGGGGAGAACTGACAGGGGGTGGGAGGGGGGCGGGATTAGGGGTGGAGTGGGAGCGGGCCACCTGGCAGCACATACTGGGCCGATTCAGGTCATGGCCCTGTACGTGCTGCCAAGCCTGATTAAATCATTTTTAAAAAGTGTTTTTTGGCAAATTGGGGCATGACAGCCACCACTGGGGCTGGGGCTGGGTGCGGGGGGTCCTCACTGCCCAATCCAGGCTGCAGGAAGCCAGCTGTGGGTAAGGCGGTGGAGATCTTGGGGTCCGGAGCCGCGACAGTCTGGGGCACCTATGGGGAGGACATCCTCGGGCCCGATTCTGGCTTCCATGGGAACATTTTCTTCCCACAGACCAGAATTGGGTCCTAACATCCCCATCTTCAATGGGGACATCCGGACAGCCTGGATGGCCCACTTCCAGAACTGTGCTCCACGGAAATGCATGAGTTTACGTGTCTGCAATGACATTTATAGTGGAGACACTTCTGTTTTATTTATAATATATTTTAAGGTATACAAAATGTTTCCTCTCTTTCCTCTCTCTTCCCTCCTTTCCTTCCCCACTACCCCCTCCTTCCCCCCCCCTCCCCCCCCCCCCCCCCCCCCCCCGTTTCTCTTTTTCAGATTTTATCCCCCTGGGAATATTGCTATTGCATTACCATGGGGGCTCTCTTTGTTCTGAGAGGTATTTGGTTGCTTACTGTGTGGTGTAACTAAGCCTCATCATTGCATTAGAGTTAGGATATGTGCGAGGATCTCTGGTTTTGGGATATTTTTTCTAGCACAGTTTAATGGGACTGCTGTTCTGCAAATCACTGAGGGGACAAACACAAATTTGCGATTGTTTTCTGATGCTGCTGGGAATTTGAGGTTCAGTGCATACTGTGTGGAAAGGTGGCCCTTGGAATTATTTCAGTCAGGTCTGACTCGCAAAATTGCTTCTCTGGAACTTTTTCCGGTAGTGGTGGCATTGAGAGTGTGGACAGAGCATTTGCACAACCGCAGGGTCTTGTTTTGGTGCCATCATGCTGCGGTGGTGGAGATTATTAATCGGCATTGTCCATGTTGTTTTCAAGTTGCGTCTGTAATGTGGGTCTTTGTTTTAGCATGTTTGCGCCTTAACATAACTGCCAGAGCACATCATGTGCTAGGTGGTGTTAATCATATTACTGATTCTTTTTCTTTTATTATTAATTTATGCACTTTCCAAAATATAAACAAGAAACCTTGCACAGAAAAGGGCATGAGTTGAGAAATAATATTATACAGCATAAGAATGCAAACTAATCAAACCAGCCTACAAGCCCTCAATAAATGAAGACAACAGGGGACACAAATCATAAGAAATATCTTTTGAAAACAACACAGGAAAATGACAAAGCTAAGGGTTGCACAAACAGATGTTGCTTTACCCTACCCCAGCGGTAGGATCCCCAGCTGGAGGTAGGTCGCTTTTTTATGCCATCAGACTGTGGACAGACTAGGGGACCTGCAATGTGGCTACAGTGTAACTCATTCGGGTGTTCTAGGCGAAAATATTTTTTCAATCAATGCGCAATCAAACCCTGCAATTCATTACCAGAAGATGTGGTAAACGCTGTCATTGTAGCTGGGTTTAAAAATGTTTGGACTGGTTCCTGGGTAATGGTCCATAAACCATTGCTAAAGAGCACTGCTTGCCCCATTACAGTTATTGGGGATCCTGTGTGTCTTTTGGGGAAACTGCTAGGTACTTGTGATCTAGATTGGCCACTGTTGTACACAGGATACTGGGCATGATGGACCTTGGTCTGACACAGTTTGGCATATTTTGTAGTCTTATGTTTCTCTGTGCCATCTAGACCGCTGCCTGGTCCCCCCTGTGCACCAGCAGCCACCATTACATGACCTATGTGCCACCTCCTTTGCCCCCATTTGCACAATCAACATAATGCCCTTTCATACTTGGGCACTACGTTGTTGCTGCTAATGGAGCACTATTATCACTCACTTGGACTCCCCTGTCTGTGCATCACATTGCAAATGTTAAATAGGCTCTCTCTCCTCAAAAAACACCCTTTCTGCAAGGTTTAGGTTCCTGCCGTTATGGTACCTACATTAAGGGAGCAAGCCTTGTTCCCACCTACTCCCCGCCCTTTGACCCCTACTCTCTGCCTCGTGCATGCCTTCTCTCCACCCACAAGTACCATTAGTGCGCGCTAGGTGGCACTTTGGACATGCTAAGGGTGCAGATGCACAGTTGGCACACGCTAACGGCACACTTGCTCCTTTACCGTGGTTTAGTAAACATACCCCCAGGACTCTAACACATCATATTTACATTCCATTGAATGGTAACAAGCAAAAGATCATCAAAAGTATGTTTCTTAAAGCAGGCTTTGGACAATAGTAAAGCAAGTTTCTTTAGCAAGCACTCATGGTGAGAATAGGTCTCTGCATTCTTGAGCTGTTTATATTATTAAGATACTTGTGGAATATCAGATATTCGTGGCTTAAGTGTCATTGTCTCAAGCGCTGTAGTCTTATATGAGATGATAAACACCATACTGAAAAAATACACATTCATTTACAAAGTAAATGCGGGCTATAAATAGAAGCTAACTAAAAAAAAAATCTTTTATTAAACTTGAGACTTTGGGGAGAAGGTTACTTTGCATATTTGAAATTGTTGCTGTCACATTCCAATCATCTCCTCCCACTGTTCTTGCTGGAAGCAAATAAGCACATGGTTGAAGTATAATACTGCTAAATTATCCATCAGCTCATCTACATATAGTGGTTTGATTGATTAAAAAGCTGTCAAGATCTGTGATAACAAACAAAGTAAGGAAACAGCTTTTGAACATTTTTTGGCCACAGTGCTCAGTTAAATACAGGATGGAGTGGCAGATTAATGTTTAATTATTTTAAAAAAATGCTACTTCTTATTTGGGTTATTCTGTGAGTAGATATGTTCCCCTTATGTCTCTAAGGTCACAGCATGGTTACCGTATAAGCTTTCATCTGCGAAGGATTTTAGGTTACTGAGTCTGTGTAAGTGTATTTTGCAGGGCAGTGATCCAGCAATATAGAGTTCCATGCCTGTAGAACTCAGATCAGTGCAAAACCATTTGGCCTTTTGGAAAAAAAACACACCATAAAATGTGGCTTTTGGAGCTGTGGTTGCAAGACTCTCAATTATGCACATTGCTGGATGTATTCGGACTGTAAGAACTAATTGTGAATTTTTATTAATATAGCATTTTTTTGTTAGGCTTGTTTTATTACTTTTGTTTTAATGTTGTAAACTGACTCAAACCAGGCAACTTAATTAACAATCAGATCTTAGTGATATGCCTTGATCCTTATTTACTAAGGGCCAAATTTTAGAAGGCAGTTACATGGGTAACAACCCATGTTACTCATCTAAATGCCTTAACTGTGATTTTCCAAAGGCACCTACATAGGTAGTGCCTTTGGAAAATCTCGATTAAGTCCCTAACGTACCCCAATGCTATCCACTTAGCATCTGGACATGTTTGGGGTGTTCTGGGGTGGAGAAGAGGCGGGGAATGGCACTAAGTGGGTAGCAATAATTTTTAGTGTTGCCCACTTAGCGCTCTGTGCCTTAAAGATAGGCGTGGAAAACTCTCGTCTATCTTTAAGGCTCTGGGGCTAAACGGGCAGCATTGAAAATCGCTGCTACCCAATTAGCCTTGGCGGCTACCATCCTGTGCGGCGTGACCCGGATTTTCATTTCCGTCCCGTTGAAATTAAAATCCGGGTTAAGGGCGTCGGCAGGCAGGCTATATGCTGATGCGGCACATAACCTGCCTAAATGAAAATCAGGCTCTAAAGATATTATCCTATATTGCGTCTAAGAGCTTAATTCCAACTCTTTTTTGCAGCAATTGCAGAGAAAGAGAAAGAAGGATTAGAGAAGCAAATAAGCACTGGAAGTAAAACTGACAGTAAAAGTAAATGTGACTCACCAAATTTAGGGACATGTTTACTAAGATGCTAATGCAGCAGATAGCTACTGAGCTGCATTAACGGATAGTGCAGGGAAAATGCAGATAGTGCTGCAATTTTCTGTGCTATCTGAAGTAACTGCTTCAGCTGCAAGGGTGGGTGGGATATGGGTGGAGAGTGGGCATGTCTGCAATGCACAGTTGTCACAGGCATTAACAGCGTACAATAATCATCAAAGCTGCAGGCAGAGCAGTGCAGATAACACCACCTCAATAGTGCCATTATATGCATCTGCAGTGTTGCCAGGCCGCACCCTCTACATTTTTGATGCACTATACAATAACAGCAGCTATGGGTGCCACGCTATCAACTAAGAGCCGCTTGCCTGAAGATCGAATCTAGTCTAGGACAACTATCAAGAGAGTCGCTGTGAGTCGACTTTGATTCGATGGCACTTAACAACAACGATAACATCTGCTGGGGAAATGCTATGCATGCCCCCAACAAATAGTGCATGGCTTTTGCAGCTAATGCAGTGCTATTTGCACCAAAATGCTGCATTAGTTGCAAAAACCTATCAATGTTTTGTAAACACACCCCTTAGGGTCCTTTTACTAAATCCCGCTAAGGTTTTGCAATTAACACGCATTTTTAACACATGGCAAGTAGAAATGCCTCTATGTTAATCATCAAGGGCAAGATCAGCACGTTCCCCAATGGTTAGCACACAAATGCATATGTTAACATGTGGCAGAATTGACATGGATGCACTTAACAGTAACATTATGTGTACCTGTGCTAATTGCCATATTGCCAGGCCTAACCCGTCCACTTTCCACATTAGCACATGATTGCCAGTTAATGTGTATTTTGGTAGCCAGTAACTGGAATGCCTAGGCATCAGTGTTCACTTCAGCCAGTTATTGCATGCTAAAATGCGCATTGACATGTTATTGGCATTTAATAAAAGGGCTCTCAGGATGTCAGGAAGGTAACAAATATTAGTATAGTTTTGCTGGCCAATCAGATCCCTGATAATACCTATAATCATAAGATAATACATTGATATGGAAAGCTCTCAATTTCAAGATGCCATTGCTACGATATGCGAGTATGCTTTTAGCTATGCCACACCTTTTTAAGAGTATCCATTGTCACAGATCTTGAAATATGGTACAAGACACAAGGACATATTTGTGCTAGAGGTCTAAGGGGTATGTTTACTAAAGCACATTAAAGTAGCAGACGTTAACAACAGCAATAAAGGGCTTTTAATTCCTAAAAGGCATTGGGCAGGTAGGGGGCATTCCAGTGCAAAGCACCCTTTGGGCCATTTAATGCATGTTAGCAGGACGTCGCACATCAAGGTGACAAGCATGCATCTTAAGGCATGTTAAGGTGACAAACGTGCTTTAAGGCATGAAAATGGCTGTAACCCAAACTCTAGATAGAGCACCAAGAAAAGTCAATGTAAAAGTGATAGAAGGAAGGACAGGTGGGAGCTGATGGACCTGCCATATCAGAGGGCACCCTATGTCGCAGTCAGTAAAGTGGATGAGCATGTGGGAGGCAGCTGCACCGATGCAAAGGGTGGTGCCAATGTAAAGTGCTGCAATGTCAGTGTGTGGCATAGGATGGGGAAGACATGTCCCCCAGCAGAGGCAGAAGCAGCAGGAAGTTTGCAGCGACAGGAGGACAGAGTATTAGTGGTGACATGTAGATCAGGCACAGGAGAGGCAAACACGAAGAGTCAAAATGCGGAAGAGAGTACTAGTGTAGGTCATGGTGTAGCAGCTTACACAAGAAGACATGACTGCACACAGCCGACAGAGGCAGATAGATGGGCTGAAGGAAGGATGGCAGCTGAGGAGAGGGTGGTATGAGTTGGCAGCACCGATATGCAGAGCCCTGACTGTTACAGGCATGGGAATACTATGAGTAGCATGCAGTAACAAAAAGAGCAAGTAGGAATTGAACTCCTGTCCACAGCTTACAGAAACATTGCACTAACAAGTAGGCTACACCTCCACACGACTTTGCATGGCAATGCCTGGATATAAACAGACTTCAGGTCACTGCCTAAAATGTCTGATGTGTGTGCCGGTATAGGTTAGCCCCTCCAGTACCCATGATGCAGTACACATGTAGAACAGCAGTCTGCAGCTGACCACCAAATAGAGAATGCACTGATCTATCACCTCAGCTCCATAAGATGCACTGACAGTGTGTGATACAAGCACAGAGCAGCTACAAACTGTGCAACCGAGCAGTTTCTACAGTCACCCAGAGGATGAGTGCCCAGCACCTGGTCCCTAGAATGTGCACTGTTAGAGATGGTCTCTGCTGGACGTACCACAGATCCACACCACTGCCAGTGTGTGGCAGGTATTGCTGACAGTGTGTTATGCCATTCACCTTATTTCCTGCACAACTGCATCATGTATCTAGCACTGTGTCCTGTCCCTGTTGGACAGGGATCCACCTAGAACAGTGTATGTCAATACCCAGTGTTAAACTGCTGCTGCCAAGGATGCCAAATATGTGGGGGGGAGGGCATATAGGCTTGCATGGGGCTGTTACTAGAGTCCTGGTGGCCCTACATTTACCACAAGGAACAGGCATAGAACAGCACCTGTCCCAATAACCCACATCAAGCAGAGTCATACTGCACCTGCTGCCCACCACTGAGTTTTCCAGTAATATACATACCATCTGTAGACAGTCTGCTGGTCATCACACATTGCATGTGCACAGAGTGACCATATGCATTCAGGCATGGGGAAAATGTCACGGACACTCAGCAATTGGTTCAGTGATCAGGCCCCCAGCACAAGTCATGCACCTACATCACTAGAACTAGACACTAGATAGCACTTTGTGAATACATAGCCGTGCCATGGTCACTGCTCGGTCAGAGTGAGAGTGCCCTCCCAGAATGACATGCTGTGGCCACCCAGTCCATGTACATGGCAGATGGGCATTATGGCATCTCAGCCATTGACCCTACTTCTGATGCAGACACATCCAGGCCAATCCGCCCTGTTAGGCCATACCCACAATACTTTGCTCCTCATCATGCACATTTGCAGACTAACGCTGGAAACAGCTTAGGCAATGCAAGGCTCAGTGAGGTGTAGAAGGCCAGAAAATAATGGAGATACATACACACACACACACACACTCATATTACCACGCTGTTCAAAACTGGAGATGGTTGGCATTTCTGCCTGCCACTTTGGTCTCCACAGCAGCTCAAGCATTGTTAATGTGTGCTCATTGTGTAGGAGCTAGTAGCATCCTCTGATGTTAATGCCCGCTCTCAGTGTGCCAGTGCTATCAGCCTGACTCTCCATCCAGCTGTGGATAGTGGAGCCTGTCTGCGAAGCTGATGGGTGTTTGTACCCTGGTTGGCCGATTCATTGGGGGTTGCCCATGCTGGTGTTGTACCTCCACTGTAGGCTAAAGGTTAGCCACAGGGACATGCACTGCATGGTCCACAGCTGGGACCTAAACCTGTGACGCTCTATCCATTTATATACACAAAATGTGTGCGTCGAGACACAGTGCTGCAAATATGGCTGCAGCAGTCCCAGGGGCTGATATGCTTCCCATCATATAGACCATGGCGCATATTGCAATGCGTATGGCACACAGGACCAGGGCATGGCTTTGGTCTGCTGCAGGTGGGTGCCACTACCCCCTCTGCCAACACCCCCACATCATGCTGACAAGCTCATGTGCTGTCAGTGTTAGTGGTGCACAGTCCCAGCCCATCCAACATGCAGGTTGGTGAATGGCTATGGTGCAATGTCTGGATGGGGGGGGGGGGGCAGAAGCATATTTGGACAATCACACAGCCTCCCCAATCATCAGCCATGGTAGGGACCCCATCACCGTTTGCCAATAACACATCTTGGGGGAGGATGACAGCCACTGCTGTTGTAGTCCCCTGGATACCTGCATATTGCAGCTACCTGGAGAGCTACAGCTGCTGGCACTATCAGCCTCTTCCCTCACAGCTGGGTACAACAGCAGCAGGGGGGTAGGGGGCAGCCAGGATCTTTGCCTATGGTACCAGGACCCTTGGACCACCCCATGTGGCACATCTCCTTTCTGCAGTAGTAGCATGTCTGTGTGCTGCCACTGTCACTGTGGGATCAAGAAGGACATCACAGATGTTAATGCGGATGGCAGGATACCCCTATGTGGTGAGGCTAAGAAGGTTGGGGTTCTTCAATCTAGAGAAGAAATGGCTGAGGGGAGATATGATAGAGGTCTATAAATTATTGACTGGAGTGGAACAGGTGAACGTAGATTGATCGTTTATGCCATCAGAATGTAGAAAGACTAGAGGACATGCAATGAGGCTACAGAGTAACCTATTTAAGACTACTAGGACAAACTATTTTTTCAGTCAACGTGTAATCAAACCCTGCAATTCTTTACTGGAGGATGTAGTAACAGCTGCTAGTGTAGCTGGGTTTAAAAAAGGTTTGGACAGGTTCTTGGGGAAAGGTCCATAAACCATTGTTAGTAAGGACCTGGGATATCCACTGCTTGACCCAATACAAGCATTGTGGATCCTGTGTGCCTTTTGCGGAAACTGTTAGGTAGTTGTGACCTAAATTGGCCACTGCTGGACACAGGATACTGGGCATAATGGACCTTGGTCTGACACAGTCTGGCATATTTTGTAATCTTATGTTCTTTTGTGCCACCTGGGCAGCTACCTGGTCTGCCCTGTATACCAGCAAACCCCACTGCATGACCCATGTGCCACCTCTTTTGTCCCATCAACATAGTGCCCTTTCATACTTGGGCGCTATTCTGTTGCTGCTAATGGAGCATTATTATCACTCACCTTGGCTCCCATATCTGTGCATCACATTGCAGACATCAAAATATGCTCTCTCTCCTCGAATTTGCACACTTTCCGCGTGGTTTTACTTTGCATTAGGGTTCCCAGCATTAAGGCGCTTTAGGACACTTTTGCAGAACATGCGCTAAGGGAACATCCGTTGTTACCGCCCTCTCTCCGCCCACAACATGTTGCGTAAAGGGCGCAAGGGTGCTGATATGCGCGTTAACAGAACACTGGCTCCCTTAACGCTCTTAGTAAACATACCTGTAGGTGTTTTTACTTGGACATCCTGGAGTTCTTAATTTCAAAATTAACATGAAGATGTAGATGTTGTTTTTCAAAGTTAGCTGCACAGTTAGAGAAGCATTTTACCTGTGCTTATCATTTGTCTGAAAAATACCCTTCATCAATTCAGCTAAAAGTTCATGCATTGTCTTATAGGCTGCAAATTTGTGAACTCAATGAGAGGACACCACCATGAGAAAAGGGATGCTGGGGGGGCAGCATGGTAGGTTAGGTGGCACCACAGTTGGAGGGTTGACCCTGAGTGAATGAGATGGTCGCCTAAGTGCCCATAGTGTGAGGGTGGCCATTGCTAACACTGTCACCCATCTCTGGAATCAGCAGCATTGGCAATGACTCTACACAGTACAGCAGCACTTACCAAAAATTCTAGCACGGCGGTGCTGTTCCTGCTTCAATGCAGACTTTGTGTTTGCACTGGGAAAGAAGTGGAAGTTTGTATCAAAGGGGGCAGAAACAGGAACAGCACCACAGTGCTCGAGGTTTTGGTAAGCACTGCAGTGCTATTTCAAGTCATCGCCACCGCTGCTAGTTCAAGAGAGAGGCAGCAGAGGCAGCAATGGGGATGGAGACGGGATCAGAGGGGTGCCTAGAATGAGGTTCGCCTAGGACAGCTGTGCATTAACTACAGGGCAGATGCTGGGCACATCACCTGCATATACCACACAGGCTCTGCACATACCATGTAGTAAGTGCAAAACTTTAATGCACTTTAGTAAAAGGGCCTCATAAGGGTCTATGTGTCTTTATTAAATACTAGCATAATAAGTAGAGATCATAAATGCAGGCATGGGCAATTACATGAGTACCATATAGATCAGGGGTCTCAAACACGCGGCCCGCGGGCCGCATGCGGCCCGCGAGAGACCTTTGTGCGGCCCGCGATGCAGACGAAACAAAAAACCCCCCGGCTTCTGCTGCTGCTGCCGTTCATGTTTGTAAAGCAGGGACTGTCCCTTACATCTGCGGCTCCAGCATCAGCTCTTCGAGCCCTGCACTCGCTGATTAGCAGCAGAACCGTGCATGGGTGGCTCCGGCACGAGCCTCGTTCCAGGCTAGCGGCGCCCGTTAGGGGGCTGGCTCCGGGCCCCCGATCCGCCCCTAGGCAGGGGCAGGAAGTGCCCTGCACCGCGGCCAATGGCTTTCCACGCCGCGCACGGCCGGGCAGGATGTGCCGCTCTTCCTCGTCGCTCGCAGCTCGGCCCCTGCCTCTGTCGGGCAAGCGGCGGCCCCGATCCCCGTTGCTATGTGGCCTGAGGCTGCGGGCAGGCGGGTGTGAGCGCGGACGCAGGTGAGTCCCGGGGGCGCGGCGGGGCTCCTTAGGGGCATCTGCTGGGAGAGGCTCTTACCTTCTTCCCCCTCCGGAATGGATGTCAGCAGCCACCCCCACCCCCCCCCCCCGGCAGCAGCGACTGGGAAAAGTGCCCCTCCTCCCCGATCTCATGACTTTCTATCCAGGATCAGCATCCTCTATCAGGGGCTTTAACTATTTTTACTTGGGCTGATGGGGGGAGGGGGGGTTGGGACTAGTAATGGGGGGGGGCTAGGACTAGTAATGGGGGGGTTAGGACTGAAAATGGGGTGATGGGGGGATAGTACTGAAAATGGGGTGATGGGAGGTTTGGACTAGTAATGGACAGATGGGGTTAGGACTGGAGGTGGTCTGATTGGGGGGCTAAGACTGAAAATGGGGTTATGGGGGGGCTAAGAATGCAGATGGGGTGATGGAAGGGTTAGGACTGGAAGTGGGCTGTTGGGGGGCTTAGGACTGGTAATGGGCTATGGGGGGGGGGGGCTAGGACTGGAAATGGGCCAAGTAGAAGGGGGAGCTTGAACTGCAAATAGCTGATGGGGACAGGGTCTTGGAATGGAAAGGGGCTGAGTGGAAGGGGGCTTGGAATGGAAAAGGGCTGATGGGGATGGGGCTTGGAAAGGAAATGGGCTGATGAGGGGGGGGGGGCTACGACTGGAAATGGGCCGAGTAAAAGGGGGAGCTTGAACTGCAAATAGCTGATGGGGACAGGGTCTTGGAATGGAAAGGGGCTGAGTGGAAGGGGGCTTGGAATGGAAATGGGCTGATGGGGAGGGGGGCTTGGAAAGGAAATGGGCTGTGAGGGGAGGGAGCTAGGACTGGAAATGGGCTGATGATGCGGGGACTAGAAGGGAGCGGATGCTGGGTGGGGCAGGAGCTAGAAGGGAGTTGATGTTGGGGGACGATTAGAATGGGATGGGGCTGGGAGAGTGAAATGGAGAGGGGAAATATATTTTGTGTGGGAGGGAAGAAAAATCTACAATTGGCCGGGTATTGGGAGAGTAAGTGGGGATTGAGGATGGAGGGGTAAAATTTGAGTGGATGAAATAGGAATGAGGAAAGAGCAAAAGGAGAATGATTAGTATGTTAAAGCAGATGTAGAGAGAATGGAAAAAACTAGGAAAGAAGAAGAAAGGACAAATGGACAGCAGACAATGGAGCGTTAGCAAAAGACACGAAGAAACCAGAAGAAAGTGGCTGGAACAATTACAACTGAAAAAAAAATGCACAAAAGGTAGAAAAATATCTCTTTATTTTGAATTTATTAACTGAAATATGTCAGCTCTTGGAAATGTGCATCTTTAACGTCTGCACTTTATTTAATACAAGAAGAAATCAATTTATAGTTTTATTTCTACAGTGTTGTACATTCTAAGTTTGGCTTTTGGGGTTCCCAGTTTAATTGTCTTCCTGTTTCTAAATTGTGATTCCTTGTTTGGTGATGGTGTATGTTCTGCATGTTTACTAAAAGTTAGTGTATGGTAACATTATGCAAATATTTATGCAAATGATGCACTTATGCAAATGATGCCCTTATGCAAATGAGGCCTGCGTCTTGTGCGGCCCCCGGGTTACTCTACAAGTACTCATTTGGCCCTCAAAGCAATTTGAGTTTGAGACCCCTGATATAGATTAAGATATTTTATAATAAACATGTGAACTTGCAGACTTCACCTATGGTCTGTCCAGACTGCACTCATACCAATGCGCGTACTTTTATGTGTCAGTATTTTATGAGGCATTTATGCATGTACAGCAGGGGTCTCAAACTCAAATTGCTTTGAGGGGAAAATGAGGACTTGTAAAGTAACCCACGGGCCGTATAAGATGCGGGGCCTCATTTGCATAAGGGGCCTCATTTGCATAAGTATTTGCATAATTTTACCATACAAAGTGCAAACGTTAATGATGCACATTTCCCAGAGCTGACATATTCCAGTTAATAAATTCAAAATAAAGAGATATTTTTCTACCTTTTGTGCATTTTTTTCAGTTGCAATTGTTCCAGCCACTTTCTTCTGGTTTCTTCGTGTCTTCTGCTAACTCTCCATCGTCTGCTGTCCGTATGTCCTTTCTTCTCTCTTCTAGTTTTTTTTTCCATTCTCTCTCTACATCTGCTTTAACATACAGTACTAATCTTTCTCCTTTTGCTCTTTCCTCATTCCTATTTCATCCACTCAAATTGTACCCCTCCATCCTCAATCCCCACTTACTCTCCCAATACCCGGCCAATTGTAGATTTTTCTTCCCTCCCACACAAAATATTTTTCCCCTCTTCATTTCACTCTCCCAGCCCCATCCCGTTCTAATCCTCCCCCAACATCAGCTCCCTTCTAGTTCCAGCCCCACCCAGCATCTGCTCCCTTCTAGTCCCCGCTTCAGCCCATTTCCAGTCCTATCCTAGCCCCACCATCAGCCCATTTCCTGTCCTAGCTCCCCCAAGCCCATTTCCAGTCCTAGCTCCCTCCCCCTCACAGCCCATTTCCATTCCAAGCCCCCTTCCCCATCAGCTATTTGCAGTTCAAGCCCCCTTCTACTCAGCCCATTTCCAGTCCTAGCAACCCCTCCAGTCCATTACCAGTTCTAGCCCCCCCTATAGCCCATTACTAGTCCTAAGCCCCCCAACAGCCCACTTCCAGTCCTAACCCTCCCATCACCCCATTTTCAGTCTTAGCCCCCCAACAGCCCACTTCCAGTCCTAACCCTCCCATCACCCCATTTTCAATCTTAGCCCCCCCATAGCCCATTACTAGTCCTAACCCCCACCCCATCAGCCCACTTCCAGTCCTAACCCCCATTACCCCATTTCAGTCTTAGCACCTCCATAGCTCATTACCAGTCCTAACTCCCACCATCAGCCCACCTCCAGTCCTAACCCCCATCAGCCCATTTCCAGTCCTAACCCCCCTCCCCCCCATCAGCCCAGGTAAATTAAAAAAAAACAAAACAAACCCTGGCTTCTGTGGGGCAGCGGCAGAATCAACTGTCAATTTAAAAAAAAAAAAACCTGGCTTCTGCTGCTGCTGCCGTGGCAGCGACAGAATCAGCTGTCTGTGGCCCCTTCCCGTCTGCCCGGTAGAGCCCTCAACTCAGCTCCATCAGCGGATTGAAAAGCCCACCACTGATGGAGCTGACTGAGGGCTCTGCCAGGCAGACGGGAAGGGGCCGTGGGACAGCTGATTCTGCCGCTGCCGCAGCAGCAGAAGCCAAGGATTATTTTTTTTTTAAATTGACAGTTGATTCTGCTGCTGCCACGGCAGCAGCAGCAGAAGCCGGGGGGGGGGGGGGGGGGTGTTGTTTCCTCTCTGTCACGGGCCGCACACAGTTCTCTTGGGCCGCGTGTTTGAGACCCCAGATGTACAGTATGTGGCCACATATATGTGAAGATGACTTTATAAATTACCCCTGAAATGCTGTTCTGCAGACTCAAGTCCTTTACAACATTTTTCTTTTTAAAGCATTAATGATTCTTTTTATAAAAGCACAGTTTTTTGGAACCGTGTTAACTTTGTAGATTTTTCATTTACAGGATTTCTCAATATAATGACCTATCCAGCAGTAATACTATGTAGTTTTACATAATTAAACTATAATTATTGCAAAGAAACATCCATTTTATTGTCTTGTGTACTACGCTGCATGAGCTAAATTAGGTCAGCAATTAAAATATTCTGAATGCAGAAAATTACAAGTATTGTGAAATTAGACTCGTAATACTGTTTATCTGCCTCTAAATAAAAAACAAAGCACAGTTTCAGTGCAGATGTTTTTTTCCCCACAAATACTCAAAATCATAGGTTGACTTGTCATAGACTTTCTGACTCCATAATGATTGCTGTATTCTGTACAGATATTTCTAAGTCCCGAGCACTTTGTAATCTTGTGCAAGAAGATAACACATTTTTCTATACAAATCCACAGGTATATATTTTTCTCAAAATGTTTTAAATTTAACTAGCATTCTGAGGCTATCTTTACCTATTTGTTTCAGTCATTCTGGGCAAAGCTTGGCTCATCTAAGTAAATCATGTTAGAAACGCGGAACAATAGAAGATGTCAGCGAATAAAAAATGTCTACTGTAGGATCACGTGATGTGGTAAGAGCGAGCGGACATGAATCACTTGTGCTCCGGACCCCCAACCCTTGCGCTGGAAAATTGAGCCATAAAATACCCATCGGGCTGCTGTACAACGGCCAGGGGAGAGTGAGCAAAGGCACTGGAATGGGAGTGTGGCAAGTGGCGGATGGCGTCGGCAGTCAAAGCAAATAGGAGGGAAAAAGACCGGGTGGCCGAGCCGCTCAAGATGGCGGCGTCGGCGTTGCTGCTGAAGCTGAACCCTTCAATTTCCCCGGCACTGGAGGATGAAATATCAGCAGCGGTGGCAGGGGCATTGTCAGCTCAGTTTGAGGCGCTGAACGGAAAAATGGACACTTTGCAGCACTCGTTGAGTACAGTGGGCAGCTGAATGCAGGAAGCAGAGGCCCGGATTGTGCGGCAGGAGGAGATGGTGGAAGCGCTATCACTGGAGCTAAAGAGAATGTGAGCAGTGATGGCAGCACAGGAAGCTAAGATGGACGATTTAGAAAACAGGTCCAGATGGAACAATCTGTGCTTTCTGGAGCTATCCGAGTCTATTTTGGATAAAGACTTGAAAGCCCATGTGGAAGACCTGGTTTCTTCTCTGGTAGATGATGGGGAGGAGCATGGCCATATTTTGTTAGAGCACGTGCATAGAGTGGGGCCTAAACCGCTGAATGATCGGAGGCCTCGGGTGGTACTGGCTAAATTTCTGCAGTTCCCTCAGAAGGAAGTGGTGCTGAGAGCGGCCTGGAGGAAGGGAGTTATAGAAAGAGACAACATGAGGCTGCGAGTTGTGCAGGACTATTCTGCCACCTTGAGTCAATGGAGGCGGGCATTTGCACCTATTTGCCAGCAGCTCGTGGAGGCCAAGGTAAAATTTATGGTGCAGTACCCGGGCAAGCTTCATATCACCTATGAGGGACGACACAGAGATTTTGAAACAGCAGCAGAGGCCTCTCAGTATGTGGTGGAGTTAGTGAAAAGCGTGTCGGCGGCTGAGGGAGTATCTCCGAGAGTGCCCTGAGAAGCAACCCTGGCTGGTCCAGATGGATCTGAAATTCAGAATTTGATGGAATGCTGGCCTAGACGTTGGACTGTCTGAAAGAGTGGACTTTGGGGGACGCTGCTGATTTGGTGTGTTAGCTCTATTTGCTTGCAGCGGAGAGAGGAGGGCATTGAGACAGGCTAGTGCACATAGTTTTTGTTTGGGAGGGTAACATGGAAAGAAAATGCAAGGGGGTATGATTTGTTGATTTGGGAGAGACAGGAGGAGGGACTGGGATTGCTGGGGAAAGAATATGTTGTTAATAATGTTTGTTGTTGTTAAGTGCCGTCGAGTAGGAGTCGACTCATGGCGACCCTCTGGATAGCTATCCTAAATTGTTTTCGGTCTTGAGTCAGGCGGCTCATTGTTGACAGACTGGTACCCGTAGCTGCTGTTATTGTATCGATCCATCTCATTGCTGGCCTGCCTCTTTTGCGCTGACCTTCTATCTTGCCAAGCATGATGTCTTTCTCTAATGATCTCTCTCTTTGCATGATGTGTCCAAAGTATGAAAGTCAAAGTCTTGTCATCTGAGCTTCTAAAGAAAGCTTAGGTTTGATCTCTAGTACTGACTGGTTTGTTCTTCGGGCAGTCCATGGTATACACAGTATTCGCCGCCAGCACCATAATTCAAAGGCATCAATTTTCTTCCTGTCTATCTTTTTCACTGTCCAGCTTTCACATCCATATGATGTTATTGAAAATACCATGGCTTGAACAAGTCAAATCTTTGTCTGGAGAGAGACATCTCTGCTCTTGAGGATCTTATCTAGGTCTTTCATAGCCATTTTGCCAAGAGCAATGTGTCGTCTGATTTCTTGACTGCTTGTTGCTTCTTTATTGATTGATCCAAGTAGGTTAAAGTTGTTCACGATTTCAATTTCTTCTCCTTCAATGATGAACCTGTTGATTATGCCAGTTGTCATGATCTTTGTCTTCTTTACATTAAGGTGCAGGCCTATTTTGAGACTATGTTCTTTGACTGTGAGAAGCAAATGTTTCAGATCATCTTCATTTTCAGCCAGTAATGTGGTATCATCAGCATAGCGAAGGTTGTTGATGAGTCTTCCACCAATCTTCACACCTCTGTTGTCTTCATACAATCCTGCTTCTCTGATGATTTGTTCTGCATATAAATTAACCAGGTAGGGGGAAAGTATGCAGCCTTGTCTTACACCTTTGCTTATTTTAAACCATTCTGTTTCTCCTTGTTCCGTTCAAACTGTTGCTTCTTGATCAATGTACAGATTGTGCAAGAGTACAATCAGGTGTTCTGGTATACCCATGCTTCTTAATGTGGCCCAGAGTTTCTCATGGTTTACACAGTCAAAAGCCTTGCTATAGTCGATAAAGCACAAATAGATATCCTTGTGGTATTCTTTAGTCTTTTCAAGGATCCATCTCACATCTGCAATGATGTCTCTCGTTCCTCGCCCTTTCCTGAACCCTGCTTGCACTTCAGGTAGTTCTTGTTCCAGGTATGTTTGTAGTCTCTTTTGAATAATCTTCAGTAGAATCTTGCTGGCATGTGGGATCAGAGCGATTTTGCGATAATTTCCACAGTTAGTTGGCCATGATGTTGTCTTCCATATTTCTTGGCAGAGTCTTGTAAGTACGGTAACAGCAAGGCTTTCAATGCTGCTTTAACTACTTCTTCCATCACCAATGGTTCCCAATCATAAGATACAGGTTGAAATGGCTGTTGGTCCACTTGATCTTTATCATATAAAAACTCTGTATATTCCTTCCACCTTTTCTTGATCTTCTCAGCTTCATTCAACATAGAACCTTGAGCATATTGTAACATTCCAATTCGAGGCTGGAACTTTTTCCTTAACTCTCGTAGCTTTAGGAAAGCCGATCTTGTTCTTCCTCTAATAGTTTCTGCTTCTATTTCCTGCATGCGTCGTTGTAGTACTTTTCCTTGTCCTGTCTTGCTGCATGTTGGAAATCTCTGTTGAGTTCTGTTATTGTCTTTCTTTCTCCTCTGGCTTTAGCTTCTCTGCGTTTCTGGGCAATTTTAAGAGTTTCTTCCATCATCCATTTTGGCCGTTTTTGCTTTTTTACCTTTTGTAGAAACTTCTCGCTTTCTTCCAACACAACCTTCTTGATGTCATTCCATAACTCTTCTGGAGCTCTGTCATTTATATCTAAAGCAGCAAATCAATTTTTCAGGCAGTCTTTAAATTCCAGTGGTATATTCTCAAGGTCATATTTTGCTGCATTCATGAGTGGTTTGCTCTTTTTCAACTTTAGCTTGAGTTTGCATACTAGTAGTTGATGATCTGTTCCACAGTCAGCTCCAGGTTTTGTATTTGTTGATGTTATAGAACTTTTCCATCATTGACTTCCACAGATGTAGTCAATTTGATTTTTATACTTTCCATTGGGTGAAGTCCTTGTATAACAGTCGCCGCTTGTGTTGCTGGAAGAAGGTGTTTGAGATGAATAGATAGCTGGTCTTGCAGAATTCTATCAGTCTTTCTCCAGCTTCATTTCTGTTGCCAAGTCCATATTTTCCAACTACTTTGCCTTCTTCTTTGTTGCCAACTTTTGCATTCCAGTCACCCATGACTATGTTTATTATGTTTGTTTATAGTAATGTTTTAATAATGTTTATTGAAAACTTATTGGGGGTTATCAGTGGTCACTTCTGGGGGAGATTCTTACCCCTGAACCAGGAGGAAGGGTTGGTATGGGAAGGGAGAGGGGCATGTTTGGGCTATCTAATAGAGGGGATAGTGCTTGGGATGTGCAGCGTGGGGGGAGGGGGTACCCGCACACATCTTGGTGATCTAGTAGGAGAGGGAGAGGGCAATATAGTAATGGGAAGGAAGTGGGCTTCAAGGGGAGGAGGGAGGGGAAGGGAGTTAGGGAGTTTGGGGGAGGGGGGATGGGAAAGGGAGGGATGCAGCCGGAAGTGTATATTAGGATTAAGGCAGGTAAAGGGAAAATATGCTGGGGGGGGGGGGGGCTCAGGCTGGGGGGGGGCCCTACCTCAGCAGATTTTTTTCACCTTGAGAGCTGAATTTCCTTAGTACCCGTAAACCTGAAGATTATTTCTTGGAATGTATGTGGGACAGGAAGCCCAATTAAGAGACATAACATATTGTGAGCGCTGGTGCAGCAAAAATGTGATATTGCTCTATTGCAGAAGACCCACCAGACTGCCGAGGAGCATCTTAAGCTGCAGAGAGACTGGGTGGGATGTGGATGGGGGGCTCCAGCGAAGGGGAAAAAAGGTGGGGTTGTTATTTTGATGCATAAGAGGGTTCGCTTTGTTCTGGAGCATGAATGTGCGGACGCAGATGGAAGGTACATATTATTTCAGGGCGTGTTGGAGGGACGTCCAATAGTGTTGGGCAATGTATATAGCCCAAATGTGTTGGATAGGGCATATTATGCCCACTTGGACTCTCGCATAGAGCAATTGGCGGATGCCCCCCTAGTTTTGGCTGGAGATTTCAATGGTGTGCTAGACACAGAGTTGGATACGACGAGGGGAGGGGAGGATAGAGTACGGATGCGGACCACAAAAACTTTTCAGGGGCTGCGACATGGATTGGGAGTAGATGATCCATGGTGCTTGTTACACCCGATGGAGAAAGATTTTACCCATCAGTCAAGGGCGCATGGGTCGAGCGCGAGGATCGATTATATCTTGGTGTCAGAACAGCTTTTTGCCGGAGTGACAGACGTGCAAATTGGCCCCATTGAGATTTCGAATCATGCTTTCATCTGGGTGGAATTGGAGTGGCATGATGTCACATCGCAAGTTAGACTTTGGCGCTTTCCAGTAGACCTGTATAGGGATACGGAGTTTCGGGCTTATCTCAAACAGAAGTGGCAGGAGTTTGTAGCACATAATGGCCAACATCAGGAAGATCCCGAGCTATTTTGGGAAACTGCAAAGGTTATCGTACGTGGGAATATTATTGGGTATACGGCATGGAAACGGTGAATGCTTAACAAACAGATTGTGCGATTGGAATGATTAGTGGTGAAGGAGAGGCGGAGATGGGCATGGCAACCCAGCGTGGAAGGCAAGAGAAAAATATGGGAGGCCCAAACTGCCTTAAATTAATTACTCCATCGGAGAGCCAAAAAATCTCACTTGTACTATCAGTATCAGCTATACCGGTTTGGGGATAAGCCTGGGAGGCTCCTGGCATGATGCCTCAGGGGTAGTTGGGGCGCCAGATTGGTGGCAGCATTGTGGGATGAACAAGGCAGGTTACATAAGAAGAATCGAGCGATTGCCCAAGTTTTTTGGTCATTCTATCAAAAGCTGTATTCTAGAGAGAAGGGGTCTTTGCCTACTATGGAGGAATATTTACGGGAGTTACCAATCCCCCGACTGGAGGCGGACAAAAGAAAACAATTGGATGATCCGATAATGTTGAGTGAGGTTCAATATGTCATCCAGAGGGCGAGTTGTCACAAGGCCCCCGGCCCCGATGGGTATGGGGCAGTGTTTTATAAATTGTTGGGAGACTTGGTTTCCCCTTCTCTTGTGGCAGTTTACCATCAAAGAACGCAGCAGGGTGCATTTACTTGGGGCGCGAACCGTGCACACATTATATTAATCCCCAAACCAGGTAAAGACCCTACACAAGTAGCATCTTATCGGCCTATTTTGTTATTGTTATTATATTTGTTATTTTGTTCTCCAAGATTTTGGTAGATCGCCTGGCTAGGGTTCTGGGGGAGTTGGTGCACGAATCACAAGTGGGCTTTGTAAAGGGCTGGTATGCAGTACGCAATTTGCGAAAGATCCTTGCGTCATTAGAGTGGGTAAAGGAGTACGAGCTGAACTCTCTCCTGATTAGCTTTGATGCGGAAAAAGCTTTTGACCGCTTGAATTGGCAGTATTTAAAGGGCCTTCTACCATATTACGGCCTGGGGACGTCTTTCTGCAACATGGTGGATCTTCTTTATGTGAGACCCACGGCAGGAGTGTTGTGCAATGGGGCGCTGTCAGCGACCTTTCCCCTGGAAAGGGGTACACGGCAGGGCTGCCCGTTCTCCCCCCTGTTGTTTGTGCTATCGCTGGACCCTCTGTTACGGCGGATAGAGCAATCCAAGGAAATAAAGGGGGTGAGAATGGGTAGGTATGATTTTAAGATGGCAGCTTTCGCAGATGACATGCTGGTACACTTGCTTTCTCCATGTAAGGGATACAATTAGGGGGACATGGGAAGGGGCATTCCCATTAAAATGGGCTGGAAACTCTTTTGTGTATCTGGGTATTCTTTTAACCCAAGATCCGAAGGAGCTGTATAAGCAAAACTTTGAGAGGATTTTCTCGAAAGTGAGTACTGTGATAAGGAAGCTTATCATAGCTCAGGAAGGAGCTATAGTAAAGGTGAAGTGACTCTGAACAAGCAACCTGTCAGTTCTGGTAGAAATAAGAAAACAGAATTTTTCCATAAAAGACTACCAGTCCCAGAATGCACCAGGTTTCCAACAGCCATTAGAGGAGCTGAAGTGGGGAAACGTGTGTTCAATAAGGAGGGCTATGAGGTAATCCCCAAGCACTCATCTCAAAGGGCAGGGCCTGATTCAGCACAGCTGCGCTGTGCTAGGGTGGAGCACTCATCTAAGCAGAATAAAGGTAGAGTTTATTCTACAGAGAATCATCCTCAGTTTCATCTGGGAGATCCTCAGAATCAGCTTGGATATCCTCAGCTTGAACAGCTTCATCATCTGGAGGGTCCTCAGAAGCAGAAGCCAGAGCGGACGGACAGAGAGGGCAAGAAACCTTTTGGAAGAAAGAAGAGAAAAGCATTTGGGAGGTCTAAAGGAGTCCAGAGCAGTACGTATACTGGAAGGCATTCCAAAGGCAAGCTTACACCATTGGACTGGGGAAAGCCAGAGGAATGGTGCTGCAGAGCTAGGAACCTCCAGACGGTACCTGTGAGGGAGACGGCTGCACTTGGAAGGGACCCTAGGACCCGTGCCAGAAGGTATGTGAAGAGAGACCCAGTGTCCAGGGATCTGGATTGGAAGGCTGGACATAAGAACTGGACTACATACTGGCCAGGCTATTTAGAGAGGAACTCTAACAGCAATGGAAGCTCAGGTATGAACACTGATCTATGCCCTAGCTATACCCTTGAAAGACAGCAGGGAAACAAGTATTCTCCTGAGAGTGCTCCATTGAGAAATTCCTCTGTACCAATCCATGATATTGAACCCATGATTGTTGAAGAAGGGGGAGGGGTTGCAGATGCAGGCTGTGAATACATGGATTGCTCTTTGTCTAAACTCCTTTGGTAATTTGCTGTTACAAAGTACAACAACCATCACAAAGAAATACAAACTTGTTCTTTAATCTAATCTACTCAGAAAAGCTCCTGAGTAGGATTTGAGCCACGCAGTAGAAAGCAAGCCAGCTAAGGGGTTTCAGCTGGGTAACTGCTAGCAATTGAGCCTTACCTAATTGCTTGTGAGCTCTGAGGAAATCACTTCTGAGTCTATGTGTGAAGATATAAGAAGTTAACCTGAAAAGAACAGTTTTTCCCTACTTTGTGGGTTTTATTTGTTGATTAAAGCACTGCTAAGAAAATATTAGCTAGAGCCTACAGAAAAGACCAGTTTGTTACCAACCAGGTCTTTATTCTTTTGCTTTGATTGCCTGACAAGTTCAGCTGTTGTTTTCCTGATTTTGTTTTTCTAAGTTTAACACTGAAAGCAAGTATCCTGTTTTATGTGCTACCAAGCATATCTGTGTTGGGAGAAATAACCCCATAAATAAATATCTTATTGGCTTTACACTCAAGCACAACTAATTATTGTGAGTGGCTGTGTCTGGTGTGAATGGACTACATTTCCCACAATACCTTGCAAATCATATTAATATATGCCTTTGCCAAGACTGTGAACATTCTCACCCAGGCACCCATCTGACAAATGGCGTAGTTTTTCGGATTGCTTTTGCGCAAAAGGGATTTACTTGCTAAGGATTACAACTCAAGTCTGAAGGAAAAGACAGTTCAAGCTTAAAAGCTGAAAGAAAAGATTTTCCCTCAACTGCACTTTGGAGGAGAGGTGGCTGTTCCAGGTAGCTGTTCCAGGAAGAAAAGACCCTGTGCAGAGCTGGATTCATCACTGGCATAAGGTAACAAGTACCTGGGCATGTCTAGTGATGGATGGGAGTAAGGCACAGGGGTAATTGAAAAAAAAAAAGAGTAGAAAAAAACACCTGTTTGGAAGGTGGTGCACTGTGGGGGGTTTTTTTGTGTTTTCTTGCAGGGATCAAGATGGATCCAAGGGAACTAGCTGATTGGATGGCAGCCCAGTTTAGCAGGCAACAGGAGCTAACACAGCAGGCTCAGGACACTGCTATGAAAGCCTTAATGGACCAGCAGAAGCCAGTGCTTGATCTTTTGCAAGCCCTAGTTAAACTGCAGAACCAAAGTGGATCAGATGCAAGACCAGCAGTAAATACTGGTACACCACATGTGGACAGTGTGGGACTCAATCAGGGAATTGGGGCATTTAGTTTTGGGAAGCTAACTCCAGATGATAATGTTGATGATTTTCTAGAGTCTTTTGAAAGAGTGGCACAAGCATTAGCATGGCCAGAGACCCAGTGGGCAGTAAGGCTGGCAGCCTCATTAACTGGAGAGGCGCTTGCAGCTTATAGAGCAATGCCAGCAGCCCAGGCTTTGAATTATAAGGATGTAAAAGCTGCTATTAGAGATCGCCTAGGGTTGTCTATTTCAGAGTATAGGCGAATGTTTAGAGCTACTACATTAAGAGTGGGTGAAACACCCAGGGCTCTGAGTCAGAGAATCAGAGGATTAGCTGTAAAATGGTTGGAGCCTGAGCAAAAGACGGTAGAAATGTTATTAGACATTATTATGCTTGAACAATTTATGTCTGCTGTGCCTAAAGATTTGCACACTTTCCTTATACAGCAAAATTGCCAAAATCTTGGAGAGGCAACCATGTTACAAACTCTACCAGTGTGACTGCTATGGCGCGATCTTAATTGTCTGGATCGGGAGGTTTGAGGGTTTTTATGGAGAGGGGCAAAAGCACATATTCCATTAATTCAATTGAGGGGAGGATGGCGGAAAGGGGGATGGGAGTTCCCGATTTGTGGCTTTATGCTTTGGCAGATTATTATCTAGATAGCAGACTGAATCTTGCCTCTGTCTGGATAATTTACTGCCCCTCCTTTGCCCTGTTCATGGGCTGGCCCAGCATTATGCTGTTAGTGCCAAAGAGATCGATAAGATACTCAGAGTTACTAAGCACAGAGACATCTCCAGAGCCATTTTAGAAGACAGGTCTATGGACATCCTCACTGTGAGGACATCCAAGTCTGAACATGGATGTGATGTAGGCCTGGCTGGTGCATTCCCAGGAACCTGGACATCCCTGCCTGATCTCAGAAAATTCCTGGACATCCAGAGTTGCATCTATGTTTAGACCTGCTCCAGGCATAAACAGGCTTCTGAAAAGTGCTTGCCTTGGTTGAAAAACATCCAAAAGGTATTGGAAAAAAGCTACTTCATCATCCCCAGAACTCAGCACATTTTCAGTAACAGCAGAAATGGGATTTGAATCCTCATTTCCCCATTTATAGCCCACTACTCTAACCCTTATGCATCCAGGTTATGGAATACTATTTTGAGGATGTCTCTGTAGACACCCCCCTCAGATGTCGATATTGGGCACATCCATGTTTGTGAAATCATGTCTGCACCTGGACATGCCTGCTTTTTTTCAGACATTCTGGCTTGGACGTCCCACATTGCATTTGGACATTCTTTCTAAAATCTCCCTCTATGTATGTACATTTGAACCTGCTATAGAGCAGATGTAAATATCTATGCCTGAATTTAATGTGCAATCTCTGCCACTTACACTAGCATTTTATAAAGATAAGCAGACACTTACTTGTCTTTATAAAATATGCTTAAAATAGGTACATTTTGGGAGGGCCGACTCCAGAATTGATTCAAGGTGTTGGCACCCTAGGTGAACCTTAAGCTATCAAAATCTGTTGTTTAGCTTTGAGTGCCCTGCTCTTTGCGTCTCCTCCAGAAGTCGCCACTCTAAGTAACTGCCGGCCCTACATTTTGGCTGTGTTAACCTAGGTGCCCTGTTATAAAATTACCCTTCAGTGTTAAAACCCAACGCAAACAACTCAGTTTTAATATGTTTTCTAAAGGACAGTAGGTACTAGCCAGACAGACATTACAAATCAAATTCCAAAGTAAGGACACTGCAAGTATAAAGAACATTTACATATAACTCCTAGCTTTATCTCCTGAATAGGGAGGATACAAAACAAACATTGTTCAGCAGGCATGTATCAAAAAATATCAGACCTCAGAAATGTAGGTGATTCAATATACAATACTTTAAAACCCTGTTATAAAATTACCCTTCAGTGTTAAAAGCCAAAGCAAACAACTTGGTTTTAATCTATTTTCTAAAGGACAGTAGGAATTAGTCAGACAGACATTACAGGGATTTCGGAGCAGCAGATCCAGCCTGGTGGAAAGCTCCACCCACTGCTCTGACATCCATTCATCGCGCCAGCACACATTTTATGTTAAATTTTCTTTATTGAGACACAAACATAAGTATAACACATTCCATATTAACTCTGGGGCATATGCCTTCGGCCATATACCCTCCAAAACATTATTGAACAGAATAAACTAATATGAATACAAACACTTCAGTTCTGTCTCATCACTTTCATTTGTTCTCTCCCATCCCCTTCATATTATAATAAGGTATATTTCCTAGCGACAGATCCAAATACGCTCTAAAGCCCAACAATATCAACTCTAGGATGTTTGCTATCTCAGCCTTTATCTACTCCCCCTTTCTCCCTTCCCCCCTTTTCCATCCTCTTCATCCACCGTTAATCAACATACCTCATGTCTCACATACCTCTTATAGTCCCCCTCCCCGCCCCTGAGTATGCTTTGCCCCCCCCTTTCCCTTCCCCCTCTTTCAACATAGTCCCATTACCCTCCCTCATTCTAATTCCCATACCCTTTTTACCACTTTGGAGACATACTTATATAAATCTGTGGATATCATTCTATCTTCAATGGATTACATTAAGGATCCTGCTCCTGTTTCGTGGAGTCAGTGTCTGCATATAGGGACCCCATTTTTCCAGGAATATTTTGGTAGTTCTTCCATTGGTTCTGGCTCCCACCTGCTCTATAAGCAACAACTTATATACCTCTCTCCTCCATTGCCCCATAGTGGGACCCCACGGTAATAACCAATTTAACAGTATAACTCTCCGCGCTACCAGCAAGATCTTTCCCAGCCATTCCCTTTGCCTTCTCTCCAACCCCTCCACGAGCCTTAGCATGCCCAATATTAATACCCTGGGATCTTTCCTCAGTGTGACCCCCAATAAGGATGTAAGATATTTTACCAGGGTTCCCCAAAATCGCATTGCTCTCAAGCATTGCCACCACATATGTCCTAGATCTGCTCTATCTATCCCGCATCTCAGGCAGCTTGCTGAGGCACTACTTCCTGCTTTAAATGCTCTGCATGGAGCAAATTGGCTCCTCCGCAGTACACGGTACTGCATTTCCCTAGAACCCGCATGCTTGCTCACCTTAGGTATATCGGCTAAAGCTCTCATCAAATCTATTCCTCCTATCTCCACCCCCAAGTCATATGCCCACGCTGAGGCTAATTCCCCCTCCCTAAGTGCCTCCGCCAAATTAAAGTATTCCTTCTGTAAGTTTGTGACCCTAGCCTGGGATTCCATTCCAGAATATAAAAGCTCCTCCAATTTAGAACAGAGATCTGTATGTAAATCCTTCTGCCCCAACCGACTCACATAGCTTCTCATTTGCATATAAGCAAAACTGTCCTTGCTGGTTAGCCCATATCAAGCCCTCATCTCATTAAATTCTAGCACTTTTCCCGACTCATTTACTACCTGTTCTATAGCCATAATTCCCTTGGTCTCCCACCCACGGAACGTGCCCCCCTGCATCCCCGGAAGAAATGTACCATTACCATATAATGGCAAGAAAGGAGTCACCCTAGGATTCCTGGAACATTTCTGACAAAGCATCCATCATATTCTCCGCATCAACTTAAATATCAGATGACCACGAGCTGCTTGGGGCAGGTCTGCCACTTTCGCATGCAAGATATATCTCAAAGCCAATGGACGTGCCACCTCTTGCTCATAATTTATGGGTGTATAATCTGATGTTGTACCCAACCAGTCCCGCAAGTTCCTCAACAGGCACGCAGAGAACACATTTTAAAAAGGACAGCCCCTTCAGCCGCAATCTTTTCTCCACCCAGCTGCTACCGAAGGAACTCATTGCTGATCGGGCCTCCACCTTTACGATCCCGGGACCTGCAGGGACATCGAAGCCACAGATCCAGCCCGGTGGTAAGCTCCACCCACTGCTCCGACGTCCATTCATTGCACCGGCACACAATATACATTCCACTCACCTCAGGCGTGCCCATGCCTGGCAGGCCCATGCCTAAGGGCCTCGCCAAAGGGCCTCACAAAGGGTCTCGCAAAAGGGTCCACCGTGGTGACCGGAACACTGACTCTGACTACTCCTTCAAGCAACACATCAAGACCCTCCATTTCCCATAACCTGCGGAACCACTGCAAGGACAATCACTACTCTGCAAAAACCCACTTCTCTCTAACAGCCGGCACAAGCCTCATCAAGTAAAACAACCTCAACATACTCTAGCTATACTCCCTCCTATACTCCCTTCTCATCCTCCTCATCCTAGCCACCACCACAGATGCCCTTCTTTTCCCCACCTCACCCCCCCCAACTCTTTTACCTCTCTCCACCTACTACACATACACCTACTACCCCACCATCTACAGAAACAGATACCTCACCCACCCCAAACTACACAACCCACAAAATATCACCATTCAAATAAGCAATGACCTCCTCAAAACTTATTTGAACAAACCAACCAACCCTAACTCCCTCAACTGCACACTCATAAATGCATGCTCTGCAAAGAATAAAATCACAATCATACATGACCACCTTACCATACAAAACCTGGACCTCCTATGCATCACTGAATCCTGGCTCACAGAATCAGACAAAATACTCCTGAACCAAATCAACCCCCCCCCCCCAACTACAGCCTATTCCACTGCCCACGAGCTGACTCCAAAGGAGGAGGAGGTCTCATTCTCACCAGATCTACCATGAACCTCCATAAACTCGCACAGAAAGCCTAGACACACTTTGCCTAGCATATTGCTCACCGTCCGTCCCAACCAATGACCTCTCCAACATACTCCAACTCATCCTAGAAAACAACAAGAAGAACAAAGACCTCATCTTATTGTGAGACCTCAATCTCCATTCCAACCTAGCAAAACAAGCAACAGCCTTCATGGAAGTCATGGATGCAATGGACTTCACACAAATCATAAAAAACCCAACTCACAATAAAGGCAACATCCTGGACCTCATTTTCATAAACAAAAACCCGATCCATATCATCCCTCCCCCCCAGTAAAGATCCTCTCAGTACCCTGGTCAGACCTCAGTCTAATATGTTTTCATCTATCACTCAACAAACCAACAAAAAAGTCACCCCCAAACATCACGCAAGACGTTTCAAACAATTTGACAAGGAATCCTTCCTCACCCAAATCACTCCCCTCATCAGCGCAGAACCACTTGACCTGGACTCAAACATGTCTGCTTCGAACCAAACTATCTTGGAAGCTGCTTCAACTTTGACCTACTCACACCCTAAAAATCTCAAACAAACTCCATGGTACACCCCAGACCTCCAAAAACTCAAAATCAAATTCTGTAGACAAGAATGAAAATGGAGAAAGTCACAACTGACCTCAGACTGAACCCACTACATGACACTACTGAAAGAATATAATCATGCAACAGACCACTCCGAGCAAGCCTACCACACCAAACTGATCTAAAAATCGCTCAACCAACCAAGAGGACTATTTGCTGTAATAAAAGAGCTCACAAAAACCCTGACTGACGATACCCCCAATGTCCCTATCAGCTAGCCAGATACTACTGTGCATGCCAATCCCAACCACCAACTCAAACAAGCCAGATGACCCAGACATCTCCTCTCATTCACTCATGGACCACATTCAACCATGTCACCAGTGAAAACATAGAAACTATCATATCATCCCTCAGTACTACAATGTCCCCACTAGATCCCTGCCCAGTGAGCTGGATCAAAGCAACAAAGACCAAGCTCCAGGGCCGCGTGCCCATGATGGAAGGGTTAAGACAACCGTTATAGTTGGTGATTCGATCATTAGGCATGTAGATAGCTGGGTGGCTGGTGGATGTGAGGATTGCCTGGTAATATGCCTGTCTGGTGCGAAGGTAGCAGACCTCACGTACCACCTAGATAAGATTTTAGATAACACTGGGGAGGAGTCTACTGTCTTGGTACATGTTGGTACCAATGACATAGGAAAGTGTGGGAGGGAGGTTCTAGAGACCAAATTTAGGATTTTAGGTAAGAAGTTGAAATCCAGAACTTCCAGGGTAGCATTCTCTAAAATTCTTCCTTTTCCACTCTCAGGACCCAAAAGGCAGGCAGAGCTCTGGAGTCTCAATGCGTGGATGAGATAATGGTGCAAGGAAGAGGGTTTTGGATTTGTTAGGAACTAGGCAACATTCTGGAGAAAGGAGGGGCTTTTCCAAAGGGATGGGCTCTACCTTAACTGTGATGGAAGCAGGCTGCTGGCATTAAACTTTAAAAAGGAGATAGAGCAGCTTTTAAACTAAATAATAGGGAAAAGCCAGCAGTTACCCAAGAGTGCATCGTTCAGAAGGAGGTATCTTTGAAGGATACTAGCAAAAGAGGGAAGTTAGGGCATCCCGACAGAGAGATTCTAATAAAGATAAAAGTAACTCAGATTTTCTTATGTACAGAGCAGACAGAGCTGAAAGATTCCAAATTACCCCTGTATACTGATAATCAGATTAAAATGAATAAAATACACCTTCTAAAATGTCTGTATGCAAAAGCTAGATATCTAAAAAATAAGATGGAAGAGTTAGAATATATAGCACTAAATGAGAGGTTAGATATGATTTTTATTTTAGAGACCTGGGTATAAACTATATCTTAATGATAGAGTTGATCAAATTGGTGTAGGGGTTGCACTTAAGAACATAAGATATGCCATACCGGGTCAGACCAAGGTCCATCAAGTCCAGTATCCTGTTTCCAATAGTGGCCAATCTAGGTCATAAGTACCTAGCAGTTTCCCCAATTCCTTTTCTAACTTTTATGTTTACTTTATGTTACAGAGCGCATTGAGTCACACAGGACTATTTTATTTAACAATGCTTTTCACTGGGTCAAAGCAGTGTACTTTCAGGTACAGCATATATTTCCCTTGTCTCTGAAGGGTTCACAATCTGTGTTTTGGTACCTGAGACAATAGAGGGTTAAGTGGCTTGCCCCAGGACACAAGGAGCACTTGTGTGACCCTAGTCCCTTTAGCATGAGGTTGCTATCCTCAGTGGGATTTGCACCCCCTCCCCTCTGGTCTGTAAATAAATGTATGATTTTCTCCCAGCTGGTGAGAGGTCTTACGTGTGCACTAGGTGCAAGGAGCTCTCTGCTCTCAGGGAACGAGTCCGTTCTCTAGAGGCTAGAGTAGCAGACTTGGAAAACATAAGACAGACAGAGAGGTACATAGACGAGACCTACAGGGATATAGTCCTGAAGTCCCACCTCCAGTCTGGCAGCATCCCTGTTGCCATGGAGGAGAGAGGTCACGTGACAGGAGAGCATCACCCTGGTGTGGCAGGAAGTGATCCTGTAACTAGGACCTGTCCTCCAGGTGATGTAAACCCCTCACGCACCGAGGAGGTTTCTCCAGGGCCAAGTGCCCATGAGGGAATGGTTAGTACAGCAGTTATAGTTGGTGATTCGATCATTAGGCATGTAGATAGCTGGGTGGCTGGTGGACGTGAGGATCGCCTAGTAACATGCCTGCCTGGTGCGAAGGTAGCGGACCTCACACGCCACCTAGATAAGGTCTTAGATAGTGCTGGGGAGGAGTCTGCTGTCTTGGTACATGTCGGTACCAATGACATAGGAAAATGTGGTAGGGAGGTTCTGGAAGCTAAATTTAGGCTTTTAGGTAGGAAGTTGAAATCCAGAACTTCCAGGGTAGCGTTCTCCGAAATGCTTCCCGTTCCACGCGCAGGACCCAAAAGGCAGGCAGAGCTCCGGAGTCTCAATGCGTGGATGAGACAATGGTGCAGAGATGAGGGGTTCGGATTTGTTAGGAACTGGGGAACATTCTGGGGAAAGGAGGGGCTCTTCCGAAGGGATGGGCTTCACCTTAACTGGGATGGAACCAGGCTGCTGGCATTAACCTTTAAAAAGGAGATAGAGCAGCTTTTAAACTAGATAATAGGGGATAGCCGACAGTCGCCCAAGAGCGCATGGTTCGGAAGAATGTATCCTTGAAGGATACTACAAAAAGCAGAGAGGTTCCAAAAAAGAGTAAAGTAGCCCAAATGCCCTCGAGTATGGAGCAGACAGAGCTTAAAGATCCCAAATTACCCATGTCTACCAATAGCCAAATTAATATGAATAAAATACAGTCTCTAAAATGCTTGTATGCAAATGCTAGAAGTCTACAAAACAAGATGGGAGAGTTAGAATATATAGCACTAAACGAGAGGTTAGATATGATTGGAATATCAGAGACATGGTGGAAGGAGGACAACCAGTGGGACACTGTGATACCTGGGTACAAACTATATCGTAATGATAGAGCTGATCAAATTGGTGGAGGGGTTGCGCTCTATGTTAGAGAGGGCATTGAGTCAGAAATGATTAAAGTTTTGCAAGAAACAAAATTTGCTGTAGAATCTCTATGGATTGAAATTCCATGTAAAAAGGGGAAGGCGATGGCAGTGGGGGTGTACTATCGTCCGCCTGGCCAGAATGAATAAATGGATGATGAAATGCTCAAAGAAATCAAGGAAGCTAGCAAAAGTTACAGTGCAGTAATAATAATGGGTGATTTCAATTACCCCGGCATCGACTGGGTCAGTGTCACAACAGGACATGCTAGGGAGATAAAGTTCCTAGATGAAATAAATGACTGCTTCTTGGAGCAGCTGGTTCATGAACTGACCAGAGGGGAAGCAATATTAGACCTAGTCCTTAGTGGAACACCAGATGTAGTGCAAGAGATAAGGGTGTTGGGGCCACTTGGCAATAGTGATCATAGCATGATCACCTTTGATTTAATTAGTGGAGGAGGGATAGTAAGGAAATCCACAGTACTACCCTTTAACATTCGAAAGGGAGACTATGATAAAATGAGGAAAACAGTTAAGAAAAAACTAAAAGGAGCAGTTGCAAAGGTTAAAGACGTACATCAAGCTTGGGTGTTGTTGAAAAATACTATCTTGGAAGCCCAGACCAGCTGTATTCCACGCTTTAAGAAAAGTGGAAGGAAGTCCTAAAAACTGCCAGCATGGTTTAAAGGTGAGGTCAGAGAGGCTGTTGTTGCCAAAAATGCATCTTTCAGGAAATGGAAAAAAGAGCCAAACGATGAAACCTGGAAACAGCACAAGCACTGGCAAGTCAAATGCAAGGCATTGATAAGGCAGGCAAAGAGAGAATTTGAGAAGAAGCTTGCTGCGGAAGCAAAAACGCAAAATAAAGACCTTTTCAAGTACATTCTTAGCAAAACACCTGTGAGAGAGTCAGTTGGTCCATTAGATGATAAAGGGGTTAAAGGAGCACTAAGAGGCGACAAGGCGATAGCGGAGAGACTGAATGAATTCTTTGCTTCGGTCTTTATTGAGGAAGATGTAGGGATGTTACCCATGACTGAAGTGGTATTTAAAGGTGAAGAATTGAAGGAAATATCGATACATCGGGAAGATGTCTTACAACTATTAGATAAACTGAAGAGTAGCAAATCACCTGGGCCGGATGGTGTACGTCCAAGGGTGTTGAAAGAACTGAAATTTGAGATTGCAGACCTGCTATCAGTAATCTGTGAACTATCATTAAAATCATCTCTAATACCTGAGGATTGGAGGATCGCCAATGTAACACCAGTTTTTAAAAAGGGTTCGAGGGGTGATCCGTGAAACTACAGACCGGTGAGCCTGACATCAGTACCGGGAAAAATGGTAGAAACCATCATAAAGAATAAAATTACTCAGCATGTAGATAGTCACGACCTAATGGGAGACAGCCAACATGGCTTTAGACAAGGAAGATCTTGTCTTACTAATCTGTTATGTTTTTTTGAAGGAGTGAATAAACAGGTGGACAAAGGTGAGTCGGTTGATATTGTGTATCTGGACTTTCAGAAAGCCTTTGACAAGGTCCCTCATGAGAGACTTTTGGCAAAACTAAAGAGTCATGGGATAGGAGGCAGTGTACTATTGTGGATCAGGAACTGGTTAAAAGATAGAAAGCAGAGGGTAGGGCTAAATGGCCAATTTTCCCAATGGAGAAAGGTGAATAGTGGTGTACCCCAGGGATCTGTGCTGGGTCCGCTGCTTTTGACATATTCATAAATGACCTGGAAAGTGGAATAACGAGTGAGGTTATCAAATTTGCAGATGACACAAAACTATTTAAAGTTGTTAAAACCCAGGAGGATTGTGGAAAATTGCAAGAGGATCTTGATAAATTGGAAGACTGGGCATCAAAATGGCAGATGAAATTTAATGTGGAGAAGTGCAAGGTTATGCACCTAGGGAAGAACAACCCAAACTATGGTTACACGATGCAAGGTTCCACATTAGGAACCACCACCCAGGAAAAAGATTTAGGCGTCATTGTGGATACCATGTTAAAACCCTCGGCCCAGTGTGCAGCGGCGGCCAAGAGAGCAAATAGAATGCTAGGTATGATAAGGAAAGGAATGGAAAATAAAACAAAAGATATTATAATGCCTCTATATCGTTCCATGGTGAGACCGCACCTTGAATATTGTGTGCAATTCTGGTCGCCGTATCTTAAAAAGGATATAGCGATTTTAGAAAAGGTTCAGAGAAGAGCCACCAAAATGGTAAAGGGGATGGAAGGCTACTCCTATGAAGAAAGGCTAAAAAGGTTGGGGCTCTTTAACCTGGAAAAGAGACGGCTGAGGGGAGATATGATAGAAGTCTATAAATTAATGAACGGAGTGGAACAGGTAAACGTAGATTGATTGTTTACCTTATCAGAATATAGAAAGATTAGGGGACATGCAATGAAGCTACAGGGTAAACTATTTAAGACTAATAAAAGAAAATATTTTTTCACTCAACGTGTAATCAAACTCTGGAATTTGTTACCAGAGGATGTAGTAAAGGCTGTTAGTGTAGCTGGGTTTAAAAAAGGTTTGGACAAGTTCCTGGAGGAAAGGTCCATAAACCATTATTAAGAAGGGACCCAGGATATCAATGCTTGAACCAATACAAGCATTGTGGAACCTGTGTCCCTTGGGGAAACTGCTAGGTACGTATGACCTAGATTGGCCACTGTTGGAAACAGAATACTGGGCTTGATGGACCTTGGTCTGACCCAGTATGGCATATCTTATGTTCTTATGTAAAACTTTCCTTAACCACTAGGCCACTCCTCCAACAAGGATTCATTTTTTGCAGGAAACAAAATAGACTGTAGAATCTCTATGGATAGAAATTCCATGTAAAATGGAGAAGGCGATGGCAGTGGGGGTGTACCACTGACCACCTGGCCAGAATTAACAAATAGATGATGAAATGCTAAAAGAAATCAGGAAAGCTAAAAAAAATTTACAACACAGTAATGAGTGATTTCAATTACCCTGGTATTGACTGGGTCAGTGTCACATCATGACGTGCTAGGGAGATAAAGTTCTAGAAGAAATAAATGACTGCTTCTTGGGACAGCTGGTTCATGAACCGACAAGAGGGGAAACTATTTTAGACCTAGTCCTTAGTGGAACACAGGATCTGAAGCAAGATATATAGGTGTTGGGGCCACTTGGCAATAGTGATCATAGCATGATCACATTTAATTTAATAAATGGAGTAAGGACGGCAAGAAAATCCTCAGTACTACCTTTTAACTTTCAAAAGGGAGAATATGATAAAATGAGGAAAACAGTTAACAAAAACTAAAAAGAGCAGCTGTAAAAGTTAAAGATTTACATCAAGCATGGCTACTATCTTGGAAGTCCAGACCAGATGTATTCCACAAAAAACTGCCAGTTTAGTTTAAAGGTGAGGTCAGAGAGGCTGGTCTAGCCAAAAGAGCATCTTTCAGGAAATGGAAAAAGGACTCAAATGACAAAAACTGGAAACAACGTAAGCATTGACAAGTTAGATGCAAGGCAATGATAAGGCAGGCAAAGAGAGAATTTGAAAAAAAGCTTGCCATGGAAACAAAAACGCATAATAAAAACTTTTTCAAGTACATTCACAGCAAAAAAAACCATGAGAGAGTCAGTTGGATCATTAGATGATAGAGGAGTAAAAGTGAAATCAGTGGGGCCGTGGAGTGAAGTGAAATCAATGGGGCCGTGGCTCCGATAACGATCGGAAACCGCTACTGCGGCTTTGTAAACAAGCCCCTAAGAGGGGACAAAGCCATAGTGGAGAAACTGAATTAATTTTTTGCTTTGGTCATACTGAAGAAGATGTAGGGAAGTTACCCATGCTTGAAATGGTATTTAAAGATGATACATTGGAAGAATTGAAAGAAATATTGATAAACTTGGAAGATGTATTACAACTATTTGATAAACTGAAGAGTAGCAAATCTCCTAGATGGGATGGCATATATCCAAGGGTGTTGAAAGAACTGAAATATGAAATTGTAGACCTACTATTACTAATCTGTGAAATATCATTAAAATCATCTGTAGTACCTGAAGATTGGTGAATGGTCAATTTAATCCCAATTTTTAAAAAGGGTTCCAGGGGTGATCCGGGAAACTACAGATCGGTGAAACCTGATGTCAGTACCAGGCAAAATGATAGAAACCATTATAAAGAACAAAATTACTAAACATGTAGATAGTCATGGTTTAATGGGAGAAAACCAACATGGCTTTAGCCATCTCTTTTAGGGCTATGTCTTATTTGGGAGGTTGATCTTGAATTAATGAATGATTTGATTAACTGAGATACTTTTTGGAGTTGCACAGTAAGGCCAACAATATCTAGCAGTCTTGCCCAAACCTTATTTTTTCTAGGACATTGTGCAGTGTGGACTCCTCTCTGCATGTAGAGAGCAGGACTTTCTCAGTCCAACATATACTGACAGTGTTCAACTAGTATCAAGACACTTAATCACATGCTTTTTGATTGCCCTTCTGTTAAGCTTTTCTGGGTAAGAGTCTGGGACTATATTAAGGATATAGTTCAGCTAGAATCCTCTTTCTCAATTCAGATAGTTTTTTTAAGATCCTAGTGGGTGAAAGAAGAGCTTTCAAAATACAATAAAAAGCTCCTAGACATTATGGTTTCCATTACTATTCAGCACATTATGCGCTGCTAAAAAGACACCTCTGCTCTTAATGTACCTTTTGGTGGCATTCAGTTTGCCAGACTCGTAAATTCGAAGGTGCTGCCTCCATTTCTTTAAATTGTCTTGATAAGGTTCAATAGATTTGGAGACCTTTTGATGTAAATCTATCAATGTCATGAATGGTATTGTAAATTGACCTCTGATGGTATGTTGGAGTTTATTTATTTATTCTTTTTTCCCCCTTTTAGTGGGGCGGGTTTCTTTGGGGTTTGGGGTGGCTTGATTTGTTCATATATATTCTACTATGTAAATGGTTTTGTTCATGTATGGAAAACTTAAATAAATTCTATAAAGAAGTAAAAAAGAAGAATTAAACAGCCCAAGTGATGGTCCTACGATATATGGTGCGCAATATATTCTGGAGAAACCATAATTCACATTTTACCCTAGCTTAATAAATAAAACCTCGGCCCCAACAGTCAACAAATTTTTCAAAATCATTCATATTGTTAGATAGAATAAAAGCATACCCAAGCCCCTTTCCAAGAAAACTAGATGGATAGCAACTCTTATATCCTGCTGGTGAAAATTACAAAAGTATGGCTTAGTCTCCCACCTTTAACCAAGATTCATTAATAAATAGAAGATTCAAGCTTATTTAGGGTCAATATTCAGAACCCTTAGCTGGTTGGCCAATGATCATGTTTTTCAGTGGCAGTATCCAGATATTGCCACTTAACACTTCATTGGCTCAGGTACAAAACATAGATTGTGAGCCCATTGGGGGAAAAGGGAAATATATATTATACCTGAATATATACCGCTTTGAGCTGATGAAAAGCAGTATAGAAGCATTACTAAATAAATCTGCAAGGAAAGCCTAGTAGCTGAAGGAATGCAACAGCTCAGTTAAATACACTGGAACACTCATTTACAGGCATTTAAAAAACACACATAGAGCTTTAAACTTAACCTTTTGCCTCATTGGCAATCAACTAAGATCCTGACAACAAAAGGCAAAAAGACCCCTTAATTTAAATTACTTTTTTTGTCGGAGAGAGTCAGCAAAGTGAGCGGGGAAACTGCCGCACACCACTGTGACTGCTCCTGTTTTTTATTTTTAATTAAAGTATTGTACTTAGCTCATAAGAACTCCTCCAAAAGCAGGTTATTTTTTGATTCTGACTGGTTTACGAATTGTTTGTTAGTATCATTGGCAATCAATGCAATTACTGCAATAGGAGAGATACATGCTCATGCTTCCCCTTAGCATAAATCACCCTGGTTGCACAATTCTGCATGTACTGACTTACTAATCTTTTATGTTTTTTTGAAAGTGTGAATAAACAGGTGGACAAAGGTGAGTCAGTTGATATAGTGTATCTGGACTTTCAGAAAGCCTTTGACAAGGTCCCTCATAAGAGACTTTTGGCAAAACTAAACAGTCATGGGATAGGAGGCAGTATACTACTGTGGATCAGGAACTGGTTAAAAGATAGAAAGCAGAGGGTTGGGCGAAATGGCCAATTTTCCCAATGGAGAAAGGTGAATAGTGGTGTACCCCAGGGATCTGTGCTGGGTCCACTGCTTTTTGACATATTCATAAATGACCTGGAAAGTGGAATAACGAGTGAGGTTATCAAATTTGCAGATGACACAAAACTATTTAAAGTTGTTAAAACCCAAGAGGATTGTGGAAAATTGCAAGAGGATCTTGATAAATTGGAAGACTGGGCATCAAAGTGGCAGATGGAATTTAATGTGGACAAGTGCAAAGTTATGCACCTAGGGAAGAACAACCCAAACTATTGTTACACGATGCAAGTTTCCACATTAGGAACCACCACCCAGGAAAAAGATTTAGGCGTCATTGTGGATAGCATGTTAAAACCCTCGGCCCAGTGTGCAGCGGCAGCCAAGAGAGCAAATAGAATGCTAGGTATCATAAGGAAAGGAATGGAAAATAAAACAAAAGATATTATAATGCCTCTATATAGTTCCATGGTGAGACCGCACCTTGAATAGTGTGTGCAATTCTGGTCTCCGTATCTTAAAAAGGATATAGCGTTATTAGAAAAGGTTCAGAGAAGAGCTACCAAAATGGTAAAGGGGATGGAAGGATACTCCTATGAAGAAAGGCTAAAAATGTTAGGGCTCTTTAACCTGGAAAAGAGACGGCTGAGGGGAGATATGATAGAAGTCTATAAATTAATGAACGGAGTGGAACGGGTAAATGTAGATCGATTGTTTATGTTATCAGAATATAAAAAGACTAGGGGACATGCAAAGAAGCTACAAGGTAAACTATTTAAGACTAATAAAAGAAAATATTTTTTCACTCAACATGTAATCAAACTCTGGAATTTGTTACCGGAGGATGTAGTAAAGGCTGTTAGTGTAGCTGGGTTTAAAAAAGGTTTTGACAAGTTCCTGGAGGAAAGGTCCATAAACCATTATTAAGAAGGAACACAGGATATCAATGTTTGACCCAGTACAAGCATTGTGGAACCTGTGTCTTTTGGGGAAACTGCTAGGTACTTATGACCTAGATTGGCCACTGTTGGAAACAGGATACTGGGCTTGATGGACCTTGGTCTGACCCAGTATGGCATATCTTATGTTCTTATGTTCTGTAGCTGATAATCTGGCAGGTCAACAAATTCCCCATTACAACAATCAACACATAGGGGTATGTTTACTAAATGTGAATAACGCTCGTAGTATGACGTTAACGACCGTAAGTGCAGTGTAACGCGCATAAACACGCGCCAACGACCGGTAACGTTGTACTACGCGCGGTAACCGCGCTTAACGATCGTAAAGCCTCGCGGCGTGTTAAAACAGCGCAGAAGGTGGAGAGTGGGCGGAGAGAAGGGGTCAATGGGTGGAGAGGGGGCGTGGAGAGGCTCCCCCTCACTAACCCGCTCTAATTCTGAGCTCAATTCCAACGCGAATGAAAACCTGCCATTAAAGGCATTTAAAGGGAAGAGAAACGATTTCCGTCAGCAATGTACAGAAAAACCGGGGAAACACACAAAACGTGAGCAGTGTGATACATGTGCACTGAACAAAATAGCACATAAAACGTTAAAAATGACCACAGGAAACATTTTAAAAAGCATAATACAGCTGGGCAACAGTGATAGCAATGGGCAACAAGGAACAACACTGCCTGGAAAGCACCAAATAAAAAAGAAATGATGTGTGGAAGGGTGTACGCTCCACAGACCCTTTTAAAGATCATTTCATTGTAATGGATTGTCCTGGGAGTGTTGTGTAATGTTTCCCAATGATATCATTGTTGCCCAGCTTGGTTATGGGTGTGTGCCCCTTTTGTGAGGTATTCTCTGAGGTTTATGTGCACCGTTGTCTGTATACAAGGTAAATGAGGTCACAGTAAACCTGTTGCAGAGCAGGGTTTCTGACTCGTCAGGCCGGTTTAACTAACTCCAGGGACTGCACTGTTTCTGTGGCCACAGTGTGGTGCAACAGACACAGCCAGTGCCTGTAAGACCAGAGGGTCACAGGTTCAAATCCCAGCTGGGGCTCCTGCCAACCCAGTCTCCATAGCTTTACCCACCACTAAACAGTGATAGTAAAGACACACCTTTATTGCAGAGAACATACGCATGGCCTACATTTTACCACACCAGAAACAGGCACATTACCTTAAAGCAGAGTTCTGCAAATGCAGTCCTGGAGGGCCCCACAACATTCCGGTTTCATGCTGCCTCCAATAAAGATGCCTGTGCTGCATAGCTATGCACCACCCCCATGTTATGCAGATGTAGCTCATGCATATTTATGAGGGACAGCATGAAAACCCAAACAGTGTGTGGAACACCAGGACTGGAGTTGGGGAACTCTGCCGTAAAGCAGCAGCCAACAGGGCCACACACCCACCCACAGGCCCCATTGGCCAATGCCACCTGGAGAGGCAAGACATTGGGTCCTGCCTGTATCTCCCAATACTAGCAGTTGCATACCTTAGCAATGCCACCCTACACCTGGGTATATGGTACACAGCTATCAAACGTTTGCTATGAGAACTGGCAGATATCAATTCCTCTGTTAAGCACATTTTGCTCATTGAGCTCCACCATAACAATCATTCTGATGTCTGCGGTGTGTGCTGCAGGTCTGGTCTCTGACAGTGTTCACCACCCTGGGGAGTGACCCCCCAACAGTCTTGTGTACCATATCCATGCCTGTACTATGCCCATGACTGGTGTGGTGTGTATGGCTGCTGACCACCTCTATAGTAGCACAATGCTGTCATCGGTGTGGGGGTGGTTGTCTGTCTATCCAGTGTGTGGTGGCTGCAAACACCTTCCACAGCCCACACTGCTAGCAATGTTGCCAGTATTGGGCTGCCAATGTGCATAATGAGGAGCAAGGTACCATGGGTATAGGCCGGACAGGGTGGCCTGGCCAGGGCGCATCTGCACAGGGCATAGGGCAGTGACAGGCACATTGTAGTGGCCGGCCACCACCTACACAGACAGGGTGACCTCAGTATGTGCTGCTGAGAGATCACTCTCACCCTGACTGTGCAGTGACCACAGCATGGCTAGGCTCCCCCATAGTGCTATCTAGTATTTCTCTCATGTGATATATATGGGTTGCCTTTTGGGGCCCTGTCACTGATTTAACTGTGTATGCTGACATCCCAGTTCTGGGTGCAGGCATCTCTACTGGGCACTAGCAGACTATTTGCATCTGGTATGTGTTGTGCTGGAGTGGCTTGCAGGGTGCAGTGGCTGATGGCTTGCACCAGGGGAATATCAGATAGTGGTGTGGTGCAGCATGCCATAATCTAGGCCTAATGTCTGTCTGCTATTGTGTTCTGGATGTGGACAGAGCTGCATTGACTGCTCTTTGGGGGGGGGTGTGTGTCCCTCAGCAGGACTGGGGTTGATGTTCCCCTCTATGTCCACCTTGCAGGGAGGTAGATGTTGTATCTTTTGATAGGAGACCCTGTTTGTCGCCCTGGGGGAGGGGGTGGTGGTGCATGGGCCCTCCTAGGGGTCCATGGGGGCTACACCTGACTGATACAGACAGAGATGTCCAAGGTGTTTCTGCAGAAACTACCTGTCTCACACTATAACACTGCTGTGGACCTGCATCATGGCCTCTTTCAGCCATGGACGTTGCTGTGGACCTGGTGCTTGGCGCCTCACTGCACCCTCAGGGTGAGCACAGTACCCGCACGCTGTGACGGTGTGTGGCTACCCTGTGCCGGTACAACACACGGTCAGTACCCCCTACCAGGCCGAGGTGCTGTGGGGGTGCACATGGTCGCTTCCCCCCTACCAGGCCGAGGTGCTGTGGGTGTGCATTCCCCATCTTGTGTTTATCTGTGGACAGCTGATTTGCATGTGCAGTGCATCATGGGTGTGACTGGCGCAATCCAACCCTGGGGGAATCCAGCGCCTGCTCACAGGCTTTGATAACCCATAGGCCATCCCACGTACATCTGTTAGCATTGTGCATAGGTGCAGGACACCCTACCGAGTCTGTCATATAAGGTACCCACACAGGTAAAAACACACATACCCACGCACGATTGTACACGCGACGCTACACACGCCCCAACGTACATTGTTACGCACACTGCGAGGGTGTGTTTCTGTATGCAGTACTCGACGTAAAGCAAAACATGCCTTCTCACGGCAGACTCGAACCCATGCTGCCCGTATCAGCTGTCACTGCAGTAACCATTGTGCTACAGCTCTGTTTGGGTCAGGTATGTATGCTAGCAACCCTACAACACATACAGGACATATACATGCCCCCACACTCACTATATAATGTGTGGGTGTGTTTACTTGCACCCCAAAAGGGAAGGGAACATAGACATGCCCCCTCACTCACTATCTAATGTGTGGGTGTGTTTGCTTGCACCCCTCCAAAACGAAACAACTAAATGCCCCCTCCCTCACTGTATCATGTACAGGATGCTACATCAGCCAGCCTTCTGCCACTGGCACCCTGCGGACTCGAACCCATACTGCCCGTATTAGCGGTCACTGCAGTAACCATTGTGCTACAGCTCTGTATTGATCATGTATATCTGAGTGGCTTCTTATGCTTAACGTGCGGTGATGCCGCTAACGTGCCATGTAACGCTCGTTACTTTAGTAACGCGCGTTAGGTGTTCCGCTGTCCCGCCCATCTCCTTATTTGGGGGTTTGTCTTATTAACGCGGATCCTAACGCGAACTGCAATAACGCAATTTAGTAAACATACCCTATAGTGTTACCAAAGCATGTGTCAACATAATAAGAACTCACCTGCTAAGAAAAGCACATAACACAGGTCTGCAAAACATTTTTTTTCGAGAGCTGTTTTCGTTATTCCACATAATCTTTTATGTTTTTTGGTGCGCTGAATCCGAAAATGACCTCCATTTTGTCATCTGGTTCAGGTATGACTTCACCTTCATCAGAGCTAGGTATCTCTTCCAAGGTAGCAGGGGGCTTGGGTACTGGTATATCTGTGCCAGGAGGGATGGGACGAATTGCCGAGTGCAGATTGGGGTATGAAATGGAATGCTTCCATTTGGAATTAAATCCTTTCACATCGCATGAACAAAAGTAACAGTCGTCACTATGGTTCTTTTGCTCTTGCCATACCATAGGAATCCCATAACGGATAGATTTTTTCTTACCCTTGAACCAGTTTCGGAGGTACTCAACACACCGTTTGCACACTTTATGAGGCGCCCAGACTTTATCTTGATCTCCAATTTTTAGTCCAAAGTATGTAAAGTATACTTTTTTCACAAAGTCTGTAATATTCTGCTGTTGCTTCAACACTGTATATTCACCACAGATGAAACAGAAACTGTCTGGCAAATTAATACACTTTTGCGGAGCCATAACATAACGGTTGAAGAATGACAAGCTAACACGAATTGCGATGAAAAAGTGTGAACAGCCTAGAACCAAGAACCTGATGATGATTCATGCACAAGTGTGGCATGCAGGAGAGAGCAGCTCTGTGTCTGTACATGAGACGTCACAGTGCTGGCCACGCCCCCCTGCACTGACTGGAGCTGCTGCTATCTGCCCTGTGTCTCCCTCCCACTGGATTCTTCAGGAAAGATTAACCACTTCTACCATTAGAAGCACGGACTTAAAACTTGCTTAGCTTATGTATATATTGCTGACCATCAGATTTACAGTGCTATTTATTTTTTTTACATAACTCGGACAACCCCTTTAAGGTTTTTTGGGCATTTTATATCTTAAATGCACTTATGTGAATTAATTAATAGTAATTTGAATTAATTAATAGTAATTTGAAAAAATTTGATAAATTTGAAGACAACTTTGCATGTTGTGGCAAATCATGACGTCTAGGAGTTTTTTCAATATTTTATTTGTTTTCAGCACACCAAAATACATGGGAATTAGATGAAAATAATCAAACGTTTTAGTCGCAGACCTGTGTAATCTGCAAATATGTTGTAGCACTCCAAAGGCACCCTTCACCACTCCTGCAATATGAATATTCCATTGTACCTGGTTATCTAACTGCATACCCAGAACCCGGACCACCACCTGAGGCTCCATTACCATCGCCGCCACCTCTGATTTCACACTCAATTCATGAGCATCCCAGCAGGGTTTTAGACTTTAGGAACACTAACAGGGTTTTAGACTTTAAGAAAGCTAACTTGGCCAATATGGGACAATATCTCAAGGAGTCATTAGCAGGACGGGAACAGCTGGGAGATGTAGAAAAGCAATGAGCAAAACTAAAAAAGGATATTTTAAGGGCAACAAACCTTTTGTTAGAAAAGTGAATAACTGTAAAAGGAAAAGGAGGCTACTATGGTTCTCAAAAGATCTAGTTGAAAATGTGAAGAAAAAGAGGGTGGCCTTCACAAGATATCACAGAGAGAGGAAGACAAGCATCTATATTTAGAAAAACTTAGAGAAGCTAGCAAAGTAGTCAGGAAAGCAAAGATACAAAAAGAAGAAGAAATAGCCAATGCAATAAAATGGGGGACAAGACATTTTTCAGATATGTTAGTGAGAGGAGGAAGAGCAAAAATGATATTGTCAGACACAAGGGTAAAGGGGATGAAAATGCAGAAGCTGATGAGGATAAAGCAGAATTACTTAACAAATATTTCTGTTCTGTGTTCACAGATGAAGGGCTAGGAGCAGGACCTCAGAAAACACCCATAAATAGGAACAAAAGTGATGGGGATCTTGAACGATTTTCAGAAGACTGTACTCATGAGGATCTAGCTAAACTAAAAGTAGACAAAGTGATGGGACCGGGCAGGATACATCCGAGAATATTGAAGGAACTTTGGGACATTATAGCAGGTCCACTGACTGACCTTTTCATTGCTTCTTTGGAATTGAGTGTGGTCCCTGAGGACTGGAGAAAGGCACATGTAGTCCCTTTACACAAAAGTGGAAGTAAAGATGAGGACTGAAAACTACAGGATGGTTAGTTTAACCTCTGTAGTGAGTAAATTATTGGAAATGCTGCTAAAAAGAGAGAACAGTGAGGCTTCTGAAGTTCAATGGATAGCAGGATCCGAGGCAGCATGGGTTTACCAGAGGCAGGTCTTGTCAGACAAATCTGATTGACTCTTTGACTGGGTAACCAAGGAGTTGGACCGAGGGAAAGCCCTAGATGTGATGTACTTAGATTTGAGTAAAGCCTTTCACTGTCATTCCGAGGGACATTAATCCCTGCTATTCGGCCCCTCTGCCAACCTGACTAACTTCCTTGCACATTGTATGGGGAGGTTAGACGAGGGCAGGAAAGGGCAATGCGGGGGAGTAGTTAGGACGGGCAGTGGGTGGTCACCAGCCCCGGACGTACAGAGCCATTTCCAATGTCAGTACTGTATGTCTGGGGCCAACGGCCTGAATGGAGAACTTATTCCACCTCTGAAATGGAATAAGGTCTGCAAGTCGGGTGGATCAAGCAGGCCCGGGACTCAAAAAAGGCAGGAGGTGGCAGATGAAATTTGCCACAGCCCAACCCTGGCCTTGGGAGGCTAGATAGGGGGGTTGGGCTACGGGGAATGAACATTTTGGTCCAGCGGCCAGGTATCGTAGCTCTTGAATGGAGCCGTGGTGCCATGGCAACCGGACGCCATGGTGCCGTGGCTGCATTCAAAAGCCCTGACTAAGTTAGCTGGGGAAGACCTGTACATGCAGGCCGACATGAATCAGGACCCTGGCCTGCACGTACAGGCTTGGATGTGATTCTGATCCCACAGAAGATTTCTAAGGAAAAAAAGGGGGACTATTGTAGCTGATATGGAAGGGCAGACTAGATAGTTGTAATACATCTTCCCAGTTGGGCCTATATAATTAATTGAAGAGCAGCAAATCACCTGGATTGGATGGTATACATCCAAGGATATTGAAAGAACTGAAATATGTGATTGCAGACCTCCTATTAGTAATGTGTGAACTATCATTAAAATAACATATAGTACCTGAAGAGTGAATAATGGCCAATAGGATCCTATTCGGCACAGATCCGTTTTATGTAAACCACGCTGATTTTTAAGAGTGTGGTATATAAGAACAATAAATAAATAAATAAAATAAATAAATTTAATGCCAATATTTAAAAAGGGTTCAAGGGGTGATCCGGGAAACTACAGACCACTGAGTCTGACATCAGTAGTAGGAAAAATGGTAGAAATTATTATAGAGAATAAAATTACTGATCATGTATATAGTCATGGCTTAATGGGAGAAGGCCAATATAGATTTAGTCATGGAAAGTCTTGTCTTATTAATCTTTTTGAAGGTGTGAATGAACAGGTAGACAAAAGTGAGCCAGTCGACATAATGTATCTAGATTTTCAGAAAGCTTTTTACAAGGTCTCTCATGAGAGACTCTTGGAGAAAATAAGGGGTATGTTTACTAAACAGCGATAACGTTGCAGCAGCACAGTTAGCACATGATACGTAACGTTATTGCGTGATAAAGTAATGTTATCACGCGATAGCATGAGGTTTCGCATGATAACGTCCCCAGCAACGTTAAGGCACACAGAGGGTGGAGTAAGTCATCTCAGAGGACGGAGAGAATGGGTCAATGGGCGGAGAGTGGGCGTGGTGAGGCTCCAGGCACACTAACGCTGTGAAATGTAGGGCAGAACATTAACGTCAGTGAAAACCTCGCGTTAGAGGCACAAGTGCAGGAGAGAGAAAGCATTTCAGTCAGCAATGTACAGCAAAGGCAGGGAGACCCAGAACAGTGATAGTAGTGATAAATGTGCAGCAACACCATAATGCTCAAGTATGAAAGGGCACTATAGTGAGGTTGCAAATGGGGTACATGGGGCCACAGGTGAGACATGCAGTGTGGCAGCTGGGGCACAGTGTGGGATAGGCAGATGCCCAGGTGACACATAGGAAGGCAGAAACGGCAAATCAGCACAACAGCAACTGACCAAGGGCACACATGTCCATGAGTGTGTGTCATAAATTGCCCCAATGGACATTAACCAGGAGGTACCCCAAAGGCCACATAACATTGGCAGGCAGTGCCGGGGGGAAGCGTGCATGTCTATGCAGGCAACCCTACCCAAGATCCCACACCATAGGCAGCCGCCTACCGGCAAATTGGATGAGCTGGGACTGCGCACCACCAGCACCACCGGCAGAAGGGCATATCAGCATAGTGGCGGAGGGGTGCTGGCGGTGGAGGGGGCAGTGGCATCTGCCCACAGCAGACCAAGGCCAAGCCCTGTTAAGGTGGGTGGTGTGCAGTCCAACAGACAGGTTCTGTCTGACGAACAGTAATGGTATCCCCAGGAAGGAACTACCTCTGTGGCAACAGTTTGGTGCAGTACACACAGTCAGTGTGTACTGGAGCAGAAGGCCACAGGTTCAGGTCCCAGCTGTGGCTCTTGCAGACCATGTCCCTATATTTTACCCTACAGAGCACATACACAATAATAATGTTCACTCCCCAGAGCAGATGTTGGCAACCCCAGTTCCGGAGGGCCAAACACCATTCAGGTTGTCAGGCTGTCCCGAATAAATATGCATGAAATGCATTTGAAGGCACTGCCCCCATTGTATGCAAATGAACCTCATGCATATTCAGTAGGGATAGCCTGACAACCTGAATACTGTCTGAACCACCAGGACTAGATTTGTGAACCTCTGCCCCAGAGCACCAGCCAACAGGGGCACAAACACCCATACCCATAGACTCCACCATCCAAAGGCTAATGAAAAAGAAGGCTGTTGTGCCCTGCGCGGAGCAGCAGATCCCACAACTAGCACCTGCATACCTTAGCAATGCTGTCATAAACATTGAAACACGTCCCATATACATCAAAAGGTAGCTATGACCAATGTCAGATAACAAATCATAAATGAAACACATCTTTCTAACAGAGATCCATCATAGCAACCTTTCTGATATATGTGGTGTGTGCCCCCACATCAATTTCTGACAGTGTTTACCACCCTAACAGTATTGAGTATCTTACCAATGCCTTCACTAAGCCCATGACTGGTGTTGCGGCCAGGGCTGCCAACCACTGCTATCTTTGTACAATGCTCAAATAGGTGTGATAATCTGTGTATGTTGATCCAGTGTTTTCTGGCTGCCCACACCCCACTGAGCCCCCAATGCTTGCACTGGTTCCACTGTTAGCCTTCCAATGTGCATAATGATGAGCAAGGTATTGTGGGTATGAGATGAGGCGGTATGTGCCCGCAGCTCTGCCAATATGACACCCATGGCGGTGGGTGGTGTACCTGATGGGCCTGGTGTTCTTGGGTGATGCCTGCTGTCCTGGCTCTCTGTGTCTTCCACAGCAACTGTGCTGCTGTGTGTACTCCCCGCTGGTGTGGTTGCCGTCCACTGCCCCATCCTCCACCCCATGCAGCACGTCATCCCCTGTGGATGCAGCAATAGTGGTGGAAGCAACCGCTGCCTGTGGAACCACTGTTGGGCCTGCAGCCTCTGGCTTGCCGACATCCTCCTCCTCCTCCGCCTCCATGGCCTGGATGTCATCTGTGGGGTGGTAGATGGTGCACAGTAGTTATGGGTTTGACCAGACCACATATGTACAGCTCCATTATTTGCTTTCGTGTTCTCATTTCATTGACATCTCATCTAATGTTCATACTGGTGGTACCAGAGTGGTTTACACAGCGAATACGTTTCAGACTGCTGATGGGAGACAGCTGCCACAAAATATACTGGACAGGAGAAAGGCAACATAACACAAGGTAGAGGCTGAGCATACAGGCATGGTGTCATAAGGGGTGGGGAGCAATAGGGGTCAAGGGGGGAGAAGGAGGAGCAAGGGGACAGGTGAGGTGGCATACAGACCAGAATAGGTGTGTATATAGGGTGGTTTTTGAGATGTTGTAGGAGGGCTCTGGTGGAAGGCAGGGGGAGGTGGGTACCAGAGCAGGGGCCTAGGAAAAGGGATAGCAGAGGAATGGGTGGAGTCATTACGTGGCTGGGACGGGGTGGGGAGGGACATGTGGTTGGGGTGTGTCCGGGTGGGGGTAGACAGCTATCCAGTACTGTACGGTTTGTGGTGGAATGCTGTGGGGGATGGGGGGCATTGGTGTATGTGGGGGCATTGGAATGTGTCTGTGGCACTGCGGTGCCTGTATACGAGCTCCCCCAGGTGGTGTGGGTGTTGGGCTAGGTGCAGTCAGTAAAGCTTTGGAAATGTGCACCCAATGTCTAGAGAGGGTGGATTGGGGATTCCTACTGTATGTTGTCAAATGACAGAGTACTATGTGTCTGATATCTGTGTGATGTGGTCATTGGCTTTTTTTTGCTACTACCTCATAATCTCAGTGTGATAGGCCATTCTATGTCACTGTTCTGGGATATGTCTCTGGACAGGTAATAGCAAACACACATCATAGCTGTTATAGGTGGAGAGTGTGGGACCTCTCCAGGTTACTGTGTGTTGGGTTAGTTGTATGGCCCTCCTGTATGTTTCCTCATGTCATATTGTGATGCATGACTGGATGCAGTTGTATGATGATTCAGTGTGACCTATATGGCAAGTAGGAATAGCAGTTGCATATGCTGCGCTAATAGGGATGAGGGTGGTAGGCCCTCCCTGTATGTATTGTCTCCTTTTCCTCTCTTGCACAGTGGAGACGGGGTGGCAATCAGCCTGGCTAATGGACTGCCCCCCCCCCCCCTGGTTCCGTACACCTGTTCTGTGCTCTACTATGTCCAGCACTGTGTCTGTCGTGCACACAGCCCCAGGTACCTGTCACAAACTCCCTGTAAGGACCTTGCCAGGTGTTGCTGGTTGTGTAGCCCCCTGTTGCCTGTGGTAGGCCACACATGTTCTCAAGACATAGGCCCACAACACCCCGTCCATGGCCAGCATGTGCTGGGCCGATAGTTGTATGTGTGCTGTATATCTCAGACCTACCTGCTTGTGGATGGGTCGTGTCCAGCGCTGCAGGCAGTCCACGCACGTAGATGGGGCCAAGCCGTTCTGCAAGCTGCTGCTCCAGGGGTGTCAGGCTGGGGACAAAGGGAGCACCCCCACCAGTGCCCATAGCATGTCGCCTCTCCGTCAACATGTGGGCACGTACACCATGCTTGATATCATTGAACCTTTTCCTTGGCTGTCCAGGTCCTTGGAAGGTCCCCTGGCCTGGGCTATGGCCTCCTGTACCTCCTCCCACACCTGTGTGCATGTGGCTACAGTGGTTCTGCAGCTCAGCTGCCCATACAGCACCTCATATCTCTCCAATACACTGGCCAGCAGGATGTGGTTCTCCTGCTGGCTGAATCTAAATGCCCTCTTCCTTTCCTTTGCTGGGACTGAGATCCACCTATGTTTGGCACTGGGTGGCCTCTCAGGCTGCTCATGGGTGGGCTGGCACAGACCCGATGGCCCTGTAAACCCTACCTCAGGCCCACCCATCCCTGCTGCCTCTGGGGACCACTGCCCAGCTGTTTCCCCCTCATCCCCTCCTGTCATGTCCTGATGCTCCATCTCCCTGCTCTCTGTGTCCTCTCCCTCCCTGTCACACATCCTCGCTTCCTCTAGTCCTTGCCTACTATCCCCTCACCTGCTCCTCGCCTCCCCTGCTCCACCTCACGCCTGCTCCTCGCCTCCCCTGCTCTCCCTGTCACCTGCTTCTCACCTCACCTCTCCTCATCTGCTGCATTCCTCACCTGCTATAAACCTGACCAAATCTTCACCTCGCCTGCTCTTCACCACACTTACACAAAACCCTCGTCGTGTGCCACGTGTACAGGCCTATTTATGCATTTTTCACAGGGCGCGGCTTTACGTGCATTGCGCATGCACTGTATGAGCGGGTCCCGTGCGCATGTGCTGTGCAGTGATCCGTGCATGATGCTCATACGTAGGCGCACGCGCACCACACGGTGCACACACATGTCGTGTGCACATGTGCCATGCCTGCACAGCGCGTATGCGTGCACATAGCCCTGCGCATGTGCACTGGTCACCTTCATAGATGTTACACACATGCGCAATGCGTGCAGACACCGCAATCATGCCGCTGCACATGCACAATGTGTGCACAGCCGTGCACCGGAAAAAAGGTAATAAACTCACAAGCATAAGTGGTACACACCAAGGGGGTTTGTGTAGGTGAGGTGCAGAGCCGGCGAGGTGAGGTATTTGTCAGGTTTACAGCAGGTGAGGGGTGCAGCAGGTGAGGTGAGGTCAGGTGAGGTCAAGTGAGGTGAGGAGCAGGCAAGGTGAGGAGCAGGCGGGGGTGGAGGAGGTGAGGTGGGGATCAGGCGTGGGGTAGAGGAGGTAAGGTGAGGGGCAGGTGGAAGGTGGTGTAGGTGAGGTGAGGGGCATGCGAGAGCAAACCCTCTGTCTCTGGTATATCTGTTTTCAGTGATGGCTGCCTTTGTGGTGGCTGCATGTGCGTTGGGGGTTGCTCAGGATGCGCGGTTGCCTAACAAGGGAGATGGTGTCCATGGTGCTGAGGCACAGGGCATGGATGCAGACCCGCTGCAACTCCGACCTGCAGCTGTGGGGGCCATGCAAGCTAGGGCTGTGCCAGCATGGCGCAGGATGCATGCCGAGCTGCGCCCTCGCCAGCCTCGCCTCTACAGGCCCAGGGCCCAGCTCCAGGACATGTGTGAGGACCAGGTCATCTCCCTATACCGTCTGGACATAGGGGCTATTAGGGAGCTCTTTGAGGATCTAAGACCTGACCTCAAGCCCCTGACTGGTCGGTCACATGCCCTACCGGGTTTGGTCAAGCTCCTGGTTGCTCTACATTTCTTTGCCTCTGGCTGTTTCCAGTCATCTGTGGTCACAGTGAGTAGCATGAGCCGGCCCACCTTCTCACGCTGTCTCCACCAGGTACTATGAACATGGTCAGCCGGGTGGGGAATTACATTGCAAGTCCCAACACTAGGCAACAGTGGGAGACCCTGAACCAGGCCTTTGAGGAGGTTGCGGGGATATCACACATGATGGGAGCTATTGATTGCACACATGTTGCCCTGGTCCCACCCAGAGACAGGGAGGCAGTGTTCCGCAACCACAAACATTACCATTCCCTGAATGTTCAAGTTGTATGTGATGCAAATATGCGTATTCTGAATGTGGTCGCTAGGTTTGCAGGGTCCACACATGACTCCTTTATCCTGCATCACTCAGCACTATTTGGACTGTTTGAGCCTGGACAATATGAGGACTGTATACTGCTGGGTGCGTATTTCTCAGCTCAGACATGCACATAATGTTCCCCTGAGTACACGAAGGGGGACATGTCTGTGTGTGCAGGGTGTCCCTAGTTGTGTCTGTGTGTCATCTGTGTGTGTGTGTGTGTTCAAAGGGGGGGGGGTACTTTCCTTCAAGGTCTTCTTTGCTACGGTGTTTTGTGTTGGTGGCACATTCACCTCTGACATTTATGGCCATTTCACATTGTGTGCTTTGTGTGTGCACAGTACAAGACATATGTATATTTCATGTATATCAACAGTGTATTGTTGTCTCGGCCATCCTTTCTGGGCAACTCAGGGAACTTTTCCTGTTTCAACTGCTGTGTGTGGTCAGTATCGTGGCTATTACATGCTTGCAAATGTGTACATCGCTACCCTTGTCCAGGGTGCATTGCCATGTGTGTGGCTGATGTATTTGCAGCTGGCGCTACTACCTTTCAGCTACAGGTGTTTGGGCATGTGTTTCTTGTGGTTACACATGCTGTTGTTTCCACACCTTACTCCTCCCCCATGTTCCCTGTCTCACACCTCTAAACGCTGCTGCATAGATGTTGTATGTCAGCATGTGCTGTCATATGTTTCTCACAGACCTGTCTGTGCTGTTGGTTTGCATGTACATGCTTGTGTGCATATGTGTGTGGATCACCTTCTGCTTTACCTTTCTACATTTTTTCTGCAGGTGATGCAGGATATGGGTGTTGTCCATGGTTGCTGACCCCTGTGCATCTGCCACGAACATGTGCAGAGAGGAGGTACAATGAGGCCCATGCCTCCAGTCGCTCAGTCATCGAGCGCACCTTTGGAATTTTGAAAAGTCGCTTCAGGTGTCTGGATAGGACTGGCGGGGCCTTACAATACAAACCCATGACTGTGGCAAAGATAATTCTGGCCTGTTGCATCCTGCACAACATTGCTCTCAGGTACGATATCCCAGTCCAAATTAATGAGGATCTGGAAGATGATCCTACATGCCGTCTTGTACGTGGCCGTGGTGACACACGTGAGGGCCCGACAGCCAGGCACCAGCTGATTGCGGAGGTCTTCTCATGTACGTACTGCATATGTTGGAAAGTACATTAGTATATATGCAAATATGTACTGCTACTACTATTGAACACATTCACCGCTTTGACCCGGTGAAAAGCGGGATATAAATACAGTTAAATAAAAATAAATAAATAAAATAAATAAATAAATAAAAATGTATAGCGGTACCAGTCATACACAATGCTACACAGACATATGGAAGACAATCCCTGCCCATCAGAGCATTCAAGATACTCAAAAACAACACAGGCGGTGTGTGTAGGGGATAACTGTGGGTGCATGGGGATCAGGTGAGACTTGATTACTTGACGTAGGTGGGTAGGCTACCTTTCGCACTAACTTGGTAGATGGTTGGAGAAGGCGGCTGACAATCAGACACAGGTAGTTTGTTCCAGCAGTAGGGTTCAGTAAGGTAAATGGGGGGTGGTGCGGGGTTAACAGTAGGAAAGCGGGACATAGGTGGGACCAGTTGCCTAGAAGTGTGGATGTCCCGATGGGGGATATACGCGCATTGATTACATAGCATACACTGATGAGCATGGACTGTCTGTTACATGTTTCTGTACAGTACTGTGTATGACTGGTAAAGCAAGGTTACTTACCTGTAACATGAGTTCTCCAGGGACAGCAGGATAAGTCAGCCACAAGTGGTGACGTCATCCGACGGAGCCGAAGACGGAAGTACTCTCACTAGCCCAGAAGGCTTTAGCCCTCTGGGCGTGACCACTAGCCCTGCCCTCGAGACCCGCCCCTAGCTGGCCAGATCTTCCCCAGCTGTAGCGAGCGGGAGCTAGGAGGCGGATCGTAGAGGAGTGCTGGCAATAACCCCCCATCCTCTTGCCGGGGAGGCGGGTGGGAAGGTGTGGCTGACTTATCCTGCTGTCCCTGGAGAACTCACGTTACAGGTAAGTAACCTTGCTTTCTCCCAGGACAGGCAGGATGAGTCAGCCACAAGTGGTGCCTCCCAAGCTAAATATGTGGCGGCAAGAGGGATCGGGGGAGCAGAAGATAGAAGACAGGGCATCAGGTGCAACAGTTGAGATATGCAACATAGCAACAGTTTAATTGTGCAACACAGCAGTGGTTTAATGTGCAACATAGTAACAATGAGAACATAGCAAGGAAGTGCAAGGCAATGTGCAACACAGCAAACAATAAACTTGCGCACACCGAAGGCGGCACCAAAGGTGCAGCAAAGTGATAACGGTGCAATAACGGTGCAATAACGGTGCAATAACGGTGCAAACACATAATGCGCATGTAGAGAACAGAGTCTGGAGGCGTTTGGCGCCGAAGGCACGTATTGGTCAGGCGGGATTCTTATGCGGCTGAGCCGTGGACAGGACCGCAAGTCCAAATGCGGGAACGCTTTGATTCGCCATGTCCAGGCAGTAGTGGCGCTGGAAGGTATGGACGGTGGCCCAAGTGGCCGCTCTGCAGATGTCCTGAATTGGTACGGATCTCAGATTAGCAATAGTGGTTGCGAGGGCTCTCAGGTGGTGGGCTCTGACACCAGAGGTGGGTGGTGCTCCCGCACGAGAGAGGCAAAGAGAGATGCAGGAGGAGATCCAGATGGATAGGGTGCGCTTGGATACAGGGCGCCCGGGCTTGTTAGGGTCGTATGAAACAAACAGTTGAGATCCCGTCCGAAGTGCGGATGTCCGCTCTAGATAGCAGCGGAGAGCTCTAACACAGTCCAGGGTGTGGAGCCGCTGTTGTTCTTGGTCCGAGTGGGGGCCAGGTAGGAAGCATGGCAACTCAATGGTTTGGTTGATGTGGAAAGCAGTTGCAACCTTCAGGACAAATTTCGGATGAGTGCGAAGGCAGGCACGGTCGTGATGGATGGTGGTGTAAGGGGGATAAGCCACGAGTGCGTGAAGCTCGCTGATCTGTCTGGCAGAGGTGATGGCAAGGAGGAATAGTGTCTTCCAGGAGACGAATTTTAGATGAGCAAGATGGAGAGGTTCGAAGGGTTCCCCGGTGAGTTGGTTAAGGACGATGTTAAGATCCCAAGGGGGAACAGGCTGAGTGATAGGGGGATGCAGGTTGAAAAGGCCCTTCATGAACCTGGTTACTAGAGGAAGTGTTGCCACCGAGGAATTTCCAATGTGCTGATGGAACGCAGCAATGGCGGACAGGTGGACTCGAACGGACTGTGACCGCAGTCCGCATGTTGAAAGTGAGGAGAGGTACTGGAGGAGCGACGGCACCGGACAAGAGAAGGGGTCGATGCTCCGCGCTTTGCACCAGAGGCTGAAGCGACGCCACTTAAGGCTGTAGGATTTACGCGTGGAAGGCCTTCGGGCCACCAGGATGACCTGTTGAACCTCGGCAGAGAGGTTAAAAGGAGATAGGGTTAGCCTCTCAGCTTCCAGGCCGTTAGCGATAGCATCTGAAGGTTCGGGTGGAGCAGCATGCCGTTGTCCTGTGAGAGCAGGTCCAGATTCTGGGGCAGGCGGATTGGTGGATCCAGAGCTAGGCGGTGCAGGAAGGGGAACCATACTTGTCTCGGCCAGTACGGGGCAATGAGGATGGCCGTGGCCCCGACCCTGATCAGGCACTGGATGGTCAGCGTGATGAGCGGGGTGGGGGGGAAGGTGTACACCAGCGGCCACTGATTCCATGCCACGTCGAAGGCGTCTGCTGCTACCCTGCGCGGGGCAGGCCTCTTGGAGCAAAAGTGCTGGCATTTGGCATTCTCTGGGGATGCGAAGAGATCGATGCTTGGCTGTCCCCACCTTGCGAAGAGCGACTTCGCCACCGTTACATGGAGAGACCATTCGTGTGGGTTTAGCTGTCGGCTGAGGCGATCGGCTATAATGTTCTCCTCCCCCGGGAGGTAGGATGCCTGGAGGCTGCACTTGTAAGAGAGGGCGGTGCGCCAGGTTTGGAGGGCCTCCTTGCAGAGCATCCTGGACCCCGTGCCCCCTTGCTTGTTTATGTAAAACATGGTAACTTGGTTGTCGGTTAGGATCTGGACAACTTTGCCTCTTATATGCTCTTGGAAGGCGACTAGTGCTAGGCGGACAGCTCTGAGTTCGAGGACATTGATGTGCAGGGCCTTTTCTGGTGTCAACCAGGAGCCTTGAGTGCGGAAACGGGTGCAGTGTGCACCCCAGCCTAGAGGGGAGGCATCCGTGGTGACAGTAATCTGATGTGCGGGTGGCTGGAGGCTCCTGCCCCGCCTCAGGTGGCGAGGGTTCGTCCACCAGCGGATTGATCTGGACACTGATGGGTTGATGGGGATCATGGTGGACAAGGGCTGAGAGTGTTGGCACCAATGTGAGCGGAGGTGCCATTGAAGAACTCGCGTGTGCAGCCTCGCAAGGGGTAGAACATGAGTGGTGGCCGCTATGTGCCCCAGGAGACAAAGAAGGGTACGTGCTGACACCCGTGAGGAGTGCAACACCTGCGAGGACAGGCGAATGATAGCGTGCATCCTGCTTAGCGGAAGGAAGGCCTTGGTGCGCGTAGTGTCGATGTAAGCTCCGATGAACTCTAGTTTCTGAACTGGTTTGAGGTGAGACTTTCGATAGTTGACTAGGAAGCCCATGGAGTTCAGAAGTGTCACCGCCCTCTTGACAGTGCTGTTGAGGTCGGCAGGAGACAAGGTGGTGAACAGCCAGTCGTCCAGGTAGGGGAAAACGACTATCCCGAGTTTGCGCAGGTGAGCTGCCGCTACTGCCACACACTTGGTGAGTACTCGTGGTGCAGTGGATAGACCGAAGGGGAGTACCTTGTACTGGTAGTGTTGTCCCGCTACCTTGAAGCGCAGAAACTTTCTGTGTTGAGGATGCATGGGGACATGGGTGTAGGCATCCTGGAGGTCGAGGGATGCCAACCACTCTTGCTTCTGAATGAGAGGGAGGATGGACGAAAGGGAGTGCATCCGAAATTTCTCCTTGACAATGCACTTGTTGAGTTTGCGCAGGTCGAGGATAGGTCGAACGCCCCCTGACTTCTTGGGAACGAGGAAGTAACTTGAGTAGAATCCTTTGTTGGAGTCGCTGGGAGGGACGGGCTCTATGGCTCTGGATAGCAGGAGTGATGCGATCTCCGAAGTCAGAGCCGGAAGGTGCTGGGAGGATGTGTTGGCAGCTGGTGGAGGGCGCTGAGGTGGGTAAGAGGCAAACTGTATTTTGTAACCCTGCTGGATGATGTTGAGCACCCACCTGTCCGTCGTTATGGTCTCCCATGAGCGCCGAAAAGCGGACAAGCGGCCTCCCATTGGTAGGTGCAAGCAGGGCGGAGAGTCAAAAATTGGGGTTGTTTTTAGCTGCTCCTGAGGTGACCTTTTTCTGAGCGCGTTCTCACTGTCTCAGTTTCTGCCGGTAGGACTGTTGGTAGGTCTGCTGCTTGTACAGTGGCTGTTGCTATTTGCGGTATGAGTTGTAGCGCTTGTAGGAAGAGGAACTGTGCGAAGGGCCTTTGCGGTAAGAGCGCGGGCGAATGGAGTTCTCTTCCAGGGTTTGAAGAGTGGTACAGCGCTCTCACATGTCATTCACCGTGTCTTTTAATTTTTCGCCGAAGAGCGAGTCGCCCGCGCAAGGGGCATCTGCAAGCTTGTCATGTGAGTCAGATCTTAGTCCTGACGCTCTGAGCCAAGATAGGCGACGTGCGGAGATGGCAGAGTCCGCAGTTCTGGCCGCTGTCTCGAAGGCGTCGTGGGCAGCCCGTCCTTGATGTTTATTGGCCTCCTCGGGATCTGCTAAGGCTAAGAGGAGAGCTGGAGGTGGCTCTGTGATGTGAGACACTGCAGTTTTAATGTTGGTGATCAGCAAGTCTTGGTAAATAGCATGTTGAAATTGATGAGCTGCTATTTTTGCGCCCAACATGGCTCCTTGGTAGACTCTTTTTGTCGTATCGTCCAGGAGTTTGTTATCCTTTCCCAGAGGAGCGTTAGCGGAGGTGTGGGGGGACTTTGAATGTTTGAGGGCAGACTCAACCACGATAGATTGATGTGGAAGATGAGTCTTGTCAAATCCAGGTGAGGGTTGAATGGCGTACTTGAGATTCAGCTTGCGAGGGCATGCCTGGTTGGAAGCTGGGGTCTGCCACATTTTGAGCAAGTTGTCCTGGAGAAGCTGGTGCACAGGAAAAGCATTGACGGTCTTGGGAACATCGACGAATTTGAGAGCGCCCTGAACTTAGTCGCGCTGGTCTGTGGCACTCAGGCAAGTGATGGATAAAGAGGAGATAACTTTGCAGACAAATTTGTAGTAGGACAAGTCCTCCGGAGAGCTTGGGGGGGTGTCGGAGGCGGAGAGGTAGTCCGAAACAGCGGAGATGGATTCTCTGTGGGGAATGGGCCCAGCTTGAGATGGGGGCTTGGCGGAGTCCGCTCGTGGAGGTGATGGGATGGATGCCAGTGTCGGCTCGGTGGCAGTAGGCATAGATTGCGCAGGCGGAGAGGTGGTAGCTGCGACACAGTGTGCTGGTTGAGGAGGTGGCATCGTGAGTTGTCTTGAGGCCAGACTGGCCAGGGAGGAAGCAAATTGTTGAATCATGTTGTTGAAAAGTTGGACAATCTCAGGGGTCTGCTGTAACAGGGCATCTGTAGCTGCAGGATCAGGGGGGTCCTGCAACAGTTCCTCCTCGTCGCCTGAAGATATAGAGTCCGCCGAAGAGGACTGGGTGGAAGGGGAGGACTCACCCTCATTGCGGTGGGATGCAGGAGTCTTGCGACTTTCCCTGCTGGATTCCCTGTCCCCGCTGTGGCTGCGGCTGCTCTCGTGGCGATGTGATCTGCGTCTTGAAGGGCTCCGGCTGGCAGTGTGTCGTTTTCTGCCCGGGTGATGCTCCCGATGCTGTCTGCTGTCTCGTTTGTGTGCAGAACTGACGCTGCGACGCTGATCCCTACTGCGGGATGATCGCTGCGTGCTCCGGTGCCTGCTCTGTGTCCTCTGCCTGCTCCGATGGCTGCTCTGTGTCCTTTGCTGGCTCCGATGTCTGTTCTGTGTCTTCTGCCGGCTCCGATGCCTGCTCCGTGACCTCTGGTAGCTGCGTTGCTTGCTCCGCGAGCGATGACTGCTCCGACGTCTGCTCCGGGACCCATGATTGTCGTGGTGCTGATGTAGGCTTAGCCTGCACTGAGGAGGAGTGCGCCGTGGATCAGGGGTCATCTGTGCCTCACTGATAGGATCCGGGTAGGAGAGGAGGGCGCTGGGACCCTGAGGAGGCACCGGAAGTGGGGCGGAGACTCGTGTGGCCGGCGGAAAGGGAACCGGAAGAGAAGCGGGTTCCAGAAGAGCAGACATGGCAGCCTCCGTGAATGGACACTTGGAAGAAGAAGCAGCATCGCGGCGGGGGGCAGAGGCCTGGGGGGGCATGTCCCTGGCCAGAGCGAGTTCGGCGGGAGTTCGAGGAGCCATTTTTGAAGCGGAGGTGGAGGGCTCGGAGGACGCTGAATCCAGGAGGGCGTGCTTACGGGATTTGAGGGCCCGTGGGGACATCTGTGCACAAGAGAGGCAATCCTGGACAGGGTGCTCCTTACCGAGGCATCTGACGCATAGTTGATGGGAGTCCGCGTTGGCCATCTTCCTGGAGCACCCCGAACATTTTTTAAAACCGGGTTTCTTCATTCTGAGGTGAGTAAAGTTGCTGTTGGTGTGGAGAGTAGAAAACATGTCTTGCTGGCAAGCGGAAGACAGACACTGTGTATGACTGGTAACAATATATACATGCTCAGTTGTATTGGTATTAGTAGGAGCTGATATACGGGAGGAAAGGTACAGAGTACACACACAGTTACTGCATCATTAGCTCAGTGGGGTAACCTACAACTGGATGCAGAAACGGATTGTGAGTCAGTGAGGTGAATTGACAGGAGCAGTATTATGGCCATGATGACGCCGGCAGATGATGAGCCATGCAGTGGAGTGTTGGTTAGATTGAGGCAGACACAGATGATTTAAGGAGATACCAGCAAGGTGTAAGTTACAGTAAACAAGACCGGAGGTGACTAAGAGGCGCATTCACGTTTTAGTTGTGTGTTCATGTAGGATGGGGGTGATTTTGCTATTGTTATCTAAAATGACACCTCAGGTCTTAGCTACATGATACGTATGTGTGGGGGAGGAGAGAAAGGAGTCACAGACAACCCCTACATTACGTACCAAAGTGAAGCAATGTGTCGCAACCTACAAACAGATACTTAGTATGGGGGCAGGGTTTCGGGAGAGAGATAAGATGTTGAGTCGTGGCCATGTTCAGTTTCAGGCAGCAGGGAGACATCAAGCCAGCATTGTCAGACATGCAAACAGAGCTCGGGGTCTGGATTGCCAGAGAGTGTTGAGGGATGGTGAGATATATTTGGCACTCATCAGCATACAGTTGGTACTGAACGGCAGGGGAACAGATAGCCACAACAACGCATCTGGTATAGAGATTTACAAGAGGCAGACACAGGACATATCCCTGTGTTCCAGCAACTGGGAGAAGGGATGCAGGGGAGGTGGGCCCAACAAAACACACACTGAAGGTGTGATGGGTGAGATATGAGGGGCAGGAGGTTAGTACAGAGGCATTATGGACATACTAGGACAGTATATCAAGGTGACGGTTGTGGTCAGCAGTGTCTGAGGCAGCAGAGAGGTGATGAAAGGGGGCGTATGGAGTACAGGCCCTTTAATTTTAACATTAACACGTCAGTGGAGACTTTGGCAGGGGCAATTCAGTACAGTGTAATGGACAAAAGCCATACTGTAATGGATTTGGGGTGCATGAGGGGTGATGATGTGATGGTGCTGTGTGTGTTGCACAACTCCAACATGACATATGTATGTTTCTTGTGTGTTTATCCATGGGCAGGATATGTTTTGTGACCTTCCTGATGCTGTGGTGCAATGGCAGCTGTCTGTACCCCACTCAATGTGCAGGAGACTGGGGTAGGTGGACATACAGGTAAATGGTATGTGGGGACAATCAGCTACAGCTCATGTCTGAGGTTATCTGTCCAATGCACATATGTTGTGGTTCACCTCTTTGGCCTGCACCCCCATACCCCATATGTTAATGTTCTCACACGCATGCACATGTGTTCCTGCCCAGTTCATTTGCTCCAGCACTGTTTCGGGGACACATCCAAGAGAGCTGCGTGTGTCCACACGACCTAGGTGTTCTGGTGGTGGGCCGCACGTACACCCTTCTGTGACATTGTAGCATCAGCCTGTGTGGGTGTGGGTGTGTTTTAGTGTGGGTGTGTAATGCTACATTGTGCATACAGTTTTCATGATCCTGTGGTGGATGGTGTTTTTACACCTGTGGAGGGTTGGTGACTCTGCTATCTGTAACCTACTGCTGTTGACCTTGTATACATTTTGCGCATCTGTTTTATGTTGTGAACTGACCTATCTCTTGTGTCCATCACCATTTCTGTATCACAGATGACACCCTAATTTGGACATGCGCCAACGGCAGCTGGAGATGGGGAGATGGTGATTCTACACATTTTTCAGACATCTTCTGTATTCACTGTGACGTCCTGTGGCCTTTGCCTGCCTCAGACAGTCCCTAGCAAATACTTGCTGCAGACAGACTGTATGTTGCATCTTGGATCTTTTGGGACTGACATCAGCCTTTATATGTTTGCATTTTGCTGTTTTTTTTGTGGAGTTTTCCTGTGGAGTCTCTATGCACCAACGCTGATGGACATGGGGTGGAGCTGTGAGACACCTGTGTAACATGTGCATGGACATGACCATATCCATAGGACACCCTCGTGTATGGTTCAATTTCCACATTTCCCCAACATGCACTGTGTTTTGTGTTGTGTTAATGTAATGTCTGCATGTCTGACGTTTCATTCTATACATATTGATGTCTGCCTACCTGCAATGTCCCCTGATGTTCTGTGCAGCATACCATGACAGTGTTTCTCCTTCTTCTAATACAGGGCAGAGCACACACACTGCACATCGACTACACTGCATCTGCAGGCACCATCACCCACGTGTCGGAGAACACACCAAGAGCATGCAGCTATCCCTGGGAGATGGTGCCATAGGATGGCTGACCTCTGCGAGTGGCCCACATGCCTATGATGGACATTATTGTTGGATGGCTACTTTGAGCATAACAGGCCTGTGCTACACAACGTTGCTACCGTGCTCTGGCTGGGTGTGGTGTTCATCGCAGGAGACATACATGACCTTTTGCGTGCTGTGGCAGATTGAGATTCACACTTGCCTATACATGCCCAGGGATTCACGGACAGTCTTAACGGGACATGTTGGTTTGCAGACGCTATTTACACTATAGACACTGTGTACTGGCCCCTACGTGTGCATCAGGGACTGACATACTCGTTGTATGTTGTGCATCCATCTGACATTGTGTTAGTGTATGTTGGCTATGTGTGTGACCTGCACCGCAGGATATCCTCATCTGTTTAGTTCACTAGGAGCATACAACCATGCATGTGGCACAGGGGTAACATTGTATAGGTCCTCTTGTATTTGTGGGGCTACCCTGCACTTGGACATGACACAGTATTTACCACCACACCACTTTGATGCGCGCCAACATCTTCGGTTGATGTTTGCCCTCATCATGTGTGTTACAGTGCATGTGGGGCATCACTGTGTCATTGTTCAACGTACACGGTGCATGTGCATGTGACTGAATATCTTGGTACACCAGAGCATGTGGCAGAGTGGCTTCTGTGTGGGTTTCTGGCCCATGTTTGACCTACCTTTCAACCTCTATGTACAGGTTAGTGTGTTTGGTTAATGTACAGACTTGCCGCACTACATTGATTTACAGACATAGCATTGCATATCTGCACAGTCCTATTTGTTTCCTGACATTCCGGGACTCATGCTGTCCAGGTAAAAAGGGGACTGTTGTAGTTGTTGATATGGAAGGACAGACTAGATAGGCCATGTGGTCTTTTTCTGTCATCATATTTCTATATTTCTATGTTTCTATGTCTCCACCAGTAACTTAGCAGTGTGGCAGTGTGGGTGTCCATTTTCATCCTTCATTGGTGCATTCCATGTGCTGTGCCATATGTGTATGCATACTGTATCCACACCACCCATTGCAGCAGACCTTCTGCATAGTGCTATCTCTGGATGTGTGTGAGTTTGCGGTTTGTTTATTCTCTGGGATCATGTTCCTCTTGCACCTGTTATGATATCCTCATTTTGCATTTGCACAGTGTTTTTGTGGAAGTTTGTGGCACGTTATTTGCTATATGATGCATTATGTGACAGCTGTGACATATATATATATATATGTATGTGTGTGTGCAGTTGTAGACATTTTGCTACGTATGCTTTTTCAGGTTTGTGCCACCTGTATTGACAGGCAGATATGTTTTGGTGAAATATTCATGACTGGTGTGTGTTGAGCCGTCATCATGCACCATCTATGGTCTACATGCACACATAAGTGAAATAGGCATTTGGGGCATGCAGCAGCATGTGGGAGGTGGAGGGCTACTGCATAGTACACACCATGTACCTACTGCATATTATCTGTACTGCTCATCATCTGTAGACGGGCCAGTGACTTTTACGCGACATGTGGGTTGCTGGTCTACTCAATGTGGTTTCAGTTTATTCACTGTAAAACAACTAGCTTCATATCATGACAGGCGGTATATACGATATGTCTAGTAAATTGCAAAAATAAAATATGTGTTTAATGCACATTTGTCTCTGCTGCTGCTTCAACACACTGATACACGTATTTATTGATTTCCTGGTGATGTACATGGCCCACCTGTGCTCACATCCTTGTACAGTGGCAGCTGTGTATGTGGCAGCCATCTGCCACGTCAGGGTGTTATGGGTTCCCATACACACATTCCCTTTTAGGGAACATATTTGCATGGCCCCTGTAGTGGTTGTTTGGGATAGTGTTTACAGGTGTGTGTGTTAGAGCATCACAGGTTGCAGGTTTGATTCCCACATGATTTTCTTTTTTCCTTGTGTTGTGCTAACCTGACCATGAGCTGGCTGCAGCTTCGTCAGCTGTCCTTTACACCCTTCAATCTCTTCACTGTAAACCACAGTGTGCCCTCTATGCAGCCTATCTGCCGCATATTAGCTATTACATATGCCTGTTCCTTTGTACTGTCCTTGTGGCCAGTATGCTTGGGTGACTGTTATTGCTGTTGGTGAGCTGATATGTCCCAGCTTCTGTTTGCAGATTCAATTCTCACATGCTGCTTTTCAGTTCTATTCCCCATTTTTCCCTGCTACGCAGAGCATCCCCTGCCGCCCTTTGGGTTCCTTTTCTTTGCTCTTTTGCATGCTGTCTCCACTGCATAACATTTCATTGTGTGTGTGCATGTGTGTATATGTGGCTCTCGTCCCAATTGCAGACTGTGATATGAGCTGTACACAGCTGTTCTGCATGTGCATTACATCATTGTTACTGTTAGGATTGCCTTATCCTGGCACACAACAGGCTTTTTGTGTGGTGCCGTGCAGTGTTGTTGTATGCAGCCTTTGCTCTTTAATACATGTTGGTGGTGTCTGTGTACCAGTTTGTGCATTCACTTTTGTGCTAGTGGTCATGGGTTCAATCCCACAGTAGGCCTCCTTTAGTAAGAATGTCCAGGACAACTCCCTTTTGTGGCTGTAACAGGCAGACATATTTCAGAGATCAGTGTTTCAACCACAAACCACCCTCAACTCTGGCTGACCTAAGGTGCCCTGTACAGTGCCTTGGCGGTGCTTTTACCCTGTCCCAGTAAGCACAGCAGAATGTTTGTGTGGTGACCTGCAGTTGTTGTGTAGCCAGCCATTGCTATGATTGATGTCATAGAAGCATAGCACAGTGGTTAGTACACTGACTTCCCAGCTAGTGGTCATGGGTTTGATTCCTGTGTGTTCTCCTTTTTTTTATGCCTGTCCTACACAACTATTTTTCCTTCCTGTAACAGTCATATCTGTGCAGATGTGTGTGCCGACACATTATAGCCTCATCACAGTTGCCAACCATCCTTCTGTGCGTCTATCTGTGTCTGCCAGCTGTGTGGCGTCCTGCCCTAATGTGTGGACTACTACCCCATGTCCTGTGCTGGGACCCTTTTCTGCATAGCAGCTCTTCATAATTGCCTCTCGTGTGTCTGCTCTGCATGGCACTGCTACTCCTCTGTCATCTTGTTATCCTGCCACCTCTACCTGCTCTGGTGGACATGTAATCCCATCCTCTGCCACACACTGTCATTTTTGCACTTTACATCACTATCACCCTATGCATCAGTACAGCTGCCTCCGATATGTTTGTCCACTTTACCAGCTGCCACATGAGCTGCACGCAGATTTGTCAGGTCCATTAGCTCCACCATGGGCTTCCTTCCATAATTTGTTGATTGGCTTTCCTTGGTGCTCTGTGCAGTGGTAGGGTTACATCTGTTTTTGCCCCATACATTTTGTGCTTTTCAACTTGGGCCACCTTACTGCCATTGGCCACCTTTTCATGGGTCACCTTAACCTCCTTTGGTCATCTTTAGCTGCACCTTAGGTTGCACAAGCTAATGGGGTGCCTTATATAATGCCTTGGAGGGTGGCAAACTACAGCGCCTCATAGGGCGCCTTAGGGTGGGTGCCCTAAAATGCACATTAGGTTACTGCACTGCAGCAAGAGTTTTTCGATTGGCAGCACAAATTGTTCAGATGTGTCTGTTGCATGCATTAAAAGTAATTGTCTCAGACTACCATATTTTATGAACCCAGAGGAATCAAAATCATGACTTCTGTCTTGGCAAGCATTGTATCAACCAGTGTACTACTCCTCTGTAGCTGATATCACAGGGTTCTACGTAATTAGGCTTATGGCGCGCTAACGTGCCATACCGCACACTATCGCATGATAACGGCCAAGGCGCCCTCTATCGCGTGATATCCAGTTTTTCTTGACTTAACGCCGGAACGCCCACTTCCTTATATGTGATTCTTCACGTTAACGCTGCAACTAGCACCGGTAACATTAGGACGGTTTAGTAAACATCCCCCTAAAAGTCATGGGATTGGAGGCAGTGTAGTAATGTGGATCAGGAACTGGTTAAAAGATAGAAAGCAGAGAGTAGGACTAAATGGCCAATTTTCTCAATGGGGAAAAAGCAAATAATGGAGTACTGCAGGGATCGCTGCTGGGTCCACTGCTTTTTAATATATGCATAAATGACCTGGAAATGGGAATAATGAGTGAGGTGATCAAATTTGCAGATGACACAAAATTATTCAAAGTTGTTAAAACCTAAGAGGATTATAAAAAATTGCAATAGGACCTTGATAAACTGGAAGACTGCGCATCCAAATGACAGATGAAATTTAACGTGGACAAGTGCAAAGTTATGCACCTAGGAAAGAACAACCCAAATATTACACATTGCAAGGTATCACCTTAGAAACCACCACTCGGGTAAAAGCTTTAAGCATCATCATGGATAATACATTGAAACTCCCTGCTCAGTGTGCAGAGGCAGCCAAGAAAACAAATAGAATGCTAGGAATCAGTAGGAAAGGAATGGAGAATAAAACAAAGGATATTATAATGCTTCTGTATTATTCCATGTTGCGACTACACCTTGAATATTGTGTGCAATTCCGGTGACTGTATCTAAAAAGGATATAGCAGAATTAGAAAATGTACAGAGAAAAGCCACCAAAATGGAAAATGGGAAGGAAAGCATAAAAGGTTAGGGCTCTTCAACCTGGAAAAGAGATGGCTGAGGGGAGATATGATAGAGGTCTATAAATTAATGAATAGAATGGAACAGGTTAACGTAGACTGGTTGTTTATGCCATCAAAAAGTAGAAAGATTAGAGGACATGCAATGAAGCAATAATGTAACCCATTTAATACTAATAAGAGAAAATATATATATTTTTTATTGAATACATAATCAAACTCTGGAATTCGTTACCAGAGGATCTATTAAAAGCTGTTAGTGTAGCTGGGTTTAAAAAAGTTTGGAGAAGTTCCTGGAGGAAAGGTCCATAAACAATTATTAAAGAAAACCCAGGAAATCCACTGCTTACCCCAAGATGAGCATTGTGGAACCTGTGTGCCTTTTTGGGACCCTGACAGGTACTTGTGACCTTGATTGGCCACTGTTGGAAACAGGATACTGGGCTTGATGGATCTTGGTCTGACCCAGTATGGCATTTCTTATGTTCTTATGTGGTCATTTTCTTCTGTCATGTTTCTATGTTTCAAGGAATTCCAGTCGTTACCTATTTTTCATCTGAGTACTGACATTCCACAACACCCTTTGAGTATGATTCCTTAAAAAAGAATTTAGCCAAGACAAAGCCATACCATGAATACTCATGCCTTCTAGTCTAATTAACAAAAAATCCTGAGGCACAGTGTCATATGCTGCCAATAGATCCATAGATGGGCGCGTTTTTCATCTGAACAGCTTGAGACAGGGCCTCTTGTAGGCTCGAAACATGCATGTCGCTGTGTTCGTTTTTGCTGCCCAGCTTGCCCATCTCTCAGATAAGTGGTTTTCACTATGATTAATTTTGTAAGCACTTTATGCTAATTAAAAAATTTGAAAAAACGGTTACTGCCGACACAGAGTGGAGAGTTCTTCCCCTCTCTATCTCAGGTCGGCGGTTTCCGACAGAAATGATTTTGTGATATTTGGGTGCTATTTTGAGTAGTTTTAGTTTTTCATCCAGGTAACATTTTGTTTTGACTTTTTTGAATGGGATTGGTCTGTGTCATCACAGTATTCACTTGTTTGGGTTTTTTTTACTTTTGCCAATAGATCCAAGGCAGTGATTGTACATAATCCAGCCTTTTATCCAATATTAATATAGCAGAATCTAATATCATCATAAGTGTCAGAAAGGGGTGGCCCACATGAGCCCTGGCCCCACCAAAAATTGCAGCTGGCAAGCAGCAGGCTTTTCATGAGGATGCCATTTCCCATAAGCAGAGAAAGAAAAAAGTCACGATCATGGCAAAGAACGTTCCTGTCTGCCCTCGGGAAATTGGACCCCGTGGGCAGAACAGGAATGGTCTTCACCATGAATGTGAATTTTCTGCTTCTTCAGCCTGTGAGGGATGGGATCTCTGTGGGAAGCCTGCTGCCTGCCGGCTGTGATCATAGTGGCAGCAAGCTGCCCGTCGGGACCCCATACCCCACTGGCAGAAGAAGAAAAGTCGCAATCACTGCAAAGACCCTTCTTGTCTGCCCACAGACAATTGGATCCCCACAGGCAGAATAGGTAGGGTCTCTGCCCGTGGGGCTAAGCTTGGGGAGGAGTTAGGGCAGAGCTTGGGGTGGTGCTTGTGCACCCCCAAAGAAAAAGATCTTCCACTGCCCCTGAATATCACCAAGAGCACCATTTCTGTAATGTGATGTGTACAAAATCTAGATTGTGAAAGAGACAAAATTCTCTTCTCTTTCACAAACTCTCCCAACTGATTAAACATCACTCGCTCAATGATCTTCCCTAAAAAAAGGCAACAAGGATACTGGATGGAAATTAAATTGATCTTTAGCATTTCCCTTTAATATGGACTAAATAATCACTCTCTCTAAAATACATGGTAAATGACCCAATGACCCAATTCTAAGGACCCAGTCACTAGTAGTAAGCCATCTGAAGGAAGTGGATCATTGCTACATGTTACTGGCCACATTTGGGATAGTTTATAACTATATATGACTGCATTAATTGGCTTCTACTTCTCTAAAATCTGAAGAGCCTCCATTATTCAGTTACTCCCCTATTTCCTCCTCTTCCTGTGAACCTAAAAAGCCAAATATCATTTTCTATTATTTCTGCTCAAAAAAGTTAGTGAAATCATCACATGTCAAATTAGACAACTCTTCCTTAGTCATCTTTATTTTCAACTCTGCCAAACAACTCATGCATGCAATTACCTGTCATTTCCAATCTTCCACCAATATACATATGCTTTACCTGACACATTTTCCTCTTATATTTCTTCATCTTCTCTGAACATAGCTCATAGCCTCGTTGTTTTTGTAATTTGTATCATCATCTAATACTTGATGCTTTAATAATCTCTGTTCTTCATTAAACCAGGACTCCAAATTTTCATGGGCCCAATATTCAGTTGGACAGGCTATGCACCATTATGACACATAGCCATGCCTGCCAATCCTTAACCCCAGATATTCAATGCCAGGGTCATATGCAGCCCTGGCACTGAATATCCGGGGATCACCGCACATGCATGAAGCCACAGTATCTAACTGGGCAGCAATGATATTGCATGCTGCCCAGTTAGCTCCTGAGCCTAAAAGATAGGCAAAGCTTTTCCTTGCATATCTTAGGCTCAGGTCACTAACTGGGCAGTATGCAATATCACTGCTCCCCTGTTACCCATTGTCTTGGCCTCTGCTCCTCCCCTGAATACCCCCAACATGCCCCAATGCTAAGCGGTTAGCATTGGGGTAAGGGCCAAAATCGAGGATATTCAGTGGCACTAACCATGTTAGTGTTGTTGAATATCCCTCTCAGCGGCAGTTTCATGGTTTACAGGACTGTAAATTGTGCAACTACCGTTCGAATATCGGGCCTCACATGCCTGTTTCAATGCCCAAGCATCATATAATTAATTCAATCACATATTCTACATCTGAACAGAATCCTCCAACTGTAAGTCCACATACTCTAGCAGCTCCACTGACTGACCTTTTCAATGCCTCGTTGGAGTCGGGAGTGGTGCCAAAGGACTGGAGAGAGGCTCATGTGGTGCCTTTACACAAAAGCGGAAGTAAGGATGTGATTGAAAACTACAGGCCGGTTAGTTTAACTTCGGTGGTAAGTAAATTATTGGAAACGCTGCTGAAAGAGAAAATAGTGAAGTTTCTGGAGTCCAGCGGATTACAGGATCAAAGGCAGCATGGATTCACCAGAGGCAGATCTTGTCAGACAAATCTGATTGATTTCTTTGACTGGGTGACCAGGGAGTTGGACCGAGGGAGAGCCCTAGATGTGGTGTATTTAGATTTCAGTAAAGCCTTTGACACTGTTCCTCACAGGCGACTTATAAACAAACTGAGCACCCTAGGGATAGACCCTAAAGTTACTGCTTTGGTTAAAAATTGGTTGGGTGGGAGGCGACAAAGAGTACAAGTAAATGGAGCTCACTCTGAGGAGAAGGATGTTATCAGTGGTGTGCCCCAGGGATCTGTCCTTGGTCCGATTCTTTCTAACATCTTTGTTAGTGATATAGCAGAAGGGCTTTCAGGTAAGGTTTGCCTCTTTGCGGATGATACCAAAATCTGCAATAGAGTAGACACCCAGGAAGGGGTAGATAACATGAGGAGGGATCTAGCTACGCTTGAAGAATGGTCTAGAATTTGACAGCTGGGATTTAATGTTAAAAAAATGTAAGGTCATGCATTTGGGCTGCAGCAATCCAAGGAAGCAATATAGTATAGGGGATGAAGTACTTTTGTCCACTAAAGAAGAGCGGGACCTAGGCGTGGTTGTGTCTGATGATCTTAAAGTAGCTAAACAGGTAGAAAAGACAACGGCAAAAGCTAGAAGGATGCTTGGGTGCATACGGAGAGGAATGGCTAGCAGAAAAAAGGAGGTGATAATGCCTCTGTATAAGTCTTTGGTGCGACCTCATTTGGAGTATAATGTGCAATTCTTGAGACCGCACCTTCAAAAGGATGTGAACAGGATGGAGTTGGTGCAGAGGGTGGCTACTAAAATGATTAGTGGTCTTCATTATAAAGCATATGAGGACAGACTGAAGGATCTTAATATGTACACCTTAGAGGAAAGGCGGGATAGAGGTGATATGATTGAGATGTTTAAATACCTCCATGGCATAAATGTTCAGGGAGAGAGCCTCTTTCAATTGAAAGCAAGTTCTGCTATGAGGGGACATGGGATGAGGATGAAGGGAGATAGATTCAGGAGTGATATGTGGAAATATTTCTTTACGGAAGGAGTAGTGGATCCGTGGAATAGTCTCCCAGTGGAGGTGGTAGAGATGAGGACAGTAACTAAATTCAAAAAAGCATGGGACAAACATAGAGGATCTCTAAAGGTAAAAAGGGGACTGTTGTAGTTGTTATGGAAGGACAGACTAGATAGGCCATGTGGTCTTTTTCTGTCATCATATTTCTATGTTTCTATGTTTCTATGTTTCTACTCCTTAGCAATCTCACCCATCGCCTCCAGTAATTCTCACTCCCTTTTCGTATTCATCCATCCTTTTACAATTTTTTGTTTCTGTAACATCTTGCTTTTCCTTACATCATAGATCTATCCAGGTAACTGTCTCAGTTTTTCATACCAACACAGAAAGGGTTGAGAATACCAAATCCAATGACCAGCTGTGTGAGTGCCTGTTTCCTCCCATTACTTCAGACGTACTGAAAGTCCCGTATCATATCTAAAAATTCCTTCTCCTCTTTTACAAACTATGCTTCCACACATTTTAAAATCACACACTATTAATAATGCTTGATAGCAAACATTTAAATGATGTGATATACATAATCAACTAAACAAAGCAGATGATAACCAGTATGTGTTGACACTCCCTTCTACCAACCGATACTAAAAAACATCTCACGTCCACAAACAATCAGGTCTCACAAACTGTAATACCCTCCCTCTCCCTTTTGCCCTAGACTTTATTGCCAAAAAGAAAACCCAGGTAGGCAGCATGATACTAATACCACATCATCACCCAATTTAGTCCAGGTCTCAGTCAACATAACATATCATCCTGCACCAGTGGTGCCTTCTGTAATAAAGATCTTACATTTATCAACCCTAACTGCAACCCCTCCTTTTCCCTCTCACTCCATTCACCATAAGCTGCAGATGACAAGTTTGCTCCTCGCATAACAACCTCCTCTCTCCCTTCCCTCTCCTTCCCCACACAACTTTACTCTGACATCCCATCCCAGCCATTACCCCTCTACATCCATTCAAAACTAATACAAAACAAACACCCACTTCCAACATACCCTCACAATCACCACTAAATGTACCAAATCAATTCACACCGGTACCATAACTCATTAAAAATTAGAAAACATTTCAAACAAAGTTTCCCTATATTCATGACCCACCCATGGCACACACTAAGAGCCCTATATTAACCACTCTAGAGATATATCACCAATCACCACACAAAACACTCTAGAAAAACACATAATCCACACCTCGAGGTACTAACAACCACCATACAGCTTGAAGTTAAACTACTCAGGAGAAAAAATCTCAGAAATGAAAGTATCCCTCTAACTGGCAGTTGCCCACCATAAGGGGAAGGTCTATAATCCCATCAGTGATCTAAAAACTCCTCATCAGACAACATCAAATTTAATTACTATCAAATAGCTAAGCTTAGCTTCTTCAACTTATCCAAATCATTTTATAATTCTTAAAAGAATCATTATTTATTTATTTATTTTATTTACATTCTCTTATATACTGCGCTATTCTGCATCAGTGCGGTTTACATTGAACAAACTGAAATTACATTGAACAGGGCATTATAACTTGGAGATAACTATTTTACAGGAAACATGGGCTATGGAGGGTTAAGTGGCTTGCCCAAGACCACAAGGAGCACCTGTGGGACTAGAAACCCCAGTCCTTCCGGCCCAAGGTTGCTGTCCTCTAGATATATGTACATATGTACATACGAATAGATCCAATAATGTAACTTATATAGCTTATACAACTCAAAATGCTCAAATCAACATATCCCACTGTCAATATCTAGAACAGAAAGGGATAAAATGAGTCATCTAAGCAGCATCAACAGCTTCAAGCTTAACAAAAGCACATTGTCAATGGTGCTTTAGTCCCTCAAAGAATTTATCAATCATGCCCGACAAAAATCCTTGTTTCACCAACCGGCTTTATTGAGGGCAGTCAACATAACTCTCCTCAATTGACCTCCTAATACTAACCACCCACAGATTCTACCTAACTTAAAAGAAGGCATCTGACCAATGGAGAAGACACATCAATCACATCCTCCTGCAGCCACACAAATCGTCCAAATGACATATAAGACCTGAAAGGGACTACCACTATCAGCCCCATCAAAACCCTATGAGACCATACGGTTCTAAAGATTTTTAATCGATATATCCACTTCTGCTCTTTTTGTAGCAACAATTTGCCCTGATCTCCATTCCTTATGGTCTCAACTACACAGTCGATAATCATACAATGAATCTCCTAAAAAGAGTGATGAAATTCCTGAAAATGCATAACTAAAGGGGCGTCTACCTTACATTAAGTTAAATTATATTTGTGTTCAGAAAGCCTGACATGCAACTGTCACATGGTTTTTCCCTATATATATCTGCTGACACGGACAATATAGTAAATATACTACATAAATAGAAATACATGTGGTAGTAAAGCACATCTCATAAACCCAACCATTCATGGTAAATGAAGTTCCCACATCAATTAGGGCACATTATGAGCATTTACCACAGTACTGATGTCCTTCATGTACATCCATAGAAGGCTGCCTGATCACAGCTGGGCACAATAAATCTCTGACGTTATAACCTCTGCTGAATGCCATACGAGGTTCCACTTTTTACAGCACTGGATGGGCTTGAAACACCAACCAATGCTTCCGCACTATAGCAGCGATCCATGATGACAATTTAGAGTGCTGTAGAACACATGTAGCTCTATCAATCAATCATTCATTGGAGCCAAGTCTTTCATAGGGGAAAGCAACCAATCTCGATGATTAAATCGAGCTCATCGATATGCTATATTCAAAACTCCCTCTGGGTATCCACGTGACTTAAACCTCTCCAGCATCATCTTTGCTTGCCTACAATATTCCTCATCCACGGAACAAATTCTATGACATCATAGTAATTATTGAAATGGCAAACTGTTCTTTAGGTGCACTGGATGGTAACTATTATATTGAAACAACAAGATGTGATCGGTAGACTTGGTGTACAATGTAGTTTGAAAACAGTCCATATCCTTCTGCACCAAAACATCCAAACAGGAAACTCCATCATTATCACAGAGCATCTCAAATGAATGGCAGCTTTGCAAGAATTTAGGTAATCAACAAATTATTGCAAACGTTCATAACTACTGCTCCATAATAAGAATACCTCATCAAAAAATCTCCATCAACAGATGACATGCTGCATAAAAGGGCAAGCATATACCCATTGTTTTTCAAACATTTCCATATAGAGATTGGTTAGAGAAGGGGCAAACATTGCCCCCATAGCTGTCCTCGAGATCTGTTGCAAGTGTACACAGTAAGAGCCACCAGGCAGTGGCCCATATATCAGCTGTGTTGTAATTGTGTTTTAATAGTGCTGTTCCACGGTCCTCTAATGATGACAATTCTGGGTGGGGGTGGAATCAGGGAAGCTGATGACCATTGCTTGCTATCACCACAACAGGCACACTGTTCTGGGTCTCTGACAGCAGGAAAGGAAACTCCAGTGATGATTTCAGGCAAGTGAATTTGATTCCAACAATCCTTGCTGCCTGGCCTAGTTTTAATAGGGCTGCAGCCTTACTCTTCATCAATTTGACATTAATAATCCTGGCTTGGAGAGATGAGTAGGGATAATGGGCAATGGTAAAATTATCAATAAATAGACATTCTTGATGGTACACAAGATCCTGATTAGCTTTTCATCACCTGTATCTCTTTCTAGAAAAACCCTTCTCACATCTGCCCTTACCTTACACAGCTGAGAAGACTTACCTTAACTGGTAAAACCTAGAGATAATTTATAAAACACACTCTAAATGCAATCATCCAAATGCAGGAAAACAAGTACAGGAAAAAACTCACAGTCCTATAAGAATCTATGCACCCAGAGAATAATTGGAATACCCCCTTTGGAAATGTCCTCTTGACAAAATTCCGTCAATGCAGTTGTCCGTTCTATAATTCAGTTCTCAGGATAGCATAGTAGGTCAAGGACACCATCATCATAAATGTAAAACTGGATCCATCCTCTTTAAAATAGCAATTCCATATCATCTTGCTAGACCAGTCTAGACAAGTGAGTTGGTTTCTTCTACCAGCAGATTGGTGGAGACAAAGGACCAATGAAACACCCAAGTTTCAGGGACATCACTTCTGTGACCTTTATCTGCCTCAGTCATCAGAAGACTCTTCAGTATTTCTTTGTCTCAGCAGATGGTGGATGGATGTTCTTCTATCTATAGAAAATCTGAGGACTGAGAGGAAAAGAGATTGATTAAAAGCTTGTGAACAACCACCTTAAGCTGTAAAAAGGTGTCTCTCTCACTTGAGTATGACGTGGGAGGCTCCATTAGACTGTGGTCTTTTTGGTAGCCACAGAAGGAGGGAAAATTGGTTTGGCTCCATGTCCTTATCATAAGGACCTGTTGAGCAGTCACAAGTTAGAAGGACTTGGAAGAATCTTGAAGAGTACAGCAGCTTCACATAACCTCAGCGCCCCCTCCCTCCTCCTCCTTTCCCCCCTGTTCTCTCCTGAAGATTGCAGAAGGCTCACAGAGGGATCTGCCTGCCAGCCACCTTTCACACAGTGCTGCTAAAATAAACCCAGCCAGTGAAGCAGTTTCAGGGGAATAGAGCTGAGCCTGGCACTGATCTTATGCCTGGGGCTCTCAGGGGAAGCGCACCAAGGCTTGACTTTGTCATTGTCCCTTTTGGGGGCTCCCATTTGGCTCAACTGACCTTTAAGGGGACATTCCTGTTTGGAACTGATTTGGAGAATCTGGTGAAGGACCTAGTTGAGACAAATTCTTACCCCTTCTCAGAAGACAGGGTCAGAGGGCTTGTGAAGCGGGCCAGTGCCCCTTTCTCGTCAGCCTCTGCCCAGCCACTGAGGGCGCACTGGCTGGATTCCCAGGAGTCTCAGGACTATCATAACTACTGCCCTGGAAACCCTGTCTGCTTCAGGGCCTCAGGTTCATTCTCAGTCCTTTCAAGGAACATGTAGACCCAGGGACTTGGCCCCATCCAGAGAAGGACCCTCATGGGCCACACAATGAAGGTTTGGGGTCCAAGGGGAATTTTTTACTTCTCTAGATCTGGCCAAGATGTATTTTCATATCCTGATCCAGGTGAATCAGGTGAAGAATCTGCATTTTTGCCATGCTTAGCTCTCACTAACAGTTTGCTGCACTTCCTTTTGGGCTCTCTACTGCCCAAGGACGTTCTCAAAGGTCATGGTAGTGGCAGCTACAGCACTGTGGCACCAAGGGATCTGTGTCCATCCTTTTGTAAATGACTGGCTCATCTGAACCCATTCCCTGTCAGAAGCATATCGGGTGACATCCTGAGTGGTGTCCTTTTTGGAAAGCCTTGGCTGGGTGATCAATCAGGAAAAAAGTCAGCTTTTGTCTTCCCAGTCCTTGGAGTTTCTGAGAGCATGTATCAACACTCAAGTGAGCAGCGTTTTCCTGCCAGAGGAGAAAGTCAGAAGACAGTTAAATTGCCTGGCGATGTTCTATGTGCAGCAGGCCCCCCCCCCCCCCCCCAGATTCTGAGATTATCTTCAGCTCCTCAAATTGATGGTGGTGACCATAGAGATAGCCCTCTGGGTGCATGTTCACATGCAGTCACTCTAGTGGTCCTTGTTGTCTCAATGGTCCCTGAGTTCTCAGGAGTTTGAGTGTAGACCTCTGCACACATTGAGGGTGAAGTCCAGCCTGTGGTGGTGGCGGCAACCCTGTCATCTGAGGAAGGGCATACCACTGGATGATTTTTCCTGGATCCTGCTGACAATGGATGCCAGTATCTCAGGTTGTTGAACCCATTGTTGAGATCGTACAGCTCAGGGCAATTGGAACCACAGGGAAATGATGTGTTCCATCAACCATCTCGAGGCAAGGGCATTCAAGTTGGCTCAACTGCGTTTTTAGCCCCTGATCAAGAGCCAGGCAGTTTAAGTATTTGCAGACAACACCATGTTGGTGGCTTATGTCAATTGGCAAGGCGGCACAAGAAGCACCAGAGTGGCCCTGGAGATGTATCTCCTGCTTGCTTAGGTGGAGAAGAACTCTTAGCCTTGTTAGCTCAGCACATTGCCAGAGTGGACAATGCAAAAGTGGACTTTCCCAGCTGGTACTCTCTGAATCCTGGCGAGAGAAAATTGAGTCAAGAGGCAATTTATTTGATTCAGCACTGCTGGAGTCACCCCAAAATGGATCTTATAGTGACCTGCTCTAATACCAAAGTGTGCTGCTTCTTGGGTCACCACATGGAAATGGGGCCTGAGGGCATTGATGCGCTGACCCAGCCTTGGCCCATTCAGCAACTGCTGTACATGTTTCCTGCATGGCCCCTGGTGGGGCATGTGATTTAGTGCATAGAGTTCCACCCAGGCAAGATTGTTTTGATAGCATCAGATTGGCCATGGAGAACATGGTTTGGAGATCTGATGTGCTCCTTCAACAACCTCCTCTGGCTGCCTCTGTCTTGGGGGCTATTGCAGCAGGGACTGATTGTCCTGAAGGACCCAGCCCCCATCTCACTTATGGTTCTTGAAAGGAGACTGCTAGCTCATAAGGGCTACTCTCCAACAGTAATCTCTACTATAGTTGGTACCCAGAGGAGGTCTATCAAGCTAACATACATAGAGATTTGGTGCCTCTGTGAGCACTGGTGTTGCATGTAGCACCTGGCTCCTGAGGTGTGCAAGGTGTCCTCCTTGTTGGCCTTTCTGCAAGATGGTCCAGAAAAGGGTCTCTCACTTAGCTCCCTGAAGGTTCAGGTGGCAGCTTTGACCTGTTTCAATGGTCCGGTGGCAGGCAAGTCTTATGTCTACATCCTCCCCTTCAGTCTCTGATCCCTTCCTTGGATCTGTCTCTGGCGCTCAGAGCTCTGATGGCAGCACCCTTTGAACCATTAAAGCATGCTACCTTGAAGGATTTGATGCTCAAGGCTGTCTTCTTGGTTGCAATTTGTTCAGCAAGGCGGATCTCTAAGCTGCAGGTTCTGTCTTGCCAGGATACTTATCTGTCCTTTTCAACTGAGGTTGTTTACATTCAGCCTGTGCCTTCCTTCTCTAAGGAACAGTGTCAGGGGAAGGATAAGGTATTTGTAGTTAGTCCTTGATTCGATGGATAGCCAGTAGAGGGAATGGAGTAGTGGTGTGATATGATCTGAGTAGAGCCTTGTATATGATTCGGGCAGCTAGGTTCTGGGCTAGTTGAAGTTGATGGATGGGATTTTTTTGGTAGACTGAACAGAATGCTATTACAGTAATCAAATTGGGTTGTTATCGGGGCTTGTAAAACTGATCTGAAATCATGGTTTTCCAGCAGGGGTCAGAGTGTGTGGGACCATGGTCATGGCAAATGCTGTCAAAGGCATCAGCGATGTCAAGGAAAACAAGTATGAAGGCTTGTTTGGTATTGCTTAGGCCGTGAAGGAGTTTGTCCATAAAGGTTAGCATCAGTGTTTCCACACTGTGAAAAGGTCTGAATCCGTGTTGCTGATTGTAAAGGGGAGAATTTAGGTCAGTAAAGTCTTGTAATTGGATTTATACTACTTTTTCGATAATTTTAGCTAGAAACAGCAGGCTAGAAATTGGTCTGTATGAGTTTGGGAGGGTTTTGTCAGTGATGTTGGGTTTCAGGATAGGGCATATGGTTGCCTGTTTTAGAGCAGATGGCATATGTCCTGTTTCCAATGTCTGGTTTACTATTTTCTGGATGATGGGTGCAAACTCATCTTTTGTAACCTTAAGCCAGCTGACAGGGTAGGGGTCTAATGGGGAGGTAGTTGTGTTAAGGTTTGGGATTATGTTTTTTAGTTGTTTGAGATCTAATTGGTGGAATGGTGTCCAGGTGGTTTGATTGGGAGGATTGGAGAAAGGGATGGTGGGCAGTTGCAAGTTGGGTTGAGTATCATTCTTGCTTGGGGGATCGAGTTTCTCCATGTAAAAATTAGCTAGGGTTTGGGGTTCTACTGGGGGAAGTTCAGTTTCATGATTAGGAGATTTAGTCAGAGATTTGACCATAGAGAAGAGTTATTGGGTCTTTTTAAGGATCTCATGAGTAGTTTAGTATGATACTGTTTTTTCTTTTCATTGATTACTTCTTTGTAAGATTTTAGCGTGGACATGTGCAGAGGGTTATCAGTATGTGATCTTATGGTTCTCCATCTACTTTCTTGTTTTCTAAGCTGTTGCTTTAGCTTTTTTAGTTCAGCAGTGTACCACACTTTATATTCTTTGCACTTTGGTGAGTGACGTGTATTGTGCACTTTCCAGTTTTGTCAAGCTTCACCACTTGGATGTCCACATGTGAGCAGACATAGCCTTTGGCTCAGGGGTTTCTTGAGCAGCTGTGTTTTCTTCCCATCCAGTGGAGTTGTAGCTTTGGTACATCCCACTTGTCTGGACTGGTCTAGCAGGACGATATGGAAGGCTGACATTTTACTTACTAGATAATGTCCTTTCCTTGAGTCCTGCTAGACCAGTCCAGGGCTTCCCCCTGAAACTGTATTTGCTTTGTTCTGCTGCAGTAACCTTGGGTCCAGTCCAACACCCAAGAGCACTGCATATTCACTGAAAAGCAGCACAACCAAATCCAAAGTGAGTAGTGTATAAAAGCTTTATTGTAGAATTGCACATAGGATACAGAAACCTGATACGGCCATGTTTTGGCTTGGGCTTCGTCAAGGATGTCTGTCACATAAGTATTTGATTCCTTATTTTGTTTTTAGGGTCCCCTTATTTGGGGTTATCTTGCAATTTAGTATTTAACTATGCCTTTGCCCTTCAGATTGTGTCATTTTGGGATGATTTCATCCTCACTATCTTCCTATGAGAAAGAGTTGACACTGGTGCAGCATCCTAACTTTTTTATTTATATATTCCCTTTGTAATGTATTAGCTATGGAAACAGCTATATATAACTGTTTCCCTCTTTATATGCAACTGTTCTTTTCATGTACAACTGTTTCTTTTTATACATCCTCAAGGATGTTTAAGACTTTTTATAACATTGTATCATTTGCAATTAGGCAACTGGAGGCCTTTTATCATCAAATAGGATTATCAGGTGTCCCCAAGTAGCTATGGTGTAAGTTCATATATGGGTATTTTATATATGTATATTAATGTATGTTTTTTAATTCTACTTTTATATGTGATTAATTATGTATTTAAATCTGTTTGAAGTTTTTAAAACATCATAACATTCACATATGCAATTTGTTCTTTAATTCCATCTTTCTTCCTTAAGTCGTCATTAGTGTTCATTTATTTTCATTTGTTATCTGCCTTGAACTTGAATGTTGCTTGATTAGCAAGTTAGTGTAATTGTTGATTTTATCATCTTATGATTTTAATTATTTATTTATAACCTATTTAATTGGGCACTCACAAATGGTAGTCTCTGCCTTTATCATAACATTTTATACTTCATTTGTTTATTGATCACATTTTATGTGGATTTTCTGTTATGATTATGTGTTCTTCAGTGTTCTTTTCATAGTTGTATAACCCCTGTTGAAGTCCAAGCTGAAACATGGCTGTATCGGGTTCCTGTATCCTATGTGCAATTCTACAGTATCCTTGGGTCTGTCATGATTTTTATACTTGGCTCTGCAGGCTCATTTTCTGCTGACAACCTTCTATTTCTACCTTCCTGTACACAATTCTCTACTGTTTGCTCATTGTTTCACACATTAAGGTCCTGTGAGGCTTGCTCTTTATCTCCCATTTGCTTTGGGATGAATACTGAAGGGACCTCTGGTGGCTGAGGTGGATAGAGGCACAGGAGTGATGTCATTGAAACCTGGGCTTTTCATTGGTTCTTTGTCTCCATCAGTCTGCTGATAGGGGAACACAACCCATTTGTCTGGACTAGTCTAGCAGGACTCAAGGAAAGGACATCATCTGGTAAGTAAAATTCCACCTTGCTCTTTAACCAGACAGCCCCGATGACATCAGGACTGGGAGGCATGGCGTATCCTCACTTCCCTTCTTGGTAGCACTGCAAAGGCAGTCGAATGGCAGGTATGTTCCTAGCAGGTCAGGGACAGCACCAGAACAGTGGAAAATTAGATCTCTAGTCACTGTCAGGGACACCTCAGGAACTGCAGATAAGGCTCACTACCCCTGGGTATTTGTGTAAGGGTGTGCATTCATTTTGAAACTAAAAGAAAAGTGAAGTGAAATGGTTTTGTTTCATTTCAAAATGAAACATAAAACTCACATTGAGATTTTTTTTTTTTTTTGAAGCTCTTTGCAAAATGTGTGCCCTAAAACTGAAAATGAAATGAAATAAAGCAAAGCAGACCCATAAAATGAAACAAAAACCTGGAACCTTTCCTCCCTCCTAAAGGAAAAAAAAATGGATGGGACTTTTTATTTACTCTATTTAAAATGCTTAAATGTTTGCTACAAAAAATCATATTTGGCTAATTATAATCTCAAAAAATGGCAAAGAAAAAACAACATCTACCATGAATGAAATTTTATAATGGTTTGCCTAGGTGGAGAGTTCAGGTTGGTGCCTATTTTGGGACTATTTTATAAAGACCCAAGGTGACCCTTTTACTAAAGGGTGCTAAGATGTTGCACCTAACGTGCCAATTGCACTAAAACATAGTACAGTAGGTACATGACCCAGGTTAACTGTTAGGGGCACTGAAAGCATTTTCCTGGCAGTTAAAGTGCTTCACCTTGCCTTAACATGGCCTAAGAATAGTGCAGATGCATTTACCTCCACTTATTGTGGTGGCGATAAGTGCACCCATGCAAACTGACCACTTTGCAGTTAGCAATGGGAGCACCGATTCAAGGCATTTACCCTGCCCATCATCTGCCCCTAACCCACCCACTTGCTCCACTAATGCACCATGGACAATTTGCACCAAAATCCGACAGTGCTCACTGTCATGATCCCATGCTAGCTGTCAACAAATGCCCTAGCATGCCTTTAGCACATGACAGAACCTGCACTAACAGCTAACACTCTTTAGTAAAAGGACCCCATAGGTACCTATCTTTCTTTATAAAATGCCCACATAAATCCTGCAGAAATCACAGGTAACATGAACACTTGTAGATTTATTCTTGCTCGAAAGCAAATGTGCATGTACTATGTACATGTGTATTTATAAACAGTGCATGCAAATCATGACTCTGCCCATGTGCCATGCAAATTTAGCCCAAAACATGCTTATATCCAAGTTGCATAAAAGTAGACATGTTCCTGTCACCACACATACTTTCATGCAAGGGGTAATTTTATAAATTTTATATTTCCTTGAATGATATAATATTGTAAACCGCTCTAATGCCTTTTTGGCCTGAGCGGTATATCAAATTTAAATAAACATAAACATAAAAGGTACTTTACACACATATACAGGAATATATATGTAAAAAAATCCTTTATTAAATCCCCCTTTAAATTAGTGATTTCATTATAGGAAAAATTCCATATTAAAAGGAGGTCAGATGTCAGAAAACAAATACTAAATAGAAAATCCTTGGATAAATGGATGGCATAAGCCTGCTGCATAATTCTGGAAGTCATCTATTGTTCTATAATAAAACTTATTCTAATTTCTTTTACATAAAAAAAGAAAGAAATCCATTGATCTAACCCTCTGATATAATGGATCTGACATCACTTATGGACTGCAGTTTTAAAGAAGATAGCTTCTGCTTAGATAGAAAATCAGAAAGTTGAAAAGGTTCTCAAAAATATAATTAATATTTTTACATGAAACATGACATTTGGCAGAGTATTTCAGAAAGAAGATTGCTCCTATCTTAAAGGTCTAAGAATGCATTGATGGAACATTTTTTCTCTTAATTTGTGTTGAATGTGCAACATTAAGATAAATTCTGCCATGATATCCAGCAAAACCCTAAGAGATATTAAGAAGCAAATGTAGCACTAAACTCTTATCAGATTCAGCCATGCAATTAACAAGTAGACTTCCTTCTTCAAAATCTCTTCAGTATATGGCAACTCCAGCCACAATGTTGTCTGCATGGCAGACAACATTTTTGGAAGAGCAAACAAATCTTAGAGACAAAATGCTTTAGATAAAACAGGAAAAATCATCTTTGTTAGCTGGAAACATACAACCATATATCTTTCTGTATAATAAGAAGGACTCTTCATCCTCCGTCAGTGCTGTTTTCCTTGTGGCAGCTAGGAGCATGATTTTAGTTACCTACATGCATTCTCTCCCAAATGCATACAGCCTGAGCAAATACCAGATGTTGAGGCTTTAATGGGAGAGGATGACTTGGATTTAGTGGAAGTTACAGAGACATGGTTCACGGACAACCATGACTGAGATATAACTATACCAGGCTATACGTTATTCAGAAAGGACAGAGTAGGAAGAAGGGGAGGAGGGGTGGCACTATATGTAAAAAAATAATAATATTAAAGCTATGGAAATACAGGGCTTAAAAGGGAGAGAGGAGGCACTGTGGGTTAAACTAGAAAAAGGGAAAGAGAAATCCATTTGCATTGGCGTGCTATATAGACCCCCCTCAGGGAGAAGACGTGGACAGAGACCTAAGAGAAGACATATGCAGCATTGTCAGGAAAGGGGAAGTGCTACTGAAAGGGAATTTGAATATGCCGGATGTTGATTGGTGCATCCCTGCTGCGGTGTCATCTAGAAGCAAGGAGATCCTGGACTCGTTACCCAAAGAACTATTCAGGCAATTGGTAACAAAAGCCACAAGTGAAGGGGCCATATTGGACATGGTGCTTACCAATGGAGAAAGTGTTTCTGATGTTATAGTGGGAGATCATCTTGCATCCAGTGAGCATCAGACGGTGTGGTTCAGTATGGGCTGATAAAATCCATTCAAAAGTGAGGGTCTCAGACTTTAGGACAAAACAGGCCAGTACCACAAGGAGTCATTAGCAGGATGGGAGCAGCTGGGGGATGTAGAAAAACAGTGGGCAAAACTGAAACGGAATATTTTAAGGAAAACCAACATTTTAGTTAGAATGGTAAATAAAAATAAAAGGAAAAGGATGCCGCTATGGTTTTCAAAAGAGGTAGCTCAAAAGGTGAAGAAAAAGAGGGTGGCCTTCACAAAATACAAGAGATAACAGAGAGAGGAAGACAAGCATCTATATTTGGAAAAACCTAGAGAGGCTGGCAAAGTAGTCAAGAAAGCAAAGCTACAAAAAGAAGAGGAAATAGCCAATGCAAAAAAAATGGGGGTTAAGATATTTTTCAGATGTTAGTGAGAGGAGGAAGGACAAAAGTGGTATTGTCAGGCTCAAAGGTGAAGGGTAGGAATATATAGAAGTTGATGAAGATAAAGCGGAATTGCTTAATAAATATTTCTGTTCTGTGTTCAGAGATGAAGTGCCGGGAACAGGACCTCAGACAACACCCACAAACAGGAACAAAAGCAAGGGGCATCTCAAGCAATTTCTGGAAGACTATGTTCATGAGGAACTAGCTAAAATAAAAGTGGATAAAGCAATGGGACCCGATGTGATTCATTTGAGAATACTGAAGAAACTTGGAGACGTTCTAGCAGCTCCAGTGACTGACCTTTTCAATGTCTCTTTGGAGTCAGGGGTGGTGCCAGAGGACTGGAGGTAAGCACACGTGGTCCCCTTACACAAAAGTGGAAGTAAGGATGAGGTTGAGAATTATAGGCCAGTTAGATTAACCTCAGTGGTGCGTAAATTATTGAAAATGCCACTGACAGAGAAAATAGTGAGGTTTCTGAAATACAACGGATTACTGGATCCGAGGCAGCATGGATTACCAGAGGCAGGTCTTGTCAGGCAAATCCGATTGATTTCCTTGACTGGGTGACCAGGGAATTGGACCAAAGGAGAGCCCTAAATGTGGAGTATTCAGATTTTTGTAAAGCATTTGACACTGTTCTACATAGGCAACTTAAAAACAAACTGAGCACCCTAGGAATGGGCCCTAAAGTTACTGCTTTGGTTAGAAATTAATGGAGTGGGAGGCGACAAAGGGTACAGGTAAATGGAGCTCACTCTGAGGAGAAGGAGGTTACCAGTAGAGTGCCGCAGAGTTCTGTACTTGGTCCGATTCTTTTTAACATCTTTGTTAATGATATTATGGAAGGGCTGTCGGGTAAGGTTTGCCTCTTTGTGGATGATACCAAAATCTGCAACAGACACCCAGGAAGGTGTAGATCACATGAGGAGGGATCTAGCTAAGCTTGAAGAATGTTCTAGAATTGGGAAAGCTGAGATTTACTGCTAAAAAATTAGGGAGCAGTACAGTATAGGGCATGACATACATCTGTCCACGAAAGAAGAAGGGGACCTAGGTGTGATTGTGTCTGATGATCTCAAAGTAGCTAAACAGGTAGAAAAGGCAACAAGAAGGATGCTTGGGTGCACAGGGAGAGGAATGGCCAAGGAAAGAAAGGAAGCGATAGTGCCTCTGTATAAGTCTTTTGGTGCAACCTCATTTGGAATATTGTGTGCAATTCTGGAGACCGCACATTCAAAAGGATGTAAACAGGTTGGAGTCGGTGCAGAGGGTAGCTACTAAAATGGTTAGTGGTCTTCATTATAAAGCATATGAGGACAGACTAAAGGACCTTTGTAAGTATACTTTAGAAGAAAGTTGGGACAGAGGTGATATGATTGAGACATTTAAATATCTCCGTGGCATAAATGCACAGGAGGAGAGCCTCTTTCGATTGAAAGCAAGCTCTGCTACAAGGGGACATAGGATGAGAGTGAAATGGGATAAACTCAGGAGTAATATGCGGAAATATTTCTTTATGGAAAGAATGGTAGATGTATGGAATAGTGAAGGTGGTAGAGATGAGGACAGTATGGGCCCGATTCTGATCCCAACATCTATCTCATTTGTACATCCGTACTGAGCTGGACGTACAAAGGAGATCGCGATTCTGATTCCGTGGGACACATCTAGCCCAATGGGATGAGAATCAGGAACAGGCCTGTATGTGTAGACTGGGACTGTGATTCAGTCCTGGCCTGCACATACAGCCATAGCCCTGCTAACTCAGCCAGGGCTTTTAAATGGAGCCGCGGCACCATGGTGTCCTGTTGCCATGGCACCATGGCTCCATTTAAAAGCCGCGATGCCGGCCGCTGCTAAAAAAGTTAATTCCCTGTAGCCTGATCCCCGATCCGGCCTCCTAAGGCCAGGCTCGGGCTGCAGGGTATTAATTTTGCCCCCCTCCAGCCCCTTCCATGCCCCGAGTCTGCCGAAAAGAAACATCCAGGGAAGTTATTCCACCCCGGTAGTGGAATAACGTCTCTGGTCATTTTGCCAGCCCTGGTCGTACAGGGCCACATTAGAATCAGTCCTGTACATCCAGGGCTGGCAACTACCCACTGCCCGTGCATTCTCTGCCCCCGGCCAGCTTCTTCCCCGCCCCCAACTAACTTCTCTGCACAACCGGTGGGGAAGTTAGTCGGGGCATGCAGCCAGCATGAATAGTGGGGATGGACATCCCGTGTCGCAGAATAGCCTCCTATCTAAATTCAAAAAAGCATGGGACAAACACAGAGGCTCTCTAAAGGAAGAACAGCAGATTAGATAGACCATGTTCATTTTTTTTCTGCCGTTATGTTTCTATGTAAACTCTGTATCAGTCTGAAAGATGTAGGTATGCAAATCAACTGAAGTACTAGTGGGGATGCTGCAAGCTTTGTCCGCAGGCCTTCTCCTCATGATTAGGACTGGCAGCAACTTTCTCATACTTCATTGCCACACATACCTGAAAGCAGGTGCAGGCACAGTCACTTACATAATAGCAAAAGCCGCAGTTGCAAAATGACAGAGACAGCAGCCTAGTATATGATTGGGTCTCTGCTGGCACCAAAAAAGACTAAGGAGCAGTTTAACAGATAGGATGAGGGATGCTGTGGTTTATCTGAGGGACCTCAGAGAGGGGGATGGAGCAATAGTAAGGAAGACAGGATATGAAAAAGGGCTGAAATGGGAAGGAAGGTTAAGAATATGTGGGATAGAAGAGTAAGGTGCAGGAGGGAAAACAGTGCAGGGGAGAGGTAACCACAATCCTCCACAAAATAATTTGCTGGTTGACGCCAGTCTATGTATATAATACACTTGTATACATTTCCCTGCAGCTACCAGGGGGCACTATGAGCCCTGTAGTATGGTCTATTTTGCTAGTAATGCATTCTCCATTGGTCCTTCATGTGCTCTGATACTACAGTGTATAGTCACTGCAATGAATGTTCAACCTGGCAGCAAAGCTTTGATGCATGCAGGAATACTGCAGCCTTGATTTTGGCATGTTACTGGGACACAGCTAATTACTGAGTTAAATACCAGATTAATACCATTTTAGGTCATAGGCAAACATATATTTATGAGCCCCTACCAGAGACCCTCGTTTACTTTTATCAACTCCCTCTCCCCACACTGGTAGAGTCACATTTACTCTTAAATTCCCTCCCCCCAAGGTCTTTGATCATGGCCTTTCCCCCAGAAAAAACTGCCACATATAGTGTAAAGAAAACGGCAGAGCTTAGTTCTGGGTCATGTGGTAGCACCATGTGAGTGAGCATGGGGACTGTCTTCAAATGGTTTGGTCTCATGGTTAGAGCAGGGGGCTGAGAACAAGAGAAGTAAAAAAATAATTTTCAACCCTCCATTGCTTCTGGTACAAGGGAGAGAAGCCAAAGGGAGACTGCCCCAAAGAGTCAGACAAATTTAGAAAGTCTTAAGCATCAAGAAATGAAAAGAAGCAAATGGAAGAAGCAAAATAAAATTACAATTAGCATTTTTGGTGCTCCTGAAAATATATGGAAAAGCCAAGGCATTATGGCATTATTAGGATGCTTTTTGCAGAGACCATATTCTGCCCTGTCGCCTCCCCACACGTACATAGGCTTTGTGTGGAGACTGCTGGACGGTGGCGGGAGGGGGCAGTTTGTAGATGGAGAGAGGGCAGAGTGGGAGTGGGCCAAAGTACCCAGATGAACAAGGCCAATTCTGGTCAGGATCTTGTACGTCCGCTGGCAGCCACTTAGACACCCAGCTTATTCCACCTCGAAGGTGGAATAAGTGATGGGCATGGGGGGGGATCGGGCCCTGCAACCCCCCAAAGACTATGCGCCACTGCAGAAGATGCTCCACCACCTGATCCAGGCTCTGGCTGCCTCCGCCAAGGGTTGGGCAGTGGGGAAAAGGTATGTTCATGGGGTCGGGCATTGGGTGCTCCTGCTGGACATGTCGGTGCCATGGCAACAGGACGCCATGGCACCGGCACACCAGCCAGAGTGCAGTGATGGCTGGCCGTGCACTTCCCTATATGTCCCCTGCAGCAGAATGCAGGTCACACCGGACCTTCTAAGTGTCCTGATTCTGCAACAGCGGGAACGTATGCTCTCACGGTTGCAGAATCAGGTACAAATGTGCCCCATCCATTTTCTGGACGTCCCTGCACAGAATCGGCCTCCACTCAAACAGAACTGCCAGGTAACTATGGGGTTGATATTCCAAAAGCATTTATGTAGAGTAGCGGCACCTGCTATCCGAATAAATGCTGTTGTAACAGATACTTAGCGGCACTCTCCAGACAGTGATGCTGAATATCATTACAGACTGCTTGGCATTACAGTAGCTAGATAATGTCGGGGTCATCCTGGGATGGAGCGGGGATGGAGACATGATTTATCTAGAGATAGTGGGGATTTTCAATGTCACTATCTGGATAACAACCTGGATAATCTAGGACAGCAAAAAGCATGTCCTAAGTAATATCCAGATAGCGGCTGAAAATTGCTGCTATCCATATAAAGGCAATGCTGATCTGGATAGTGGCTCACTATTCGGAAATTCAGCAGCAGCTGCTAATGGGGTGGTGCCCTTGGCTATCCAGATATTTTGCTTGCGGTGGTTGGTGTTAAAAAGAAATGCTGACTACTGCAGGATGAATATTACTCAGAAATAGTTTGGGTAAGTTCTACAGACTGAAACGACCTTTCACTCCCCATACACACAGGCATATTTTATTACTGGATTTCTCCACGCCAACCTAAATTCTCAAAGGGAAGCTCTAGTCATATGACACTGTGCCCACCAGAGAAAGACACAGAAACACATACACATTCGCTCATTCTGACATTCAAATGCATGTTCATTCTTCAGATGCACGTATACTCTCTTGCTCTTCAGATGTGCACACACACACACACAAACACTCACAGACGCACTTTCACACTTCAGGCAAACAGATTGCACTCTCATTCTTCAGACACAAATGCTCTTTAGATACATGCACGCATACACACACACACACACACACACATATGCACACACTCTATCACGCTTCACACACACATACATGCGCGCGCGCACACCTGTCTGGTGTTGGGCTGCTGCCTGCAGCTCATGGGTTCAGTCAGTGCTCCCCAATCTGGTCTGCCCTTCATCGGGTAAGGATCTTGCATTTGCCACCAGCTCTTTCCTCAGTCTACAGCAGCCCCCTCACACTTTGAAATATCCCAAAAGGACACTCATTGGTCCCTCTGACCCTTCCCAAGGGTAACCAAGTGCCTGGTGCAGTGTTCAGTCTTCCTATCTCACTTGGATTGCACATAAACACTCCTCTGGTTTACTCTCCCCTTTCCTGTGACTAGAGCTTGGCTTCCATTTGGCTGGATCCTACCCACAGTCGCTGCTGCCGCTAGTAACTGGAAACAAGCAGGGCAGGCTCACTCACAAAGGAGGGAGGATGGGAAAGCTGCAAATAAAAGTTTTAAGCTCTGAAAATACTCAGGCACTTTAGTCTTCTTTCAGCCTTTTAGATAAATAATGGGAAAAATCTGTAGAATCCTGAAAAAACAGTTGTAAATCCCAACCTCCCAAATCCTGAGCACATCTGACAGTGTCCCTTTAAGCATTTGAGCCCTAGGTTCATTCCTAGCTTGCCTTTGCTTTAATATGGCCCTAAGTTCACAAGCAACTTGGGGCCAACTCACTACATCCCTAACTACTCCGCAGACCTGGGCTGAAAACCTACTAGACGGGAAATACTGTAGATTGTTGGTTCCAGATTGGTAAAATGAGGGCCACATATCCTCTATTAAATTTATGTTGGGTTGTAGCTAGACTTATTTATTTCTCAAATATTAATGGCCTTGTCAACAGACATCTCAAGCCAGAATATAATAAAACAAGAATTCTATATTTGAATAACTCCAGAAATAAATGCTAAATTTGAGAAATTTATAACCTGACACTTTTCAGCCGTGTATAATTCAAAAGAGATTCAGTCCTTTGGGCAGTGATTTAAGTCCAGTTCCCCCATTCTGTTCTAATTTCCCAACAGAGGCACAATTTGTCTTCAGTTCAGTTTCCTGAGTATTCACCTTCTTCTCCAAGATATCCAACTAACTCCTCTGTTGTTTAGTTTCACATAATGTCTTTTCTGAGATCATATATATCTTTACACATGGTTTCTAAAGTTACTGCCTCTAATTTATCACATGAAGTAGCATTCCAGAAGGGGCGTCCTAGTGCAATCAGGGAAGCCCATAGCAGAAAGTGCAGAAAAGCTCCAAGGATTTTAGAAACATAGATGCCAAAAACGCGTAGACATTCCTGCTATGAAACCATGGGGCGGAGACATCCATCTCGGGCAAGATTGCATATGGGGACATCCAGTGGTGTAGCAAAACAAAAACATGAGCCCCCATCCCCCGTCAGTGTTCATTGTCAAATTGTAACATAAAGGGGATATGAGAAAGTTTCCTTCTTCGCAACCTCCAGACGTTTGCCTGACAAAATGAGAAACCATAGTAGGATGTACACAGGCAAAAATGTTCAATTTGTTTGTGAAAAATTTGTCTATCTTGAATTATTGTTCTTTTCCTTAATACAAAAAAGTTAACCCTCATTAGAACATTTTACTGCATAGAAATCATGTGCATGCATGTTAATTTATAGGTTTATGCCCATTAAATCGATTTTGTGAACACTTTTTTCAGACATGGCAGTGAATGCACATCTCTGGAACAGAGCCTTGTAAGCTCTGATAAACAGGGACTGTCTTTTACATGTATGCCTTGTAACGCTATACAAATGACCAGTAGTAGTAGTAGTAGCAGCGTTCTCCCATGCTGACCTGTCAAAGGTAAATAGAGAACACCTTTTAATCAATCAGCCTCCATACAATTGAAAAGTTTTAATTTGATATTTATGTATAGCATTTTGACAGTGAGATATGGGAAACATATACAAGCACTTACAATGCTGGGTAAATTCTTCTGAAATATGATCTAATTTATGGCTAAAGCACCTTGTTACTAGTACAACTAGAATAACAATACTGTAGAAAAATGAAATGATGGAAAATGAGACCTTTCTGGACACGTGGCAACAAGTAACATCATTGTTTGGTAATGCCTTGCTTACAAAATGTTGTATCATCACAAGGCAGCAGAAAGAAAATGAAAAACTAAAAAAAGAAAGTCTTCACTGTGCTTCTCCAAGAGTTCATTTTCACATTACTCAAGCTTCATTATGCTGAATCAATATTCGTTTAGTCACTGGGGTTATTGACATATTTTAAAATAAAAGTATACCCTTCAGCTACTGCACTCATTACAGGCAATTTGTCTTGTCAGGGAGCTGGGAATGTTATCCCAGTCTTTCATGGGCTGTCGGCCCACAGAAATACCTCCCCACAGTTACAACTGTAAATAATTTTAAGGTAAAATATTGAAAAATCAATGACTGCTTCCTGCAATCTGTCACAAACAAATCAATCATACTCTGCACAGCCAGAAAGCCGAGGAAGGGGATGGAGGCAGATTTAATCCTTGGCTGAGATCTCTCATTTGAAAATCACTTCACATAATGGTGTCATCATTGAAACACTTAACAGTGGTTGCAACTGCCACTCATAACATGGTGTTGGACAAAGCCACCAGGAGAGGTTAGGAGAGAAAGTTAGTTCTGTTATGCAAACAAACATTTAATTTGGAACAGTAACTGCCTTAGTAACTTTTCAGGGGCAAAATCAGTTATATTTCCCAGTACTCTACATCAACTCGGGGCTAATCAATTCAGCTTTGTCACAAAGATTTTCCTCTGCATTAACCTCTAGAGATGATGACTGAAGACAGAGAAAGGTGATCCATTCATCGGAAGCAGAATTTTGCTCAACTGTCTTTGGTTTTAATCACTTTTGTAAAGCAAAAAATATTAAAATGCCTTCTTTACAAATAGATTACGTTCATTTTATAGAGAAACCTTTCATTTCCGAGGAAGAAATAATTAGATATAGAAAATAATAAAGGGAAAAAGAAGGATAATTATTTTGTTTTGCTACATCTTTATTTCTTGAGAAAGGCAACAGACTTGAAATCCTCCTGGTCCTCCAGATACTAAGGAGCATGTTTACTAAAGGTTAACGGGATTAAGTGAAGTTAATGTCTTTAATGGCTGCCACTGCCCATTCATTTCTATGGGCCATTGCAGCACTTAACGCACATTAACTTTACTTAACGCATGTTAATCTTTAGTAAACATGCCCCTAAATTTAATTATAAACTCAGGTATTAATTATAAACTCAGGTATTAAATATATACCTTAAAGCTTTGTAGATTACAAAAAGGTTGTAGGTTTGTTGTTTTTTTTAAAGGTCCAAGGGGCATGTTTACTAAAATGTGTTTAGGGTTTGCACTTAACGCGTGTTTGGAGCCAAAACTAATGTGTTGTAAGCACATTAGCCCTGTGCTGTTGAGGGCCTGTCCAGTATGACCCTCCTGCAGTTACTACACTGAGAAATACTGTACCACAGCATGCTAAAAGCTCAAGTGCAATTAATGCAGGCTCATTTAACACAACTCATTGAGATGAAGTTAAGTGCACTCATGCTAATTGCTATTGACAAATAGAATGTATTAATTACTCCTTCAACAACAGCAATGTGCATTCAAAATGCATTCTCTACCCCTAATCCACCCCGTTTCCGACCCATCGCACACAAAGCAGTTAAGGCAGGATTTTTAAAATGCTGGCTGTTTTAGTCCTTGGTAGCAGTTATTATGATCCCATGCTAAATGTTACCACACTTTAGTAAACATGCCCCCAAGTCTATATATTATACAGTTATTTGTGGGAAAAGTGTGGGTGGTCCCAAGCCTACTATCAATATCATGGTGGTAGGCTCAAGGTTTGTGTTCCAAGGGACCCTGTGACCTTCCCACCTCCTTTCTCTCAGAGTAGCAATAGTGAGGCAGATCATGGTGGTACAGAAGATTCCTGGGGTCATACTTAGAAACATAGAAACATAGAAATATGACGAGAGAAAAAGAACACATGGCCTATCTAGTCTGTCCTTCCATAACAACTACAACAGTCCTCTTTTTACCTTTAGAGATCCTCTGTGTTTGTCCCATGCTTTTTTGAATTCAGTTACTGTCCTCATCTCTACCACCTCTACTGGGAGACTATTCCACGGATCTACTACTCTTTCCATAAAGAAATATTTCCACATATCACTCCTGAATCTATCTCCCTTCACCCTCATCCCATGTCCTCTCGTAGCAGAACTTGCTTTCAATTGAAAGAGGCTCTCTTCCTGAACATTTATGCCACGGAGGTATTTAAACATCTCAATCATATCACCTCTATCCCGCCTGTCTGTACATATTAAGATCCTTAAGTCTGTCCTCATATGCTTTATAATGAAGACCACTAATAATTTTAGTAGCCACCCTCTGCACCGACTCCATCCTGTTCACATCCTTTTGAAGGTGCGGTCTCCAGAATTGCACACTATACTCCAAATGAGGTCGCACCAAAGACTTATACAGAGGCATTATCACCTCCTTTTTTCTGCTAGCCATTCCTCTCCATATGCACCCAAGCATCCTTCTAGCTTTTGCCGTCGCCTTTTCTACCTGTTTAGCTACTTTAAGATCATCAGACACAACCACGCCTAGGTCCCGCTCTTCTTTAGTGGACAAAAGTACTTCACCCCCTATACTATATTGCTCCCTTGGATTGCTGCAGCCCAAATGCATGACCTTACATTTTTTAACATTAAATCCCAGCTGCCAAATTCTAGACCATTCTTCAAGCTTAGCTAGATCCCTCCTCATGTTATCTACCCCTTCCTGGGTGTCTACTCTATTGCAGATTTTGGCATCATCCACAAAGAGGCAAACCTTACCTGAAAACCCTTCCGCTATATCACTAACAAAGATGTTAAAAAGAATCGGACCAAGGACAGATCCTTGGGGCACACCACTGATAACATCCTTCTCCTCAGAGTGAGCTCCATTTATTTGTACTCTTTGTCGCCTCCCACCCAACCAATTTCTATCCCAAGCAGTAACATTAGGGTCCATCCCTAGGGTGCTCAGTTTGTTTATAAGTTGCCTGTGAGGAACAGTGCCAAAGGCTTTACTGAAATCTAAATACACCACATCTAGGGCTCTCCCTCGGTCCAACTCCCTGGTCACCCAGTCAAAGAAATCAGTCAGATTTGTCTGTCAAGACCTGCCTCTGGTGAATCCATGCTGCCTTGGATCCTGTAATCCGCTGGACTCCAGAAACCTCACTATTTTCTCTTTCAGCAGCGTTTCCAATAATTTACTTACCACCGAAGTTAAACTAACCGGCCTGTAGTTTTCAACCACATCCTTACTTCCGCTTTTGTATAAAGGCACCACATGAGCCTCCCTCCAGCCCTTTGGCACCACTCCCGACTCCAACGAGGCATTGAAAAGGTCAGTCAGTCAGTGGAGCTGCTAGAACGTCCCCAAGTTCCCTCAGTATTCTCAGGTGTATCCCATCCACTCCCATTGCTTTGCCTACTTTAAGTTGAGATAGTTTCTCACAAACACAGTCTTTTGAAAATTGTTCAAGATGTCCTTTGCTTCTGTTCCTATTTGTGGGTGTTTTCTGAGGTCCTGCTCCTGGTTCTTCATCTGTGAACACAGAACAAAAATATTTTTGTTAAGCAATTCCGCTTTATCCTTATCAGCTTCTACATATTCCTCCCCTGCACCCTTGAGTCTGACAATACCACTCTTGCCCTTCCTCTTCTCACTAATATATCTGAAAAACGTCTTATCCCCCCATTTTATTGCATTGGCTATTTCTTCTTATTTTTGTATCTTTGCTTTCCTGACTACTTTGCTAGCTTCTCTAAGTTTTTCCAAATACAGATACCTGTCTTCCTCTCTCTGTGATCTCTTGTATTTCATGAAGGCCTCCCTCTTTTTCTTCACTTTTTCAGCTACTTCTTTCGAAAACCATAGCAGTCTCCTTTTCCTTTTACCTTTATTTACCATTTTAACAAAAAGGTTGGTTGCCCTTAAAATATCCCCTTTCAGTTTTTCCCACTGTTTTTCTACATCCCTCAGCTGTTCCCATCCAACTAACAACTCCCTGAGGTATTGGCCCATCTTCGCAAAGTTAATCTTCCTAAAGTCTAAGATCCTCGCCTTTGAATGGATTCTAACAGCCCTAGTCCTAATACTGAACCACACCATCTGGTGATCACTGGATGCAAAATGATCTCCCACTACAACATCAGAAACACTTTCACCATTGGTAAGCACCAAGTCCAGTATGGCCCCTTCACTTCTGTCGGTCTGAGGAGGAGGGGAATTATGATGTGTGAAGATAACAATAATGAGCTTCATGGGCTGTGCATTGGTGGGGGCAAATCTAAGTGCAATCATAAGAAAAATGAATGTGGCAACAACAAGATGCAGGGACAACAGCAGCACTTTCATCCCTTTCTGCAAGGCATTGGTGTTAGAGGGCATCAGGGAAGGGAGCCTGGTGAGGGGAATTCTTGGGCAGCAAGAAAATCTAGAAAGGGCTGGAAACAAGGATGCAAAGATCCTGAAGGCAGAGGATGCTCCTGAAGTAGGGAGGCATAGTGTACCTGTGCATTCCTCTCTGTGGTTGTTCAACATTGCAGTGTATGTGGTATCGCTCTAATTCACACTTGGATGGGGTCATAGTCATTTACAGATTATGGAGCATTCGGTGATGTAGTTCAATTCCTGTCATTAGGGGTGGTAAATGAGTACAGTGGGGATGATGCCTAGGCCTGGACAGAGGTTGAGCCAGAATAAGAAGACTAGAGTGAACCTTGAGAAACTGATTGGATAGCTGATGCACTCCTCTTGTTCCAGGAGCTATAGAATACCTCCATGAACAAACTAGTCCTTCATATCAGTAATCATGGAAAGAAAAGAAGGAAAGAAGAGTACCTGGGATGCAGTAGGCAGCCAGAAGGTCTTGGTATGTTTGTGGATGTATCTTGGTGACAGGGTGGACGTGTAACTCTGGGCACTGTGCTATCTACTGAAACAGGATAGAGTTGGCCAGATGGAGGACGTGCAAAAGGCATTGGCAGTTCATATCCAGTTCATTATCCTTGAGCGTCATTATATGGAAAATACAATCCAAAGGACCTGACTGAGTGCTTAGCCATCAGGTCCACAACATGACTTGGGGCATTTAGCTTTCACGGCACTATGCAAACTTTGGGAGGTATAAGATTAGGAAGATGGTTTTCATAGATATATTTTATCTTTTGGCAGATAGGATGAAGATCAAAATAAGAAAAGGGAGGTTAGATTTGGGGAGGAAGTCAGTGTTGAAGAATATTCTAAACATAATGTGATATTTTCTCCATATAGCAAGTATAATAGAGTATTTATTTATTTATGCATTTATTTATTTTTAATTATTTATTTAAGGGTTTTATATACCGCCTTTCAGCAAAATCAAAGTGGTTTACAAATAACCAACAAATCATTACATTTCAACAAATTTAAGCAGGTTATGGATAGAACTAGGAGGTTACATAAGGCGGTTTGCAGTTTAAATTTGCAAAATTGAAGAACTTATTTACATGCGGGAACTGTCATCAGTTTAGTTATGTTCCCATGGCTATAGCCAGTAGGGGGGGAAGTGGGGTAGAGGGAGGATTCATTATTGGGATTGGGATTCATTAGGTGGGTGCTACGTGGGGAAGAGTATTACGAGGCATCACAGTACAAGGCACTGTTGTCCTACATGGGATTACAAGGGCTGGGTGTGCTTAAATTATAATGAGAAATTCAAGGATAATATGGAAGAGAATGACTAGATGCCCTCGGGCATGCAGGATATCAACTTGTTGCTCAACCAGTTCACCAATAAAGGTCATGTCGCAAGCAGTGTAGTAGAAGGGTAAGGGCAACAGGGGTTTGTTTTTCAGTCTTCCATTGCTTTCCAGAGATCATGGAAAGCAACAGGGCCCTTTAACTGGTAGGCCAGCAGAAAAACATGTGTTTGGGATTTAACTAATAGAACTGCATTTTATCCAACTGCAAATTTCATTCTGCATTGCCACTGTGTGCACTAGGTTATCCCTTCTCTAGTTGTGACCAGTGACGTAGCAGCATGATCTGTGGGACAGAGCAATGAGGTAACAATTCAGCCTAATGCTCTTACTTCTATGAATAGAGGTGATGGCTGGTTTTTTAGAACAGAATCCAGATGCCAAGACAGCAGCGGTTTTTAAAAAAAAGGGTTTTCAGTGGATTTTAACATGTTCTTACTGTGGTCCAAGGAAGGAACAGAGGATATCTATAGTGAGACAAGTGCATGCTAGGCTAGTGGGAGGGGTGGGCTTGGTCCTTTTCACATTCTACCATTTGGAGGGAATGTATTTATCTCCTTTGGTAGTCATACTGAAGAAGGAGGTCATCAAATAGTCAAATCCTTAATTTTTGTCTTTTCAGTGCAGTCATCAATGAACAACGTTTTTGCTAAAGATCTGTATTCTATGTCCTATGTTTCATTCATCTTGGTGCTTGCTGTCACTAACTAGAGCAGTCATTGAATTAGCCTTTAAGCTTTGGCTCACCCATTTAGATAGTTTATTCTTTTGGAATTTCCATTCTTAAGGTAGTTCCACTTTGACAAGTGCATGCCCATTTCATGCCGATACAGTTGTGTTCAATATTATTGGCACCCTTGCAGTTCAACCCCTTAATGTCCAATATCTCCAAAAAAAGGGGGCCAGAGAAATGGCTTTGGACTATATATGCACACATTTGACACATAAGAGATTCAAATAAAACAAGATGAATCAAACAAGGAAATAGTATCAAAACTGGGACATTGCCAGGACGTGATTATTGCTACAACAAATGATCTCAAAAATAGTCAAAACAGCTTTTTGTTTGTTAGGCTTTGATGGCTGATTGTTTATTTAAAATATTCCCCTGATGTAAGGCTCCTGCTTTCCTGAAACATGGTGTCATGTTGGGTTTTGATGATACACTGTAGACAGCTAAGTATTTATATTTGTACTAGTTTTTGTCTTTGAATTATTGTTTGAAGTGTTGATGCTTGTTATATTGGCTCTTTCCTCAGATGAGACCAATGAATGATAATGCTGGATTTACTATATGTGAGGTTTTATCCCTCAATGTATTTCCTAGAGTGAACATCTGAAGGTCTCTCTGTGCTTATATTATTTGATCAGGTGATTGTTTAGATTATTGATTAATTTGTAAGTTGATTAGAGTGAGTATTGTTTTGTCTGGCGGACATGATTATCGGCACCCTTCTAAACAATTCAAGTCAGTTTGAATAGAAGAACCACATCCCCAATTGCAGGTAAATAAGACGTACCTGTGATCAATAGTCAATACTCACATGACTTGAATCAACCAATGAATGATGGCTCTAATGTTTAAAATGGCCACATTCACTCCCTGTTCCATTTTCACAATGGTGAAGACAAAAAAGCTGCCTGAGACCGTCAGAAAAGTCATTATCACCAACCATCAAACTTCAAAGGGGTACAGCGCATCTGCAAAGACTTTGGGTTTTCTGTGTCTATAGTTTACAATGTTATTAAGAGGTTTTCTGCTCATGGAATTGTCAAGAACCCCCAGGACATGGTGGGAAGTGGAAAATTAATTGAAGAAGTCTTTGAAGGTTAGTACAAACTGTTGAAAAAACTCCACATAAAACATCCAAAGAGCAGAAGGCTGGAGTAGTGGTTTCAACCTGTACTATATGCCACACTCTAAACAAAGAAGGAATTCATGGGCAAAGGCCAAGGAGGACCCCACTGCTCAAAGACAAACATAAAAAAGCATGCCTGATCTTTGCACACACACCCCTTGAGAAACCACAATCCTTCTGGGAACATGTTCTGTGGACAGATAAAACCAAAACTGAGATCCTTGGCATTGTAGACCAGTGATACATTTATAGGTAAAGAAATTAAGCTTATAAGGAAAAAATAAAACACCCTTCCTACAGTTAAATATGGTGGGGCTGTTCCATAATGGTTCCATAAAGTGGGGCTGTTTTGCTGCCTCAGGAACTGGATGCCTGGAACATATTAAAGAAATCATGAAGTCAGAAGACTACCAAGGTATTTTGGAGTGAAATATGCTACTTAGTGTCAGAAATCTAGGTCTGGGTCAAAGGTCATGGGTCCTCCAGCAGGACAATGACCCAAAACATACATCCAAAAGTACAAAAGAATTGATAAAAAGGAGCAAATGGACTGTTTTAAAATGGCCAGCAATGAGTCCTGATCTCAATCTATTTGGGAGCCTTTGGAAAGAGCTGAAATCTGCCATTGGTAAAAGGAATCCTGGATACATTCATGAGCTGGGACAAATCACAATTGAAGATTGGGAGAAATTACCAGCAAACAGATGTACAAAACCTATAGATGGCTACAAGAAACGTTTGGACGTTGTCATCACTGCCAAGGGTTGTGCAGCCAAATATTAGTGAAGGGTGCCATGAATCCTGTCCAGGTCACATTTTGGGTTTTTTTTTTTTGCTTTTCTCAAAAATTACTACATTTAATTTGCACAGACATCTTTTTTGTATACCTTTCAACATGCTATTAGAATATTATGATAACATACAGTTGAAATATTTCCAATTATTTCTCAATAACTTACATAACATACCTAAAATGTAAGGGTGACAATAATGTTGACCACAACTGTACTTTGAAATTTTCAGCGCCTTCATTAATTGGATGGAAGCACAACATGAGGACTGACAATATGATGAACTGTCTGGATGTTTTCTTTTATAAGGGTTCAGCAAGGGTGGAACCATGCACAGAGCTATTAGGAAAATGTTTGGAGTTACATGACATTTTGGCATAACAATCACAGCAGGGATGAGTTAGAGTTCAGTAATATGACATGTTTTTGGATACTTAAGTGAAATTGAAATTTATGATATCTCAGTTGCCACTAGAGAGATAAGGAAGCTTTTGGAGACGCTCAGCACTGCAGTAGATGCACGCTTTGAGTGGTGGCATTAACTTAGCTTATCTGGCAATTCTCTTGTGGTGTGCCTTCAATCAAGGACTTTCTATGTCCACAATCAGTATCATGCACAAACATCATTTCACTAGGGAAGACGAGGATGTGGGATGCTTTTCTGAGGCAGTTTAATGGGATTTCAGTTATATAAGTCAATACAATACAATACAGTATTCATATTCTGCTAAACCATAAGCTCCTAAAGAATTACAAAAGATAAAAACCCCATTCTAATAAAAATAAAAGACTAATAATGCAATGATAAAATGCATTTCATTAAAATATCATCAACTAATCTAACACTGCAACCACCTGCAACCCATTCTATTGTTACCCAAAGCATTAAACTGAGTAGACCTCAACCCTTTTGATGAACCATGTCTTCAGCATTTTTCGGAACCACAGGTAAGAAATTCCATGAAAAGCTGGGATGTAAGAGAATTCAAGTATTTAGGAGTACTTCCCTGGTGAGTGTGATTTGTGTGTTTAACAATCTATACTCTAATGCACTAGGAAATCCAACATAAAAATAATAGAACGATGCCAATATCTATTTGGGCTCCATATCTTTTAGTGAGATGTTAAAAATTATAGGTCCAGACTATGAATCAGCTTAAAAAACATACATAGCAATTTGCAGCTGCTATGGGAAGCCAGTGCAACCTAATCAGAAATGGGGTAAGTCTCTCAGAAGCATAGCCATGCAGGATTATCAAGACCTGTAGGATAGGAGTTGCTTTGGAAGACCCATATAGACAATATTACAAAAGTCTAGGGGTGCCATTATTATTGCATGGACAACATCATGAAGATACACTATGGATAACAGATCATGAATTTCTTCACCCATCTTAACAATAGAAATGGGTTGACTCAGAACCTGAGCCTGTTCTTCACTTTTGACAAAAAGGTTTATATCTCTCTTAGTTTTACCTGCAAATAACAAAAGAGAAGTTTCCAAACTTATGTCCCAGAGTGTATTCATAGTTACAATAGCAGACTTCTTCCCAATGCCAAGAACTACTTTGGAAGGTGAATTCCCTCTCTCTGAGTCATTTCCACCTCTTCCTCTCTATGCTGTACTTCCTCCAACAAGCTCTGCAGTTCTAAAGGTGAAACAGTATCCATGGGAGTCTCCTCTCCACCTGAGATTGATTGGACAATGACTGCTTCCATAAATCGCAGCATCACACCATGGTTCAGATTGCTTCTGGATCTCGGCGGCACGATCTCAGAGATGACCCTTTAGCACTGTCTGTCAAACAACTTGTGGACCCTGTTTAAGTGGCAGCCACCTCTTTGCATGGTTGAATGCCGAACTCCAACAATGTTGCCTACACTTTTGGTGTAGCATATTTGGGGCTTGAGGGGCCACTCTGAGACTTGCCCTTCCTCTTCTCCCATGTTTGCAGCATCAGAGGTCCAAAAGGTAAGTGAACAGTTAAGGGTATGTGTAGGGCTCTACATTTTTTGCTTCAATTTGTTCTTTTTCAATTTTTATTTCATTTTGCTTTATTATGCATACAAATTTGATTTTATAAGTATAATTTGTTTTTTAATATCAAAAGAAATTATTGAGCATAAAAGATGTATGGGGACAAGGGAATAAAAAGTACCTGTTAGTATATACATGTAAACTGCTCTGATGCGTAAGTAAAGAGCGGTATATCAAATGCCTAAACCATAAACCATAAGTTCCAGGACTGCCCTGGCATTATACAGATAATGCAGGGTCTGTTAGCCATATATTCAACTTTGCTATCCAGAAAGTGCTGTTGAAAATATCTGGACAGGCCTGTCAGTAGCACTTATGCAGATAACAGATGCTGCTATCTGGATAAGTGCAACTGAATATCTGGTCCTTGGTGTTTGTTTTCCTAGGAGGTTGGAAAGGGCTAGAGATGGGGGCATATGTCTTGGTCATGTGCCATTTCTTCATTCAATCAATTGACAGAGAGGCACAGCTTTACTCATACAGACTACCTCAGCTTAGCACTGTGAAGGGTTCAAATCACATGTCGTGCACTTCAAGTGATGCTGTACAACAAGTTGATTTTATTGCTGTAAGCCACACTGAGAGCTTGGGCATAACCCAATATAATTGTGATTTATTTAGTGGAAACAATTTGAAACAGTGACTCTCATCATTTTATGGAAGTGATCTAGAGAGATCTGTTTATGTTTATTGTGATACTCCCTTCAACGTTTCCAGCCTAATCGGTCATCATACTGAGGTCAAAATTTCAGAAGCACCTATTGTGGAAATGAAGCATTAAAAAGGTCAATCAGCAGTTTGGTACGGTACCTGTTGGAGCCCTAAGGAGGTTGCTGTATTAGGTATAATTGGAGGGTTTTGATGAGACAAGGAAAAACAATGCAAACAAATACAAAACAAAAGCAAAAACAAAAAACAGCACTGAAGTCACAAAAACACCCAATAGTGGAGAAAAAAAGACCTCAGTGAGTGTTATCACCAAGCTGATGCAGCAGCTCTATGCCACAGTAGTCACTCAGACACACCATTAACAGGAACAAATAGGCTACAGGGACCCACCATCACTGGTCAAAAAATACTCTACATTATAACACACTAATCATATTTCAAAATTTGCATAATTAACATCGCATATGTTGCATGATTGAACGGCATTGATAGCACTAATTGGTCATGTGAATGGCACTGCTTAAACTTAGCTGTAGACCAGGATGTTTCACTGCCCTGGTTCCAAGGCCAGATATTTTGCCAAAGCTGCATCAGGGAATAGGACCTGCCCAATATCACCAAGCCACTGGAAACAAAAACAAACCAATCATGCAAATCGTATGACTTGAAATGCCCAATCAAAATACCACCAACTCTAAGGAAACCCACTATCCCATGTCAGCAAAATAGCAAAAGTGAGAAAGGACCCAGTACTCACAGAACACTGTAGTCCAGAACCAACTTCTATTCCAAAGTGTCCTCACATAGATCCAACCAGCAAAACACGCTGTGCATGCACTCTAAAAGGAAGAATAAAACAAAGGATATTATAATGCCTCTGTATCGTTCCGTGGTGCGACTGCACCTTGAATACTGTTTGCAATTCTGGTCACTGTACCTTAAAAAGGATATAGCGTTATTAGAAAAGGTAAAAAGAACCACCAGAATGGTAAAGCATGGTTTGTGTGGTTCCTGTGGCGTTTTGTCAGTTTTTTGGACTTATTTCTTGCACTGGGTATGCACAGCAATTACTTTGGGGTGATGCTTTTTAAATGGATGAATGCATTGTGATATGGGATTTCCCTGGTAAATTCTGCCTTGCATTCATCTTGAGCACCATATGCTTTGTGTATTGGGAGTTGGGCAGAGATTGTCTGACGTAGGGGATTCCCGTTTAGCTCCGCCCATAGCAAACATTTTTTAGAGTGCATGCACGGAGTGTTTTGCCAGTTAAATCTATGTGAGGACACTTTGGAATAGAAGTTGTTTCTGTTTTTTGTTTTGTATTTGCTTGCACTGGTTTTCCTTGTCTCATCGAGTTTTACTACCAGATGCACTGAGATTTGCAATTCTGCCATATGATTGGAGGGTTTGTCAGGTTTCCATTGAAAGGATGTAGTGCATCTGTCAGACCCTGGTATTGGTCTTTTTAATAGTGCCATTCAGGAGGCCCTCAAGGTCTTGTTTGATATCAGTTAACTTGTGGTTTGCAATATTGAGTGGGTGGGAGGACTCAGACTAACGCTAATGGGTTACCTGTATCTGTGGTGGGGACTTCAATCTCACTGTCATCATTTGTTGCCTTCAGTAAATTGCTTATTTGTTACTGGGGAGATAAGTACCAGTAGGGGGACATAGCATCTGAAATGGAGCATAGCACTTGGTGAGTGAAGAGTGGAATAATCATTCTGATTTGGGGACTTTGTGGGGAAGGGCCTTTTTAGGTGATGATGGTCCACTGGAAGGTGTCCAAGTCCAGAAAGAATAAGCTTACAGCTCGACTATGGAATAAGCTTACAGCTCAACTATGACAGAATGGCCATCCAAACACCAGGTGTATGTGATTGGAGGATCATGGAAAAGGTGTACTGGTATATTGCTGGTGCTCATGTCTGTGTTGTTTTATAATAAAAATGTTAACCTTATTGTAGTGGTGTCAGAAGTGTGCTTTCAAATGTACCTTGAAATACTAGGCCTGTGGCCTAGCTGGAATGTCTTTGTCTCTTTTGTTTCACTGTAGCCTGCTTAGTAGTAGAACCACGCAGTAAGAAATGCATAGTTTAGCAGCTTCTCACCTTGCATAACACGCCCCAGCTGACCTCTATTGGTGAGCGATCAAGGGAAACTTAATATGTGCCTATCATGAAGTAGCTAGAATGTGATAACAAATTATTACTTTACATATAGCTGGAAGTCTATAAATGGAACTGAAACCTTGGCCCAGGGGCTCAGTCTTTGGAAACTATTCCACTGAGTTCTTGCATGCTATTAAAACTGTTTGATTTCACAAAGGCCTCAGGTGTCTTTTCTTGGTCTGGTAATCTACTACATTTCTTGGTTCCCTGACCGGGAAGGAAGACTATTTTGTCTTGGAGTGATGAGCCATTCATCTAGCGGGCTCCAGGAGTCCCGAGAGGTCTCGAGGCGCCCCTGGACTGTTTCTGGACGGGACTTTACTACAGTCCTGGATCCCGTGGGACTGATTGGACTCACTCACGAACCTAGAAGGGGCCCAGAAAACAAACCTGTTCTTTTCACCGAATCCGGTAAATCTTATTTTGGTAATTCTCTGTATCTGGTATTGTTATCTGGTAATTCTCTGTATCTGGTATCATTATCTGTAATTGAAAAGAGCGTGATCAACTCTTGGGACTGGTCCTAGTATGTCCGATGCTGACTGAACACACTGGTTTCCCTTCTGGTATACTGTAAGATTATTCTGTTGGGTTTTTTTGTACGAAACAATGGAACAAAAAAGACTCCGGAGTCATAGCACAGCTCAGAGACAGAGAGCAGTTATTCACAGCACAGCTCAGAGAGAGAGAGAACAGTTATTTCTAGCAAGGAGAGAGAAACGAAAAAAAAAAATAGGGGTAGGATATAAGGCGTGTATCCTTTTCACACAGACAGAACAAAAAGGTTTCAAGGGGCGTATCCTTTCTACTCAGAAAGAGAAAGTTTTAACCCAGCTTTGCCTGGATTTCTACTTCAGTTGTTTCTGTTATAATTACTCTGCTGATTTCTGTGGGATTTGGGAGGGAGAAACCTGAATGAGTGAGAGAGAGACAGTGTTTGTTTTACAGTTGCTGGAGTGTGAGAAAGAGAAACAGTGTTTGTATTGCAGCTGCTGGAGAGTTAGAGAGAGAGAGACAAAGGGTTTGAACAGCAAGGGAGAGGGTGTATTTATACTGAGCCTTCTGCAGTGTCTCCTTAAGAACTTTAAGAAGGGTTTCTCTGGTGATTATGTAATTGTAATGACCCTCGGGTCGATTGGAAGTTTTATGTGAACAGGAATGGGCCCCCCCTCCCTGTCTTTAACCTGGCCTCCCCGAGGGATCTCTAGATATAGACCTGATACTAGATGTGTACACAGTCGCCCTGCAAAGTCATATGACCCCAGTCCCTGTTAAAAAAATATTGTCAGAAAGAGTGGCAGAGTTTTAAATCTTTGATTATAATGTAGCTAGCAGAGTGCACCTAGAGGAATTCCTGTCCCGTAGTTCACAGAAAAATGCAGCCTAAAGTAAAAATAAAACTACCAGTTTTAGTACAGGAGCCAGAGACAGAAAAATTTCCTCCCCCCACCCCTATGTTCCCCCACCTCCCCCCGGCAGATGACTCCGGCTAGGTTAGCAGGCTCAGCAGGGACTCTAGCTAGAATGGATTCAACTTCTCCCCCACCTTCTCCCCCGCCCCTTTCGACAGCTACTATTTTTTCTGATAGTCAGAAGAGCACTGCCAGTGAGGCAAGAACGCCATTTTCAGATACAGACCTGCCCAGCACTTCAGAAAGTTCCCTGAGTCCAAAATCTGAAGGAAGTCAGTCCCAGTTTAGTACCTCTCCTCACCGCACTACCCTGAGTCTATATCAAGCTCTCCTTGATGGCTTTAAAAGGGGTGGGGGCCAGAAAGCGATGAATGTGGAAAATATCTCAGGTCCTGCAAACCCCTGACTAGAGTCCTGGCCAGTTTTATGAAAGACTCTGTGAATCTTTACATGTTTATACTCCATTTGACCCTGAAGCACCTGAAAACCAGCGGATGGTGAATGTTACAGGGGGGACATTCGAAGAAAAAACATCAGATTGAGGGATTTGCTGGAATGAATATAACCCAGCTGATGTAAGTTGCTATGAAAGTATTTGTGAACAGAGATCAGGAGATGAAGTGTGAGTGTGAATGAAAGATGAAAAAGAAAGCTGATATGTTAGCAGCGGCACTAGTCGAGAAAGGACAAGGAAGGTTAATGTGAGAACCGAGAAGCCGAGGCCGGGGTAGAGGAACCTGGTGAGGATCATTGGAGCAAGGACTATTAGAACGAGATCAATGTGCCTATTGCAGAGAAATGGGCCACTGAAAAAAAAAAGAAGAAAAAACGAATGTCCCAATTGTGTAAGGCAATATTCCCTGCCCCGAAGAGATGTTGAGGGCATTCATAAACATCTCCAGCGATTACTTAAGTTTGGACTCCTGAAAACCATGCCAGTCACCCTGGAATACCCCTTTGCTGCCAGTTCAAAAACCAGGTACTAATGATTACTGACCTGTGCAGTATCTGCAGAAGGTCAATGAATCTGTGTTATTACCATTCATCCTGTTGAGTCAAACCCTTACCATTTACTGAGTTTGATTCCTGCACAAGCTACCTGTTTTACTGTTTTGGACTTAAAGGATGACTTTTTCTGTTTGAGTCTGGCCACTCCTTGCCAGCCACTGTTTGCATTTGAATGGGAAGACCCTATTACTGGCAGTAAGAGACAATTGACATGGACCCAGTTACCCCAAGGATTCAAGAACTCCTCCACGCTGTTTGGGGATGCACTTAGTCAAGATTTGCATCAGATCCAGTCATGTCCTCTTCAACGTGTATTGCTACAATACGTGGATGATCTACTCATCGCTGCTGTTTCCCCAGAAGAATGTATTGCCGCCACTTCAGAACTTCTGCACTTGCATTGGATGTCTGGCTATCGGGTGTCTCAAAGTAAAGCCCAGTTGTGCCAGACTGAAGTCAAGTACTGCCCGATGTGGAAAAACCATTCCATCTGTACGTCCATGAAGAAAGGGGGTGGTGTTCTTGACTCCGCGCAGTAGCAGCAACAGCTCTCCTGGCAACAGAGGCTGATAAATTGTCCCTTGGGCAAGAACTGTACATTAAAAGTGCCACATGCAATGCTGACACTGATGGAGTACAAAGACAATTATTGGTTTACCAATGAGCGGATGACAAAGTACCAAAGCATGCTGTGTGTGAATCCTTGGGTCCACATGGAGATAGTGAAAAACATTCAATTCTGCCACTCTACTCCCTGTAGCACCTGGGCTAACCAAACATGATTGTATCCAGATTATGGATGAAGTGTATTCTGGCCGCCAAGATCTGAAAAAATGTACCAATGACCTTTCCTGATGTTCAGTAGTTTACCGGTGGCAGCAGTTTTGTGGAAGATGGACAGCGGAAGGCTGGATATGCTGTGGTCACTCCTGAGGTTGTTGTGGAGGCTGAGTCCTTACCCCTGGGGACTTCTGCCCAGAAAGCTGAACTCATTGCCCTTACTTGAGCCCTCAAGTTAGCTGCAGGTCTGAAAGGTAAACATCTACACTGACTCTAAGTATTATATTATTATTTATTACATGCACTTATATACCGCGCTATTTTCTTTTTCTTTTTTTTTATAAATGCTTTATTTTCATTTTAGACATAGCAAACAAACAGAACATAAAACAGCGGATATCAACTAAAGCCCCCCCCCACCCCCCCCACCCTCCCCAGCCATCTCCTACAGGGTCTAACACAATCATCTTTAAATCACGAAACAGTAACAATACAGAGCCAGAAGGCTGAACATTAGCTCAGTTGGGCAAGCTTAACAAAATCATTTAATAATTGCCATTTAAGGCATTGCTTCCCCGATGGGGGCTGGGCTTTGCCAGAGAACTGCTCATATTGACTAGCCAAGCAGACTCTGCTATACCACTCATGGACGCTAAGGAGAGTGGTAGACTTCCAGTAGCTGATAACTGTACAAATTGCAATTCCCACCATGAAATCCAGCAAAAAGGCACCGTCTTTGGGCAGAGTAGGAATGTCTGCTGCAGAGCGGAAACCAATTATGTGACAGGAAAGAGGCTCCCGGAATCTCAGAATATCTTGTATACGTTCCCAGACTGAAGCCCAGAAGGTCCGCACCCCTGAGCATTCATAAATAACATGTATCAAGGTGCCAACCTTCGCCCCGCAAGTCCAACAAAGAGGACTAAGATTGCTATCCCATCGTGCGAGCTTCACCGGTGTATAAAAACAATTATGAGCAAAGTAATAAAGGGTTTGAGTGATGGATGCTGACCTAGTGACTCTGACCTGCTTGGACCAAAATTTTTCCCATTGAGGTTCCGAGAGCCTCCTCCCGGTGTTCCTCTCCCACTTCTGCTGAACTTTTTGCATCAGTGTCGGGGCGGGTCGAGTGAGATGTTTATAGAGTTGCGAGACTATGCCTGTCGCTTTTGCAATGCCCCGCAGGGTCTCAAGAGCCCCAGTAGCCCCTAGCCCCTGCTTGGGATCAATTCCTGCCCCCAGCAAGCAATGTCGAAGTTGCAGCCACTGAAAAAGACAAGTAGCCGGGAGACCAAATTCCTGCTGAAGTATCCCAAAGTCTTTCCATTTATGGGCAACCTGCAGCTGTCCTACCGTCCAAATCCCTCGTTGATACCAGGATTTCCAAGCAAAAGGCTTCTTCTGTATTTTAAATAAGGGGTTGTTCCAGATAGGGAGCGAATCTCTAGAGCTACCTACAGAATCATTGACCTTGATAAGAACTTGAAAAGCAGTAAGCGTAGCAAGTACCACTATTGGAATCGACGATGTAGGAGCAAAGTGCATCCCTGGAACGTAGTGCAACGGTATTGGTGCCAATAATCGCTCCTCCAGAGCAACCCAAACCGGCCGTCCGGCAATCGGAGATTCAAGCCACCGAGATCCTCGTTTTAGAAGGAAGGCATGATGATAAAATTGGAAATTAGGGAAGTTTACGCCGCCTTTCTCACGACGGAGTTGTAATTTGTCTTTTGCAATTCGTGGTGTTTTGTTATTCCACAGAAACCGCAAAAGAATCCGTTCAAGTTGCTGATACAATTGGGTAGAAAAATAGCAGGGGATCATCTCTAGTAGATAGTTAATTTTGGGAACTATCATCATTTTTACCGTTTCTAACCGACCCCACCAAGAAAGCACCAGGGGAGACCATTTCGTGGTTAGCTCTCGGGCCAGCTCTAATAGCGCTGCGGCATTCTGTTTGATTGTGTCTTCAAAAGGATAGCAGTAGTAAACCCCTAAATATTTCACAGCGCCGTGCTCCCAGATAAAAGGATATTCCCTGAGATCCTCCTTATGGACCCATTTGTTCAATGGGAAAGCCACGGACTTTGACCAATTAATTTTATAACCAGAGTATCGTGAGTAAAGATCTATTTGCTCCAATATTCTCGGAATAGAGTCCGGCGATGTGAAAAGAAGAAGGTCATCGGCGTATGCCGAAAGCTTGATCTCCTGCCCCGCCACCCATGCACCTTGTATATCCGGGTTCTGACGTATGAGAAGGGCTAACAGCTCCATCGCCAAATTAAAGAGCAAGGGGGACAGCGGGCATCCCTGACGGGTGCCACGCTGGAGCACGAAAGGGGCCGAGGTTACACCGTTGACACAGACACACGCAGTAGGGAGTGCGTACATGACTTCCAAAGCTCTAAGATAGGCGTCCCCGAAACCAAACCAACGGAGGGTTGCACATAAAAAAGGCCATTCAAGACGATCGAAGGCCTTTTCTGCGTCCAAAGATAGACCCACTAAAGGCTTTCCCATCTCATCAGTTCCCATCAAGATATGAGCTAGGAGGCGTGCATTATCAGCAGTGGAGCGGCCCGCCGTGAAGCCACATTGGTCTGGATGGATTAATAGCGGAATAATCCCAGTTAATCTAGTAGATAAAACAGTGGCAAAAATCTTATAATCGGCATTGAGTAGCGAGATGGGGCGGTAGTTAGCCACCTGCCGTGGGTCTCTGCCTGGCTTTTCAAAGACTACCAAATTAGCGGACGCGAAGGCCCCAGTTTGTTGTCCCGGCGAGGACAACAGAAGATAGTACCGAACTAAATAAGGGGCGAGGTCCTTCACAAAGCACTTGAAAAATTCAACAGGCAGCCCATCGGGACCTGCGGCTTTGCCGGATGCCATGGAGGCGATCGCTCTCTCGACCTCTACCTCGGTAAAAGGAACATCTAAATCCTGTCTATGCGCCTCGGAGAGGGTGGGACGCAGTATATCATGAACTAGCTGATCAAAGCCCTCTTGTACAAAGTCACATTCTGAACTGTATAAGCGGGTATAATACGCGCGGAAAGCTTCCGCAATCTCGGAATCTTTGACAAGCAAATTGGTTCCCTGTGTCTGTTGTAAAACACTGACCCGTTTGGCCTCCCGTTTACCCTTCAAGACCGTGGCTAGCAACCTGCTGGCCCTATTACCCTCCCGATAGTAATTCCCTTGCTGCCTCCGAATACTCAGGGAGGCCTCAGCAGTCACTATAGCGTTATATTGAAATCGAAGACGCTGAAGTCTTATCAAAATACAGGGGTCAGATCTTTGTGTTAAGATCCGCTCACCCGCCTTGATCTGCTGTTCAAGAGCAAGCTGTTGCCGTTGGCGCTGTCTTTTCAAGCGGATACCAAAGCTGGTAATAACCGCTCTAATCGTGGCTTTAAAGCCTTCCCACCAGGCCCAACCTGAAGTATCGGACGGGGAGTTAAACTGAAAGTATTCAGCTATGGCCACCTTAACCTCCGCTCGGAAATCTGGGAGATCTAAGAGGGACCTATCCATTGACCATTTGCCAGAGTCACTATGTCGGGAATCATCATTAAGGAGAATAGAGATAGGAGCATGGTCCGAGAGATGAATTGAATGGAGACAGGCGGGGCCCATATTTGGGACTAATTCCTTAGAGACAAGGAAGAAGTCAATGCGGGACTGCGACTTGTGTGGGGCAGAGAAAAAAGGTAAAATCGAGCTCTTGGGGTGTGTTGTAGTCGCCATATATCCACCAAAGCTAGCTCCTGTACCATAGATGTTAGAAGAATTTGCCCCTTAGATCTCTTAGTGGAGCGGGGGGGTTGACGATCAATTAACGGATCAAGAACTTGATTGAAATCCCCCCCTATTATGAGCGGCTTCCCGCTCTCTCCATGCAATTCTTTCGCAACAGTAGAAAAAAAAACAAAATTATCAGTGGTGGGAGCATACAAGCACATTAAAACCACATCAATCCCCCCCAGTTGCAAACGAGCCTTAGTCCAACGCCCGTCTGCATCTGAGCAATGGTGGAGCACATTCATCTTAAGAGACTTCCTTACCAATATAGCCACACCGTTATGTTTCTTAATGGCAGGGGAATACGCAATGACCTCAAAGGGCCGCATACTCAACTTCAATGACTCCTTCATATTTAAATGTGTCTCTTGCAACATCAGTATGTCAGCCCTTTCTCGGCGAGCGTAATCTAAGATTTTCCTTCTCTTTATTGGGCTATTTATACCTTGGACATTGAAAGAGATGATTTTATAAGGAGCCATGGAAGTCGAGAACGAGATTGACCCATGCGGTCAACATGAGATACTGAATGCACAGTTGGTAAAATTCATGAGAGTGAAAAGAGAAAGCCAGGAACACGTCTAAGAAATAAAGGCTCTTATACAGACTTTGGAACTCAGGAAGCAAACAAATAATGAAAGACCCAATAGGAGAGGCTAAACCCTGAAAAGTTATCGGTGAGCGCAGGCCGGCAGGGCTGGCCCGGGAGATTCGGAAAGAGGGCGAGCCCTTGCCGCAACCGGCTCCATTTACAGAGATATATATTGGAGAGAGAGCACATCTCCTGATCTCCACACAAGAGGAAAAAAAAAAAACAAAAATAAAAGAAACCCCCTGCTGATCTCTTCACCAGGGGGGGTACAAACAAGGGATCCTCCATAAATCCACAGCAGAGATTCAGGATCTCGAGACCCAAAATATTTTAAGTCCCTGTCCAATGATAGAGGCAGACCAGCACCGTGAGGAGCCTCATCGCATCTGTGCAGCTTCCATGTCTTCTAGGTAGCGGGAAAGCGCGTCGGGGTCTTCGAAGGTGCGTGTCTGATTATGAAGAGTGACACGCAGTCTGGCGGGATAAAGAAGGCCATAACGTGCTTCGAGCTGCTGCAGCCGAGGCCGATATTCCAGGAGCTTCTTGCGCCTATTAACCGTAGGTTTAGATAGGTCAGGGAAGAAAGAGAGCTTGCGCCCTTCATACTCAATCGGCGCGCGCGCACGCGCTAGTTCCAAAATCTGTGCAGCTTGTTGATAACGAAGCGTACGAAAGACGATAGGCCTTGGTCTGGAGCTCTGCGGCAGAGTGTGAGAGGGAACACGGTGAGCACGGTCTATCTCAAAGACTTTCTCAAAAGAGCAGTGCAGGGTCTCCGGAATCATTTTATATAGAAAGGCGCGCATATCTTTCCCTTCTGCCCCTTCAGCCAGACCCACCACTCGAATGTTGTTTCGCCGCGCGCGGTTGTTGCTGTCCTCCACCTCGCGCTACAGTGCTTTGAGTTGCCTTTCCAGTTTGTCTACTTTCCCGAGCTGTGTCTCATGGACAGCTAGCTGTGCCTCCAGTTTATCCTGCCGTGTTGATAGGCTTTCAAACTTGTTGTGCAATCCAGCCAATTCTTCATGTACGGAGGTCAGAGACGCACCATTAGCCTTGACTAGTTCCTTGACGCCACGTATTTCAGTTAAGAGTTCCATGTGTGCATCAGGCCCCTCACGTGTGGCCGCCATTTTATGCGGGGAGACTGGCTCCGTTTTGGATCTTTTAGCGCTGCTGGTTACTGCGCTAGCGTAATCCAGCCGCTGCGGCTTAGGGCTCGCCATCAGGAAGGTACCACGCAGGACTTCAGGTTTTCTGCGATGCTTTAAAGGTACGTTTGCACAGATTCTTGCCGGAATCTCCCCAGAACCACCGCACTAAGCGTCCACTCTGCTCGACATCAGGCTCCGCCCCCTCATACCGCGCTATTTTCCATCAGTGTGGTTTACATAGAACCAATTAAATACACATCTCAAAACAGTCGATTTGTGTTTACAATTAACAGGCGACAGAACTTGGAATAGACAACAAGGGGTAACTATTTATTTATTTATTTAACACGTTTTTTATACCGCCTTTTCCTTCAATCAAAGCGGTTACAAGACATACAAAGGTTATACAAAAGTAAGGGAAACATGCACTGCATAAACAAAACATCAAAGTAGTAAAGTAGGATATATAACAAGGGTTAACCAATACAGAAAATCATTATATATAACAGTTACAATAAATGGAATCTAGTTAGTTATTTGATCCGTAGTGCTCAATGAAGAGTACAGTCTTTAATTGTTTATGGAAGTCCTTTAAATCGTCAATTGATTGTAAGTCGGGAGGGAGAGAGTTCCATATTGATGGGGCAGCTAAAGAAAGTGCTCTTTGTGTAGTGAAATTGCATGATTTTGTGTAGTTAAATGGAGTGCTGAGGGTGTCTGATGTGGTTTTCCTCCTTGGTCTGTTGCTGGTGTTAGGGAGTAAGAGGGCATGGAGACTGTTTGCAGAGCTCTTGTGTCTGATTTTGAAAATATTTATGATCAACTTATATTTGATGCGGTGGCTTATTGGGAGCCAGTGGAGTTCTTTGAGGATGGGGGTAATGTGGTCATGATTTGTGGAGCCGTTGATTATTCTGGCTGCTGTATTTTGAGCCATTTGGAGCGGTTTGAGTGAATGTTTTGATAATCCGTTGTAAATTGGGTTACAAAAATCTAGTATGGGAGTTATTAGCGCTTGGCAGACTGTGCGGAAGTGTTCATATGAGAGAAGAGGCTTGAGGCGTCTGATAATTTTCATTTTGTAGCAGGCGTTTTTAACCATTTTTCTTATGTGGGACTGTAGGTTGAGTCCTTTGTCAAGGGTTACTCCGAGGTATCTAACTTCGTCCTTTATTGGTATTGTGTTGTTGCATGTGATGTATGGTGGGGGGCTAAAGTCGGTGTTTCGGGTGATAATGTGCCTCTGTTTTGTTAAAGTTTATAGCTAGGTTGTTGTGAGTTAGCCACGCGGACATGTTGACAAGGCAGTTCGTTATTTTGTTGTAGTCAGGGCTGTTAATGTTGATTGGCGTGTAAATCATGATGTCATCTGCATAAATTGTGTAATCTATTTGATGGGCTGCAATGATGTGGCAGATCGGTTGGATAAATAAATTAAATAGAAGTGAGGAGAGTGCAGATCCTTGTGGTACACCTTGTTTGATCTTCGTGGGTTGTGATGTGTTGGTTCCTATTTTAACCTGGAACTGCCTGTCTGTCAAATATGAGTTGAATCAGCTTAGGACGGTGCCGCTTATTCCAATACTCTGTAGTCTGGTTAGGAGGATTCTGTGGTCCACTGTATCGAAGGCCGCTGATATATCTATGAAGATCATTAGGGTTCCTCGATTGTAATTGTCTATGGTTTGGATGATGTCATTGAATAGATATAGCAGCAGTGTTTCAACTCCATGGTTGGGGCGGAAGCCATGTTGATGTATATCAAGCGGAGCATGCTCATCAATGTGGTCCTGGAGTTGTAGTTGTACTGTCTTTTCTATGATTTTGGCTAGGAGTGGTATGCTGGAGATTGGCCTATATGCTACTGGATTGCTCTTTTCTAGGTTGGTTTTCTTGGGGATAGGCCTTATTGTGGCTAGTTTTAGCTGTTCTGGCATTATTCCTCGAGTTAGGGAGTTGGTTACGAGGTGGTGTATATAACTGAGGAAGTTTTGCTTGGTTGCTTTGATCCATGGGACTGGGCAAGGATCCGCGGGTGCAGTGCTTGTGTTGAGAGTGGAGATGATATCTGATAGTTGCATAGTTGAAGGAGTGTGGAACTTGTCCCAAGTTGTGCCAGGTATTATAGGGCTGTTGGTTTCTGAGTGTTTTTGTGGCGGAGTTTGGCCTATTTTTTCTTGAAGATAATCTGCATATGTTTGTGGGTTGACCTGTATGTCTTTGTCAGAGCTTGGTTCATTGGTTAGATGTTTTACTATTTCAAAAAGTTCCCTAGGTTTGTTATAAGCTTTCTGGATAGTGTTTGTGTGGTGCTCTCTTTTTGTTTTATTGATAAGATCATTATAATTCTTTTGCTGCGTTAAATATAAGTCCTGTGAGGTATGAGATTTAGATCATCTCCAGTGGCGTTCTAGTTTTCTTAACTCTCTCTTAGCGTTGCGTATGCTTTTGGAGTACCATGGTGCGTGATGTCTCTTGTTGATCGTCTTTGTGCCTGTTTTAGTTTGTGCTGCTGTGCTGCTGTGCTGATGTGGTGTAATACCAATTGTCCACTAGTTTGTCCAGATCGAGTTCGTCTGTGTTAAGGTGAGGTATTGTGTCTTGTAGGAATTGTTCTTTATTGAAAGCTTTGAACCTTCTTGGACCAAATGGAGCAGTTTGTGTCTTATTAAGTTTACCCATTTTGTTTGTGAATTCCATTTTGATTCTGTGGTGGTCTGACCATGGAACCAGTGTGACTACAGGTAAAGAGATGTTGCCCTTGTCTATGATGTAGTTTGGGGCAAAAATGAGATCTGGCATGGATCCGTATCTGTGCGTAGGAGTGTTTATTAGCTGGGTGAATTATAAAGAGTCCATTGCTTGCAGGAAGGTTTCCTTGTCTATATTGGTAGAGGAGCTGAGGTTAAAGTCACCTAGTAAAATTAGAGGTTTATGGTTCGTGTTGATTGCGCAGACGGTTTCTAGAATGGTGGTTAGTTCTTCTGCTGGAGCGTGGGGGGCTCTGTAGATAAGGCAAATGGCTAAGTGTTTGTTTCCCACTGTAATAGAGCTGCATTGGTCAGAGCTGTTAGAAGTGATAGTTTGTAGCTGTAGTGAGTCTTTTGCAATGATTAGAACTCCACCTCCTCTTTTTTGAGTGCGAGGGTTGTTAAAGGCGGAGTACGTGGGGGAGACCAGTTGGTTAAGGAGGACGTTGTCAGTGGGAGTTAGCCAAGATTCTGTGATGCATAAGATATCTGGATGTTGGTCATTAATGTGGTCTCTGATTGTATGAATTTTGTTTCTTACTGATCTTGTGTTCATGAGTTCTATGGAGGTTGTGTTTGGGGTGTAAGGCTTTTTGGGGTGTGCGTTTGGATTTGTATGATTGTGGTGTTTAAAGTCGTTGTGTCTGTTTCTGGTTATTGTGTGTGAGCTCAGTGAGGTGCATAGAAGCATATAGTAAGCTGGTATCATTGTTGACTTTATCGTTTATTTGTTTCTTTTGCCTAATTGTAAATGGCTCGCCATAGTTATTTTGCTTAGATTGACCTGTTTACTTTTTTGATCATGTATTTTGATTAAAATAAAAAAAAAAATTGTTGGTAACCAAATATAAAGGGGGTGTGAGTATCGAATTCCTATTTGATGAGGGTATGGTTGGGTAAAGAAGAGGGATTCAGGGTGGCAGGCAAGAGTGGCCATGACAGTTGATTGTAGTCTTTCCCTGGACGTAGGGATTCAGCCTTTAACCACTGATGTCTATCACAGCCAATCCTCCAGAATTCGTTCTTTTACTGTTGGTTAGATATTAACTGCACTTTCATCTAACTACAAAGTACCAATTTCTTTCAAGTTCTTTCACTTTCACAAAGCATGCGTAATTGCCCTATCATCTACACGGTAGTCTTCTACCCCGTAATCATTTTACTTACTGCTTTCTCCTTGCTTTGGATGAAAGGTGGCGTGTCCGGTTGTGTAATCTCAGGTACAGAGCAGGGATTTGCGATTTATTTACTTGCTTCTACTTACACTTCTTCAGACAAACTTGTAGTCTCATATAAATTTTCTCTCCTTGTGCCACGCCTAAGGGCCACGCCAAAGGGCCCTCTTGCGAGGCCCTCAGGCGCGGGCCCGCAAGGCGTGGGCGCGCCTCTGATGCGGCGGTTTAAATGCCGTTCTACAGGGAAGTGCTTGTCAGCTGTTCTACTCGAAGGGGAACTTAATTCAAAACACCTAGCTGATTAGCACAGTTCTCCCGATTCCTTCTGAGCCTCTGATGCGGCGGTTTAAATGCCGTTCTGCAGGGAAGTGCTTGTCAGCTGTTCCACTCAAAGGGGAACTTAATTCAAAACACCTAGCTGATTAGCACAGTTCTCCCGATTCCTTCTGAGCCTTTGATGCGGCGGTTTAAATGCCGTTCTGCAGGGAAGTGCTTGTCAGCTGTTCTACTCGAAGGGGAACTTAATTCAAAACACCTAGCTGATTAGCACAGTTCTCCCGATTCCTTCTGAGCCTCTGATGCGGCGGTTTAAATGTACAACTGTACAGAAAGAGCTGTTTCACGTGGTTAGTTTACTGATGAGGCATTTGAGGTCCTGTCATCCGGGTAGTGCGCGAGGAAAAGGTGATATTTCAGAGCTTTCCTAAACTGTGTTAAATTAGTGATTGCCCGTATACTGGGAGGTAGGCTGTTCCAGCATTTTGGCAAGTATGCTTTTGTTACTCTACACGCCCATGGGGCCCTGTATAAAGAACAAGGTTTGGTTACTTCAGGGGGGAAAGCTATTAAGTATGCCCCAAACATCATGGCTCTAGTAGATGCTGTCTGTGAACCCAGGAAGGTGGCAGTCATGCACTGCTGGGGTCATCAGTCTGGGGATAGCCTGACTGCCTTAGGAAATCGGAAGGCAGTCAAAGTAGCAAAGGAAACAGCCCTCCGCCTGATAAGGCCCAATCCGGCATTGGCTATAACAGCCCCACTATTCCCAGTACCAGTGAATGATTGGGATCCCCGCTACCAATTGGATTAGCTAGACTATTTCTGTACCCAGGAGGGAGGGACACTGACTGAACAGGGATGGATCCAGCTGCCACCCCTCCAGAAAATGGAACCTAGCTGTATTGTTATCCCTGACACCTTAGCCCCGCATTTTGTCCGGGCGTTCCACCAGGTTACTCACATGGGAAAAAGCACAATGGAGCAGGCCCTTCATCCCTGATTTTATATTTCAATGTTAGGACCTCTAGCCGCAACAGTTTTACGCCAATGCCTGACCTGTGCCTGAAAGAATCCCCGACAAGGGAAATTACCACCCCCTAGTCTCCTAGCTGTAGGGACTGCTCCCATGGAAAATTTTCAGGTAGATTTTACCGAGATGCCCAAGGCTGGGGGTCATAAGTACCTTCTGGTGTTAGTCTGTACCTATTCAGGATGGGTTGAAGCTTTTCCCACCAGAACCGAGAGGGTTTGTGAGGTCGTCCAAGCCCTCATCAGAGAAGTCATACCCTGATTTGTACTCCCATCAGTAATAGGATCAGACAATTGCCCAGTTTTTGTCTCTCAGGTCACCAGACACCTAGCACAAGCTCTACAGATAGATTGGAAATTTCACACTGCCTACCGCCCTAAGAGTTCAAAATGTCCAAATTCTGTCAGGAGACCCGTCTCCACTGGCTGTCTGTTCTTCCCATGGCCCTGTTGTACATACGGTCCTCTCCTCGCCAGGGTTTGAATCTGTCCCCCTTCGAAAAATCCTGTATGGACGACCCCCTCCCTTGATTAAGGGGGTGCTAGTAGACATGGGTCAGATTGGATCTCTGCTGACCCGCCAAGAATTGGTGGCATTGGGTTCTGTATTGCGAAAAATGTTCACTCCTGGGTTCAAGAACGACTACCAGAAACCCTTGTTGAACCCATTCACCCCCAGAAACCAGGTTCCGCTGTCTGGATTAAGGAGTGGAACCCTGACCCTTTGACACCCCGCTGGTGGGGGCCATTTACGGTCATACTGTCCACCCCCACAGCGGTGAAGGTTGCCAAACTTGTGCCATAGATTCGCCATACTTGAGTCAAGCCAGCAACCCATCTGAGCGGATCCTGACAACCAACTGAAGCTCATCCTGTCCAGAATGACTCAGCCTGCACGTCAATCAGCGCAATGCCCTACCCCTGTCACCACCGGAAGCTAATGGGGAGGAGTGGGAGGGGGAAGGGGAGGAGGGGAGGAGTGGTCTAGTGGTTAGGACAAGGTACTTCAGGCCGGAGGGCCGGGGGTTCAAGTCCCACCTGGGGACAGCAATCTCAGGCCGGAGGGACTGGGATTTCTAGTCCTATAGGCACTCCTTGTGGTCTTGGGCAAGCCACTTAACCCTCCATTGCCCATGTTCCCTGTAAGTATTAGCATATGTGTCTCATATCCCCTCGTGTTAAATGTATCCCCCAATTGACCGCTTTGACCCAGTGAAAAGCGGGATATAAATACAGCTAAATAAATAAATAAATAAAATAATGGGTCTACATACGGCTGAAGACTGAGGATTGACAACTGGGAACAAGGAACCCAAGGACCTGTTGTTTATAGACTGTATTTATACCAACTGCAGTATTATGTATACTGAGTTTGCGGTAGTTGTATTTCTGATGGTAACCATGAGTTCCATTGTAACTGATCCACTCCCCTGCAACCCCTGTTTGGAAGTAACTAAGACTGACCACAAAATCACTCAGACCCTGGTATATCATACTTATTATTCCTGTTCCAGTACCAAACAGACCCTCTGCCGTCACAATACTACCGACCTTACTATCTGTTACCATGCAGGAAAGGAGCCTGTGTGTTTTAATCCTAAAGTGTTTCCTGTTTATTGGATCCTGGAAGTACGCGCTGACAATTTCCAGGGACTGCTCCTTAACTCTACCACGTTTGAGGATAGCCAGCCTAAATCCTTGTTTTTCGAAGCGTGCCTCACAGTCGGAAAAACCTCTTATTCTGGTGGTTGCGGGTCCCTCAAATGGGAATGCACCTATTCTACAAATGATAAGTACAAGTGCCCTCAACGTGCCTATAATTGGGGCCAGTGCACTTGCGTCAATGTGCCCAACTGCTGGGTAATGGCTGCGGCAGGGTCATATTTCTGCCCTCGGTGGGAGTGTATATATTTCGCCTCTTGGCCAGGAGTGCCTACTGGCCACCAAGGGAATTATCGCAAAGCAGTTTTAATGAGGATGTTGGCCTCCCCCACTTGTCAAACTTCCACCTGTAATCCCCTTAATCTCACTATTTTGAACACTTGTCAAGCTGACTGGCGTACGAGGCAGCTTTTTGGCCTACTCATTTATAGCCAGGGTACAGACCCCGACACTTATCTTTATGTCCGGGTAATAGCAGAAAAACCCGACAATCCCACCTGATTAGTGTTTTCCACTCCTTCTATGAGGAAATGGCGATGGACCCCATACCCACACCTGTCAGAAATTTATTCCTTAAGTTAGCTGAGGACCCAGCACATGGTTTACATCCTGCGCCTGCTTATAATTCTTGGCACCCTGCTGGCGAGGGTGCTGAATTAAAGGGGGGAGTGTAGTGGTGTCAGAAGTGTGCTTTCAAATGTACCTTGAAATACTAGGCCTGTGGCCTAGCTGGAATGTCTTTATCTCTTTTGTTTCACTGGTGCCTGCTTAGTAGTAGAACCACGCAGTAAGAAATGCATAGTTTAGCAGCTTCTCACCTTACATAACACGCCCCAGCTGACCTCTATTGGTGAGCGATCAAGGGGAACTTAATCTGTGCCTATCATGAAGTAGCTTTATTAGTTTGCATATAGCTGGAAGTCTATGAATGGAACTGAAACCTTAGCCCAGGGGCTCAGTCTTTGGAAATTATTCCACTGAGTTCTCGCATGCTATTAAAACTGTTTGATTTCACAAAGGCCTCAGGTGTCTTTTTTTGGTCTGGTAATCTACTACATTTCGACTTTAGAGTGTGTCCTATATTTGCACAGAGTTTCCAAGTTCCCAAGCTCAAAGAAGGAGATTTCAGGCCTGTCCTGAATTTCTGCAGTAGAAGGACGTTCTTTATTTGATCTAAAAAAGCCTATGGCCCGACACAGGCCGTGTTTCGTTGCCTTCTTCAGGGGCAGGCTACATAAATTAATAAAAACAATAAATAAATAAAAACATATACAAATACAATTGAATGCAATATGAGACCTAAAGGATAAATATAAAATAAAACACAATAAATAACTAATTAAACGATACTATAAAGGACCATTCATACACATCAATTAATGCAACCATAAATAATAAAACAAAGATCAGCACAGCAACAACCATTAGTGTTAAAAACAGTACTCTACTTGTAACACACCATCTATAAGATGTAAACTAGCCATATATCAATTAAAACTTAATACAACAAATAACATATATATTGATTACCATTTAAGGGAGAATATATATATATATATATATATATATATATATAAACACTTAAAAGATAATGATAAATAATATCAAATAAATAATTAATACACATAAATCAATTAAAATGAAATAAAAACATATATATTATACCGTAAAAATTCAAGGCATACCTTTATCAACTGTCTAAGCTTCCACAGTACTCTAATTGCTAAAGAGGGACAAGGAAGAAAATCCATATAGGTAAGTGAACCCACCATGTGGAATACCCATCAGTAACACATTTGGCTATATAATTAGTAGATGAACATTTCAAAACCATGCTACCTGAAATGTCACTGAATCTCACTTGGAGTAAAAGTTGTCATGGATGGCAGGTGCAAGGAACTATAAAACAAAAAATTGTCAACAAATTGCTGTCATTATTCACAATTAGACACTTATCCAAACCTCTAAAAACCAAGGGTTTTAACGCATTATCGTGCGTACGGTCCCAATTCATAACATTTGTTTAAAAAAACAAAAGACGAAGGGAAGAAACTCATTTAAATGCCATTACACAGTTCACACAAAAAATACATAAACCCTTAAATTTCAAAAACTTCCAAAGCACTACCAAACACCCCCCCCCCCCCGAGTCCCGATGCTTGATCATTCAAAAAAAGGGGGAAGTCACTCTTGTACTACTTCAACAGACCCCGGGAGGGCCCTACCGGTTGTACCTACCCATGCTTGGAAAACCACATTGTGCATTGCCAATAAAATAAAAATAGCCATGGTGCATTAAATATTAAAAACAACAGGACCTTAAAACCTTCTAAACTCATACACGTAGAAATAATTAGACAGCGTCACTTTCTGCCGCTTCACAAATCACCCCACCATACTTTCTAAATACCATGCCGTTTAAATCATCATCACCAAGCCCCGAAATCTAATACATTAAAATAAAAACTACAAAGTGAAAAGCTCCAAAACAGAGGCAACAGATGATGAAGGGACTCACTTTTTGATGCTCCACACTACTCACAGTGGACTCTGCCAGAAACGCACGTAACTTGAAAAGACGCCCGAGTATGCGCCTTAAAAAACCGTGTTATGCAAATATTGTGGGAGGAGTAATCAAGTGATTATCAGCTTGTCGCACAGTAGGGAAAACCTGAATTTGCCAATATACTAAAAGTAGCAGTGGTGCATTACATATTCAAAACACCAGGACCTTAAAAACCTCTAAAATCATACACATAGAAATAAATAACCGTCACTTTCTGCCACTTCACAGCTCACCCCGCCATACTTTCTGAATGCTGTACCGTTAAATTCACCATCATCAATCCCCGATATCTAATACATTTAAAATAAAAATTAAAAACTAAAAAACTCCAAATCAGAGACAACAGATGATGGAGGGACTCACTTTGTGACGCTCCACATTACACAACGTGGACTCTGCCAGAACCGCATATAACTTGAAAAGATGCCGGAGTATGCGCCTTAAGAAACCGCATTAAGCAAATGATGTGGTTTGAGTAATCAAATAATTGTCATCTCTTTGCACACTGCACAAAACCGAATTTACAGATTTTTAACAAGTCAATCTAACTGCAAAAGTCAAGGTGCATTCCTCTGTCCTTTATATACCATCCCATTAAAAACCATCCATTATATAACCATCCAATTAGAAAATATTCACCCTAATCTTAATACAGTGAACCTAATGATTCTGGTAAGAGTACCCTATATCAATTCAATTATATATCATATATGCGTACACCCATTGTTGTTACTGGGTACTTCAAGTTCACAAACACTAATGCATAGGGGACTAGACCACCTATATTCAAAATCCAAAGTCATATAAAACTATTCTATACATGTCAATCTATAAACACCAAACAATATAGTAATAATTTTCCTTTGGACAAACGGGTGCACCTAGTATTGTATATATGAAGATATAATTCCTTACAATTTAGCCGATCCACATATATGCTAGAAAAACAAGAGTCTGTGTAGAAGGTGAGGATTGGGGCATTATCACTGACCACTAAATTGGTTTGATGAGCCATTCAACAAACCTAAGCAAGCTATGCAATTGGCAGAACCCTTACAAAAATGCAGATAAATTATTATCCATATTTAACCCATTAGGGTACAAACAATCAAGGCTAAAAATATACCGCTCTTCCAGACGACGAATAGATCCTTCAAATCTCCCCCTCTCCAATTAATTTTCACCTTTTTAATAACGAAAAACTTCAAATCTGAGATTTTATGTGATAATTCTTGCCAATGATTAACAAGAGGTTTGTCTACTGCTCCCCTTCTGATACAGCTTCTGTGCTCAATGATCCGGTTACGCACTGGTCGAGTAGGTGGGTGTTTGTTGGTTCTGAGACCTATCTTTTTTTGGGTTTGTAAGTAAGCACGTGGATTCGTGCTAATCTGTTGGTACTCTGTCCTGAATTTCTGACAACACTATCATGATAGATTATGGGACCTGCAGTGCAGATTTCAATGGGTAAAATCAGGGACTACTAAAGCCACACTGTTTTAGGCCAAAAAGTCTTCACCCTGCAATTGGACAATTTGGCAGTTCGGTTTGTAAAGGGAGGAGTTTGGGATAGAGGCTATTAATAACATTACCATGTAACATTGTTAGCAGCAATATAAATGTGTTGCTTTGTTATATCTATGTAGGCAGTATCAAGAGACAGGCAGTAAATATAAGTATTATAGTAGTGGGTGAGGGGAATAAATCAGTTATACTGGCAGGGAGGAGTGGCCTAGTGGTTGGGGCAAGTTACCTCTAGGGTTGCCAACTTTTTCACCGAGAAAAGCCCGACACCTGTGGCTCGCCATGCCCCACCCATTCTCCACCCCTAGTCCCACCCCTGCCCTGCCCCCAGTCCCACGCATGCTGCACCCCAGCCCTACCCACAAAAATTACCGAGGATAAGTGTAGGCTAACTCCCTTGGTCAGATAATAATTAAATTGGGAACCCCAAAAGCCAAACATGAAATGTACAACACTGGAGAAATAAAACTATAAAGTAATTTCCTCTAGCACTAAACAAAAACGCAAATATGTTAGCAATACACACTTCCCAGACCAGACATATTCCAGTTAAATTCAAAATAAAAAGTATTTTTCTACCTTCTGTTTGAGCATTTTATTTTTCAGTTGCAATTGCTCCAGTCACTTTCTTCTGGTTTCTTCATGTCTTCTGCGAGCTATCCATTTGTCCTTTCTTCTCTTTTAGATGTTTTCCATTCTCTCTCTATATCTGCTTTAACATACTGATCGTTTCCCTTTTGCTCTTTCCCCCATTTCTTTCCTTATTCCTTTATCATCCACTCAAATTTCACCCTTCCATTCTCAATCCCCTCTTACTCTCCCAATACCTGGCCCATCGTAGACTTTTCTTCCACACAAAATATCTTTTCCCTTCTCCATTCTCATTCCCCATCCCCATCCCCTTCTAGTCCTCCCCCAAAATCAGCTCCCTTATAGTTCTAGACCCACCCAGCATCCACTCCCTTCTAGTCCCATTCTCCCATGCAACCACATCAGCCCATTTCCAGTCCTATTCTAGCCCATCACCCATTTGCAGTCCAAGCTCCCCCCATCAGACCATTTCTAGTCCTATTCCAGCTCATCAGCCCATTTCCAGTCCTAGTCCCACATATGTTCTTTTCCAGTTCCATTCCAGCCCCCCATCAGCCAATTTCCACTCCAAGCTCCCCCATCAGCCAATTTCCAATCCTAGCCCCCTCGTCAGCCCACTTCCAGTCCTATTCCAGCCCCCATCAGCCCATTTCCAGTGCTAGCCCTCCCATCACATGCCTTTTCCAGTCCTATTCCCCCCTTCACAGCCTCTTTACAGTCCTAGCCCCCCCCCCACCATCACAGCCTATTTCCAGTCCTAGGCCCCCCACCATCACAAGCCATTTGCAGTCCTAGTCCCCCCCCCCACCATTACAGCCCATTTTCAGTCCTAGCCCCACCATCACAGCCCATTTCCAATCCAAGTCCCCCCTCAACCATCACAGCCCATTTGCAGTCCTAGCCCCCCTAATCACAGCCTATTTCCAGTCCAGGTTCCCCCTCCCCCCACCATAGCCCAATTCCAGTCCAGGTCCCTCCCCGCATAGCCCAATTCCATTGCAGCTCCCCCATAGCCCATTTCCAGTCCAGGCCCCCCCATAGCCCATTTCCAGTCGAGGTTTCCCCCCCCCCCCCATAGCCTATTTCCAGTTGAGGTCCCCCCCATAGCCCATTTCCAGTACAGGTACACCCCCCCCCCCATAGCCCAATTCCAGTCCAGATCCCCCCATAGCCTATTTCCAATCCAGATTCCATCCCCCCCATAGCCCAATTCCAGTCTAGTTTGCCCACCAATAGCCCATTTCCAGTCCAGGTACACCCCCCCCCCCCCCACACAGCCCAATTACAGTCCATCTCCCCCCATAGCCTATTTCCCGTCCAGGTTCCACCCCCCCCCCCCCCACAATAGCCCAATTCCAGTCTAGGTCCCCCCCCCCCCATAGCCCATTTCCAGTCCAGGTACACCCCCTTTTGCCCTATTTCAGTCCAGTCCCCCCCCAATAGCCTATTTCCAGTCCAGGCCCCCCCCCCCCCTTAGCCCATTGACAGTCCAGGTACACCCCATCACAGCCCATCCAGTCCTTGGCCTCCCCCCCCCATCAAAGCCCATTTTAGTCCTAGCCTCCCCCCCTGACCAGCCCCGCGGCTATCTGAGGTGCTTCAGAGGGAGCCAGGGAAGCCCGCGTGAGGCCATGGCTCCCTCTGTACAACCGCTAGCGTGAAGACGGTTGTTTCTGTGAAGCCGTGAATGTTGGGAAAGGTTAAAGGGCATTGCCTTTAACCTTTCCCAGCAATCGCGGCTTCACATTAACAGCCGCCAGCATGAAGGAAAAAGATCTTCATGCTGGCGGTTGTACAGAGGGAGCTGGGGCCTCGCGCGGGCTTCCCTGGTTCCCTCCCCTGCGGACTTCGGGAGTCGGGAGAAAAGCCGGTTTTACATCTCTGCTGGCAGCCGGCCTGGCCATGGAAAAAACAGCCAGGCCGGCTGAATACCGGCCGGTTGGCAACCCTAGTTACCTCAGGCCAGAAGGTCAGAGGTTCAAATCCCACTAGAGGACAGCAACCTTGGGCTGGAAGGACTGGGGTTTCTAGTCCCACAGGTGCTCTTTGTGGTCTTGGGCAAGCCACTTATCCCTCCATTGCCCATGTTCCATGTTAGTGTATGTGTCTCATATACCCTTGTGTTAAATGTATCCCCACTTTGATTGAAGGATAAGGTGGTATGCAAAACTGTCTAAAGAAATAAATATTAATCTGGCCTGTTTATGTTTGCCATAGTTCACCTTTCAACTTTCCATAAAGTTCCCATCCTATTGCTATAACATGGTGGTGGCACCAAGCTTAGCAAGAATCATACTGGCAAGATCCCAACAAACACATCACCTTTCTCCTTAAACAGTTTCACTGGCTAACCATTGCAAGCAGGATCAAATACAAAATCCTACTCAACATTCACAAAATGTTAACTCGCCAATCAGCAGATAGCCACGTTCCCTTATTAGTGACTAACAATTCCATCAGACCAAGGTGAAAAACTACAATAAACAGTCTGGAAATACCCACAGACAAACCCTCAAGCAGTCAAAGAGCCAACAGCAGAGTTTTCGCTCAATGTGCCCCCATCCTCTCGAATTCTCTACCACCTCAAATAAGATGCATTCAGCTCACCAGTGAATTCCATAAAAACTTAAAGACTCCAATGTTCTTAGAACACTATGGACAGAATAGGGAATGCTCCCAGACTCATGCAACTCACAATCTCAATGTAAATAGTTAGCTTTAAATTGTTGACACTAAATACATGTATTACCATATGTTCCTTGGAATGTGCACCTTTACTGTTCAAGTTTCAATGTTTTTGCACTGAGTTCACTGTAAACCATCTTTAGTAGAAAGACAATATAAAAAAGATATTAAATAAATAATTGAACCCCACTACTCAGGGTTACTGGTCAGAGGGAGATGGGATGCAGAGGATGGATGTACAGTGGGAAGAGTGATATAGGCCACTCATGGCAACAGCTGCAGAATTCAAAGCCAAATAATAACTGCTTGGGTAGAACTGTGGCCCTTGTGAACCCAGTTTTAAAATCTGTCTCTTACTTGCAAAGTGAAATGTATGGGCAGAGATCATTTATCTCATCTGCTTATGTTATTGCAATGTTGTTAAATAAAAAGAACATTAGTAGATACTATACTTTAGGAAATAAGCAGGGTACTTTGAGAATAGTAAAGTAATGGGAATTTGTCTCAGATGATTACTGAAAACAGAATTAAGGAGATTGTTACAAAGAAGTAATTGATTGATGCTGTTATGGCAGTATGACATGATAACAGACAGTGGCATATCCAGTCTGTGTGGTGTCTGTGTCTTCTCTCCCACTTAAGAATATTTATTTATGGGGGGAGGGGGGTGGCAGGGGTTTACTTTGGTGTATGTATCACATTCTATGTATGTATTTGTCTTAACCAGGTAAGGCGGAGGTGGCCCACAGTTCCCTTCCTTCCCACACACCCCCCCCCTCCCCCCTCTCTCTCCCTTCACAAATAAACACCACATGATCACTTATTGGCAAAATAACTGGTCGCAGCTTTATTAAACAAGCACAACATAACATTACAACCAAACTGTTAACTTATGGTTCCGGCAGCGGGACAATCCCTCACCAGCCATATGGGTAGCAAAGTGAGTTCCTTCCCGCCTCCGCCGAGAACCATCCCTGGCAATTCCATCCCCCTCATCCGGCTTCGCCATATTACTAGCAAAAACCGAGGGCTTCTCCGGGTCGGGGGTACCCCCACCCCTGCCCTGCATATTGCCATGCCTCCGGACCCCGGACACCTCCGGGATCCCGCATCACCCCTCCAGCTGCAACCCCCCATCCCCCAAGCTCCACCAAAGGGAGGGAGGGTGGGGACGCCCGTCCTCTCTCCCCAGCTTCAACGGACTGGCGTCCGACCGCTCGCTCCTCCTGGTCCCGCGATCACCCCCCATTGGCTCCCGCGGCCACCTGGCAAGCGGGAGCCAATCAATTTAAATCAAACGCGCGCGGGCGCGCGCCTCACCCCGCCGCGGAAGGAGTGCGCGCCACCCCGCCCCCCTGGTTATCATCGGCCGTCGGGCACGTGGGCCCGCGGCCTCCCATTAACCAGGTAAGGCGGAGGTGGCCCACAGTTCCCTTCCTTCCCACACACCCCCCCCTCCCCCTCTCTCTCCCTTCACAAATAAACACCACATGATCACTTATTGGCAAAATAACTGGTCGCAGCTTTATTAAACAAGCACAACATAACATTACAACCAAACTGTTAACTTATGGTTCCGGCAGCGGGACAATCCCTCACCAGCCATATGGGTAGCAAAGTGAGTTCCTTCCCGCCTCCGCCGAGAACCATCCCTGGCAATTCCATCCCCCTCATCCGGCTTCGCCATATTACTAGCAAAAACCGAGGGCTTCTCCGGGTCGGGGGTGCGCCCCCCCCCGCCCTGCATATTGCCATGCCTCCGGACCCCGGACACCTCCGGGATCCCGCCACCGGCTCAGTGACACCTGTCCCTGAGCCCCCCCCCAAATCAAAGCTGCGACCAGCCAACCCGCCCTAAACATCCTAATTCCAAGGCCTCCTGCCAATCATTCAGGAGTAAATCTACCCCGATCGGGGAAAGATGTACTCCATCCGAACGATACAGGCCCGCGCACTCGACCTCCACCCAGGAATGTAAAATCTGATACCCCCCATGGTTCAACACCCAACGGCCAACTTGCCGGTTAACCTTAACTAAACCCCGGGACCACCGCCGCTGGCCCCAGCAAGCAGGCCTAGGAATTATGTCAGACCACAGCAAAATGACCCCGGGGAACATCAATAAGACTTCCCCCAAATCCCGCTGCACCGCTCGGATTAGCTGCTTCACTGTCCATGACACCAAATCGTTGCCTCCGAGATGCAGCACCAAGAAGTCCGGGGATCCTCTGACGCGCTGAAGGTGCCGAAGCAAGGGTAATAGCTGTAACCAGCGCAGACCGCGCTCACCCAGCCATGATAGCACCACTTCGTCAGCAGGCAGTCCCAAGTTCGCACCAAGCGGCCGCAAAGCTGCTTGCTGGCTGGCCCAGTGCACAAAAGAATGGCCGACCATCCAGCAGGCACCGGGCACCCGGATCCCATCTAAAAGAAAAAACATAGTTAGTACCCGAGCCACCCACTGCCCACCTCAACAACGTACATATCCCTTAAAGGCATTGGAGCGCCAGCGGCCAATCCGCTGAATATCGGTACCCGGCAAACCAGCCAGGGCTGCACTAGTAGCGGCCCCAATCCGAAAGGAATGCGGTGCGAAGTCACCCGGTGATAAGCCCAACTGTCGGACCACCATGCGCAGGACCGCAGCAAACTGAAAACGCGTCAAACACCGCGCATCCTCATGTACAAAGAGCAGGTCGCTACCCGGAGCCCGCACGCACAGGTATGCCGCCATAGCCGCCACCGGACAGATCACCGAAGCCGGAAGCGGCCGTAAGTGCACCCATACGCCCCTCCCTCTCTGATCGGTCTTAGACCGGGACAACCATATGCTCAGCTGCCCTTGTGCCAAACGCACATGACGGAGTTGCAGAGCTGCCCCCCCCGACCTCCCACTGGACGCCACCAATTCCCCCGACCGGAAGGCCCCAAAGAAGGCCACACAAAACACCGCCCGGAACAGCAGAGCCTCGTAATCGGACTCCACCACCAAAGGCAAGGTTGTGCTCATCCGAACCAGCAGATCGGGGGTAATGGGCCGACGCTTGTCCGACGGGAGGGGGACAGCCCGCTCCCAACCCAATAAAAGCCGGCGAGAAAGAAACCCCCAACCGCGCACTGCCCACCCGACCGCCTTAGAGAAAAAGGCAAAGCCGGCCAGGTGAGCCCGCACAGTGGATAGGGCCACCCCCGCAGCCTTCGCAGCCAATATGTATTCCCCCATGAGGTGATCAGGCACCGGGCCCAGCCGCCAACCCCGAGTCGCCAAAAAGGCCACTACACATTCACATCCCTTGCAGTAGGACCTCCAGGTCGCCGACGACACGGAACTTCTCAGCAAGCTCAGGATACCCGGAGGCCAAGACGCCATAAACGCTCTGGGACCGACCTCCCCGCCAGGTCCGCCTCTGGAGCCAGTCGCCGAAACAGGTCCCACTTGAAACGAGAAAGAGCATCGGCGATCTGGTTAGCATAACCCGGAACATGCCGAGCCCTCACTACCACATTCAGCTTCAAGCAGGCAAAAACCACCTCCCTCATCAAAGCCGCCACCGCGCGCAACGAGGCGCATAACGATTAATAATGTGAACTACCGCCTCGTTGTCGCACCACCACAACAATTGCCTATTACGAAGCCTATCCGGCCACAGCTCCAAAACCACCAAGATGGGGAACAGCTCCAAAAACGTAATACTGTCGGTTAATCCCGCCGCCCGCCAGGTGGATGGCCACGGCGCGGCACACCATGCTCCACCAAAATAAACACCGAGCCCGAAACCGCCCGCCGCATCAGTATAAATCTGTAAATCAAAGGAAGACACCTCCGCTTCAAGGAGAACCGTAATGCCATTGAACTCTCTCAAAAACTGATCCCAAACCCCGAGGTCCGCCCTCATGCTTCGTGATATCCGGATGCGATGATGCGGACGCCGCACTCCCGAAGTAGCCGCCGACAAGCGTCGTAGAAACACCCGACCCATTGGAATAACCTTGCATGCAAAGTTAAGGGAGCCCAACAAAGCCTGCATCTCGCGCAACGTAACTTTCCTCGCCCCCAGCACGTTCGCTACTAATACCCTTAAACGCTCCACCTTGCTTGGAGGCAATCGCGCCACCATGTCAACTGAGTCCAAGTCCACTCCCAGAAACGTGAGGCGCACAGCAGGACCCTCAGTCTTGTCCGCCGCGACGGGCACCCCCCATTCACGCGCGAGCCGCAGGAACCCGTCGAGTAACGCCCGACATAGCCCGGACGACGCCGAACCCACAAATAAGAAATCGTCCAAATAGTGGACCACATTCCGAGAGCCGACGGACACCTCCAGGACCCAGTGCATGAAAGAACTGAACATCTCAAAATAACGACAAGAGACGGAGCAGCCCATTGGCAAGCACTTGTCGAAGTAATAGCAGCCCTCAAACACAAAACCCAATAAATGGAAGGAAGCCGGATGTACCGGCAGCAGGCGAAAAGCAGACTCAATATCGACCTTCGCCAGCAGACACCCGCGCCCACACTCCCGTACCAGCCGCACAGCCTCGTCAAACGACGCATACCGCACCGCGCACAATTCCCGCGGAATGAGATCGTTCACCGAAGCCCCCACCGGGAAGGACAAGTTGTGAATGAGCCGGAATTTCCCGTGCTCCTTCTTAGGCACAATGCCCAAAGGAGAAACTACTAAATTCGGATATGGCCGGTCCAGAAAGGGCCCGGCCACCCTGCCAAGGGCCAACTCAGCAGCAGCCAATTTACCACGAACCACCTGAGCTAGACGCCTCACCGACGGAGCATTGCGGGCCATCGCCGGGCCCCCCTCCCCAACTACCGGTATGGGGAACCCGTACTGGAAACCCCCCTCCAAGACTCGCCGAGCCGTAACCCGTCTATAGCGCAGCAACCAAGGCCGGAGTGCCGAAAATTTTTTATGGGGGTAGGGGCCAACTCACTCGAACTAATACTATTGCTTTGTGGCTGTGGGGGCGGGCCCCTTCTTCCCGCAACGGAGAGCCGAGTGTCCTCCCCCACATAAGGAGCAACTGTGCCGGAACTTACAGTCCGGAAAGGGGCAAGACGACTTATTAAAGCGCCAGCAGACGTCCCCAACCCCCTCCCCAGCGCTTTTTGGGACCCCGGGAGCTGGGGCGCTCCGAAATGGCCGCCCCGTACTCGCCGACGCAGCGGCCCCCTTTTGCCCCCCGCACCTGCCCCTCCTCTGGCAGACATCTGCGTTAACCAGAGGCTGATGTCCTGTGTCCCCCAGGACAGAGCGCGATTCTCCTCCATTTTATCGCGGAACTTCTCATCATAGTTGAGCCATGCCCAACCATCATGAGTCTGAGCCGCTTCCAGAATCGAGTCAGCGTATGCAAGCAACATCCCGTAGTGCCCCGGGTAACGCTGTCCCCAGACACTAGCTAACCGAAGAAAAGCCCTCGTCCAATTGAGGACGTTCCGCGAAGCCTTCTTGACCCTGCCCGCCTTCTCATCCGCCTTCCGTTTCCGCCGGCTGTCCCCCGAACGCTTCCTCCCCTCAAGCAAACGAAAGATATCTATGTACTTCCGCTTCCATATCTTGCGCCTAAGCTTACGCGGCACCCCCTCCCATAATTCGGAAAATGATGCCAATGTAGCCCCCCCACCGCCCCCCCCCCACTACCCCCCGCCACCGACAGGTTGCCCGCCCCCACCCCAACTGACGAGGACGAAGACGATGAAGACGACGATGAGCCCCCCCTCCTCCGACGCTTGCGGGAGCTGCGGCTCTTCTTCCTCGCCTTGCCACCCGTCCCCGCAGCCGGACTAAACTCCGCGCCTTGCTCGGCCCGAGGCTCAGGTAACTCACCATCCGCCGAAGTCCGGGGCTCTGATGGGGTGGACGCAGCAGCTGGAAGCCCCTCCTGGAAGTCCTCGCGCTGCGTCATAGGTACCTCCGCCGCAGACCGACCTGTTCCGCTCAGCGTCGTCCTTCCCCCGTCTCCCACCGGAACCTGTGGAGACACCGAAAACAAGGAAGGGGAACCAGACAAGCCCCAGGGCAGCTGCCAAGGCCCTGTCCAATCAGCCCTGGAGGAACCCTGTCCCCCCCCCCGCCAATAGTCCCAACTTGACATGCCCACCCCCCCTGGAACCATAGGCCAACCCCAAGGGCTTCCCCCAACCCATCCCTCCTGACCCTGTAACCCCGCTGGCAACGGTGTAGCCCCTCCCACCCCCGGGGATTCCACCACCGGAGGAGGAAGAGCCACAGTCCCCGCCGCCCCCCCGCCGGAGCCCGCACCCATAACCCCACCAGGCACTGATCCCCTCATATCCCCGGAAGCCATTTCCCGGCCCCTGCCAGCCCCACGCCCCCGCGGGCCCCCGCTGCTAGAGGCCTTGCACCCAGCCCCAGCCCCAGCCCCAGCCTTCCCCCTGGCCTGCCCCCTTGAGCCCATAGAAGACCGCCCCGTGGACTGCCCCCCATTCCTCATGCCCCCCCTCTGCCCCTTGCCCCCCCCTCCTCTGCTCCTTGCCCCTCTGCTCCTTGCCCCTCTGCCCCACCATGACACTATCCCTCCTCAAAATAAAACAATCCCCTGAGCACCGTATGGCCAGACAGAAGCCCTAGCCCAATAATGCCCCCCCTCCACCTGCAATAGGCCTCAGCCGGCCAGTGTACGCCGCTCCTCACACTGCCTCAGCACAGCTCCGACGCTCCTCTCTGCACCCCGGGACAGCGCCGCGATCAACCGGTCACCCCCACCGGCAGGAAGCTCTCCCGCAGAGCCGAAGAAGACTCGGAGCTGCAGCCAGACGCCCGTCCTCTCTCCCCAGCTTCAACGGACTGGCGTCCGACCGCTCGCTCCTCCTGGTCCCGCGATCACCCCCCATTGGCTCCCGCGGCCACCTGGCAAGCGGGAGCCAATCAATTTAAATCAAACGCGCGCGGGCGCGCGCCTCACCCCGCCGCGGAAGGAGTGCGCGCCACCCCGCCCCCCCGGTTATCATCGGCCGTCGGGCACGTGGGCCCGCGGCCTCCCATTTAGCTGTATGTCTTCCTTTCCTTTGTTGTTATAAAATGAAAATAAAGCATTAAAAAATAAAAAAAAAAGAATATTTATTTATTTATTTTATTTATTTATTTATTTATTTAACAGTTGCTTATATACCGCTACCTTCCACAGATCAAGTGCGGTTTACATTGAACAAGGAATGAACAGATTTACAAGTCTGTTTTACATGGAACATTTGTTAACTAGGTACAATTTTGCTGTTTTACATGGAACATTTGTTAACTTGGTACAATTTTGCTAAATACATTAATCATGAATGACTATATATGGTAAAACTTGTTAAATAACAAACGAACTTATTTACATATTTTGCTCTATTACATATATCTATTTACAAGATTTACAAGTAGTTATTTAGTCGATTTTAATTGTAATTGTAGTCAGCTAGGAGAATTAGAGTTGGTGTACCCTAGGTTGCTATTAACCATTACCTGTCAGAGGTAAGGTATTTTCAAGTGTGCCAAAATGGGAGGTGAATAGATAAGTCTTTAATTTCTTGCGGAGTTTCTTTGCATCATTTAATGCCCTTATTTCTTCAGGGAGGGAGTTCCATAGGGTGGGAGCTGCATGTGAGAACGCTTTTCTATTAGTAGTCTTTTTAGCAGTTGTGAATTCTTTCGGGATCCTAATTCTATTCGTGTGGCCTCTCCGTAGCGTAGTTTGGGATGTGTCTTTGGTGATAAGTTTTGTTAAGGGGACTGGGGCCATTGTATTTAAAGCCTTAAATGTGGTGATAATCAATTTGTGATTTATTCTGGATTGAATTGGGAGCCAGTGAAGGTTTGCTAGTATAGGGGTAATGTGTTCAAATGGTGGAACCTTCATTACAATTCTTGCTGCTGCATTTTGGGCAAGTTGGAGTCTTTTAATGTTTTGTTTTGTTGTTCCTAGTAGGGTGAGATTTGCGAAATCAAAGTGTGGTGTGATGATGGCCTGTACAATGCTCAGAAAATCATGTAGAAGTACAAGAGGACGTAATTGTTTTAAAATTTTGAGTTTAAAGTAGATCTTCTTAGTGATGTTTCTAATATGTGTGTCCATACTAAGGTGTGAGTCAAGGGTGACACCCAGGTATTTCACTTCATTTTTTATAGTAATGTTGTGATTTTGGAGAGTGATGTGTGTTGGAGGTATGTAGGATTGATTTTTAGTTACTATTAATATATCCTTTTAGAATGATTGATATGGAGATTGTGTTCCTTTAGCCAGGTTGTTAATTCAGAGAAGCATTCTGTTAACAGTTGTAGTGGGAGTGTTGGGATTGTGAATGGAATGTACATCATCATGTCGTCTGCGTATATGTGGTAGTGGACTTTAAATTTCTTGAAAATGTCACAGACCGGTTGGATATATATATTAAAAGGAGGGCAGAGAGGGCGGAGCCTTGTGGGAGACCAATTTCCTGTTTGTATGTTTTAGAAGTTTCTGTGTTAGTTCGGACGGTTTGTGTTCGATCAGTTAGATATGAGGTGAACCAATTTTGTACAGTTGAGTGGGTTCCTATTTGTTCTAGTCTGTTAAGCATTAGAGCATGGTGTACACTGTCAAATGCTGCAGAGATGTCTAGAAAGAGGAGAATGAAAGCTTGTTTAGGGTTATCAATACCTCTTATTAATGTATCGAGGAGTACTGTTAATAGGGTGTCTACACCATGGTAGGGGCGAAAGCCATATTGTTGGTCATCAAGTGGGGCTGAGGTTTCTATATGATCTTGTGTTTGAGTTTGGACGATCTTTTCAATCAGTTTAGCCATAAATGGGATACTAGAGATAGGTCTGTAGGAGTTGGGTGATGTTTTGTCAAGGGTGTTATTTTTAATTATTGGACGGATTTGTGCATGTTTGAGGGAAGGTGGTAAGTATCCTTGGCGCAGCGACAGGTTGACTATGGGAAGGATAAAGGGGGATAGTGTAGTGAGGGTATGCTTGATCCAGTTTACCGGACATGGATCAAGTTGAGAGGTCGTAGTGTTCAGGTTTGAAATAGTAGTCTTGATAGTGTCTTTGGTTATAGGATGAAAGTCGGACCATTTTTCAAATTGGTGTTGGTGGGAAAGGGATAGAGGATTTGGTGTGAATGCAAATGATTTTGCTTTATTCATATAGTGGTTTGCTAGAGTCTGGGCAGAGATATCAATATTATCGTTGCTGGTCCCATATGAGTTATTGGTTAAGTTTTGGACGATACTAAAAAGTTCTCTTGGTCTATTAATGGATTTGTTTAGTATGGTTGAGTGGTAATTTTTCTTTGCGCTGTCTGAAGCTTCCTTGTACATTTTAAGGTGGCTGTGATACGCATTGTAATAAGGGATGGATTTGGTTTTGCGCCATTTAGATTCAATATTTCTCAATTCTCTCTTCATATGTCTTAAGGTGCTGTTGAACCAGGGGGCATCTCCTATTCTAGAGTAGCTTTTCTTTTTGATGGATTGTTTATAAGCAGCTGCATTGTTAATTGTTTTGTGCCAAGTTGTGACAGCTTCATCTAGGTCAGTTGGTACAAGGGTGAGATGGGGTATAGTTAGATTGATAAATTCATCAGCGTTAAATTTTGTGAATCTAGGTGGAGGGGTAATTTGTAGGTTATTTTTATTGTTTCTTCCAGTGTAGGCTAAGGTGAATTTGATCAGGTGGTGGTCTGACCAAGGAACTGGTATACACTCAAGCGATGACTGGTTGAAATGTTTTTGGAAAGCATCTGGTAAAAAGACTAGATCAAGGGTTCCACCTTTCTTATGAGTCTTTGTATTGATTATTTGGAGGAAACCCATATCTGCAATTGATTCCAAGAAAAGAGCTGAGTGTGAAGGTGGCAAGGATGGGAGGTTAAAATCTCCTAGTGATATTATAGGGTTGGAGACTGTGGATGAGCTGAGGAGTTCTATTAGGGCATCTAAGTTTTCAGATTTTTGGTCCGGTGGCCTGTATAATAAGCAAATTTTGAAATGATCTATTTTTAAAATGATGGTGTCAATGTTATATGGGAGATCAGATGGATGTGGTTTAGCCTTTAGTTCTTTTTTTGTCATTATAAGAACACCACCTCCTTTTTTAGAGTTTCTGTGTGTGTGAGATATGTCATAGATGTTGGTGTTAAGTTGGTTTAGGTAAACAACATCAGAGTCGGTTAGCCAAGTTTCGGTAACACATAGGATGTCTGGCTTTTGATCATTTAGTAAGTCAGTGAAGATGGGTAGTTTATTTTTCATAGATCTTGCGTTTATTAATATGCAGGACAAGGTTTGGGTGGTTGTTGGTTGAGTGTGTAGATGGGTGAATGTAGTAGGTTTTATATGTATTAGTCTGTGATGATTTATTTTCATGTTGATGCCAATATGCATTTGAGACGAAGGGGGATCCAGGCGGATGCTTCTCTGAATTATTGGGATTAGTTTGTAATTATTGTTATTTTGACTATTTGTCAGTGTGATAAGTGTCAGGATTATTAAACTGCTGCTTATTAGTTTTAGCCAGAAGGTGTTTGAGCAATACATTTTGGCAATGGTATATCAACAGTATATCTTTTTCTACTGGCAACAGTATATTCTTTTCTAGTGGCAGCAGTATATCCTTTTCTACTAGCAACAGTATATCCTTTTCTACTGGCAACAATATATCTATTTCTATTGGCGACAGTAATTGTTATGTAATTACAGTTTTCAAGTTAGCTTTTTCTACTGGCAACAGTATATTCTTTTCTTACAGTTTTCAAGTTAGCTGAGTACTGGCAACAGTAATTGTATGGCAATTATTACAGACAATAGTGACTAAAGGTCATTGAGTATTGGTAACATCGTCAGCTGTGTTAGTTTGCTAGCTGCAGGTAGCTCACTTTAGTGAGGTAAGGATAGTTTTAGGCTTGTCGGCTAAGTGGATAGAACTAGAGTCTAACAGATATAGTTAAATTAGAACTAGAGTCTAACAGATATAGTTAAATTAGGTGGGCTATTAGCAATAGTACCAAAGGAATAATGGTGGAAAATTTAAAGCTACTAGCAATAGTATATGTATATTTTTAGCTGTTGGAGTCTGTAGTTAAGGGTGGGTGGGGTTAATGATTAATAACAGGCAGCGAAATAGGGTACTTGTTATTATAAATGTTGGGTACATTCAACAATATGAGTAGGTATGTTGGTACGTCAAAACAAGGATGAACAAATAGATGTGATATACTTGCTGTATCAGCTGGGTGTCCGGAGGAGGCTGGATAGGAGCGAGTTCAGTCTTGCGGGAGCTCTAGCTTTATGCCTATGCTGATCTTCTTCAGTTGTTGGGGAGCGTCTCTAGTCCTTTATTGGTCCACGCCAAAGGGTCCTCAGGCGCGTGGCCTGGCAGGCGCGTGTATGCCTGCCGGTGTAAACTTTACAGTTGCAGGTCACGTGCCCCGATGGGCAGAGGAGGCTCCGTTGGTGTTTCCGCTGTTGGAGGGTCGATCCCCTGACTGGGGAGAGTTGGGGAAGGTGTCAGGAGCTGAAAAGGACCGCGCGCCGGCACCTGCTGGAGGATCGGAGTGCTGGGCTGCCGAAGAGGCCACGCGTCAGCTGTCGCTCTTTTTTAGATGAAGATCTTGTTGCTTGGATTGGGCAGAACTGCGTGGTTGCGGTGGCCTGGTGCTCCGACCCTCTCGATCACGCTGTTGGAGTGGAGTTGGTTTTTTGTTTGGTTTGTGCCTGTCGTGCCACCGCCTAAGGGCCACGCCAAAGGGCCCTCTTGCGAGGCCCTCAGGCGCGGGCCCGCAAGGCGCGGGCGCGCTTGCCTGCGGCTGCTGTTAAAGAAGGCAGCTGGGTCCTCCCACGGCCCGGATTGGGCCGGAGTTGCTGGAGCGGGAAACGCTCACCTCCTTCGCTCTACCCCGACCGGGGAGCTCCTGAAGCCAGTTGCTGTGGCCAAAAGGGCCGACTCTTGCCTGCGGCTGCTGTTAAAGAAGGCAGCTGGGTCCTCCCACGGCCCGGATTGGGCCGGAGTTGCTGGAGCGGGAAACGCTCACCTCCTTCGCTCTACCCCGACCGGGGAGCTCCTGAAGCCAGTTGCTGTGGCCAAAAGGGCCGACTCTTGCCTGCAGCTGCTGTTAAAGAAGGCAGCTGGGTCCTCCCACGGCCCGGATTGGGCCGGAGTTGCTGGAGCGGGAAACGCTCACCTCCTTCGCTCTACCCCGACCGGGGAGCTCCTGAAGCCAGTTGCTGTGGCCAAAAGGGCCGACTCTTGCCTGCGGCTGCTGTTAAAGAAGGCAGCTGGGTCCTCCCACGGCCCGGATTGGGCCGGAGTTGCTGGAGCGGGAAACGCTCACCTCCTTCGCTCTACCCCGACCGGGGAGCTCCTGAAGCCAGTTGCTGTGGCCAAAAGGGCCGACTCTTGCCTGCGGCTGCTGTTAAAGAAGGCAGCTGGGTCCTCCCACGGCCCGGATTGGGCCGGAGTTGCTGGAGCGGGAAACGCTCACCTCCTTCGCTCTACCCCGACCGGGGAGCTCCTGAAGCCAGTTGCTGTGGCCAAAAGGGCCGACTCTTGCCTGCGGCTGCTGTTAAAGAATATACTGAAACTTTGCTGCAGTTTCATACTGATTCACCTTGCCTCCATTTTTGGAAGTTTGATGCAACTGTACCGCTGCTCTGGAAGACGTATGTATATATCTCAGAGTAGAGGAAGGAACGTCTTACGTATTATGACATGGAACTTATAAAGCATGAACCAAGGGAAGTTGGAGGTGGTCAAGAATGAAATGGAACGTGTACAACTCGATCTATTGGGTGTCAGTGAACTGAACTGGACTGGTGTCGGGCACTTTGCTTCTGATGATCACATGGTCTACTATGCTGGATATGAAAGACAAAGAAGAAATGGTATTGCATTTATAATCGAAAGAAACTTACAAGAACTGTAATGAAATACAGTGCAATCAGTGGATGCTTAATTTCTATATGTCTACAAGGAATGCCCATCAACACAACTATAATTCAGGTATATGCCCCAACAACAGCTTCAGAAGAGGATGAAGTTGATGAGTTCTATGAACAAATACAAGCTGATCATGGGTGACTGAAATGCAAAAGTTGGCAATAAAGAAGAAGGCAAAGTGGTTGGAAAATATGGAGTTGGCAACAGAAATGAAGTTAGAGAAAGACTGATAGAATTCTGCAAGACCAATGATCTATTTGTTTCAAACACCTTCTCCCAGCAATGCAAGCAGCGACTGTACACATGGACTTCACTCAATAGATTGCACAAAAATCAAATTGACTACATCTGTGGAAGTCAACAATGGAAAAGCTCTATAGCATCAACAAAGACAAAACCTTGAGCTGACTGTTCTACTGATCACCAACTACTAGTATGCAAACTCAAGCTAAAGTTGAAAAAGAGCGAGCCACTCATGAATGTAGAAAATATGACCTTGAGAATATACCACTGAAATTTAAAGACTGCCTGCAAAATTGATTTGCTGCTTTAGATGCAAATGATGGAGCTACAGAAGAGTTATGGGATGACATCATGAAGGCTGTGTTGGAAAAAATTGAGAAGTCTCTACAAAAGGTGAAAAACAAAAACAGCCAAAATGGATGACCAAAGGAACTCTGAAAATTGCCCAGAAATGCAGAGAAGCTAAAGAGAAAGAGAGGCAATTGCAGAATTCAACAGAGATTTCTAACATGAAGCAAGACAAGACAAGGAGAAGTACTACAATGACGCATGCAAGGAAATAGTATCAGAAACTATTAGAGGAAGAACAAGATTGGCTTTCCTAAAGCTACAAGAGTTAAAGAAAAAAATTCAGCCTTGAATTGGAATGTTACAAGATGCTCAAGGATCCATGTTGAATGATGCTGAGAAGATCAAGAAAAAGTAGAAAGATTCTACAGTTATTATATCATAAAGATCAAGTGGACCAACAGCCATTTCATCCTTTACCTTCTGATCAGGAACCATTGGTGATGGAAGAAGAAGTCGAAGTGACATCACAAAAAAAACAAAGCACCGGGCATCGATGGCATTCCTATTGAAGTAGTACAGCAATCAGATGCAGCTGTTACCATACCTACAAGGTTCTGCCAAGAAATTTGTAAGACATCATCATGGACAACTGACTGGAAAAGATCTGTGTTTATACCAATACTAAAGAAAGATGATCTAACTGATTGTGGAGATTATCGTACAATCACTCTGATCCCACATGCCAGTAAGGTTCTACTGAAGATTATTCAGCAGAGACTATAACCATTCCTGGAATGAGACCTGCCTGAAGTGCAAGCAGGAAAGGGTGAGGAATGAGATACATCATCGTAGATGTGAGATGGATCCTTAAAAAGACAAAACAATACCAAAAAGATTTCTATATGTGTTTTATAGACTACAGCAAGGCTTTTGACTGTGTAAACCATGAGAAATCCTGATTCACATTAAGAAGCATGGGTATACTAGAACACTTGATAGTTCTCTTGTACGACCTTTACATTGATCAAGAAGCAACAGTTCAAATGGAGCAAGGAGAAACAGTATGATTTAAAATCAGCAAAGGTGTACGACAAAGCTGCATACTTTCCCCCTACCTGTTTAATTTATATGCAGAACAAATCATCAGAGAAGCCAGACTGTATGGAGACAATCGAGGTGTGAATATTGGTGGAAGGCTTATCAAAACCTATGCTATGCTGATGATACCACATTACTTCTTCACTCAACGTGTAATCAAACTCTGGAATCTGTTACCGGAGGATGTAGTAAGGGCTGTTAGTATAGCTGGGTTTAAAAAAGGTTTGGACAAGTTCCTGGAGAAAAGGTCCATAAACCACTATTAAAAAGGGACCCAGGATATCAATGCTTGACCTAGTACAAGCACTGCAGAACCTGTGTCTTTTGGGGAAACTGCTAGGTACGTATGACCTAGATTGGCCACTGTTGGAAACAGGATACTGGGCTTGATGGACCTCGGTCTGACCCAGTATGGCATTTCTTATGTTCTTATGTTCTTACTGACTGAAAGTGAAGCTGATCAGAAACATTTGCTTCTCAAGATCAAGGAACATAGTCTTAAAATAGGCCTGCACCTTAATGTAAAGAAGACAAAGATCCTGACAAGTGGCAAAATCATCGTTGATGGAAAAGAAATTGATCTTGGATCAACAATCAATAAAAAAAAACAACAAGCAGTCATGAAATCTGACGATACATTGCACTTGGCAGAATGGCTATGAAGGACTTTAACAAGATTCTCAAGAGCAGAGATGTCTCTCTCCATACAAATATTTGACTTGTTCAAGAGATGGTATTTTCAATTACATCATATGGATGTGAAAGTTGGACAGTGTAAAAGATAGGAAGAAAGTTGATGCCTTAGAATTATAGTGCTGGCGACAAATACTGTGTACACCATGGACTGCCCAAAGAACAAAGAAATCAGTACTAAAGGAGATCAAACCTAAGCTTTCCTTAGAAGTACAGATGATGCAGAGATTGCTGCACCAACGTGCTTTTCCATGCCATGTAGGAGGAAAGTAAGGCTTGGGAAAGTACCCCAGACTGCCCAGCCTTCTGTCTCTACGCTTTCTTCTTCTGGACCGCTTGATGCTTTTGAGTCTCAGCCACAACATCTGGGGGTGAGTAGCCTGGCTGAGAGGTCGCGGGAGCAGGAGTGCTCAGCATCTCCCTCGGGCAGCGATTTGACGCCCCCAGAAGTGTGGAGGCCTCTGAAGCAGGCATGCTCAGGGGTGTGTTCAGAGCTTGTGGAAGCGGTAGAGACTTCCAAAATTGGTGTGTCTACTGCTTTGCTGGGGCCAAACCTGAGCGCAAGTGTGGGAGTAGGAGTTGCACTGCGGGGTCCTTCTTGCCCTGAGATGCCGTTTGGAGAAGAGTCATTGTCGGATGTGGCGAGGAGAGCCGCTTCTTCCCCTACACGGGATCCTATGATGGCAGCAACCACAATGGACACTATAAGGGAAGTTTCATCTTTTTCCTTCGATTTACAGCGACCAGAGCAGTTTACTTTGGAGGCAATTTGGTCTGCTATTAAACAGCTTGGTGAGGCCATTATCCCTCAGGTACAACTTTTACAAACACAGGTGTTGCAGAATGAGAAAGCCTGCTCTACAAATGCTGAGTCGATTGAGACACTTAGAGCCTCTGTGACTGATTTTTTGTTGAAATCTGATCATTTGGAATCCCAAGCTGAGGCACTAATGAAAGACTTTGGAAATGTGAGGAGTCAGTTAGAATATTTAGATAATCATTCAAGACTGACCAATCTACGTTTGATTAATTTCCCAAGGTTACCTGGTATATCTGCCAAAGAGATGTTTAAAACGTGTTTGTTGGAAATACTGGGAGTTTCTTTTGATCTATGTCCCCCATTGGTTAAGATATATTATATTCCTAGTGGTCAGAAAGCTTTGTCTAGTGCTGAGATACCTGGACCACAAGTAGCTGATGTATTAAACATAACTGCTTTGTTAGAGAATTCAGATGTGGAAATGGTTGTTCCTGCTATTTGTTTGGTTACGTTTGCATTGGCTTCAGATAGGGAATGGCTTCTTAGAATGTTTTTCAAAAAGAGGAATGTGCCCTTTAAGGGTTGCCGAGTACGCATATTTCCTGACCTTGCCAGGGAAACACGACACAGAAAAGAGTTTTTGCTTCTGCGCCCAAGGGTTTTGCAATTGGGTGGGTTTTTTTTTTTTCTAAAGTATCCCTGCAAGTGCCTTGTGAAATTGGAGGGCATTTCCTATATTTTTTATTTTCCATCTCAATGAATTTCTTTTTTGAATTCTCGGGGGTCCACGAGTGGGAAGTCCACCAGTTATTCTACACCGCTTTAATTTGTTATAATGGCTGATATTGTCTCTGCTAATTTCCTGTAAGAGTAGCTAATATGTTAGTATTTTCCTTTTCATTTTCGGATCTTGTATTGTGGGCTAGAGCGGGGATACTTAATTGATGTTTCTTTTGTTTCATTGTTTCTTCTCAGTTTATTATATTATTGGTTTCCCCGGTTTCCAAGTAAGTAATTGTATCCTTGTATTATATACTGTAATTCTATAAATATAAAATAGAAATAAAAATTTAAAAAAAAGAAGTACAGATGGCAAGACTTCAATTTTCATACTTTGGACAAATCATGCAAAGAGAGAGAGATCGTTAGAGAAAGCCAGCATGCTTGGCAATGTAGAAGGTCAATGCAAGAGAGGAAGGCCAAAAATAGATGGTTCGATACAATAACAGCAGCTATGGGTGCTACTCTATCAACAATGAGCTGCCTGACTGAAGACTGAATACAGTTTAGAACAACTATCCAGAGGGTCACCATGAGTTGACACCGACTCGATGGCACTTAACAACAACAGAGGAAGGAACAATACTCAAGCAGAAATTACTGAGAGAAAAGATCAGTAAAGAATGCTATAGGAGATTAAATCATTATTGAAGTGTTTTACCATCATGGAATAAGATATAAGCCATCAATCATCTGGTATTTCCTGTACTCTCATACAGCTTTGGGATTATAGATTGGCCTCTTAAAGATTATGAAAAACTGGATGTGCAAACAAGATAACTCCTCCATGCCCATGAGGCAATTTTCAAGAATCAGTCTATGCCAAGACTGTACATCTCTAGAGCTGAAGGAGGGCTAGGCCTCATAGAGATTGCTTAAACATATAGAGCTATTACTCCAGGACCCCTTTGTTGATCAAGAGTGGACACATGAATGGTTAAGGAGAGGTAAACTGAAACTGAAGGATGAGAGATTGATAGTTGTAGCCCAGGACAGTGGATTATGGATGGGATGGTTTACAGCAAGCATTGAAAAAGCTGGCAAAGCAGACATATGTTGATTCTGCAAGAAAGAGCTGGAAACAGTGAAGTTCTGATGGTAGGAAATTTCTATACAAAACGGTACAACAAAGTAGAAAGCCTCTTCCAATGGAAACTCTGAAAACATTACAACATCACTGTCCCTGAAATACATTGGGATCATGACTCTAAGAGAATTACAGAGAATGAAGAGGTCATGATCACCTAGGATACTCCCATTCTGACTGATAAAATGCTGGATGCATGAAAGCCATACATAGCGGTAAAAGAGAACACCAGACTAGCATTGATTATAGAGGTGTCAGTCCCATGTGACTATTCTGTGAATCATATTGAGAGATAGAAGATCTTTAGGTACCAAGAAATGCAGTCAGAGACCAAGAAAATGTGGCAAAAAGATAACCTTGATAAATTACAGTACTATACGTGTTGCATCTTACAAATCCAGCAGGAGGCTTTCTTTGGCACACTGCAAGTACTATACCAAGCATTAGTAGTAAATTTGAGAGACTGAACTCATATTCCACATACCCTGGCTTAGAAGTGAGGTTCATGACTATTATGGTATACACAAAACTAACCCATTTGGAGAAATTGCCCTGGAAATAATTGATTGATGCTGTCATAGCAGTGACATAATAGGCATATAAGGAACATCCAGTCTGTGCAGTGTCTGTGTCTTCTCTCCCATTCAGGAATATACTGAAGCTTTGCTGCAGTTTCATGTTGGCTGACCTTGCCTCCATTTTTGGAAGTTTAATGCAACTACACTGCTGCTTGATACATGCTGGCTTGCCTTCTCCCAATTTTGGCCCTCTAATGTTCCATATCACTGAGCAAGTCTCAGTCCTAGTTCTGCTTTTTTTCTAACTGCCCTTACCATTGTGCACTGGTTATGTCTGCAAGTGTGTTCAAATTCTGATATAGTTTTGGTGCTACTGCCTTTCCTACAGGTAGGCTATTCCAAGAATCCACCACCCACTCCCAATAAGCTTATCCTCCTCCTATGTCCTCTAGGCCTGTCAATGATATGGCAAACGAAGATCCGTTATTATGATTTAATCACAGAGGCCAACCCAGCAACTCAGTGTTCATGGTTAAAGTACATAAACATAGGAGGACACAGATTTCAGTTCAAGGTATGTTTGTTTGGGTTTTTTTGGTGGAGATTGGCAGCATCTAGTAACACCATTTCTATGCACAAGGAGCCCTGGGGAGAATAAAGCATTGTTGTATAGTTATGAGCATGTTGTTGTAGATCTGCATACTCATATTTTATGAATATTCATGGTATATATCTTAATCATCAGAACTGTTTCGGGATCTCAAGAACAAAATGTAGGAACCATTATCTTTCAGCAACATCCAGAGGCTGGTGAAACAACAATGTTCAAACTACTTCCAAAGCAGCAACATCCCATTCTATACCATCAGAGCTCACTACGCAGTTAGCCATGAATAAGCATGGGATCAAGTAGTGCAGGGGTTCCCAAATTTTGATGAGTAGGACACATTGAACATTTGGAATCACAAAGAAGACTGTGGGTGTCTCCTTTTTTGAGCAAGGAAAGGAATCCCCCTTGGAAAGATCACTTAGCAGTAGAGGAAGAAACAGTTTGGTAATTTGAAATAGAGAGGAATTGGAAGAGATAGGGGGAAGATTCTGGGGAAGAAGGGAGGGAAGACTCATGATGGATCACAAAAGACATCAAAACATTTTGCATTCTTAAAAGATAAAACAATACAAAATAAAAATTCATAAAATATTAAAATAAAAATGCCATAAATTATGATTATATATCACTTAACTAGGCAACAGCCATCTGATTATACATGTGTACAATTTCATCAACCTCAGACTGTTTAAATTCAATAAATATTGGGAAAAGATATGTGTTCAATTTCTTTCTAAACAAACTGTGGTGTCATTTCAATCTCAATTCTCTTGGGATATGATTCCATTCAGCAAATGCAGACCCCATTTGGGTCTTATTTTTAAAATGTTATATGTAATTTACAAAATTCTATATGGTTTCACTCCTGAATTAATAAGTCATTTGGCCTTATTTTATTTTTATAAAAAATTACTTTGTTAGGATAATTGTCTTACTTTAGTTTTCCAGTAGCTAAGGATGTTTGATTTAAAAAACGTGTTAGATAAATTATTTTCAAACTAATAAGCTCTAGAGTAGAATCCATTGCCTGTTCAAATTAGACTTAAGGAATTATTTGTTGTTCCGTCATCTCTTAAACCTTTTTTTAATGAAAAATATTATATGGAGTAAGATGTCTGTGTATAATAGAACAGAGTTTTCAGCATTAGATTTCATTTGAATGACTAATGGGCAGGTTTACTAAAGGATTTGACATGCGTTAATAAAGTTAACGCACGTTAAATGCCCAGAATCATTTTATTTCTATGGGTGCAGTGGCACTTAACATGGGTTAATTTCATTAACATATATTTACCTTTAGTAAATATGCCGCTAAATATTTATTTATTTATTTATTTAGCAGGTTTTATATACTGCTTTTCACCAGGTCAAAGTGGTTTACATAGAACAAGGGTTTAAATACATAGAATGAATCAACTTATGTACAATGAACAGGTGAAGAATGAATGTACATTTAGTTGGCTATTTACATTGATGGGCTAATATACAGGGTGTGTGCAAGAGAGGTTGCGTGGGAGCTTATTTTTTGGAGTTTGGGGGTTTTGTGTGTATTTGCGGGGGGTGGTCATGCAAGGGGCCAAAGTGTTGAATGAAGGTAGGAGGTCTGTTTCAGATTGGGTCAGGAAGGGTGTTCCAGATAGATGATGTGTATAGTTCAAAGGCTCATGCACATGTTTGCTGGTTGGTTTTTGCTTTTCCATGTGGCATGATAACAGTGTTCTTCGTTGATTGTCTTCTTAGTCTGTTTTGTTGCGGGGTTTGGAGTACGGTCTGGAGGTGTGAGGTGGCGTGGCAGTGGATAGCCTTGTGTGTGAAGAGAAGAGACTTGTATCTGATCTGGCTGTTGAGGGGCAGCCAGTAAAGGTGCTTAAGGATGGGTGTGATGTGGTCATGCTTCAAGACACCTTTGAGTATGCTTGCGGTGGTGTGTAGAGTGGTGCATAGGGGGAGTAAAGTGGACTGTGATAGCCCTTGGTAGAGGCAGTTACAATAATCAAGAAGTGAGAGAATCATGGCCTGGAGAATGGAGCGGAAGTCTGTTGGTTAAAGGAGGGGCATAGACGTTATAGAGTCCTGACTTTAAGTAGATTGTATTGGCGATTTTGAGTATCTGTGGAATGAAGGAAAGTTGTTGATCCAGGATGATGCTGAAGTATTTGATTTGAGTTTGTACTTTTAATTGTGTGTTGTTTATGGTATATGAGGTAGGAAGATTGAAGGTCACATCTTTTGTGATGGATAAGGCTTGTTTTTTTGTAGTTAATTGCCAGATTATTGCTTGCTAGCCATCTTGAGATTTCCTCGAAGCATCACAGGATGTTTGTGAAGTCAGTTGCTTTGTGTTGAATGGGCTGTACATCATGATGTCATCAATGCAGATATGGAAGTTGATGTTGTGAGATCTGATGATAGTGCAGAGTGGTTGTAGGTAGAATTGAAGAGGAATGATGACAGGATGGATCCCTGGGGTACACCTTAAGTTTGCTGGTAGGGAGTGGATGTGGTAGTTCCAATTTTTATTTGTTGGTGTCTGTTGGTCAGGTAGGACTGGAAACATTGTAGAACAGTGCTTTGGATGACAATGGATTGAAGGCATTGGAGTAGGATGTTATGTTTGACATTATCAAATGCAGCAGATATGTTGAGAAAGAGTGTGATGTATCCTTGTTTGGTGTCTTGAATTCCTTTCACAATGGTGTTTGTGAGGGAGATCATCAGTCTCTCTACTCCATGGAGGGGCCAGAATCCATGTTGTTGGGAGTCAAGGAGAGAGTTTTTGTCAATGAAATCCTGGAGCTGAAGTTGGATGGCTTTCTCTATGATCTTGGTTAAGAAAGGGAGGCTTACTACCGGCCTGTAGGATGTTAGATCAGAAGAGTCGAGGTTAGTTTTCTTGAGAGTGGGGCATATGGAAGATAGTTTCAAGCAGTTTGGCATACATCCTTGTTGCAGTATTGATTGAGTGATTTTTGCAAATATGGGGCTGATGTCTTTGTTTGAGTGCTTTGATCCAGCTTACTGGAAAAGAATCGAGGGGGAAGGTGGTTGTATTGAGGGATGCAATGATGGACTCTATGTTTTCTTTACTGATGGAGTCAAAGGTGGGCCATGTGAAGGAGGGGGTGCTTTGGGTGGGGGGGGGGTTGGGAGCTGATTGAGGTGGGGTGGAGATGCTGGCTAGCAGTTGTGGGATGATGTTGGTGTCAATGGTGCTGATGCAGGGGGCTTTGTGAGATGCTTGATGATGTTAAATAGTTCTCTGGGACAATGTAAAGAACTATTGAGCAACTTGGTATGATATGTTCGCTTGGCATGGTCAGTTATCTTTATCTTTATTAACACTTGATATACCGCCCTAGACTTTAGGGTATCAGAGCGGTTTACAATTTTCCAAAAACATCTGTATAGAAAATTGAAAACAAATCCCATAATCAGACAGGACAGAATGAGGAGAGAAACAGGAGCATAGCAAAGCAGGATACAGGGCGTTCAGTTAGAGTTGGAGGGGGGAGGTCAAAGGCAAGTTGGAATAGGTGGGTCTTTAGCATGGATTTGACTCTGGAGAATGACAATTTGGAGCATAAGGAGAGTGACAGAGAGTTCCGTAGAGCAGGACCAAGAAAAAAAATGGCAGAATGATGTGTTTGTTCTAAGCATGCCCAAGATGCAGAGAAAAGTGCCAGGTGATGGACATGGAGTGACCTAAGGAGTGAACTGAAGGAGTCAATGTGAAGAGCATGGTGAACCACTGTAAAAATTTTATAGTCGATGCAGTATTTAAGGTGTAGCTAGTGGAGGTTGATGAGAAGGGGTGTGCTATGGTCACGGCAGGAGGAGAAGGTAAGTAACCACCCCTCCACCTCTGCAATGAGATCAAGGGCAGTGGAAGAGGCTGTAATCATTGGGTAATAGTTGGTTCATTAGCACAACATCGGTGTCTGTTAACCATGATTCTGTGATGCAGATGAGATCCAGGTGGTGGGCTGAGAGGATGTCTTTGATGATGTGGATCTTGTTTCTCACCAAGCGTGCGCTTATTAGTGCACATTATAGGGTTTGGGTGGTTGCGGTGAGTGTTGGTGTTGGTTGGGGGTGGTTTGTTCTGATGGGTATTGTGATAAGGTGTTGTGAGCTCTGCTGTTTTGTATGATGGTGAGGAGTGTGGAGAGGTTGGATGATGTGTGTGGTGGCTGGAAAGTAGTGATAGAGAGAATGCATGAGGGTGTATGGCGTGTAGGTGAAATGAGCTGAGGCTATTAGAGTAAGGGTAAGGAGAATATAACAGGTTGTGTATAGGGGCAGCATGGTTTGATTGAGGGTCTGGGGGTAGTGACGTCTGTCTTCTGTAGGGTCCCTGTTGGTCCATTATGGTGAGATTGGTTGGGCGTGTTTTTGTCCAGGAGATTGTTGAGGGTGTGTAGAGGTTTTTGATTCAGCGCATGCCATATGTTGTGTGGTTGGTCAAACTCACGTTTGTTGAGGTGCTTCTGTGGTCTCGAGGGGTGTCGCCTATTGTTTGTCATCATGTGTGGTCCATAGCTGTAGGGGTACTTGTCTAAGGCCCATCGCCTAAGGTCCATGCCAAAGGGCCCTTTGGTGTGTCCCTTAGGCGTGGGCCCGCCAGGTACGGGTGCGCATCGTTGGTGGAAAGTTACGTTAAAACCTGACATCGGCAGATGTGGGAGGAGGTTAACTTCCACGTTGTTGGTCTGAGAGAGTCCTTTTGTGTTTCGTTTTGTGCTGCGGCTGTGATGGTGGGTCCGGGAAGTAGGGATCGCTCAAGTGACTGTGTGTGCGTATGTGTGTGATGCAGCTCTTTGTTCCCTGTGCGCCTTGTTGGTAGAAAGGCAAGTTAAAATCCTACAGGCACTGAGCAGTGAGGTCGGCAGATGTGAGAGGAGCTTACCTCCACCTCATTGGTCTGAGAGAGTTCTTTTGTGTTCCGTGTTGTGCTGTGTCTGCAATGGTGGGTCCGGGAAGCAAGGATCGCTTGGGTGACTGTGTGTGCGAGTGTGTAATATTCAGTTCTTTCTTCTATCTTTGCAACTCACTCTAGACTGAAAGAGATATAGCAAGATATAAGAAACTTAAATTAAATGTAGTTATTTCTGGTCTTTGCTAATGTACATTTCCTAATGGCATATCCACTAGGGATGTGCAGGAAAAAAATCATTATGTTTAATTTTCCAGTGCTATTAGCAATTTTTTGTGTTTTGTTAATTTTTTTTTTTTACAAATGTTCACTTTGTTTCATTTTATTTTCATAAGTTCTCATTTCCGACAATTTATTAAATTAAGAGGTGGTGTGTCAGCTGCCCAGAAAAAAAGTAAACATAGCTGAAAGGTTGCTAGATGTCTCCAGGCAATTTTTTCTAGTTTTGTTAACAGTTGTCCTTGGGCTGGCTATGAGCTAATGTCACTTGGGTTGGAGGGCGCTGGTCTTCCAAGAAGAGCTATTAGGTCTTATGGATGACTGACTCTAGTCAGACTATCCTTAACTGTGTCTTATATTTTGGATAATATTAGTTCCTGTTTCCTGATTGGCCTAGAGTTTGTCTAGTCTAAGGAAAATCCTTCCTGGTTTTTTTTCTGCCCTGTAAATCCATTGACTGTAGATCTAGAGACTTAGAGCACAATATTGTACTGAGACGGCTATACGCTGCTACAGTGCATAGCCGTCGCTGCCAACCTCTAACCTTGGATATTCTATGCTGGGGTCATATACGGCCCCAGCATTGAATATCTGAGGTCACTGCACAGCCTCCAATGCTGCAGAGGCTAACTGGGTAGCAATGATATTGCACCACTATCTGGTTAGCTCCCGTGGGTAAAACTAGGCCAGCATTTGCAGCGCCTAGTTTTACCTGCAGGTCGCTAACCAGTAGCAGTGCAATATTGCCGTTACCCGGTTAGTGACTGTCGCTGCCTGTGACACATTCCAGAACACCCATGACACACGAAGCGGTTAGCATCAGGGCATGTAGTATAGATAATTGGGGAATATCCCATTCAGCAGCATTTACACAGTTTACTAGTCTGTAAACCATGTAAATGCCTTTTGAATATCGGGCCCTTAATCTATACATGTTTCATGTGCTGTTTTCCTAGTCCTGTTAAGTTCTGGGAAATGTATACTAGAGCACATGTTAATTTTTTTCCCTGTTGAATTCTTGAATTTATAATCCTAAATCCTTGTGCTATATTCCCAGACATTTCCTAAGCCAACTTTAGATACTGGGTTGTCTAATTAGTGATCTCATTCTAAGAAATTTAGACAAGGCTTCGCAGAATTTCTAGCACAAGAACTTTGCACAAGAAAAGTGCTTTGAGTAAGGATTGCTACTCGTGAGCACTTTCAAATTTTGGCGAATATATAATGAGAACAGGGTAAGAGGTAAAATGGGGTTTAAAGAATAAAAAAAAGAGAACAATTAGCTTCCTCAAATTCATAGCAGTAGCTATTTGAATAGTTATGAAATATTACTTGGTTGTTATAGAGCAATATTCAACAGATTTGATCTACACAGCTGAAATTCGTGTTCATCCAGTCAAAACAAAACTGGCATAGGCTAATAAAAGGGCTGAAATTTGAATAGTGACAGTTTGTGTTTCAATCTAAAATAAGCATTTGGGGCAATTTTCTAATGGCATATTTGCATCTATGTGCCAGCATATGTGAGTAAAATACCACTTATAAAATTACCCCACATGTAAATGTAAACATAATGACAAGAACGCAAATCAAGCATACCACCAGAACAATTTTCTTTAAATTAAAAACGGTACAACACTTAAGACCAATACTGGAAACACACGACTTTAGAACAGTAGTCCAAACCCCTGATTACCCCCCCCCCCCCCCCACTTGGACTACTATAACAGTCTCTTACAAGGCAGTCCCAAAAAGACAATCCACTCACTCCAACTGGCACAAAATGTGACTGCAAGGATTATTGCCAAAGCAAGCCTTTCCGAACATATCACCCCAATTCTCTATAACCTCCACTGGCTCCCTATTGCTGCTAGAGTAAAATACTGAAAGAGTCAGAAGAAAATGTACAAAAGACCTCCTAGAAATACATCCCTCCATAAGAAAAACAAGCATTCTACCAGCAATAGAGCCTTTAGGTATTCAGCCCCTGTCCTATGGAATGTGCTCCCTGACTCAATTAGATCAATCAAGGATCTACTAACTTTTTGCAAACAATTAAAAAACATACTCTGCAGAATTTTACAATTCTTCCTCTTCTACTTTACCCTCTTCCCCTACCCCTATCTCTAACTATGTCCCCCCACCTATCCCCGATAGGAATTCACCCACCTAACCTACGCATCTGCCACTATACATTGTAAATAGTTCAGACCCAGCTATCACGATATCTCCATATAGGTGATTAGCTGACATGTAAATAGTTTCTTGTACCATAGTTGGGATATGTTCTCTGAAACACCTCCTGGTCATTGTAAACCTCCCCTGATTGATGGAAGGGGCGGTATATAAGAAATGTTTAAAGAAAGAAAGAATGAACAAGTGTACTTGTATACAACACTATAGTAGGCACGTTCAGAAGAGGATTTGGGATGGAGGGCAGGAGGGCAGGAGGAGTTGCAATGTGTATGTGGTATTTATAAAATATGCACGTTTGCATGTACTCTTGCTGGTGTAAATGTATACAGTTTCATTATAGCTGTGATTAATACAGCTTTTCAGGAGCAAATTTATAAAGATACATAGACACATATGTGTCCTTATAAAATAGGCTAAAAATAGACATCTGCTTGACAGTACCATACCTAGGCCTGTGTGAGCAGTGCAGCTTCACAGGGTGCAAATAAATAGGTGTGCTATTAGGGTTGCCAACCGGCTGGATTTCTGCTGATCGCCAGCCTCAGCTCTCCCCCCACACTGCCTGCCTGACCTGTGCTTGTCCCACCGCTGTGGTGAAAAGTTAAAGTTCACTACTGATTATGTATCAGCAGTAAGTCAGGGGTTAATTAAACTTCAGTCTTGTAGGAAAGAAATTTCTGTGCAATTTAACATCATGTGGAACTTAAGAGAAGTACTGGTACACAAGGTAAACTTTTCACCTGGCAATTGTATACCCAATAAATTGAAGGTCATGTCATCAATCGTGGAGTTCCGAGCCTATAAACCATGTGATGGGAGATGCCTCCCTTGAGCAATCTCAAGCGCCTGGCCAGCATCTTGATTATGTTTAATGGATATCTGGTCCTATTCTGTGGGTGTGTATGCTAACATGAGGGAAGATAAGTGCTATTGCAAGTATAAAGAAAACAGAGCCTCTTGACAGTCAGACAGGAGAGAGAAAGTTTCACCTACAGGGTGATCACGCTCACCGCCTAGGGGTCCCGATTGAGGATCTCTCTTGCCTAGCTGAATTTGGGGGCTTTTTCAGTCAAAGTGTTGGCATGAGATGAAGCTTAGAACTCTTTCGGTGATGTATTGTTGTCTTTTATCTTACTTTTATGCACAGCTTAACTAAACTACTTGCTTTCAAGTTACCATCTTTTAATATTTTATAAATAAACAGATTATCTTTATTCCAAAGTGTGTTGGTCCTTATTTTGCACCCTGTTTAGGCAAGACAACCGCTGTTTTTCCTATTCCGTTGGTGGAGGCAATGACAATAGCAGCAGCAGACTCCAAATTAAAGAAAAAAGCAGGTCTTTGCAACTCGGTGCCTGCATGGCTGGTCTGGTCCCTCCCTCCTCTGACGCAAACATACATTAGAGGAGGGAGGGATTAGACCAGCCACACAAGTGCAGCCAGGCAGCAGGAGGGGGAGTTGGCTGGACATGAGGAGGTAGGGTAAGGTGGCGAGATGCAGGACTTGGGGGCATAGGGCTATGCTGGGCATGAGGGGATGGGGAAAATGGCAAAGGTCTGATGTCACTGGTGGGGCACCAGTTTTGCAAGTTGCACAGAGTGCATGTATGGCTTGGTACAGCCCTGCTGCTTGAGCTCATAACTGAGGTGATTTATTATAAAATGACTCCCTCAATGAAATGCACAGAGGGGACAATTTCTAAATGGATTTCCTTTACTAAAAAGGTGTTTATCCTTGGTGTTTGGGGTAAGTTCTAGCAGTGGCAGCCACTGCATGCATTCAAATGCCTGCATCGGTGTTTAAATTAATATGTATATTCAGTGCTACTATGCAATGAAGTAGTGGTGCCGTTATTTTTTTAGGCTGGTCTGCTATTAAGATTATCAAGATAGCAGCTGAACATTGACATTATCTGGAGCTCTTTCTCTGCCCCATCACTGTATAAATAGAATTGGGCTAGGTAGAGGAATTTTTGGCCCATGTAGAAATGGTCCTTATAAAACGGCATAGCCAAATATGTGCATATGAGTATATACACCAACAAGATGACATGTTCTTATACGTGTCTATGTTTATATTTATTAAAATTTGATATACTCCCTTCACAAATACAGCAGGGTGGTTTACAATACAACTGAGCTAAAAAGAAAAGGAAATGAAAGAAACTCGAAATGAACTAATAGAAAGGGCCATTGACGTGTAGGTATTCCCTGGACTAGGGAGTAGGCAGAGCTGGGCAGGGATGCAATTTAAATTTGCATTTTAGAAACATGTGTAGATGCAGAGTGGATGCACATCCTTACGACTTTGGAGTAGATGTAAATTTGTATAACAGCACTTGTATACCACTATAAGCTGATTCTGGGTGCCTATTTTATAAAGACATACAAGTACCTATGTTGCTTTTTTTAAAATTAAATTAACCTAAAACACAGTCGAACACAGAAAAAACATTCCTTTCTTATATTATTGTGCTTGAAAATTCTTCACTTAGACATGTGTAAAAGTTACATATATTTTTTATTTTGAAAACCACTTAAGTTCTCTAAAAATCTTGAGACATCAATGAGCATATTGCAAAGTCTGCTTCAAATCTGCTCATATCAGCTCAGCATTCCTCTCCAAAATATAGCTTGTATTTTCAAATATGTACAAAAGAAATGGTGTGCTTCACTTAAAAAATATAAAAACAGAAAACAATATTCAATGGTAAAATGCTTAGCTTTCCTTTAATGTATGTGCTCACTCAAAGGAGTCAATATCAATGTTTCAGCATCCCTGCCTGCTTGGGAGTCAAAGCGCTATGCAACAAATTGCAAAACTGCAACTACTCAAAATTCATCTTCATAACCTACTCTTGAAAAGCAAGAGGAAAAAAGATGCCATGCATAAGATATGTGGGTTTTTTTTATCAAACTACTCGACAATGTGGGGAAATTATTATTGGCATCCAGAACACCTATAAGTTTTCCCCAGGGCTACATTGGGGACATTGTTTGGGTGGGCCAAGTGATGTGCACACAAGGGCTTTATTTTGAAGTCAATATGCTTGGCTTACCCTGCATTCTTTACCCTTTCAAGTATGTGAAGCAAAGAATATCTGAGACAGTTTTGGGTGTCACTGGAATTTCAAATAAAACTCAGAAGGGAATTTTGCTTTCATAATCTGCTTGTAAGCACCACAAGAATATGACAATTGTCTTATCTAATGGAATTAACCAGAGTAGGTCAGACTCGATGCTCCACCACTACCCCCTCTCCCCCCCCCCTTCTCCCATCCCACAAACACTCTGACACCTTAATCTTTGGAAACTTCTGGTCGCAGCTTTATTCACCATTAAACTTAACAATCAACATCAATAACAATCCTTTGCATACACCAGCGGAATGCTGCCTCACCAGCCATATCATTAGCAAGGTGCGCACGCCTCCGCTTTCCAAATTCCCTCCCCCACTTGGCCCCCGACTTCACCATATAATTAGCAAAAGCCAGCCTAGGTGTTGTCTTGGTCGGGGGTACCCCACCCTCGTCCCAATCTTATCCAAAGGCTCCGGACCCCGGAAACCTTCGGGATCCCGCCACCGGCACAGGTGACCTCACAGTCCCTGTGCCACCCCATCCCCCAAAAGCTGCGACCATCGAGCATCCCGCAGCACTACCCACTCTAACGCTTCTTGCCAATCGTTCAATAGCAAATCCAACCCTACCGGGGACACATGTACCCCATCCCAACCATACAATCCCGCAAATCCGACTTTCACCAATGAATGCATAACCTGGTACCCCCCATGTGCACAGACCCAACGGCCAATCTGCTGATTGATTTTTGTCAGACCTCTGGACCAATGCCTCTGTTCCTGGCAGATTGGCCGTGGTATAATATCTGATCACATTATTATAACAACTGCAGCAACTCCTCCAAATCTTTCTGCACAGCTCAAATCAGTTGCTTGCAGGTCCAGGCTGACAGGTCGTTGCCCCCCCAAATGTATTAGCAGCAATTCCAGTGCACTCCACAGCTGCCCGTGGTGCCGCAGCAAAGGGAGCAACTGAGTCCAACAGAGACCTCGCTCACCCAGCCATAATACAGTCACCACCTCTGGATCCAGGACAAGATTATCCCCCAAAGTCTGCACAGCCGCTCGCTGCCCTGCCCAATGAACAAACGAATGGCCTATCAGCCAACAGCCATGAGGAACTTGCCCTCTATCTGCAAAAGAAAAACAAAATTAGCCACCTTTACTCTGCCTGTCCCCTTTACAGTCAGACATATCCCAAGAAGGCCCTTGAGTGCCATCGCCTGATACGCTGGACCTCTTGGTCTGAGAAACCCGCCACCGGTGTACTAGTGTCTGTCCCGATGCGGAAGGAGTGTGCCACGAACTGATGTGGTTCCTCTCCTATCTGCCACAGGGCTATTCTTAATACCGTGGTAACCTGGAACCGAGTCAACCAACATGCATCCGCGTGAATAAATAATACGCCCCCAACTGCTGGCCTCCGATGCAAATAATCCTGCAAGGCAGCCACTGAGCATCTTGCCACACCCAACATTTCCTTGAGGACCACCCACCTGCCACGACCCTGCTGGTCAGTCTTAGAGCGTGCTAACAGCACCCGCACCTGCCCTCTCTCCACTTGCACATGTTGCAGCAGCAAGCCATCAACACTATCTGCCCTCCGCGACTCCGCTACCAGTTTCCCCACCCAGAAGGCCCCAAAAAACGCCAAGCAGAAAACCATTTTGAATAATGCCGCTTCATACTCCGATGACACCACCAAAGGGAGAGCAGCGCAGAGCCTTACCAGCAAGTCATGCGTAATCGGCCATCTGCTATCCCTAGGCAATGGTCGCATTCTTCCCCCCCCCCTTGTAGTAACCGCCGGGTTAAATACCCACCTTCCGCGGGAACCCAGCTAACCGCCTTCGCGAAAAAGGTAAACCCAGCCAAATGCGAATGGACAGCCGCTTTTGGACATCCCCGTTTCCTTGGCATCCGTGACATATTTCGCTAACATCAAATCGGACACCGCGTCCGGTCGCCATCCGTGGACCCTCAAAAACTCCTCCACCTTGTCGCAGCCCCACTGGTAAGCCGACCATGTTGTGCTCGCCACCAAGCCTCACAGCAAACTCAGCATCTCTTCAGGCCAATGTGCCATAAGTGCTCTGGGACCATCAACCCACTCTCTTCCTCTCCAGGCGCCAGTTTCCGAAACCTGTCCCACTGAAAATGGGAAAGAGCATCCGCTATCTCATTAGTACACCCCGGGATATGTTGTGCTTTGATTGCAACATTCAATCTTAAACAAACTAAGACCTCCTCTCGCATTAAGTCTGCTATAGGAACACATCTCGGGGTGTAATGATTGATTACGCTCACCACCACCGCGTTATCACACCACCACAAGTTACGTCTGTTACACAGGCGATCCAGCCACAACTCCAATGCTACCCGCAAGGTAAATAGCTCCAAGAAGGCAATATTATTAACTAAACGCGTTTCATGCCATGCCTGAGGCCATCTATCTGCGCACCATGCCCCAGCAAAATAGATGCCCAAACTCGACCCCTCTGCCACATCCGAGTATAACTACAAGTCCCTTGATGACAGCTCATTACCATTAAACTCCTTCAAAAAGACATCCCAAATCCGCAAATCCTCCTTCATCACCCGTGACACTTTAATATGGTGATGCGGCTTGCGCACCCCCACTGTCGCCCCTGCTAACCTCCACAGAAACACCCTCCCCATTGGGATGATACGGCATGCAAAATTCAATGCACCTATCAAGGCCTGCAACTCCCTCAAGTTCAACTTGCTGGAAACTAAGGCATTGGCCACTAACACCCGCAACTTCGTCGCCTTCTCCTTCGGCAGCCTAGCCACCATCTCCCTTGAATCCAATTCTATCCCCAAAAATGTTAGTCGTCTCGTAGAACCCTCCATCTTTTCCTCTGCCAATGGCACCCCCAGGTCCCTCGCCAAATCCATGGAACCGCTCAAGAGGCACCGGCACTCCGCCGACTGCCCAACTCCAACAAACAAAAAATCATCTAAATAATGCACCACATTCTCACACCCCACTTCATGAACTACTGCCCAATGAAGGAAGGTACTGAATTTTTCAAAATAGGCACAGGACACCGAGCATCCCATAGGCATACACTTGTCAAAATAAAACAGCTCCTCAAACCAAAAACCCAACAAATAAAAACTAGACGGGTGCACCGGCAATAGGCGAAATGCCGACTCAATATCAACCTTCACCATCAACGCTCTAACCCCCACACATCTCACCAATGCCACCGCCCGGTCGAACGACGCATATCTAACTGCATAGGTATCCCTAGGTATATGAGCATTGACCGATGCTCCCTCCGGGAATGACAAATTATGAATTAATCTAAACTTCCCCGCTTCCTTTTTGGGTATAAGACCCAACGGAGATACCACCAAATCCAGGAAGGCTTTTCCACAAACGGACCAGCAATCCTCCCTAACTCTAATATTTTTAACAACTTATCACGCACTACTGGCGCTATGCACCGTACCGATGGTGAGTTGCGCGATGTGTACGTGACTACCGTACCCGCCACTGGGATGACAAAACCCTCCTGAAACCCTTTTTCCAACACCTCCCTATCTCCACGTCTCGGGTTTTGCTTCAGCTGGCCTTTAATGCCTCCACCCTTATCGGGGTATCCACCAGACTGCCTGCATCAAAATTGCTTAGTGGCCGACCCACTAGCTGGGGCGGTCCCTTTTTTAAGGCACTTTGCCACCAAATGCCTCCCTCCACAACTGGAGCATGCATGTCGGAACTTACAATTGGGAAAGGGACACGAGGCCTTATTGAATCTCCAGCACACGTCCCCTGCTCCCACAACTCCCACTTTCTGCTGTGGGTTGGCTCCTGCCGACCGAAATGAACATCCCAGCCCCCTGCAATCCCGCCCCCTGGCTTTCCTCCGATACCCCCCGCCCCCGTTTTGACGGAGATTTGCGTGAGCCACAGATTAATATCTTGTGAGCCCCATGACAAAAACTAATTCTCCTCCATTTTATCACGGAACTTCTCATCATAGTTCAACCACGACCATCCTTCGTGTGTCTGCACGGCCTCCAAAATGAAATCCGCGTAGGTCAACAACATCCCGTACTGCTCCGGATAATGATGTCCCCACACACTGGCCAGACGCAAGAAAGCTCTTGTCCAGTTCAATACATTCCTAGACACCTTCCTAATCCGTCCCGCCTTTTCATCCTCCTTCCTCTTCTTCTTACTATCCCCCGATCGCCTCCTCCCCTCTAACAATTGGAAGATATCAATATACCCCACTGCTTCTTAATCTTACGATGCAAATTTTTTGGTACCCCTTCCCATAACTCCGCATACACCGCTAATGAAGGGGCCCCCTCTGCCAACTTACTTAAAGTCCCTGCCTTACTTCTAACCTCCTGTCCCACTCCGCCACCTTCTGATATGGACGACGACGATTCCAAGGAAGAGGATGAGGAGGAATCTGAACCATGCCACCGCCACCGATACACGTGCTTCCACTTCTTACGTGCCTTTCCCCCTGTTCCCGCCCCCCTGTTCCGCTACCACCCCTTGTTCATCCCACAACTCACCAGCTGCCCTCGGCTCATCTGCCTGCTCAGTATCTATCCCCGTCTCCCCTGCGCTGGTCAACACACTGTGCTGCTGCTGGTCTGCTCCACTTTGTCCTTCGCTTCCAGTCATTGCGGGGTAGGGAACCATCATAGGCACCTGCGGAGACATAAAAGAGACCAACTGGGGAAGGACCATCGACAGCCACACCGGTTGCCAAGCCCGGAGCCACTCTGCCCATGATGACCCCTGCACGCCCACAAGCCAATGCTGCCATGGCACCACACTCGCCCCGGGCCTATCGCCCCTGGTGCCACCATCCCTTCCATCCCTGCAGGAATACCCGGCCACATGCACTGCAAGGGCGTTGAACCCACCTCACTCATGCCCCCCCTGAACCCTGCTCCCCCCCTCTCCCAGGCCTCCATTCCTGCTGACCCTCTGTTACCACCCCATCCCCTGCACCATGTATACCCTCAGAGAGCACCATCGGTCCACTCCGTCCCAATCCGGACTCACCGCCCGGCTGCCCCACGGATTGAGGCACCAACCCGCCTCCACAAGTCCCACCCCACTTCTGGGCCCTCGCCCCGGCCCCCTGTGTCCTCTCCCAGCCCCCCTAATCCCTCATAACTGCACAGCCCCCCTTGCATCCCCTGCCATAACTCGGCCTCCAGCCTGTCTCCTTTGCTGTCCGGTAGCCCCCCCAGCTCTCACCGGCGCTCTCTCCCAGCCCCTCTGGCCTCCCCCCCCCCCATGCAGGCATGCCTGAAATAGGCATGCACCCCGTCTGTGTCCCCTGCCTACCATTACATAAGAACATAAGATATGCCATACTGGGTCAGACCAAGGTCCATCAAGCCCAGTATTCTGTTTCCAACAGTGGCCAATCTAGGTCATATGTACCTAGCAGTTTCCCCAAGGGACACAGGTTCCACAATGCTTGTATTGGTTCAAGCATTGATATCCTGGGTCCCTTCTTAATAATGGTTTATGGACCTTTCCTCCAGGAACTTGTCCAAACCTTTTTTAAACCCAGCTACACTAACAGCCTTTACACATCCTCCGGTAACAAATTCCAGAGTTTGATTACACGTTGAGTGAAAAAATATTTTCTTTTATTAGTCTTAAACAGTTTACCCTGTAGCTTCATTGCATGTCCCCTAGTCTTTCTATATTCTGATAAGGTAAACAATCGATCTACGTTTACCCGTTCCACTCCGTTCATTAATTTATAGACTTCTATCATATCTCCCCTCAGCTGTCTCTTTTCCAGGTTAAAGAGCCCTAACCTTTTTAGCCTTTCTTCATAGGAGTATCCTTCCATCCCCTTTACCATTTTGGTGGCTCTTCTCTGAACCTTTTCTAAAATCGCTATATCCTTTTTAAGATACGGCGACCAGAATTGCACACAATATTCAAGGTGCGGTCTCACCATGGAATGATATAGAGGCATTATAATATCTTTTGTTTTATTTTCCATTCCTTTCCTTATCATACCTAGCATTCTATTTGCTCTCTTGGCCGCTGCTGCACACCGGGCCGAGGATTTTAACATGGTATCCACAATGATGCCTAAATCTTTTTCCTGGGTGGTAGTTCCTAATGTGGAACCTTGCATCGTGTAACCATAGTTTGGGTAGTTCTTCCCTAGGTGCATAACCTTGCACTTGTCCACATTAAATTTCATCTGCCATTTTGATGCCCAGTCTTCCAATTTATCAAGATCCTCTTGCAATTTTCCACAATCCTCTTGGGTTTTAACAACTTTAAATAGTTTTGTGTCATCTGCAAATTTGATAACCTCACTCGTTATTCCACTTTCCAGGTCATTTATGAATATGTCAAAAAGCAGCGGACCCAGCACAGATCCCTGGGGTACATCACTATTCACCTTTCTCCATTGGGAAAATTGGCCATTTAGCCCTACCCTCTGCTTTCTATCTTTTAACCAGTTCCTGATCCACAATAGTACACTGCCTCCTATACCATGACTCTTTAGTTTTGCCAAATGTCTCTCATGAGGGACCTTGTCAAAGGCTGTCTGAAAGTCCAGATGCACAATATCAACCGACTCACCTTTGTCCACCTGATTATTCACTCCTTCAAAAAAACATAACAGATTAGTAAGACAAGATCTTCCTTGTCTAAAGCCATGTTGGCTGTCTCCCATTAGGTCATGACTATCTACATGCTGAGTAATTTTATTCTTTATGATGGTTTCTACCATTTTTCCCGGTACTGATGTCAGGCTCACTGGTCTGTAGTTTCCCGGATCACCCCTGGAAACCTTTTTAAAAATTGGTGTTACATTGGCGTTCCTCCAATCTTCAGGTATTAGAGATGATTTTAATGATAGTTCACAGATTACTAATAGCAGGTCTGCAATCTCATATTTCAGTTCTTTCAACACCCTTGGATGTATACCATCCAGCCCAGGTGATTTGCTACTCTTCAGTTTATCTAATAGTTGTAATACATCTTCCCGATGTATCGATATTTCCTTCAATTCTTCCGCACCTTTAAATACCACTTCAGTCATGGGTAACATCCCTACATCTTCCATAGTAAAGACCGAAGCAAAGAATTCATTCAGTCGCCTCTTAGTGCTCCTTTAACCCCTTTATCATCTAATGGACCAACTGACTCTCGCACAGGTTTTTGCTACGAATGTACTTGAAAAGGTCTTTACTTCGCATTTTTGCTTCCGCAGCAAGCTTCTTCTCAAATTCTCCCTTTGCCTGCCTTATCAATGCCTTGCATTTGACTTGCCAGTGCTTGTGCTGTTTCCAGGTTTCGTCATTTGGCTCTTTTTTCCATTTCCTGAAAGATGCTTTTTTGGCAACAACAGCCTCTCTGACCTCACCTTTAAGCCATGCTGGCAGTTTTTTGGACTTCCTTCCACTTTTCTTAAAGCGTGGAATACAGCTGGTCTGGGATTCCAAGATAGAATTTTTCAACAACAGCCAAGCTTCATGTACGTCTTTAACCTTTGCAACTGCTCCTTTTAGTTTTTTCTTAACTGTTTTCCTCATTTTATCATAGTCTCCCTTTCGAAAGTTAAAAGGTAGTGCTGTGGATTTCCTTACTATCCCTCCTCCACTAATTAAATCAAAGGCGATCATGCTATGATCACTAATAACACTTATTAAAAGAGGGCTGCTACACAGTACGCTGTCTTGTGCTGCTGAGGTAAGCTATATACTGATTTGATTTAAATTATAGCTCTTAGCTGCTGCTAGGCTCTAACTTCTTATGAAATTTAAACTACAAGCTCTCTGCTGGGTTCTAAATTTAACCAGAAAGCTCTCTTCTGTGTTTTAAATTTAAGCTAAAACTACTTTGCTGATGCTAGTACCTGAGTGACTATTAAATTTAGACTACAAGCTCTCTGCTGGGTATGAAATGTAACCAGAAAGGTCTCCTCTGTGTTTTAAAACTATAAGTACTTTTCTGATGCTAGGCCCTGAGTGACTATTAGAAACATAGAAACATAGAAACATGATGACAGAAAAAGACCACATGGCCTATCTAGTCTGTCCTTCCATAACAACAACTACAACAGTCCACTTTATACCTTTAGAGATCCTCTGTGTTGGTCCCATGCTTTTTTGAATTCAGTTACTGTCCTCATCTCTACCACCTCCACTGAGAGACTATTCCATGGATTCACTACTCTTTCTGTAAAGAAATATTTCCGCATATCACTCCTGAATCTATCTCCCTTCACCCTCATCCCATGTCCCCTCGTAGCAGAACTTGCTTTCAATTGAAAGAGGCTCTCTCCCTGAACATTTATGCCACGGAGGTATTTAAACATCTCAATCATATCACCTCTATCCCGCCTTTCCTCTAAGGTGTACATATTAAGATCCTTCGGTCTGTCCTCATATGCTTTATAATGAAGCCCATTAATCATTTTAGTAGCAACCCTCTGCACCGACTGCATCCTGTTCACATCCTTTTGAAGGTGCGGTCTCCAGAATTGCACACCATACTCCAAATGAGGTCGCACCAAAGACTTATACAGAGGCATTATCACCTCCTTTTTTCTGCTAGCCATTCCTCTCCGTATGCACCCAAGCATCCTTCTAGCTTTTGCTGTCGCCTTTTCTACCTGTTTAGCTACTTTAAGATCATCAGACACAACCACGCCTAGGTCCCGCTCTTCTTTAGTGGACAAAAGTACTTCACCTCCTATACTGTATTGCTCCCTTGGATTGCTGCAGCCCAAATGCATGACCTTACATTTTTTAACATAAAATCCCAGCTGCCAAATTCTAGACCATTCTTCAAGCTTAGCTAGATCCCTCCTCATGTTATCTACACCTTCCTGGGTGTCTACTCTATTGCAGATTTTGGTATCATCCGCAAAGAGGCAAACCTTACCCGACAGCCCTTCCGCTATATCACTAACAAAGATGTTAAAAAGAATCGGACCAAGGACAGATACCTGGGGCACACCACTGGTAACATCCTTCTCCTCAGAGTGAGCTCCATTTACTTGTACTCTTTGTCGCCTCCCACCCAACCAATTTCTAACCCAAGCAGTAACTTTAGGGGAAATTAAATGTAAACTACAAGCTCTCTGCTGGGTTGCAAGTGTAACCAGAAAGCTCTCTTCTGTGTTTTAATTTTAAGCTAAAACTACTTTGCTGATGCTAGTCCCTGAGTGACTATTAAATTTAGACTACAAGCTCTCTGCTGGGTATGAAATGTAACCAGAAAGTTCTCCTCTGTGTTTTAAAACTAAAAGTACTTTTCTGATGCTAGGCCCTGAGTGACTATTAAATGTAAACTACAAGCTCTCTGCTGGGTTCCAAATGTAACCAGAAAGCTCTCTTCTGTGTTTTAAATGTAAACTAAAAGTACTTTGCTGTTACTAGGCCCTGAGTGACTATTAAATTTAAACTACAAGCTCTCTGCTGGGTATGAAATGTAACCAGAAAGTTCTCCTCTGTGTTTTAAATTTAAACTGCTGCTACTAGGCCCTGACTGATTTAAAAAAATAGTGGGTTCACAGATTAATTAGCTTTAATACAAAGAATTCCTTTTAGAAAATTACCAGAAGTATATACTCACAGTTGCAGATCTCTCTCCAGAAGTAACAGTCCCTTTTTCTAGTCCTTCAAGACAGAGAGATCTCTCCATTCCGTTTGCTCCACCCCTTTTTTTTTCTTTTTTTATTTTTGCGCTGTGATCAACGTACTTGCCTTGGACACTCTTCTGTCCACCACTGCCACTTGTCCAGGCCAGATTCTAAGGAAGTGTGTCAATGACACTTCAGCACGTGGAGTTCCAACCAGGTCACGTGCTCCTGCTCCTGTGGTCTCCTGGCCTGCCAGAGTACGCCCCGCCACTGCTGTCACTTTCCCCTTCAGACCGCAGCACTCCTCCGCTCAACGCCCGTGGCTCCAACCCTCTCTGGACTTTCTCTTGCTCCGCTCGTGCCGACACCCACGACCCACTGTCCACCGGACCTCTCCTTGGCTGTCCCAGCCGGTAAGACCTTTCTGGGGCCCGCCTCCTCCTCTCTCCTCATTGGCTCCCCCTCGCGTTTCGTGATGGGGAGCCAATCCTTTCAAATGACGCCGCCGGGTCATTGCTTTACCTTCCTCCTTCCCCCTCCCTCCTGTGGACCCGAAACCAGGGGTTCCACATCTCGCTGAGCCATCCAGTTACGGGTGGCCGGCTAGGGACTCCTGGCCCCATGGCCTAACTTTGTTGCAGATAAAGATTTAAAAAGCAATCAACTGAATATAAGTGATCTTTAAAGAGAGATCTCTCATATTCAGAGCTTATAAAGAAATGCTCACAAAACTACCAAAGGCAAAAGAACTTTATTATTGAAAATAAAGAACCAATCATGCACTTAGAGGCATGTTTACTAAATAGGGATAGCTGTCAACAGAGCAGATAGCGCATACTACCCAGCAATGTTAATAGATAATGTATGCAAAATGCAGAGATTTTCTGTGCTATCTGTATGCTTGAGTGGAATTAGAGTAGAGCGTGGTTGTATCTGCAACATGTGGTTGTCACAGGTCTCAACAGGGTGTGGCAGACAGTGTGGATACAAATAATGCCACCTATCTGCACTTTTTTGCCATGTTAGCTACTAAACCTAAAGCGCTATATATTGTGGTCGACATTACTGGGACACTTGCATTTTAGGTTGCATACAATATCTTGAAAAATAATTGGAAATATTCCAACTCTGTGTCGTCATAATATTTTAATATCATGTCCAATGGTATACATAAAAAAAGAGATATCTGTGCAACTTATATGTAGTGATTTCCGAGAATCAAAAATATGACCTGGACAGGATTAATGGCACCCTTCATTAATATTTGATTGCACAACCTTTGGCAGTGATGACAGCCTCCAAACGTTTCTTGTAGCCATCTATAAGTTTTGTATATCTGTCTGCTGGGAGTTTCTCCCACTCTTCAATTGTGATTTGTTCCACCTCATGAATGTTTCCAGGATTTCTTTTACCAAAGGCAGATTTCAGCTCTTTCCAAATATCGCAGGGGTTTTCAACCCAGTCCTCGAGGAACCCTAGGCCAATCAGGTTTTCAGGATTCCCAGAATGAATATGCATGACAAAGATTTGCATGTTCTGCCTTCATTGTGTGCAAATCTATCTTATGTATATTCATTCTGGGAATCCTGAAAACCTGACTGGCCTAGGGTTCCCTGAGGATTAGGTTGAAAACCTATTGGCTAGAGATCAGGACTCATTGCTGGCCAGTTTAAAACAGTCCATTTGTTTCTTTTTAACCATTCTTTTGCAATTTGGATTATGATTTGGGTCATTTTCCTACTGGAGGACCCATGACCTTAGACCCAGACCTAGCTTTCTGACACTAGGTAGAGGTAGCACATTTCATTCCAAAATACATTGGTAGTCCTCCGACTTCATGATTTCTTTAATATGTTCCAGGCCTCCAATTCCTAAGGCAGCAAAACAGCCCCACATTATGGAACTCCTCCATATTTAACTGTAGGAAGGGTGTTTTTTTCCTTATAAGCTTAATTTCTTTACCCGTAAATGTATCACTGGTCTGCAATGCCAAAGAGCTCAGGTTTGGTTTCATCTGTCCACAAAACATGTTCCCAGAAGGATTTTGGTTTCTCAAGGGGTGTTTGGGCAAAGATCAGGCATGTCTTTTTATGTGTGTCTTTGAGCAGTGGGTTCCTCCTTGGCCTTTGCCCATGAATTCCTTCTTTGTTTAATGTGTGGCATATGGTACGGGTTGAAACCATTACTCCAGGTCAGCCTTCAGCTCTTTGGATGTTGTACGTGGTGTTTTTCCATCAGTTTGCACTAACCTTCAAAGACTTCTTCAATTAATTTTCCTCTTCCCACCATGTCCTGGGAGGTTCTTGACAATTCCATGAGCAGAAAACGTCTTAATAACAATGTAAATTGTAGACATAAGAACCTCAAAGTCTTCGGAGATAGTCCTGTACTCCTTTGAAATTCGGTGGTTGGTGATATTGGCTTTTCTGATGGTCTTGGACAGCTTTCTTGTCTTCACCATTGTGAAAAGTAAACATTAGAGCCATCATTCACTGGTAGACTCAAGTCATGTGAGGCTGACAGTTGATCACAGGTGTATTTAATTTTATTGCAATGGAAATGTGGTTCTTCTGTTTAAATTGATTTGAATTGTTTATAATGGTGCTAATAATCATGTCCCGGTAATGTTCCAATATTTTTTTAATACTTATCAATTTTAGTGGAGGAGTGGCCTAGTGGTTGGGGCAAGGTACTTCAGGCCGGAAGGTCGGGGGTTCAAATCCCACTTGCGACGCTCCTGCCCCTGCCCTAGGGCTAAAGGACAGGAGTGGCCTATTGTCCCGTGAGGAATGGATTAAAACTATTCCTTGGAATGATGGGAGATGTAGTTTTGTTCTCCTTTCTCTCACTGATAAATGTAGTTGCGCCAGAGACGGTAAGGCTTTGCAAGAATATTTTATTCGTGTTGGGGAGATTCCTCCAGCGCATCAAAATTCAGATACATGAACATAAATGGTGCTTTAAATGGTAACAGAAGAAACTCAGGAATATAAGACAACGTTAAGTGAGATCAGCTTTTCTTCTATGGAGCTTAACTCAGCTCTGCCTCAAGAGGTGACTTGCATGTATTGCAGCCTCATGCAATCACTGTTCCATTCACAGTGCGAACTCAAACTCAGGTGCAAACAATTAGGTTTTCAGAGCACGGCAGCAGAAACTGCCACGTTGTATTCTTTTCACACAAGGTACAGGCAAGCTTTGTTATACTGCTATTTCCTTACAGCATATTGAACAGTCCATGCTATTATCGTCAGAGTTTATCAAAGGTAAGGCATTTTCCACTTGCAAAAAATCTTCTGACTGTACAGAACTATTGTCCTCATTCAGCTTTGACTGTCTGCCTGCTTTCAATTCTAAGAACTCTTTAAAGTCCTGAAGGAGCAATTCAGCCTGTTCAGTTCCTGACAAACAGTTGCCAGCCAACACTGAGTTTTTCTCCCAGTCAATAATGTTTCCCCCTTCAGCTCCTGGCTTGAATGACTCAGGGTAACAATTGGGATCTTTTAAAACAGCCTTAAATATAGGAGATGGGACTTTACCTTCTCTATCCAGGTTCCTATAGAAACTGCTGTCTTTCTGCCAGGCTCCTCTCCTTTTAGGTAGCTCAAAAGCTTTGTAGCTGTGAGGGCTTCTGGGTCTCTCTGGTCCAAACTGTATCCACGAAGGCTCTGCCTTTTCCCAAGACTCTAAACCAGGGCTTCGTCCACTTCTCGTAGGACTTCCTTTCCAAGCACCTGTTAAGATCCTTGCAGGTCCTCTGCTGCTACCAGGCTCAGACGTGCAGCCAAACTGCTTCCTGGTCAACTGCTCATGGCTTTCCTGTTTCTCACAGCTATTCTGCTTCTGCTTCCAGGCCCTCTGTTCACAGGTCCTCTGCTCCTGGGAATTCTGCTTCAAGCTATTCTCTCTCTTCTTGTTCTTCTTGATCCCCTTAATCTGTTTAGCAGCATCCTTCACCACTTCATAAAGGGATTCTTTCTCAGACACACCCCGTCCAACCCCTGGGTGTGCCCAATCAGCACTGCTCAACTCCTCCCCTGGGCTGGTCTTCATTCTCAGCTCACCAGAAGAGGGCTTTTTTTTCCTTTTAGGATTGTAAATCCTGTGTAAATCCTGCTGCATTTCAGGATTTCCTTCAGTCTCCATTTCCTCAGGAGGGCGCTCTTCACCACACACTAGAGGACAGCAACCTTGGGCCGGAAGGACTGGGGTTTCTAGTCCCACAGGTGCTCCTTGTGGTCTTGGGCAAGCCACTTAACCCTCTATAGCCCATGTTCCCTGTAAAATAGTTATCTACAAGTTATAATGTCCTGTTCAATGTAATTTCAGTTTGTTCAATGTAAACCGCACTGATGCAGAATAGCGTGGTATATAAGAGAATGTAAATAAAATAAATTCCAGAGAACATTCTGAAACAGAATTAAATGTACAATAAAGAACAAGAAAAAATAAGAACCGCTACAATGTTCCAATTTTGATACTATTTCCTTTTTTAATTGGTCCTTGTTTTATTTGATTATTTTATTGGTTAAATATGTGTGTGAATATAATCCAAAGCTATTTCACTGGCCACTTCTTTTTAGTAGATATTGGACATTAAGGGATTGATCTGCAAGGGTGCCAATAATGTTGACCACAACTGTAGTAATCAGACCCCTAAAATTCCAAAACTATTCATTTTCTCACAAATAAAACTGAATGCTGAATGTTTTCTCAAGGCATTCATTAAAAGACAGAGTCCTTTATGAAGTCCAAATAACAAACTTGCTTAACAATACTAAAATCAAAACAAAAGGCTTACTGAGATATAAAAAAAATATTCATTTTTGGTAATTTTCTGTTTATCCTCCCCTTGAGGATGCATGCTTGCTTTAAACATATTTCTCCAAGTTTTCAAGTATTTTTTGTGTTTATTTTATCTATTCATTCCTGGTGCATGCATTGTGGTGCATTTTTTACTAAAGTGTGTTAATGGTTAGCAAGGGTTTTACTACTGTGGTAACTTTCACCATGTGCTAAAAATGCATCTCTGGTAGAAATCACTAAGCAGTTTAGTGAGGGTATGGATAGAATCTAGGTGGTTTTAAGTAGAGTGTGGGCATTTATTGAGATCTCAAGGGGTGGCAGTAACCATCTGAGGTAATCACACCTAACAGCTTAGAGTGGAGTGGTGTTGGATCCATGCTAACTACATGGGGACATTCGGGGCAAGTCACCATTCATTAGCTTAGGGCTAGCACCATCTCACACTGCTTTGGGGCTTGACATGTGGTAAACTACCAATTTTAGTAAACATGTCATAACTTCTTTGTGTGCAAATCATTTATACATATGCTAATTCATAGGCATAAAACATACAAGTAATATGGGTGTTCTCTGAAATTTTAGGTGCCCAAAGCACCAAATGTATGTTAATGAATACACACCCTTATCCTCTATCTTTTTGTTCATATACATCTGTTTCTCAGTAGTCATACTTTATGTCCCTTTCTTATTACCCCACATGTCTTTCAGTCCATATATTGGCCATATAATAGCAACATAAAATAACCAAAACACAATGTGAATCATTGTTATGGAGGGAAATGATATTAAAATAAGTTGCTACATGCCATCTTTAAGTTGGGAGAATAGGCTTCCCAGCTGTTACTGAATACATCGAAACTGAATTTATCCAAACTCAAAACGTATACAAAATAGAAAACAAAATCAAGCCTCGGTTTTATATCTCTCCTCCACCCCCAATAATATGCTATACAGAAAATAGCTCTGGTGATTTAGAATATGAGGGGGATATAACGATGTCACTGCATACATTTAAATAGTGGACCAGAAGCTGCGTGCAGAGAAGCATGTAGTTCTGTCAAGCTAAACATATGAGCAGTAATTGTCTTACATAGTAAAAGATATCAGCCCCGGCATACCTTATTTCCTTTTACAGCATCTATTTCATAAAGAAAAAGTATCCCATTGACCCCAGTGAAATGGTCCCTCTATACAGGAGGTTAAATATATGGCTCAAAAAGCAGTTTGGATTACCTCATTATACACTTCTGGGATAAAAAAAGATGGTATACTTAGGAGCTGGTGTACTAAGTCATGTTAACATTGTAACATAAATAAGCAGTAACGCTGGAATCTTGGCTGTTAACCTGATTTTTAATGGACATACTAATGATGTTAATGAGATGCAAATGAGGAACATATTACTGCAGCACATAAAACTTGCATGTAACAAAAAAGGGAGAGACCCCACCTGCACAGAATCAGGACACAAAACAAGAGCAGGAAGCGGAGAACCCTTGGAAGGAACAAATTTTATTAGGGGGTCAGCCCTACATGTGTTTTGGCCACACAGGCCTTCTTCAGGGGACAGTAACCACTAAAAACATAAAAATATATACAATTATATAATTTTTAATGTAATAAAAAATACAAAACATATATATTATAAAAACATAAATATATCAATAAAGCATGGTGACTATTCATTTTTGGAATTAAAACATAGAAATTGTATAGGTATATAAATATTGCAGACAAATCAAAATATAATAATTATACAAAGTTACAGAAATATTAAAAAATTTAAAAAATAATAGATTAATAAAAAGTTAACATAAAATGCATGCTACATAGATAAAAAAAAACAGTAATGGATAATACAATAATAACTTACCAATAGATGAACTGTAATTCATAGAAATATGATGACAGAAAAAGAGCACATGGCCTATCTAGTCTGTCCTTCCATATCAACAACTACAACAGTCCCCTTTTTTTCTTTAGAGATCCTCTGTGTTTGTCCCATGCTTTTTTGAATTCAGTTACTGTCCTCATCTCTACCACCTCCACTGGGAGACTATTCCACGGATTCACTACTCTTTCCGTAAAGAAATATTTCCGCATATCACTCCTGAATCTATCTCCCTTCACCCTCATCTCATGTCCCCTCGTAGCAGAACTTGCTTTCAATTGAAAGAGGCTCTCTCCCTGAACATTTATGCCACGGAGGTATTTAAACATCTCAATCATATCACCTCTATCCCGCCTTTCCTCTAAGGTGTACATATTAAGATCCTTCAGTCTGTCCTCATATGCTTTATAATGAAGACCACTAATCATTTTAGTAGCCACCCTCTGCACCGACTCCATCCTGTTCACATCCTTTTGAAGGTGCGGTCTCCAGAATTGCACACCATACTCCAAATGAGGTCGCACCAAAGACTTATACAGAGGCATTATCACCTCCTTTTTTCTGCTAGCCATTCCTCTCCGTATGCACCCAAGCATCCTTCTAGCTTTTGCCGTCGCCTTTTCTACCTGTTTACGCCTTTTCTACCTGTTTACCCAGTGGTACTTGGAATGCAGTATAGAAGCACTGAGGATCAGAAGTGATGATACAAAAATGTTAAACGATATATATAAATTTATATATATGTGTGTGGGAACATTAGAAAGTGGAAAGGAGGAGGGAACTAGAGTGTAAAACCCATGTTTAAATCCAATGGAAGGAGAAAAAAGCGGGGCAAGGAGAGGAAAAACTGAAGTCCAAGGAAATTCTGTAGCCAACAATGGTAAAAGTAAAATACACATTTTTAAAAATATATATTGGTAGAAAATATCAAATATAGGAGGTGTAGCTGAGGCATCAGTCACATATAATGAATGCAATTAGATAAATCATAGAATGGCACCAAATGCATTTTTAGACAAAACATTAAAAAACCAAATGACACTCAATTGTAATTAAAAAATAAATTAAAAAATATAAATAAATATATTTTAAAGGCCATATGTATCATAAGTTATGATCGAAAGTTTAAAATGTGAACACATAACTTTAAACACTTCAAAGAGAAGAGAAACCAATAAAATAAACATCCCGAAGAAACGACAGTGTGAACTACATGGGTGCTGATGAAGTTTCAAAAGGCTGCATTTAAAAAAATATATATCAAAAGCTAAATGGGTCAAGCTTGAGGAAATTCCAAGCTAAAAATGGCTTCATTTTAGAGTATCAGTTAAATAGTTGTCTTAACTCAAGTAAAAGTATGGACCGTAAATAGTACAGTTCAGAACAGCGCGAGACGTTATGGTGCTATGCTTCTTGTAGATTAAAATAGATAGTATTGTGTACATACATTTGGAATAGGCATAATTCAAAAAAGAAGAAAGAGCTCATGTAACCCTGTGCTCTCCTACCGGGTATCTCCTTACAAACAAATGGATGAGAGTGCCCGCAAGGGAAATATACGAGTGAATATCTATATATATCATATGATCGTACAGCCAAATGTAAATGAAAATAGAGGATACCTCATACAAAAAAACGCCATCGCTGTAAATTATATAGTTAATGAGAGCCTTAATACATGTAAGGAAAGCAAACTGTAAACGATATAATTAAGAACAGCCCAGAAATGCCACGGCACCATACTTATTATTAGGTAAAATTAGTACTGTCATATAGAAACATAGAAATATGACGACAGAAAAAGACCACATGGCTTATCTAGTCCGTCCTTCCATATCAACAACTACAACAGTCCACTCTTTACCTTTATAGATCCTCTGTATTTGTCCCATGCTTTTTTGAATTCAGTTACTGTCCTCATTTAAAATAAAAATAATTTGGAAAAGAAGCCATTCGACTTTATGCTCACTTCCTGAGTGTCAGCTTGAGAAAAAAATAGAGGAGAAAAGCCCGCAAAGGCAATATTTAAATGTCGGGATGTCATGTGTTCGGACAGCCAAACTTGAATAGGAGAAATAAACAAACAAATGTAGAGCAGAAATGAGAGATATAAAACAAATAGAACAATAAAATTCACATATTTGAATGAAGCAAACTTTGAAAATAGAGCATATGGATTTCTCTGGATTATAGAGAAGGGGAGCAATCCGCTATAAATAAAAAGAAGAGCAGTCAACACTGGCTTTAAAAGATACAATGAAGGGGGTTTGTGTTAACTGAGGTAGTCCACCTATACAATAAAAGCTAATAAATAAAAAATAATAAATAAAAAAAAATAATATATGTGTGTGGGACCAGCAAACCATGTAAAAATGCCGGTTAGTGTGATATTCAGAAGCACTAATATGGTTGGTACTGCTGGATATCTGTGGGTGCTGCCACTACACAACATGATGCTATGCAGGTAGCATTGGGGCAGGTTGTGGGCATCTAGGGTAGAATGGAGGCCGTATCCTGTGCAGTGGCAATATTGAGACACTGGCCAGTTAGCAACCCACAGGTAAAGGTGGACCAGCTTTTGCCACACCTGTCTTTGCCTGTGGAAGCTAACCAGGCAACAGCTCAAGATCGCTGCTGCCTGGTTTGCTTCCGGGCTGTACCATGACCCAGATATGGCCCTGGCATTGAATATCCAGGGTTAAACGTCAGCAGTGATGGTGATGCGCTTTAGAAGTGCTAGCTGCTGCCGCTGAATATCCCACCATTGCATTCAGCTTTGGAGATTGTACTTTGAAAAGAATATAAAAAAGGTTTGAAATGGTTCAGAGAACGGTGACCAAAATGATATGACATATGAGAAGACATATGAGAAGAGACTTTAAGTCCTAAATATGTATATCCTAGAGGAGAGGAAAGACAGATGTTTAAATACTTAAAGGGCATTAATGAATGAGTAAACCTTTTTCAAAGACATGGAAGATGTGGAACTAGAGGACATGAAATGAAGCTGCAAGGAGATAAAAAGCAACATCAGAAAAATACTTTTTCACAGAAAGGATGGTGGAGGCCCGGAATGCCCTCCCGATGGAGGACATAGGAGCAAAAACAAGGATAGAAACATGGAAAAATGATGTTGGATAAAGACCATATGGCCTATCCAGTCTACTTAAAAAGTACAAACAGAAGCACATACACTCACAGAAGAAACACAAATGGGAGTGAGTCAGTAACCAACAACTATATTTATTGAGGTAGACTCTAAGAACAAGGGGACCCAATGCGGCCATATTTCAGCATTGCCTTCATCAGGGGTACAGGCTTCTAAACAAATAATGATAAAAACATAATAAATAAACAAAAAATATGTACAGTATATAAAATACTACAGTGAAGTATACTGATAATCATGGAAACCATCTAAAAGTTAAAAATCACCATATAAGATGAAGGTATATAGTAAACAAACCTCATTTAAAAAAATAAAAATAATAAAGGATCTATAAAAACCAATGAAATACCAATAAAAATAAAGCACAGTCAGGAATTCAAATGGAGGTAAAAAATAGAACAAATAGAACACACTGGATACCTGTGCCCATAAATAGTCATGCTATTCCTAGGGATTTATTAGGGATGTGCTGTATCATAATGGTCTCATCAATGATACATCCAACTATTGTATAAATGGGCTATAAAACAAACTATAAAACAGATATTCTTGAAAACATAAAAGAATGCCTTAAAAACATAATTAACTATGAAAATATACACTATTAGACTAGATAATAAGAACATAAAAACTTGGAGCCTGATTCTCATAGGGGCATGTCCGGGCTGTCTGGATGGCCCCGAGCAAAATGGTACACAGAATCGGGCCTGAGGATGTCCTGATGTGCCCCTGCCTGTTTGTGGGGACATATTCCCCACAGGTTCCTTTAGTTGCCCCACCTCAGCCCCCCATCAGCCCCGCAGCTGGCCTGCCAGAGCCTGGATCAAGTGGCGGGAACCCCCTGAAACCAGCCCCGGCCTCGGGGGAGATCCCCGGACCCGATCGCTGAGTCAGTACTGCTTATTCCACCTTTGAGGTAGAATAAGTAGCACATTGCTTTTGGCTCAGTGGGACGTTCAGGGCCGTGACCTGCATCGGCCCTGTACGTCCTGCCAGCCTGGCCTGCCCCTGCTCCACCCTGATCCCACATCCTCCCACCCCCCACTGGCTCTCCCCGTCCTGCTGCTCAGGACATATGGGAAGAGCCAGAGGAGGAATTGGGCCTGGACAGCTTGTGTGGCTGCACGTCCCGCCGGGATGTGCAGCCCCACAACCCACGTCCCAGAATCGGGCCCTCAATGAAGAATGAAGCATGTCCTTTGTGGAGTGGAGGAGTGGCCTAGTGGTTGGGGCAAGGTACTTCAGGCCAGAAGGTCAGGGGTTCAAATACCACTAGAGGACAGCAACCTTGGGCCGGAAGGACTGGGGTTTCTAGTCCCACAGGTGCTCTTTGTGGTCTTGGGCAAGCCACTTAACCCTCCATAGCCCATGTTCCCTGTAAAATAGTTATCTCCAAATTATAATGCCCTGTTCAATATAATTTCAGTTTGTTCAATGTAAACCACACTGATGCAGTATATAAGAGAATGTAAATAAATAAGCAATAGCAAGGTAATACTGCAAAGGGAGGCACATGTGAAACCAAAATTAAAAACCAGAGGACACAAATAAAATAAATGAACATGAAAAAACTCATGCTAAGGCATATAGATACAGGTAAGCCAAAATAAAATCTAGGTAGCAAAAAAAAAAAGCTAAGTTTAGAATAGGCTGACTCCTATATAAATATATAAATAGAAAGTTGACATAATAAGTTTATTTGTACAATATGTTCCCTGTAAATAGTTAATACCACTGTTCCATGTAAAAATTGTTCAGTTGTTAACTGTAAATCACCCTTGATCTCTGGAAATCAAGGCCGCAAGGGCGGGAGTCCCGGAGCCGGCCTCCCGTAACCGGGGGCGCGGCGAGATGCGGAGCCCGAGCGGGCCCGCGGGGAGGAAAGGGGGTGGGGAGAGCATGACACGGCAGCGTCTTTTGAATCCATTGGCTCTCCCGTTTGGCGCGTGGGGAGTGAAGGGAGAGCCAGTGGATTGAGGTCGTAAGGGATAGCGAGTCAGGCAGCGAGGTCCGGTGGACGGTGTCCCGCCCGCCCACCCTGTAAAGGGGTAATTAAAGGGGTGTCGCAGCTGGGGGGGGGGAAGTTGGCGGGATTCCGGAGGTTTCCGGGGTCCGGAGCCATTGGATAAGATTGGGACGGGGGTGAGGTACCCCTGACCCGGACAACCCCTAGGCTGGCTTTTGCTAATGATATGGCGAAGTCGGGTGGCCAAGTGGGGGGAGGAAGGGTAAAGCGGAGGCGTGCACACTTTGCTAGTGATATGGCTGGTGGGGCATCCTTCCGCGGGTATGAGAATGATTGTTAATGTTATTAAAGTTGATTGTTATCCTGTTATGGTAAATAAAGCTGCGACCAGACGTTTCCAAAAATGGTGTGTGCGAGTTTATGAAAAGGGGGGGGGAGGGGTGGAAAGGGGGGGGGAAGTGGCAAAAGAAAAGGGGGGGATAGGTGTAGCATCGAGTCCACGTTACTTCGGTTAGGGGTGGTATAGAAGAAATGTACAAATAAATAAATACATTTCTCAATGGAGTTACACATAGAACAAGACCGTGCAACCTGTATATAAAGGTACAAACATATGGAAGAGGAGAACTAAATTAAACATTATAGTTCTTTCAAAATTGTACTAGTGTTGAACTTAAGACAAAGACCTAAAACTATTTTGTGCAAACCCAAAAAGACCTGTGGGTTGAATTACATGTAGATGAAGGCATTCAGTGTCTCCCATTATGCGTGCAAAACCTTAAGCTGTTGAAATAAGTGTCACTAAGTACAGCAAAATATAATACTAGCCATGTATCCCTAGTTAAAAACAGTTAAAAAAAACAAAGTTACCTCATATCACAAAGCGCAGATTGTGTCACCCAAAATCAGAAGAGAAACAGAACCTCAGTGAAAGCTGACATTTAAAAAAAAGGAAATTTGGCGCCAAAGAGGGAGAGTTATCATGGAAACACAGTAAACAGTATCCGTTCCCAATAAAATTAGTTTAAAATATTGAAAACAAAAACAACTAATGGACTTCAGTAAAACAATAGTTTTTGGGAGAACTCAGACTGAAAACTGCATCTATAACAGCACTAATACGAAATTATAAAACTAAAGGGGAGGGGACATAAGAATTGCTTTGTATTTAGATAAAACCAAACGATGTTGTTGCGAAGGGTGGAGTAAAAAGGATTTATTAAAACACAAGAACTAAAAGGGAAATGAAAATCTTTTATTTATAAACTACATCAAACATGTGCTGTGACCGGCAGAAATAAAATCAGATAAAATCATAATTGGGTAATCTTTGAAAACATTTCCAATGCAACAGATTGATAAACACCAGGATAACCTCATCTTTTTCAACCATCAGTATAGAGATTGTTTCATAATAAAGACAGAAGGGATGTCATCTAAAGAGACAGGGGGCTCTACTTGTCCGTTAGCATTTAAGAGTCTAACCGCCTAGCACTAATGAAAGCTAACAGCTTCGTTAGCATTTAAAAAGAAGGTTGTAGATAACGAAAAATTAAAACTAAGAATAAAGATAAAACTATGGCACATTTAAAAAAAAAAAAAAAAAGAAGAATGGGGGTGAAACCAGGAGGTATCAAAGACTCGATGGCTCGTGTTGCACAAGAGGAGAAACTTTTTTAATGCAGAAGAATGATTACAAACGGAAGCAAGTGTACCAACAAAGCTAAGAAAGGGATATAAAAGGAAAAAACACTAAAATGATGAAGGATAAAAATTATATTTTATGTAAATACTTCCCGTTTATTTATTATGGGCCCAATATTCGAAGGCCTTTATACGGGTAACTTCCATAGTTACCCGTGTAAAGGCCTTATGTGGGATTTTCGAAGGGCACCTAACGGGTAGTGTCCTTTGAAAATCCAGGCTAAGTCCCTAACGTGCCCAGAAGCTATCTGCATAGCATTGGGGTGTTTTAGGGGCATTCCAGGGCAGAGCATGGGTGGAAGAAGGGGCTTCATGGGTAGCAGCGATTTTCAATGCTACCTGCATAGCCCTCTGCGCCTTGAAGATAGACAAGGTTTTTCCTCACCTATCTTTAAGACGCAGAGGCTATGGGCATCATTCCATTCCATATGTCTGGGCCCTCTGTGAGTCCGGCCGGAACCGGACGCACAGAGGGAGTTGCAATTCCAGTCCCACGGGGCACGTCTAGTCCCCCGGGATTGGAATCGCGAACAGGCCTGTACATGCAGGCCGGGACCCCGATTCTGTCCAGCCTGCACGTACAGACCTTCCCTGGCTAACTCAAATCAGTGTTCGTCAATGGAGTCATGGTGCCCGGTTGCCATGGCACCATGGCTCCATTGAAAAGCCATGATGCCTGGCTGCCAGCTTTAAAAGTGAATTCCCCACAGCCCAATCCCAAATCTGGCCTCCTAAAGCCAGGATCGGGTTGCGAGAAATGTCCTCAGCCTCCCTCTACCTCATCCCTGCCTGGGGCCCGCTGTCCCCTGATGACATCAGAGGTGGAATACGTTCCCCGTGTAAGTCGCCGGCTCCAGAAGTACAGGGCCGACATTGGAATCGGCCCTGTACGTCTGGGGCTGACGACCGCCCACTGCCCGCCCCAATGCTGCCCCCGATCTGCTCCTTTCCCGCCCCCGTCTACCTTCCCCTGTGGCTGCTGAGGCATCCAGGCTAACCTGGATTTTCACTTCTGCCAGCGTGGAAGTGAAAATCCGGGTTAAGTGGGTCGGGAGGCAGGCTATACGCTGCCACAGCACATAGCCTGCCTATCTCAATATTAGGCCCTATGTTTTTATTGTTATTTGTTTCTAGAAGCCTGTACCCCTGATGAAAGCAACACTGAAACGCAGCCATGTCGGATCCCCTTGCTCTTAGCATCTACTTCAATACATATATTTGTCGGTTACCACTTTGCTAGTGGTAAAGACATGCCCTCTAAACAGCAAGAGAATGGAATCAAAGCAAACTTAGATAACTTTTACACTTCAGTAAGTAGAAGATGGCAACCTGCACAGAGCAGCAGGTACAGCTCTAGCCTCCCAACTGGGCAGACCAGATGGACTATGCTGGTCTTTATGTGCCATCATTTACTACTATGTTATTTCTGTGTAACAAGGGACAAGCATAGTATGTATTGTACACTCTAAGTAACCCGATCCCGTTTATTTGGGAAAACAAAGCCAAGTAGTAACTCTGTAGGTAATTTCTCTTCACTGTTCATTAAAAAGAAAAAATGAACAGTCAGCAACTAACAGTTTAGCTGGTTTTCAAATTGGTCAAGCAGAGCACAGCTGTTTTATAATTGGTTATCATTTTCATTTAAAGTGCAGCTGGAAGGAGAGAAAGCTGTTGCTTTTCTGCACGATTTTTCAGACAGCTTTACTTCTTTCAGAATAAAGTGTGTTGCATGATAAACTTCTGTAGAGCGAATTTGTGCTTGACAAAGTTTCCAGTTAATATGAAGCTCTGCTTTGAAGTGTTGTCTGACATAGTACAGGGCTTCAAACACAAAAATCTTTCTGGGACAGACAGCAGCAAACTGGGAATGCATGTTTCTTTCTCATTAGTGCTTGTCAGCATAGCTCAGCTGCTTCCTGTCCTTCACAAGGATCATGCCAATGTTGTCTTCCTAAAGAGTTGCACAGTAATTAGGAATAGTGAAAGAGTAGTACCGTATGCCTATTTGACACCAATAAAAACATGAGACTAGGTTAACAATACTTCCACCAAGTCAGTGTACAAATTAAGCAAATTGCTTCCATATATTTAGCTTTTAGGTGGAATTGTATTTTCAATGCCCAGACTTCTACAAAAGCATTTTATGCAGTTTGGTATTGTATGATCTATGAGAAAGTACTGAAGGTGACCTTTGATAGATGAAATGAAGGACATGGAGGAAGGGAGATTGGGTACTTGGTTCCTTATGGGAATATGTATGCATATCTACCCAAAGTAGATAAATCGCTGCTGGGCAGATTGGATGGACCATTTTGGTCTTTATCTGCCATCATTGACTATATTATTATGCTATGGTAAAGTCATAAATTTAGGAATATATATATTTATTTATTTATTTTGATACGACAATGATGAGAAACTGTGCTTTTTGACATACGAAAATAATATGGGATCCGTTTTTGGTGGCGGCAGTGAGCAGATATATTTTTAATGCTGCTGCTGGCGGTTAAATGAATACATACATTTGGCATCACTGCACATACTGTTAGTAGCACAGAATATATGTATTGTGCTATTGCTGATGCTGCCACTATGCATTTAGTTTAGGCCTAGATAGTGTATCCAGACAGCAGCTTAAAATAGTCATTGTTCAGATAATTTTGCCACTGTCCTGACTCTACTCTCCCTTCTCCCTCCTTCTGTCCCTTCATTATGCAGATAGTGTCGGGTTGGTTAGAGATCTTCTTTTTTCTTTACTATTCATAGAGGGGAAACATTTATAAAGTTTTTATTTTAGTGTGTGAAGGCCTTTTTACTCGTGGAAAAGAGCTTTCATAAAATAAGGCATGTAATATTGCAAAACTCTCTTTCCGGCAAGTTCAGTGGTGGGTTTTGGGTGGCGCATGCATGGAGTCATGCTTGATGTGTGTATTTTAGAAAACATGCACATGTACGTGCATACATTACGTGTGAACATTTATCCCTGCTCCAGAGCAGGCATAAGTGTATGCAGCTTCAGCCTAGGCAGCGTTTATGCTGGTTTTGCCCTCATATTCTATAAAGTCACTTACTGTAGGTGCTATGAAAGTCATTTTAAAAGCCTTAGCTATTATTTGGACATTCAAAGATGTGCACATGATCATCCACATCACAGAAACATAGAAAAATGATGACAGAAAAAGACCATATGCCCATCTAGTCTATCCTTCCATATCAACAACTACAACAGTCTCTTTTTTCCTTTAGAGATCTTCTGTTTGTCCCATGCTTTTTTGAATTCAGATACTGTCCTCATCTCTATCATCTCCACTGGGAGACTATTCCACGGATCCACCACTGCTTTCTGTTGATGGGGGACCCTGTTTGCCACCCTCAGCCCTGGAGGAGGGGGAGAGGGAGGAGTGGTAATCCTCCTAGGGTTCCATAGGGTCAACACCTGACTGAGACAGACAGATATATCCAAGGTGTTTCAGCAGAAGCTACCTATCTCACACATTAACACTGCTTTGTACCTGCATCATGGCTTATTTCTGCCATGGAAGGTGCTGTGGACCTGGTGCTGGGCGCCTCACTTCACCCTCAGGGTGAGCACAGTACCCGCACAATGTGACGGTGTGTAGCTACTCTGTGCCAGTAAAACACACAGTCAGTACCCCCTACCAGGCCGAGGTGCTGTGGGGGTGGACATGGTCAGTTCCCCCTACCAGGCCGAGGTGCTGTGGGGGTGCATACCCCATCTTGTGTTTAATCTGTGGACAGCTGATTTGCATGTGCAGTGCATCATGGGTACATGTGTGCTAACCCTATCCTGGTGACCACAGCAGACTGTCTTTGTGGTGATGTGCACTCCCTCTGCAGCCAGCCAGGGGCTTGCTAGCAGCTATAGAGCTGTAGCCCAATGGTTACTTCACTGCCTATGAAGCCAGAGGTCCTGGGTTCAGACCTGCAGTGTGGTTATTTGATAGGGCTGCCCAAAGCATTATCTATTTTTAATGTACATTATTGCTGCCAGCAAAAACACCCTCAGCGTACTGTACCCATAAGGTGCCTCTGAGGGCGCCCTATAGGGCACCTTATGGTTACCGTCCATATAAGGCGCACTGTACATTATCCAGTGACGCAACTTATAGGGTGCCCTATAGGGGACATTTTTGGGTGCCGTGGTGCACAGTGCACTTTAAAATGTGCCATCTGGGGTACCCTATGAGGCGCCTTATGCAGCACCTTATGTTGCAATACTTTGAGGGTGCGTTTGCTGGCAGCACTAATTAAAATAAAAATAAAATGCCCCCTACAGCAATATTAACTACAACATGCAACACCTCAGCCAGCCTTCTTCATTAGGCACAGTGGGGAATTGAAACCATGACTCCTGCATCAGTGGTCAGTGTCTTAACCATTGTGCTCCACTGCTGCTCCTTTTTGCATGTCAGAGCACCTACTTATGCTTTTCATTCCTTAAACTGCATAGTGCTGCCATCAAAAACAGTGCTATGACCTTGCGGTAACTCATACGGCACCCTATAAAGCGCCCTATAAGCAACATTCTAGGGAAGAGAGGCCTAGTGGTGGGGGCAAGGTACTACAGGCCGGAAGGTCGGTGGTTCAAATCCCAAAAGAGGACAGCAACCTTGGGCCGGAAGGACTGGGGTTTCTAGTCCCACAGGTGCTCCTTGTGGTCTTGGGCAAGCCACTTAACCCTCCATTGCCCATGTTCCCTGTAAGTATTAGTGTATGTGTCTCATATCCCCTCGTGTTAAATGTATCCCCCAACCGCCTTGACCCAGTGAAAAGCGGAATATAAATGCAGCTAAATAAAATTTAAAATGCCCCTTATGGGGCGCCTTATGTTAACACACTTTGAGAGTGCGTTTGCTAGTAGATGTAATTAAAATATAAATAAATTGCCTCCTAAAGCAATCTTCCCCATAATAGGTAATGCCTCAGCCAGCCTTGTTCATTGGGCACTTTGGGGGATTGAACCCCTGATCTTTGCACCATTGGTCAGTGTTTTAACCATTGTGCTGTGGTTCTGTTTCTGTGCTTGCACATCAGTGCGCCACCTTATGCTGCCCAATATTGAAATGCCTCCTAAAGTAATGCCTCAACCAGCCATCTTCATTGGGCACTATGGAGGATTGAACCCCTGATACCTGCACCATTGGTAAGTGTCTTAACCATTGTGCTGTGGCTCTGCTCTTCTGCTTGCATATCAGCTCGCCACTTATGCCTCCCGCGCAGCTTTCTCATGCGCTTATGTGCGGGGCGCATATGGGTGCCGTGCACCTTAGCGCATATTTAAATCACGGTTTTTCTTTTTCAGAAAGAAACGCCCACTCCTTATATGGCACCCGCACACTACCGCGGCCCGCACATTAGTGGGGTTTTAGTAAACATACCCCCTAGCATTCTATTTGTCTTCTTGGCTGCTGCTGCATACTGGACTGAAAGTTTCAACGTGTTATCCATGACGACACCAAAATCTTTTTTCTGGGTGGTGGTTCCTAATGTGGAATCTTGCATCAAGTAACCATAGTTGTTCTTTCCAAGGTACATAACTTTGCACTTGTCCACGTTAAATTCATCTGCCATTTGAATGTCTAATCTTCCAGTTTATCAAGGACCTCTTGCAATTTTTCACAATCCTCTTGGGTTTTAACAACTTTAAATAATTTTGTGTTATCTGTTATCTCACTTGTTATCCCCATTTCTAGGTCAAAAGCAGCGGGCCCAACACAGATCCCTAGGGTACTCCACTATTCACCTTTCTCCACTGGGAAAATTGACCATTTAGCCCTACTCTCTACCTTCTAACCAGTTCCTGATGCATAACAGTACGCAGCCTTCTGTCCCATGACTTTTTAATTTTGCCAAGAGTCTCTCATGAGGGACTTTGTCAAAGGCTTTTTGAAAATACAGTCACATTATAAATGTGAATGTATGCCTGCATCAGGCCTTGATAACTTTTCTTGAAATTTAGAAGCCAGCTTAAACATTTAGGAGCCAGTAATTGGGACCTCAATCACAGTACTCACCAACTCCAAAAGGTGGGTCCATTCCCATCAGAAGGCAATGACCCTTCTCCTCCTCCTCTTTCTCTTCCTGCCCCTCCCACTACCCGCACTGAGTATGTTGTCAGCAGCATATCGGTGATCCTTTATAGCTGTACCAGAGACAACACATATCACATAGCATGGTAATATGTGAAGCTAAAAAAAAAAAAATCATAGCCCCTCCACCCTGCATTCACCTGGTTTCTCTTTCTCTCATAACCCACCCAGTCATCACCCAATCTCTTTCTCTCTCTCTCTCTCTCATAGCTCCCCCAGCCACCACCCATTCTCTCTCTGTCTCTCATTGTCTCCCAGCTATTACCTAATGTTTCTCTTTCTCTCATTGCCCGCCCCCCCCCCGCCACTGTGTCTCTTTTATTACCTTGGGCCGGAAGGACGGGTTTCTAGTCCCACAGGTGCTCCTTGTGGTCTTGGGCAAGCCACTTAACCCTCCATAGCCCATGTTCCCTGTAAAATAGTTATCTCCAAGTTATAATGCCCTGTTCAATGTAATTTCAGTTTGTTCAATGTAAACCGCACTGATGCAGAATAGCTCGGTATATAAGAGAATGTAAATAAATAAATAAAATTACCCTCAATCATCACCCTATGTGCCTCCCTCATTTTCCCTCCCCCAGCTATTGCCTGAAGTATGTGTCTCTCATTTCCTTCACCCCCAGCAATCTCCAGACATGACTCTCTCATTTCCCCTCCCTCAAACATCACCTAATGTGTCTCTCTCATTTCCCCTAACAGACACTACCCAATGTGCCTCTCTCTCTCTCATTTCCCCTCTCCAGAGCCATCAGCCAATGTGCTTTCGCTCACTTTCTCCTCTCCAGAAAATCACTCGATGTGTTTCTCTGCCATTGACCTCTTCTCTCAGCCATCACCCTCTTACCATTCATTCCACTTTGTTCACTGCTCCCCCCATGATCAGCTCTGCATGTAGCTTGAGCTCATAGTGAAGGAAGTTTGTTGATTTTGCGATACTTGAATCCGCAAGATCAGAAAATTTCCTCCACCATGCGGCTGTAGCTATTCAGAGAACAGACGATGGTGGAGCAGTAAACAGCATGACAAAATGGTAAACTTATCAGATGATGGCTGGAGTACAGGGCAGTGGCAAGTACTGCAGCACATTATGGAGATAATTACCTCAGATAGGAGGGGCAGGTTCATTTTTACTGTAGGCATTTTCAGATGTGAAACCCGGACATAACATGGACAGTGTTGTGAACTACACATGGTGATTACAGTATAAAATATGCTACTTTATAAGAATATAATATATGACATACTGGGTCAGACCAAGGTCCATCAAGCCCAGTATCCTGTGGCCAACAGTGGCCAATCTAGGTCACAAGTACATAGCAGTATCCCCAAAATACACAGGTTCCACAATGCTTGTATTGCCACAAGCAGTGGATTTCCCGGATTCCCTTTAATAATGGTTTATGGACCCCTCCTCCAGGAACTTGTCCAAACCTTTTTTAAACCCAGCTACACTAACAGCTTTTACTACATTCTCCAGTAACGAATTCCAGAGTTTGATTACACGTTGAGTGAAAAAATATTTTCTCTTATTAGTCTAAAATAGGTTATGCTGTAGCTTCATTGCATGACCCCTAGTCTTTCTATATTTTGATAGTGTAAACAATCAATGTAGGTTTACCCTTTCTACTCCATTCATTAATTTATAGATCTCTATCATACCTCCCCTCAGCCGTCTCTTTTCCAGGTTGAAGGGCCCTAACCTTTTTAGTCTTTGTTCATAGGGGTATCCTTCCATTCCCTTTACCATTTTGGTGGCTCTTCTCTGTACCTTTTCTAATAATGCTATATCCTTTTTAAGATACGGTGACCAGAAGTGCACACAATATTCAAGGTGCGGTCTCACCATGGAATGATACAGAGGCATTATAATATCCTTGGTTTTATTCTCCATTCCTTTCCTTATGATTCCTAGCATTCTATTTGCTTTCTTGGCTGCTGCTGCTGCACACTGGGTGGAGGATTTCAACATGTTATCCACAATGACGTCTAAATCTTTTTCCTGGGTGTTGGTTCTTAATGTGGAATCCTGCTTCGTGTAACCATATTTCAGGTTTTTCTTTCCTAGGTGCATAACTTTGCACTTGTCAACATTAAATTTTGTCTGCCATTTGGATGTCCAGTCTTCCAATTTATCAAGGTCCTCTTGCAATTTTTCACAATCCTCGTGGGTTTTAACAACTTTGTATAAGTTTGTGTCATCTGCAAATTTGATTACCTCGCTCATTACTCCCATTTCCAAGTCATTTATGACTATGTTAAAAAGCAGCGGACCCAGCACAGATCACTGGGATGCTCCACCATTTACGTTTCTCTATTAGGAAAATTGGCCATATAGCCCTACCCTCAGCTTTCTATCTTTTAACCAGTTTCTGATCCACAATAGTATACTGCCTCCTATTCCATGACTTTTAATTTTGCCAAGAGTCTCTCATCAGGGGACATTGACAAAGGCTTTCTGAAAATCCAGACACACTATATCAACCAGCTCACCTTTGTCTAACTGTTCATTCACACCTTCAAAAAACATAACAGATTAATAAGACAAGACCTTCCTTTGCTAAAGCCATGTTGGCTGTCTCCCATTAAGCTATGGCTATGAACATGTTCAGTAATTTTGTTCTTTATAATGGTTTCTACCATTTTTCCCGGTACTGACGTCAGGCTCACCGATCTGTAATTTCCCAGATCACCCTTGGAAGCCTTTTTAAAAATGGGCTTTACATTAGCTATCCTCCAATCTTCAGGTATAACAGATAATTTTAAAGATAGTTCACAGATTATAAATAGTAGGTCTGCAATCTCATATGTAAATTCTTTCAACATCCTTGGATATATACCATCTGGTCCAGGTGATTTCCTACTCTTCAGTTTATCAAATAGTTTCAATATGTTTTCCTGGAGAAGCAATTTTTCTTTCAATTCTTCTGTGGCATAATCTTTAAATACCATTTCAGTCATAGGCAACATACCAACATCTTCCTCAGTAAAGACCGAAGCAAAGAATTTATTCAGTCTTTCCACTATAGCCTTGTCCCCTTTTAGTGCCCCTTTTATCTCTCTATCATCTAATGGTCCAACTGACTCTTTCACAGGTTTTTGCTACGAATGTACTTGAAAAAGTCTTTATTACGCATTTTTGATTCCACAGCAAGTTTCTTCTCAAATTCTCTCTTTGCTTGCCTTATCATCTAACGTGCCAGTGCTTATGTTGTTTCCAGTTTTTTTCATTTGACTCCCTTTTCCATTTCCTGAAAGATGCTTTTTTGGCAACAACAGCCTCTCTAACCTCACCTTTAAATAAGGTTGCCAACTGGCTCCAGATGCGCCCGACAGGCTTGATCCAGTCCTGGGTTTACCCTATTGCATGCAGGGACATGTAGTCTTGCTTTTCTTATGGAGTGCAATAGGGAATTCAGAACTACATCTCCATGCATGCAATGGGGTAAACCCAGGACTGGATCAAGCCTGTCGGGCGCATCTGGAGCCAGTTGGCAACCCTACCTTTAAACCATGCTGGCAGTTTTTTGGACTTCCTTCCACTTTTCTTAAAGCGTGGAATACAGCTGGTCTGGGCTTCCAAGATAGTATTTTTAAGCAACACCCATGCTTAATGTAAATCTTTAACTTTTTCAACTGCTCCTTTTAGTTTTTTCTTAACTATTTTCCTCATTTTATCATAGTTTCTCTTTTGAAAAGTTAAAAGATAGTACTGTGGATTTCCTTGCTGTCCTTCCTCCATTTATTAAATCAAACGCGATCATGTTATGATTGCTATTGCCAAGTGGCCCCAACATCCTTGCACCAGATCTTGTGTTCTACTAAGGACTATGTCCAGGATGGCTTCCCTTTTAGTCAGTTCATGAACCAGCTGCTCCAAGGAGCAGTCATTTATTTCATCTAGAAACTTTATCTCCCTAGCATGTCCTGTCATGACACTGACCCAGTCGATAATGGGGTAATTGAAATCACCCATTATTATTACTGTGCTGTAACTTTTGTTAGCTTCTCTGATTTTTTTTGAGCATTTCATTATCCATTTGTTCATTCTGGCCAGGCGGTCAATACACCCACACTGCCATTACCTTCCCCTTTTTACATGGAATTTCAATCCATAGAGATTCTACAGTGAATTTTGTTTCTTGCAAAACTTTAATCCTTTGTGACTCAATGCCCTCTCTAACAGAGAGCAACCCCTCCACCAATTTGATCTGCTCTATCGTTATGATATAGTTTGTACCCAGTTATCACAGTGTCCCACTGGTTGTCCTCCTTCCACCATATCTCTGAGATACCAATCATATCTAATCTTTCATTTAGTGCCAGGGGCAGCCCAAGGGAGGTGCGGGGCCATGTGCGGTGATTAATTATGGGACATAATTTGCATAAGGAACCTAATTTGCGTAAATATTTGCATAATGTTAATATGTGCTTTTAGTAAACATGCCACTTAATGAGTGTCTGAATAAAGAAAGACTAACAGATTTCTACATTACTATATTGCAGTGACAACCACCAGGCCCCTTAGAAAGTACTACAAACACTGATCATTTAGAACCCATAGCAAATCCACCGTATCATAACAGCACTATCAGGACACACAAACACCAAACCATACCCATCAGAAGGCAACACTGCAGATATTAAAACCAATACATCTCAGAAAATACCAATACATCTCACTGGGGGAAAGAGAACAAGTGGGACTGTCAGAAACAAAATGAACAGAATACCTCAACTTGATTACACATGCAGAACATAGACAGTCACAACACAAAGAACAAGGGATCACAATTTAGAAATAGGAAGATGATAATTAAACTGGGAACCCCAAAAGCCAAACATGAAATGTACAAACACTGGAGAAATAAAACTATAAATTAATTTCTGCTTGCACTAAGCAAAAACGCGAAGATGTTAGCAATACACACTTCCCAGACCTGACATATTCCAGTTAATAAATTCAAAATAAAAAGTAGTTTTCTAATGTCTGTTTGGGATTTTATTTTTCAGCTGCAATTGCTCCAGTCACTTTCTTCTGATTTCTTCGTGTCTTCTGCGAGCTATCCATTTGTCCTTTCTTCTCGTTTAGATTTTTTCCATTCTCTTTCTAAATCTGCTACTGATCTTTCTTTTTGCTCTTTCCCCCTTTTTGTTTCCTTATTCCTTTATCATCCACTCAAATTTCACCCTTCCATTCTCAATCCCCACTTACTCTCCCAATACCCAGCCCATCGTAGACGTTTCTTCCCTCCCACACAAAATATCTTTTCCCCTCTCCATTCTCATTCCCCAATCCCCAACCCTTCTAGTCCTCCCCCAAAATCAGCTCCCTTATAGTTCTAGACTCACCCAATATCTGCTTCCTTCTAGTCCCAATCTCCCAAGCCCCCACATCAGCCCGTTTCCAGTCCCAAACCCCCCATATGGTTTTTTTCCAGTTCCATTCCAGCCCTCCATCAGCTCATTTCCACCCCAAGCTCCCCCATCAGCCAATTTCCAATCCTAGCCCCCTTGTCAGCCCATTTCCAGCCCTATTTCAACTCCCCTCAGCCCGCTTCCAGTCCAATTCCAGACCCCATCAGCCCATTTCCAGTCCTATTCCCCCATTGGCCATTTCCAGTCCTATTCTAGCCCATCACCTATTTGCCGTCCAAGCTCCCACCATCAGCCCATTTCCAGTCCTAGCCCTCCATATGCTCTTTTCCAGTTCCATTCCAGCCCCCATCAGCCCATTTCCACTCCAAGCTCCCCAACAGCCCATTTCCAATCCTAGCCCCCTCGTCAGCCCATTTCCAGCCCTATTCCAGCCCCCATCAGCCCATTTCCAGTCCTATTCCAGCCCCTATCAGTCCATTTCCAGTCCTAGCCCCCATACGCTCTTTTCCAGTTCCATTTCGGCCCCCATCAGCCCATTTCCACTCCAGGTTCCCCCATCAGCCAATTTCCAGCCCCCTCGTCAGCCCATTTCCAGTCCTAGACCCCCCATCACAACCCATTTCCAGTCCAAACTCCCCTATCACAGCCCATTTCCAGTTCTAGACCCCCCCACCATTACAGCCCATTTGCAGTCTTAGCCCCTCCATTATTTATTTACATTCTCTTATATACCGCGCTATTCTGCATCAGTGCGGTTTACATTGAACAACTGAAATTACATTGAACAGGGCATTATAACTTGGAGATAACTATTTTACAGGGAACATGGGCTATGGAGGGTTAAGTGGCTTGCCCAAGACCACAAGGAGCACCTGTGGGACTAGAAACCCCAGTCCTTCCGGCCCAAGGTTGCTGTCCTCTAGTGGGATTTGAACCCCCGACCTTCCGGCCTGAAGTACCTTGCCCCAACCACTAGGCCACTCCTCCACTCCTTGCCCCAACCACTAGGCCACTCCTCCACTCCTCCACTCCACTCCACTCCACTCCTCATTAAAGTCCATTTCCAACCAAGTCCCCCCCATCACAGCCCATTTGAAGTCCTAGCCCCCCCCATCATGGCCCATTTGCAGTTCTAGCCCCCCACCCACCATTAGAGCCCATTTCAAGCCCCAGTTTCCCCTCCCTCCCTCCATCATAGTTCATCCAGTCCTAGCCCCCCGCCCCAACAGTCCTGCGGCCATCTAAAGGGCTGGAGAGGGAGCCGGGGAAGCCCGCGCGAGGCCTCGGATCCCTCTGCACAGCCGCTAGTGTGAGGAGTCTTTTCCCTCATGCTAGTGGCTGTATCTGTGAAGTCGCAAATTCTGAGGCTACACAGGTAGCAGCAATTTTTGATGCTACCCGCTTAGCCCCTGCGCCTTAAAGATAGGCGAGGAAAAACATTGCCTAATGTTTTTCCTCACCTATCTTTAAGGCGCAAGGGCTAAGCGGGTAGCATCAAAAATTGCTGCTACCCATGTAGCCCTTTCCCCCTCCCTGGAACACCCCTAACATGCCCCAATGCTACCCGCATAGCATCTGGGTGCATTAGGGACTTATCCGAGATTTTCAAGGTGTCCTTTAAAAATCCCAGATAAGGCCTTTACAAGGGTAACTAGGGAAGTTCAGCATTCCAACCTGAAATCAGGGGGTAGTGTATTCCAAAGAAGAGGGACAATGCAACAGAAGACAGTTAAGTGGGAATGTTCCAGATGAAGACTCTTATGGGAAGGAACCACTTTATAATTACCTTGAGAAGATCTTAAAGTTCTGGTAGGGTGATAGGGGATTAAGTATGAAGATAGTTGGGTAAAGCTTTGTATTTTCAAAGTCTGCTTTTCAGACATCATCACCTAATCAGCCACCATTCCAACAACTCACTGCCCCCGTCCCACCCCCTCACCCTTCCCCTCCTCGACCACCACCAGTCATAAATGATACCCAAGACCTACAAACCTTATATTAATGTTATTTCCATGTTGATCTCCCTGTACAATGTTCTGTTACAATGTAAACCACTTTAACTGTAGGATAAAACAGTATAGAAAAACTGTCAAATAAATAAATAATTATTTTAAATTGGATACGGCAGTTGACTGGCAACCGATATTGCTCAAAGAGTAAAGTAGAAACATGGTCCATTCTCTCTGCATTATAAATCATTTTAACTGCTATGTTCTGAATAAATTTGAATGTTTAATCTAGTAAGATGGAGCAACTGCCAGAAAAAAATTGCATTAATCAGTTAGTAATATAGTAACATAGTAAATGACGGCAGATAAAGACTAGTATGGTCCATCTAGTCTGCCCAGCAATGAAGTAAGTGTAGGTGCACCTGCTGCTCTGTGCAGGTCACTCCTCCCCATTCCTTTGTTTAGGGGTATACCCACTGCTCCATGTAGGTCACCCCTATTTATTGAGATATAAGAGAGAGTTGTTTATTTTGATTTTATCCTGTTGCTATAAAGGGATCTACTGTGTCCATCCCATACCATTTTGAATTCTGTCACTGTGTTTGCCCCCACCACTTCCATCGGTCGTGCATTCCAATTATCCACCAACCCTTCAGTGAAAAAAGTATTTCAGTTTACCCCTTTGCAGCTTCATGTTATGCCCTCTAGTTTTACAGCGTCCCCATCTTTGAAAGAGGTTTGTTTGTTCATTAATATTCTTTAAGTATTTAAAGGTCTGAATTATATCTCACCTGTCCCTCCTCTCCTCCAGAGTGTACATATTTAGGTCTTCAAGTCTCTGCTCATACGTCTTCTGATGCAGGCTCCAAACCATTTTGGTTGCCTTCCTCTGAACCGTTTCCAGTCTTTTTATATCCTTTTCAAGATACGGTCTCCAAAACTGAACACAATATGCCAAGTGAGGCCTCAACAATGATTTGTACAGTGGCATTAGTACCTCTTCCTTTCTGCTGGTAATTCTCCTCTGTATGCAACCCAGCATCCTTCTGGCTTTTGCCAATGTCTTGTCACACTGTTTTGCCACTTTGAGATCCTCATGATCTGTGCACACCAACCTCTCGCCCGCTATCGCATTCCATTCCCTTGGATTTCTACTTCCCTTGTGTATAACACTGCACTTCTTCACATTAAATCTTAACTGCCAAGCATTAGACCATTCTCTCAGCTTTTGTAGATCTTTCCTTATGTTATCCACTCCCTCAGGGCAATACTCTATTGCAAGTTTTTGTGCCAGCTGCAAAAAGACATACTTTTCCATTCAGTCCTTCAGCAATATCGCTCACAAATACATTGAACAGTACAAGTCCCAGAACCGAACCCTGGGGTGCACCGCTAATCACCTTCCTTTCATCTGAGTGAGTTCCATTTACCATCACCTTCTGTCATCTGTCAGTCAGCCAATTTCTGATCCATTTCACCACCTTGGGATCCATCCAAAGCTGTTTAGTTTATTGATAAGCCTCCTATAAGGAACAGTATCAAAGGTTTTGCTGATAGATCACATCCATCACATGCCTTTGATCTAGTTCTTTGGTCACCAAGTCAAAGAATTCAGTCAGATTTGTTTGGCAAGATCATCCTTTGGTAAAACCATGTTGCCCTAGATCATGCAACTTGTTGGTTTTGAGAAAGTCCACTATTCGCTCTTTCAGGAACACCTCCATTACTTTTCCCACCACCGAGGTAAGGCTTACCAGCCTGTAGTTTGTCACTTCTTCCCTATTACAGCTTTTATGAAGAAGTACCACATCAGCCCTTCTCCAGTCCTGTGGAACTTCTCCTGTCTCCAAGGATCTATTAAAAACATACTTTAATGGCCCTGCAAGAACCTTTCTGACCTCTTTCAGTATCCTGGGATGTATCCCATCCAGTCCCATGGCCTTGTTCACTTTCAGTTTTGCAAGCTGTTCTAACACATCATCTTCTGTGAATGGTGTGGTATCTATTTCATTCCCATTTGTATATTTGTCAATCACAGGTGGTCCTTCTCCAGGATTTTCTTTAATAAAAACAGAACAGAAATATTTATTTATCATTTTCGCTTTTTCAATGTCACTTTCTGCAAATCTGTTCCCAGCACTTCGAGTCCTGCAATTCCACCTCTGATTTTCCTCCTCTCCTGAATATACCTGAAAAAAGATTTGTTGCCACACTTCACATCTTTAGCCATCTTTTCTTCTGCCTTGGATTTTGCTATCCTTTATTTTTTTTTGTCTCTTTTAGTTTTATCATGTATTCTTTTCTTTGTTCCTCTATTTGAGAACTTCTGAATTTTGTGAAAGCTGTGTTTTTTGCCTTTATTTGTGCAGCCACTTCTTTGGAGAACCAAATAGGTTTCCTTTTTCTCTTGTTTTTATTTACTTTCCTTACATATGTATCTATTGTCCCTTTTATTGCCTCCTTTAGTTTAGCCACTGCAATTCCACTTCTCTTATCCCCTCCCACCCTGCCAACCCCTCCTTCAGGCACTTGGCCATTTTATTGAAGTCAGTGTTTTTGAAGTCTAGGACGTTGAGCTTGCTGTGATTGGACTCCACCTTGGTTTTTATCTCAGACCACACCGTGTGATGACCACAGCTGCTCACCTGGGCACCAACCCATATATTTGACACTCTATCTCCATTGGTGAGTACTAAATCCAGCACTGAGCTTTCTCTGGTCGGTTTCATCCCCATTTGTCTAAGTAATGTATCGTGGAAGGCATCCACAATTTTTTTACTTCTTTACAGATTTGCAGAAGGAATACTCCAATCCACATTGGGTATATTAAAGTCTCCCAATATGATCACTCCCCCCTTCATAGCTATCTTTGCAATAGCAATAATCAATTTGCTATCCATTTCTTCGGTTCGAGTTGGAGGTCTGTAGACTACACCAGTAAGGATGATAATGCCATCAACTCTTTCTAACACAATCCACAGAGCTTCTTCTTTTCCCCACATCTCCTGCATTTCAGCAGCTTTAATATTGCTTTAATAGCAAGAGTATGATGTGGAATCTTCAGGGATCTAGTATCAATAAATGATCTCAAAACCTCAATTCTGTGAAGTGCAAGGAAGGAACCCTTTATAGTTGAGGAAATGAAAAATGAAAAGGATAATATGTTATCCAGAATCACCCCAAGGGATTTAACAGAGTCCTTAAATAGTAGAGGTAGGCCTTTCATATAAATGAATGATGGCTGTGGGGAGTTATTTGTGGTGAGCCATAAGACTTCAACTTTATGAGAGTTCAAAAGCAACTTTCAGAAGATATCCAATTAGACATTGTAACTAGGTTTGATGTAAGTTGTAATTGAAAAGATGGGTCCTAAGAATCATGAGTGATGAGAAGCTGGATGTCATTAGCATAAGCATAAGAGCTTATTCCTAGACTTTGAATAATAGCAACCACAGGAGCGATAAAAATATTAAATTGCATGAGGGCAAGTATCAAGTCCTATGGGACCCCAAAGGAAATTGGGTAAGAAGTAAAGTAAGACCTATCAATTGATACACAAAAATTGCTCTCAGAAATATAGTAACTGAACCATCTCAAGGCTGAATTTCTAAGACCTATTTCTCACAGTTGGGAGAGCAAGATCGAATGGTCTACAAGGTCAAATGCAGAGCTTAGATCTAGTTGAATAAGAAGAATGTCTTTATTTTTTTTTTAAATTCTTTATTTTCGTTTTATAACAACAAAGGAAAAGGAAGACATACAGCTAAAAGACAGATACATAACGTGTAATACATACACCAAAGTAAACCCCTACCACCCCCCTCCCCCCTGCTTCTTCTCTAGAAAACTAAGCATTCCCGAAGCGGGCGTGTACTTACATTATTGTGTTACAAAACCTAACGGTGATCTAAAACATGATGAGTGCGCATTATACAGGCATGTTGGAGCAATGAGCAGATTGTACATAATCATTAAGCATCTGCCATTTAGACAAGCGAGAGTGAGTTTGGACATGGGGAATAGCTCTCCGAGGTGTCTGCTCATATTTACTATATAAGCAGACGAGGTTCCACCATTCATTGACAGTAAGTCGAGAGCTATCCTTCCAATTCCTCGTGATTAAGCATATGGCTATACCCAGCATGAAATCAAGGAGAAAGCGACCCTTCTTAGGAAGAGAGGGGACCTCCGCCACAGAGCGGAGTCCCACGACCTTCCAAGAGAGAGGTTCATGAAAGTGTAAGATAAATTGAATACGACCCCAGACCCGCCCCCAATAGACCTGCAGTTGAGGACATTCATAAATAACATGAGCGAAGGTTCCCACAACAGTATGGCAAGACCAACACAGGTCCCTAGCATTTGGGTTCCATTTGGCTATTTTTGCTGGGGTATAAAAGCATCTGTGTGCAAAGAAGAAGAGAGTTTGGGTAACAGAGGCAGACCGGGAAACCCGCACTACTTTACTCCAGAAAACGCTCCATTGCACAGGGGTTAAAATGGTTTGCAGTTCGCGCTCCCAGGCTTGTTGGGCTCTAAAAGTGTCCGTGTCTGTACCCTGACATACTATTTTATAAAAGTTAGAGGCTACCCCATGTGTACTACTAATGGAGTGAACTATCTCTAATAGCCCATCCTCAGTAGGGGCAGAGGGCGGCATGATTCGAGCACTTTTGAGGCAGTGTTGAAGCTGCATCAATTGAAAGTAGTGTTTCGCTGGTAACGCAAATTCCTTTTGTAAATCAGAAAAGGTTTTCCAACGAGCTGCAGAGAAAAGCTGTTGGGGTGTCCAGATCCCCCTGGAGTACCAGGGTTTCCAGGCTATTGTTCTATTTAGGACTTGAATTCTGGGGTTATTCCATAGCGGGAGTCCGTCCTGAGGACATACATTCGGGCCCAGTGATAGAATGAGAGTGTTAAAGGCCGCAAGAGTATCGACAATCATTGGTGGATGGCGGGTATCTACTTGATAGGACATACCGGGGAGATGGGTCAACGGAATTGGGCTACTAAGCTCCTCTTCTATGTCAAGCCAAACTGGTCTGCTGTCTGTTGAGGCATCTAGCCATCGGGCACCTTGCTTAAGTAGAAAGGCTTGATGATATCTAAGAAAATCAGGAAATCTGGTACCCCCTCGTTCCTTTGCAGACTGCAGTTTATGTTTAGCTATCCTTGGTGGCTTGCCCTGCCAGAGATAACGGACGAGAAGGCCCTCAATATCTTTATAAGTATGTAACGGAAGTAAGCATGGCAGCATTTCTAAAATGTAGTCCACTTTGGGGACTATCATCATTTTCACAGTTTCTAAGCGGCCCCACCATGTGAGAGATAAGGGAGACCAACGATTCGTGAGTTCACGGACTTTGGAGACTACCTCTTTGGCATTAAAACTGATAGTGTCTTCTAAAGGAGAACAGTAATGGACCCCGAGATACTTCACCATGCGGGATTGCCAAAGGAAGGGAAAGGCCTGCATGTCAGCCTCATGTACCCAGCGGTTCAGTGGGAATGCTACAGATTTGGTCCAGTTAATTTTATAGCCCGATAATTGTGAGTATCCGTCAATCAGATCCAAGACAGCTGGAACCGAATCGAGGGATACGAAGAGCATAAGGTCATCTGCATATGCAGAGAGTTTAATCTCCCTATGACTAAAGGGGACACCTCGAATACGTGCAGACTGTCTAATAAGGAGGGCTAGGGGTTCAAGAGCGAGATCAAAAAGCATTGGTGATAGGGGGCAACCTTGACGCGTGCCTCTTTGGAGGTTAAATGGCTGAGATTTGATGGCGTTTACACAAATACTGGCGACGGGTTGAGTATACATGACCTGGAGATATCGGAGGAAGCCCTCTCCAAAGCCATACCATCGGAGAACTGCAAATAAGAAGGGCCATTCTAGATGATCAAAGGCTTTTTCGGCATCCAGGGAAAGACCCACCCATGGATGGTCGAGATTGGCAGCACTAGATAGCACATGGCACAAGGTCCGAGCATTGTCAGCAGTTGATCTGCCGGGTATAAAACCGCATTGGTCGGGGTGAATTAGGGTAGCCATCATGTCAGATAGCCGGGTGGCCAAGATCGTTGCGAAGATCTTATAGTCGGCATTAAGTAGGGAGATTGGACGGTAGTTGGCGGTCAGTAGCGGGTCTCTGCCTTCTTTCTCAAATACAACCACATTAGCTGCAGAAAAGGATCCCAAAGAGGATGTATCTACCGCAAGGGCAGTAAAATAGAGTTTTAAATAGGGAACTAAATCTGCACTGAACGTTCTGTAGAATTCGGTCAGGAGACCATCGGGCCCTGCGGCACGGCCCGAGGCTGTTCGTTTTAGGGCAGATTGGATCTCTGAAGTAGAGAAGGGTTCATCCATCGCATCCCTATCATCTTCAGAGAGGGTCGGCCGCTGAATGCCAGAAAGCAATCGCTCGAATGTCTCTGACGAGAACTCACATTCAGATTGATATAGGCGGGTATAGAAATCCCGAAAGAGCTCTACAATGTCGGAGTCTGTGGTCACTATGCCCCCTCCCTGTGGAGCTCGAAGGGCCGCAACGCGTTTGGCTTCTTTTTGACCTTTCAAGGCATTGGCTAAGAGTCGACCGGCTCGGTTATTTTCACGATAATATGTCCCTCGCTGAAGCTCAATACTCTTAGAAGCTGCAGTTGAGAGGATTGAATTATATTGAAAACGGAGACGCTGTAATCGAATTAATACACATGGGTCAGTGCGTGAAGTTAGAACTCGTTCGCCTGCCTTTATTTGTTGGTCTAGTATGAGCAGCTGCTGTTTACGTTGTTTCCGCAGGCGGATTTGATAGCTAGTGATCGTTGCCCGAATGGCCGCTTTGAAGCCCTCCCACCAAGCCCAATTCGCAGTATCTAGGGGTAGATTAAAATGGAAGTAATCCTGTATGGCTGCTCGAATTTCTGACTGGAACTCTGGCTGAGTTAACAGGGCTCTATCAAAGAACCAGGCTCCCGAGTTTCCCTGGGGTGCAGTAGTGTGTAATTGAAAGGAAATGGCAGCATGATCTGAAATATGTTGGGAGTGAATCTTTGCAGTGTCCACCTGAGGAACTAACAGTTTTGAAATTAGAAAGAAGTCTATGCGAGACTGAGATTTATGAGGGGAGGAGAAGAAGGTGAAGTCAAGCTCATTGGGGTGTAGTAACCTCCATAGATCAACTAAAGCAAGATCCTTAATCAGGGAGTTAAGCGTGGCGTGACTCTTGGGGGGACCACTCGTCCTAGGCGGCTGTTTGTCAATCAGGGGATCAAGGACTAGATTGAAATCCCCCCCAATGATCAGTGAAGTATTAGCAGAAGCCTGCGCAACCTGGGCAATGGTAGCAAAAAAGGCAGGGTCATCAACATTAGGAGCGTAAAGGCATATACATGTAACTTCAAGGCTACCTATCTTGAGGTGAACTCTAGACCATCTACCTTCTGTATCTGAGCTAGTCGCAATAACAGTAGCATGCAAAGATTTCCTAACCAGTATGGCAACCCCACATTTCTTAGAAACGGCTGGGGAATAGGCGGCCACCATGTAAGGTTTAATATTGAGTTTAAGAGTTTCCTTCGAATTTAAATGCGTTTCTTGGAGAAAAATCAGATCCGCTGCTTCCTGACTGAGGTAGCTTAGGATTTTCTTCCGTTTTATCGGATTATTGATTCCTTTTACGTTCAATGAGAAAATCTTACATGGTGCCATCAATCGGTAATAGACATTTTAGGTTAGGGCGCTTGATAACATATAACATAAGCAGAATCTGTACAACAATGTCATAATCACCGAGTATTCTGGCTAATACACCCCATATTGAAAAGTATGTACCAACGTATCTTAGAGAAGAAGCAAAACCCCCAAAGAATATGGCGACCATATGTCTGCGGGAGGAGGCCCTAGAGAGGAAATAGAAAGACATGTAAAAAAAGAAAAGAAACACCAGAGTCCATAATAACACTGTCTCTGATACTCATCGAGGCTACTGTGGGTAGATGGAGTCGGGTCACAGATACCATCAAGAGTAAGGCCACAGACTGCCCACGCCAGACTCTTTGCTAGGCTGCGGCAGATCCAATATGGCAGGTACAGCGGATATGAGGAGACTTGCAGGAATATTCTGGAAGTCAGCGCATCAAGTCGGCTTCTTTGGAATCCAAAAACTCCGCTAGTAGATCAGGGTCCTCAAATGTTCTTGTCTGATTGTGAAGCGTGACTCGGAGCTTGGCCGGGTACATCAGGCCATAGCGTGCTTGTAGTTGTTGAAGCCTCGGCCGGAATTCCAGAAAGCGCTTTCGGCGGTCGACCGTGGGTTTAGCCAAGTCGGGATAGAAGGAGATCTTGTGGCTCTCAAACTCCATATGGCCCTTTGCCCGAGAGGCACTTAGAATTTGCTCCACGTGTTGATATCTCAATAGTCGAAAAATGATAGGCCGCGGGGTCTTCCTGTTGAGCGTTATGCTTGTGGGTACACGATGAGCGCGATCAATCTCCAAATCTTTGGTAAAGGTGATTTGGAGCAGGGAAGGGAGGATTTTGCATAAAAACTCTTTCATGTCTCCCGATTCCGCTCCCTCCGGTATGCCCACGAGTCGTATGTTGTTGCGGCGCGCTCTATTATTGCCATCTTCCACCTCTTTCTGCAAGGCCCGCACCTGTCGTTCAACTTTGTCGAGTTTGGACAACCGGGCCGCATGGGAGTCCAATATGCTCTCCATTTTGTCCTGACGCGAAGAAAGCCCTTCTAACTTGCTTTGCAGCACCCCAAAATCTTCCCGCAGCGCTCGGAGTGCTTCACCGTTTGCCTGCACAAGGTTTTTGACCCCTCTAATCTCTACGAGGATTTCCTGCTGCATTTCGGGGCCCTCGCACAAGGCCGGCCCCTTCTGCGGGGACTGAGGTTCAGTTTTGGAACGTTTGCCGTGAGAAGCCGCTGGAGATCCAAATTCCAGGCGCGTTGGTTTGGTCCCCGCCATCTCACCAATGTGCCCCGGCAAGATCAGAGTAGAAGTTCTAAGTTAGTGAGGTGTTAATTCAGGATTCTGAGTAGGCCTCTCGGGAGCCTCAGCGTTATGCGACCATCCCGCTGGACATCAGGCTCCGCCCCTCAGAAGAATGTCTTTATAACTATCTCGATAACTGACAATTTCATTAAGCATGGATACTAAAGCTGTTTCTGCACTATGGCCTACACAAAAGGCTGATTGCTGCAGATGAAAACAATTAGAATTTTCCAGGAAATCTGCTAGTTGACATGCAACCGTTTCCTCTATCAACTTGGTTATAAATATTAGATTTGAGATAGGATGAAAGTTAGGCATTAACAGAGAGTCAGTTTGCTTTCTTGGGTACTGGATGGATGAACCAGTAATTTGTTTCCAGGGGGATGGCAGCTGCCCCAAGATCAGACTGGAATTAGTAAGGTCAAGGAGAACAGTAACAGAACTTCCCCAATACTGTTTCAACAAGGAAGAAGGAAAGTGTTCCACTACATCATCAGATGGATTAGTACCTGCAATTATGTGCCTCAAGCTGAAAAGTGATAGTGGAGAAAAGTGTGAAAACTTACTGTTTCCTAACTGAGAAGAGGTCAATTCAGAACTAGTGGACACTGGTCCAGATTCTAGAAGGGTTGGAGGAAAGGTTTGTTTTACAGGCATCTAAACCTTGATAATTGGCAATTTTAGTTATAAGAAAGGAAGCAAAGTGATCACTAGTGATCACTAGTGATCACAATTTGTCCCATGCAGAGAATAGCATCCACTTAAGATCTGGAAAAGGCTGTGCTGATGCAGTTCACAAGAGTAAGTTGGTTATTAAGATAATTGGATTTAGCTTGGTGGATTTTTAAATTATATGCTTGCTGTATTCTTAGGGTCGACTATATTTCCTCCAAGAATGCTCAATACAGAGTAGATTATTTTTCAGATGGCATAATTCAACAGAATACCAAGGATTATTGTGTCGGCATAATGCACAGAGGCATAAGCCATAACTGAAGACACTTCATACAGGGAGGTGGCAGATGCTGGGGGAGGTTGATAGTATCTCTCCTACGAATTGCTTGACTATCAATATAAACTAATAAAGCATCATAGTATGGGGTACTATAGAACTGAACTTCTCTGGCCTTTAGTCTAGGGGGGACAAATAATGCTACACCACCCCCACAATTGTGAGGGATGTTTGAAGCAAAGTGGGAGAAGTTCAGAGGGTAGGCTTGATGCCCAACACCAGCCTTTAATATTAGATGAATTATAGCCAGCTTCAAGCTATAAGTCATATTGCCCATCTACAATGATCCATTCACAATAGAAAGTAATCATTGCAACAATCCCACCTTACCCTTTTTCACATAACTTGATAGCAGGGGATGGATACCATAGATCACTGACCTCATTTGCAACAAGAGGCTTTGGAGACTCACCTCAGTCATCCCCCCCCCCTTAATATCTATCTCTTGAACCCCAGCTTTCACTATTTCACCCACTTGGACCTCATCAATACCCATGTTCCCAAAAACAAATCCTGTCCACATCTTGCTGTGCAACACCCCATCATTCACTAAATCACTGATGGCTGATCTCACACACACTAATAGCACAGGCTGCACTTCAGCTGTCGGGATATATTCAGTATGGCCTCAGCAGATAACACGCGAAGGATTTTCCTAATGTGTGCTCCACTAGTCAGGTTCACTTAATGACTCCTATAGAAGAGTCAGGTGAGCCCACGTTAAGAGCCGTGTGCATGTGGCAATTGCCCTGGTGCTAGCTGTAATGTGCTGTCCATGCCTACTCTCCACACATTCCACGATCCCCGATAAATATACATTTTAGCATGTGAAGGCAGACACTATTGCGCATTAGTGTTCCCAACTGCCTGTAGCCATACGTTAAAACACCCATTAATCAGCTAACAGGCTTTAGTAAGAGAGACCCTATGTCTATGATATGATATTAGTTCACAATAACACACTAAGTACTTTTATTATAAATTCATTGTAGCCACTTTAATTAACAAATGAATCACTTTTTTTGTCTAGATAATACAATTTTTCCTTTTTTGCTTAATAAATTGCAAATCACTGTGCCAAAGAGAGCAGTGATAAAACTCAGTAAATTCAGGTTACATGAAAAGACGGCAAACACTGATTATTGCACATTGATTGACAGTATCATAAGGGACTGTTCCACTCTCTATTCCTGAACCGATAATGCTATATGCTGAAAACAAATAGAGGCCTACACATTCATAAAGAAAGAGAAAGTTAGGATTATGAGCTAATAAAAGTTTAATGTTCTTCAATTTTAAATCTAATAAGACCTGTCTGAACCCAGTGCCTGAAGGTAAAGATTCTGCTAAGTGTTTACAGACAAACAAGTGATTATAGTATTCCAACAGAAGAAATATGACATGATGATCACAACACGGTAACAAATGCTGTCACCAATAATTCTAACATTCTTATTTTAAAATATTATTTTAAGAATATCTATCTATCTATATGCAAAAAAAATGCAATGTGTGCCTTTGAGTCAATGCTGAATCTTGGTGACCCAGCAGCTCCTGGGTTTTCTTGGCAGCATGACCGGAAGTAGATTGCCAGGCCTTTCTTCCAAGGCAATGGAAGGTTAAGTGACTTGTTCAAGGCCACATGGAGTACTAGTGAGAACTGGATCATAGTCCCTTGGTTACCAAGCTAGTGCTCTAACCACTAGGCTACTCCTCCACTCCTACCTATCTATCTATATCTATATCTATAAAATACATTTAGGTTACTAAGTGGTGTATGTTTGTTGGAATCAGTGGTATGGGCATATGTGCCATCCAGTGACATGCATGTCTGCATGGTTCCAACAGACAGATGTTGGAACCTAAGCAGGTAGGCTGGAAGGATGCACCAAGAGAAATCAGTAATGCAGGTTAACATTGGCCAGCAGATGCAGCAAATGCCTGTGTGGAGTAGTTACTAGCATGTGTTAAGAGGGACTAACACACAATTTTTACCTTTCATGCATGTTAAAAGGAGAATTTAATGAGATATTTGCCAGTTACATGTGAGGATGAGGCACCCGCACACTGAAAAGGGGAGTTACCTCTCTTAAAGGCTGGTGCGTCTGCCTTCACACGCTAAATTGTGCCAGTGCAGATGCAGATGCATGATGGTGACAAAAAGTACAAGACCCCAAAAAGAGTATGCACGGGGAGTATGGAGAATGGGTGAGCATGGGGCAGGTCTGAAATTTATCCGCAAATAATGTATTCCATAAGTGTCAGAATAACAGCTGATTGAAACCCACTCAATATGTCTTCATAAAATGTGGAATTCTTCTATTTATTTATTTAGACAGTTTTGTATACCACCTTATCCTTCAATCAAAGTGGTCACAACACAATTGGGGGATACATTTCACATGAGGGGATATGAGACACATACACTAATATGTACAGGGAACATGGGCAATGGAGGGTTAAGTGGCTTGCCCAAGACCACAAGGAGCACCTGTGGGACTAGAAACCCCAGTCTTTACGGCCCAAGGTTGCTGTTCTCTAGAGGGATTTGAACCCCCAACCTTTCGGCCGGAGGTAACTTGCCCCAACCACTAGGCTCATCCACAGACTGATAGCAGCAAACTATTGAATGCTGCTCACAAACTGTCATCATCGCCCCCAATTGACAAAACATCAAACTTGCCCAAGAGTAAAGTGCTCCTTTCTTTTTAAACATAAGCTATATTACTCATAGCATACTCAACTTAATTTGCTGTCACCGACTCCTCCAGGCATTACATCAGGCTACAAATGACGGTTTGCACCAGCCAGGTGACCACAGTCAATAGTTTTGCCACAAAGTGACTTTTTCACAACCAAAGGTTATAAACATCCTTCCTATAAAAAACCTGATTTCATAAGTGTCATGCATGCGCACGTCAGCAAAAACAATTGTGCCCACATTTACGCCTGCCATATATACTGATTATATGACAAAATATCCCCCGAGGAGCCAAAAACCAAAACCAAAAAGATCAAAACCCCAAAGTAGGCAAAAAGGAAAAAAATGAAAAAAATAAACACTATGTGAGAGAAAAAGAAACCAAACCAATCAGGAATTAATTCAAGAAAATTAATATATATAGAGAGGAAAAAAGACCTCAGCCAGCCCTCCCACCAACACCAGTAAGGAGGATGAGCCAGTCGATAGACAATACTGCCACAACAATCGAAACTGGCTCAAAAGTACATCAGTGGTCAAAAAAACCTGTACAAAAACCCCCAAAATTGGTAAAAGCAATCAAAAAACTTCAGCAACACAGCATCACAGCATAGATAAAAAACAGCAACTCTGCAAACATAAAAGACGTCCAGAAAAATTATCTGAACATCAGCAACAGCAATCAAGATCACTATCTGGAGCCCCCACCAAGTGCTTCTTCAGGTAGCTCTGAAAAGTAACATCACTGGTCACAAGATGAAGATGAAAAGTAATGTTGCTGGTCCTGAAAAAACAAAACCAAAATCAAAAACTCTCACATATGAAGACAAAATGACAAATCCAAAGTAGAAAACAGTACTAGTAGAGAAGGAACCAAAAACTTACACGAGGCAGAGAAATACGCAACAAAGAGGGAGCGCAGGAGAAGTGCTGCATGCAAAGACAGCTTGGAAATCCAAAACACACCAAGAAAGAATACACCAGGCATGCGCGATTAAAAAGGCATGCCCAATGACGTCAGAGGAAACCTCCGAACTCCCGGCTGACTCAAAGGCCGATCAGAAAGCACTCAGGGAAAACAGCTGAAAAGCCCCATGCCTAAAATCAGCATACAGCACTTCTCCTGTGCTTCCTCTTTGTTGTGTATTTCTATGAAAAAACACCTCAGCCAGCACTCCTACCAACACCAGTAAGGAGGACGAGCCAGTCGATGGACAATATATATATATATATATATATATATATATATATATATATATATATATATATATATATATATATATATATATATATGTATATATATATTAATTTTCTTGAATTAATCCCTGATTGGTTTGGTTTCTTTTTCTCTCACATAGTGTTTAATTTTTTCATTTTTTCCTACTTGGTGGTTTTGATCTTTTTGATCTTTTTGTTTTTATATATACTGATTTTAGGCATCTTTCATGAACTTGAGTGTGGTTGCTGAAGGTTGCAGTTGGTGGTTGGCATTCTATTGCATGGTCAGTCCTATATCCCCCATCATACCAATCTTCCTGAGGCATCCACCTGACCCACCCCCTATCTTCTGCTGCCCTTTTCCAACCACCCTGCTATTAAGGAACCTCCTCCCCAGTACTCCTCCACTTGCCGAGCCCCCCATCCCATCAACCCCCATACCTCACCCTTGGCCCTCTGTGCACATATGACTACCTTCTCCTATGGCCCCTACCTCTTCCATTCTTTGTGTCCCAGTGTGAGTGAGTCTTGGCAAGTGTCTGGGTGCGTGTTTGTGCAAATATATGTGCCAATGTATGTTTGTTCCTCTGTGAGTGCATGTCTGTTCCAGTGTTTCTGTTTGTGAGGGTGTGGTCAAAAGGTCAGTGCTTGGGTCTATGTGGTGTGTCCCTGTGCTGCTGTATATGTCTGTATGGGGTTAGCTCTGATCAAGTGTTAGTGTTTATAGGAGTGTGTGACAGGCCTACTGTTTGTGTATTTCTGGGTGTGGCTCTCTGTTCCAATGTCTGTGTCTCTGTGTTGCTCTGTGTCCTTTAGTGATTTCCTTTACAAAGAGGCCTTCTAGTTGGGAGGCAAGAGAACTCTGAAATTGTTTTGAAAAGGTATTAAAGTCAAGTGACAGATCAAAAGGGCAATTTGAAAGGTTCCATCTATCAAACCAAGGGCAGCATGAATCACTTAGGAAATTGTTAGAAACGATTACTTTAGAAGCACATGTATAAATACTGTAGGTCAATTAGCGCTCACTGATTTTCACTCTTCAGGGACTACCAAAAGAAACTGCTATTGCTGGGAAGAAATCTGCACCTGCAAGTATGTACCTGCTCAGAAATTCTCTAAATTTTGGGGAAAAGAGAATTTTTTGGGTTAAAGCTGATAAATTCTGTGTATGATTACGTTGTACACAAGATAAATTTGTGGCCAAGATATGAAGAAGAATTGTAAATAAGTTAGGATATCCTGATGTTTACTCAATCGGGACTGTAAATAAGTTAAGACCATGTTGAATGTATAACCCCTGTAAATAAGTTATGAGCTGTTTGACGTATCTCTTGTTGTTTAAAGTAAACTGCTTTGACCCGGTGAAAAGCAGAATATAAGCATAGCTAAATGAATAAATTCAGTGTTTTTGTTAGGTCAGTCACGGCATAGCACCACATGACAGCTGTCAGATAATGTTTCTTTCCCTTCCACCCACACCCACCCCAGACATAATCCTTGATTTATAGCCTCCAGTTAAGGGGAAAGGAGTAATATTACTATTACTCACTTTCAGGTTTAACTGATTATCTAAATCAGCAAGTTATTAGGCCTTAGGAATAGATTAAGTCCTTGCAGTTCACCTTGAAGTGAAAACTAAGGGCCCGATTTTGATCTAGGCGGTGCTATGCGCCACATCGGCCCCCTCCCGCCTAACCTGGATTTTCCATGCTGGGGTCATATGTGGCCCTGGCATCAAAAATCTGGGTATTGCCGCACAGCTAGGAGGCTGCAGGAGCTGGTTCCTTACAGATAGTTGAGGGTTTCCCTTGCCTATCTTTAAGGTGCAGAGCACTAACCATGTAACATTGAAAATCTGCGCTACATGGGTAGCGCCATGGCCCGCCTCTGTACCACCCCAGAACGGCCCAGACATAACTCAATACTAACCGCATAGCATTGGGGCGCATAAGGGACAAACCAGAGAATTTTTGAAGGCACTACCCATGTAGGTGCCTTCAAAAATTCCCTGTTAAGGGATTTACATGGGCAGTTGCCTGTTTAAATGCCTTTGAAAATCAGGCCCTAAGAGTCCCTTATGCACCTCGATGCTACTTACTTGGTACTTAGGTATAATTGTATTGGTTCGGGTATCTCTATTCCCCTGTCAACTTTAAACAATTGAACATCTCTAAATAGCTAAAATAAAATCTTTAATTCTAAGATGCATACAGCAAGATGGAGGCTATCCAGTCTTTTCATGGAGTGTTACATGTACGATTTTCTCACAGTTGGTGAGAGGTCTTAAGTGTGCACTAGGTGCAAAGAGCTCTTTGCTCTCAGAGAAACAGTCCAATCTCTGGAGGCTATAGTAACAGACTTGAAGCAGCTGAGGCCTATAGGGATGTAGTAGAGAAGTCCCAGTTCAAGTCTGTTAGTCTTTCTGCTGCCATGGAGAGAGAAGTCACGTGAAAAGAGAACACCACCTTGGTGTGGAAGGAAGTGATCTTGTAGCTAGGATCTGCCCCACAAGTGATGTAATATTCTTTCACACCAAGGATGTGTCTCCAGGGCCATATGCCCGATCATTAGGCAGGTAAATAGCTGGGTGGCTAGTGGTCATGAGGCTTGCATGGTTATCTGCCTGCCTGGTGCAAAGGTAGCAGACCTCACGCGCCACCTAGATAAGATTTTAGTTAGTGCTGAGAAGGAGCCTGCAGTCTTGGTACATGATGGTACAAATGATATAGGAAAGTATAGGAGGGACGTTCTGGAAGTTAAATTTAGCTTTTCGATAGAAAGTGGAAATCCGGAACTTCCAGGGTAGTATTCTCAGAGATGCTTCCCGTTCCACGCACAGGGTCCAAAAGGCAGGCAGAGCTCCAGAATCTCAATGCGTGGATGAGAGAATGGTGCAGGCAAGAGGGTTTTAGATTTCTTAGAACTGGGCAAAATTCTGGGGAAAAGGGGGGGAGGAATTTTTGATTGGATGGGCTCCCTCTTAACCAAGCTGGAACCAGGCTGCTGGAATTAACCTTTAAAAAGGAGATAGAGCAGCTTTTAAACTAGATAAGCCAACAGTTGCTCAAGAGTGCAAGGAAAGGAGGGAGGGGGGCTTTTCTGAAAGCACAGGCTCCACTTTAACCAGGATGGAACCAGGCTGCTGGCATTAAAAACTTTAAAAAGGAGATAGAGTAGCTTTTAAATTAGATAATGGGTGAAAGCCAACAGTTTCCCAAGAGTGCATGATTCAGAATGATCAATCCTTGAAAGATACTTGCAAAACAGGGAAGTTAAGGCATCCTGATAGAGAGGTTCCAATAAAGGAAAAGTAACCCATATTCTTTTAAGTAAAAGCCAGAAAGAATTGAAAGATTCCAATTTGCCCCTGCCATCTGATAGCTAGACTGTTAATATGAACAAAAAACAAACTTTGAAATGCCTGTATGCAAATTCTAGTAGTCTAAAAACTAAGATGGGAGAGTTAGAATTTATAGCACTCTAATACCAGCCTAAAAATTATATCTCTGATAGGGTGGATCACATAGATGGAGGGATGGTGCTATATGTTAAAGAGGACATTGAGTCCAACAGGATAATGGAAAAATCCATAAACCATTATTAATCAAACTCTGGAATTCATTACTAGAGGATGTAGTAAGAGCTGTCAGTGTAGCTTATTTTAAAAAAGGTTTGAACAAGTTCCTGGAGGAAAAGTCTATAAACCATTGCTAAAGAGGACCAGAGAAATCCACTGCTTACCCCTGGGAGAAGCAGCATGGAATTTGTGCACCATTTTGAGTATTTGGCAGGTAGTTGTAACCTGGCTTGGCCACCAGAATACTGGGCTTGATGGATCCTTGGTCTGATCCAGTATGGTAGTTCTTATGTTCTTGTACATGGCCTATTGGTGATTCCTGGTGGTGCTAAGTGTTGGTGCTGCTGGTGGTAGTTACAGCAGGAAGAGCAATTGACAACCATGAGTATGGGTCAGCAGTAGCTTCTGTGTGTTCTCATTTGCAGGAGTGAGAGGCCAAAGCGGAGTAGGAGGTAACAACTGCAGAGGGTGTCCAGGCCCAGTACAGAGATATTGGACCTTTCAGAGGTGGAATGCATGCAGACATTCAGATTTGACAAAAAGACCATAGTTCATCTGTGCAGCCACCTGGAGCCCACTGCATGAAGGAGCGGAGCCCTGCCAGTGCACCCAACTGTTACAACAGCGCAGGCCTTCCTCACCACAGGATCCTTCTAAACACTCCTTGTGACTATAGCAGGCATTAGGCAGGCAGCCACATCACACTGCATAGCTCATTGACTAGATGACTTTGTAAGGAGATACACACAGTACATTGTCTTGCCTGAGAGTGAGCAGCAGGAACATTAAATAATGACAGATTTCTATGAGCTGGTGCATTTCCCCTCTGAGCTTGGGGCAAGAAATTGCACACACATTGCTATTAGGTCACTTGCAGGAAATGAGGCAACATACTGCAACTTCAAGGCCTCAACATGCAGGTGGTCTGCAATGCCTAAGACCTCATAACAGATGTGAACTACTCCAGTTTGTGTCACAACATCTACATTCTGTCATAGTCTGGCATAAATGATAGCATCCAGAGTGGCTAGATTGCTGGGCGATGACTGCTAGGTGAACAAATAATCACATACTGTACATACACACAATCCACTGAAAGCAACTGCCACATGCTGCTCTGCTTCTTCTCAGACAGGGTCACAGTGAGACCTGTAGGTGACATGACCCACTATGTAAACATGTGCCAACCACTCACCAGCACAGTCTGTGCCCACTCACAAACTCTATGATCCAACCCCAAGAGGTGACAGTGGATATCTCCTCAAGACCTGGCTGATGAACCCCATAGTGCTCCCTGAGGGACAAGCAGAACAGAACTAAAACAAGGCACACAGACAGACAAGGGCTGTCACAGAGCAAACATTTGGTATCCTGAAAATAAAAGTCAGGTACCTGAACAGGTTTGGGTGGAAAATTGCTCTACAGCTGAGCCAAATTTTGTGACATATCTGTGGCATGCTGCATGAGCACAACTGTGGTCTCACATGCAGGATGCCTGAGGACAGCACCGCCACACATGGAGAGTGATGAGGAGGGTGACGCTGAACTCGCACACACATACATTATTCTGCTGACAGTGATAGAAGACAATTTTTGATATGCTCAAACATGTGCATGTGAAACTATCGTCTTTCCTTTCCATGGCCTCACTCGAGGAGGGGTAGGGGGATGCAACCAGTCATCCTGGTACAGGGTAAGAACAGATTCAGAGGCCTCCTCAGAAGAGGCTTGTCTTACCCATGCCTGGCCCTCTCATGGAAATCAGGGAAGATCAAGCATGGGTGTGTGCATGTGGGGATGGAGAGAGGTGGACTATATATCACTAGTGAGCACTGTTTTCATAAGCTGATGGCCAAGGGGGTGCTAGGTGCCAGAAAGCACTCCACAGTCTGACCCAGATTGCAGTGGACTATTGTGGATCAGGAACTGATTAAGATAGGAAGCAGAGAATAGTGTTAACTGGCCAATTTTCTCCATGAAGAAAGGTAAACAATGGAGAACCCCAAGGATCTGTGCTGGGCCCGCTGCTTTTTTAGCATATTCATAAATGACTTGGAAATGGGAATAATAAGTGAGGTGATCAAATTTGCAGATGACACAAAATTATTCAAAGTTGTTAAAACCCATAAGGATTGTGAAAAATTGCAAGAGGACCTTGATAAATTGGAAGACTGGGCATCCAAATGGCAGATGAAATGTAATGTGTAGAAGTGCAAAGTTATACACCTAAGAAAGAACAACCCAAATTATGTTTCCATGATGCAAGGTTCCACATTAGGAACCACCACTTAGGAAAAAGAGTTAGGCATCATCGTGGATAATATGTTGAAACCCTCCACCCAGTGTTCAGCGATGGCCAAGAAAGCAAATATATGGGAGGAGTGGTCTAGTGGTTAGGACAAGGTACTTCAGGCCGGAGGGCCGGGGGTTCAAGTCCCACCTGGGGACAGCAATCTCAGGCCGGAGGGTCTGGGATTTCTAGTCCTATAGGCACTCCTTGTGGTCTTGGGCAAGCCACTTAACCCTCCATTGCCCATGTTCCCTGTGAGTATTAGTGTATGTGTCTCATATACCCTCGTGTTAAATGTATCCCCCAATTGACCGCTTTGACCCGGTGAAAAGCGGGATATAAATACAGCTAAATAAATAAAATAAATAAATAAATGTTAGGAATCATAAGGAAAGGAATGGAGAATAAAACAAAGGATATTACAATGCCTCTGTATCGTTCCATGGTGTGACTGCATCTTGAATATTGTGTGCAATTCTGGTCGCCATATCTTAAAAAGGATACAGCTGAATTAGAAAAAGTACAGAGAAGAGCCACCAAAATGGTAAAGGGGATGGAAGGATACCCCTATGTGGAAAGACTTAAAAGGTTAGGGCCCTTCAACCTGGAAAAGAGATGGCTAAGGGAAGATATGATAGAGGTCTATAAATTAATGAATGGAACAAAACAGGTAAACAGAGAGATTGTTTACACCATCAAAAAGTAGAAAGACTAGGGGATACTCTATGAAGCTACAATGTAACCCATTTAAGAATATTAAGAGAAAATATTTTTTCACTCAATGTGTAATCAAATTCTGGAATTTGTTACCAAAGGATGTAGTAAAAGCTGTTAGTGTATCTGGGTTTAAAAAAGGTATGGGCAAGTTCCTGGAGGAAAGGTCCATAAACCATTTTATAAAGAGGACCTGGAAAATCCAGGGGCAAACATTGTGGAACCTGTGGTACCTTTTTGGGAACCTGCCAGGTACTTGTGACCTGGATTGTCCACTATTGGAAACAGATAACTGGGCTTCATGGACTTTGATCTAACCCAGTATGGCATTTCTTATGTTCTTATCAAACTACTCCACAACTTGTACCTTCCACAGCCTCCTTCCCATCTATCTGCCTCCACTGAGAGCTTTTTCCAGTAATAACTGCTCTTCAACTATACTTCTATAAGTTACAATCTCACTTCCCATCTTCCCTCCCATCCCACCACAGAAAAACAAATGGAACAACATAATGACCAGACCAAGGAACTTGTTGAACTTTATCTACCCACTATCCCAATCTGTCACATATCCTCTTTTCCCCCCAAAATCAAATCCAATTTACTATCTCCTACATGAATGGGTTCAGTTACCCACTGTACAAAATCTGTATCATTTATCACAGAAAATAATGAACATTGTCCCTCTCCCATAGGGGCCTCACAACCTTTTTGTACCAGTGCTTAGGCCCAATAATTGGTGTTCTGTTCAGATATCTCAGGAGGGTAAATGGAGTGGTTGGGTAGCATTAATTGCTATCCCACTACTCCATTTACCCTCCTGAGATATCTTGACAGAACAATACCTTTCAGGGCAAATCAGAGAACTAGCCACCCCACTTGCCACTGAAAACCAAGTTTCAATAATAAATAATATGGTCTACCTTTGAACCTATCTCCCCCACAGCTCTGTCTAACACTTTCTCCTCCACCCGGAAAACAACCTCTCCCACAGACCCCATCCCTTCCCGGTGGCTCTTGGAACCCTCTCTCACTCTTTCTCCTTTTATTCTCTCTCTCTTTAATTCTAGTCTCTCCTCAGGTGTCTTTCCTATACCCTGGAAACACGCCTTTGTTCGTCCTATCCTGAAAAATAGTTACTCTGACCCCTCCTCTCTTTCTAATTGGCATCCCATTTCTAATCTCCCTTTTCTGTCTAAGCTTTTCGAAAAATTGGTCTTCTCACAACTTTCCTCCCACCTTGAAGCCTCCCTCACTCTTCATCCACGTCAATCTGGTTTCCGTCCTGGTCACAGCACTGAATATGATCTCCTCTCTCTTCTTAAAGAACTACACTTTGCTCACGATCATGGCCTTTTTCACTCTCGCTGTTTCTCTTCACCTTTCTGCTGCCTTCGATCTGGTTGACCATCGCACTCTTTTAGCACGTCTTCGGGATGCTGGTCTCTCTGGCATGGTACTTCAATGGTTTCATTCCTTTCTTTCTTGTTGGTCCTTCTCAGTTATCTCGGGGTCATCTTCCTCTTCCTCCACACCTCTTCCCTGCGGTGTCCCACAGGGATCTGTACTTGCTCCCCTCCTATTTAATGTTTTCCTGGCCCCCCTTGTCCTTCTGGTTCAACAGCATGGTATCTCTGCGCATTACTACGCAGATGATATATTTTTCCTTCATCACACGGATTCTCACACCCCTGATATTACTCCATTGAACACCTGTCTCTCTGCTGTAGCCTCTTGGTTTTCATCTAATTTCTTACATGTCAACCCTTCTAAGTCTTTTGCTATATGGTTTACTTTTGGGAGCCCCTCCCCCACTTCTGCTCTGCTACTGTCTTCCCAGCCCATTCCTCTCATCTCTTCTCTTCGGTATTTGGGTGTCACTCTTGATTCTTCTCTCTCTTTTAAGGAGCACATTTCTTCGGTTGTTCAGCGTTCCTTCTTCTCTTTAAAACAACTGCATGCTGCTCGTCCTTTCCTTTCCCCTTCCGCTCTGATTACCTTTCTTCTCTCTCTTGTCATGTCTCGTCTTGATTATTGTAATGTCTCCTTGGCCGGCCTCCCCCAGTCCCAGCTCACTTGTCTCCAAAGTGTCCAAAATACTGCTGCACGTATCCTGACGCACGCTTCCCGGTTTGATCATGTCACTCCCCTCCTTCTTCGTCTACACTGGCTCCCTATCACCTATCATATCCAGTATAAGTTCCTTATCTTTGTTCACAGATCAATTCACACAGGCACTCCCCTTTACCTTGCTGATCAGGTTCATCTGCACACGTCCCATTGTTCACTTAGGTCTATACATATTAACCGTATGTCCCTCCCCTCTCCCTCACAAGCACACCTGGAATCTACCTGTTCATCTGCTTTTTTCTTCCTGGGCCAAAGACTCTGGAACTCGCTCCCCTCCACCCTAAACTATCATTTAAATCTTTCAAGGCTAAATTAAAAACCCACCTCTTCTGTCTAGCATTCAACTTTCCTCCTTCCTCCTCCCTCCTCGCCCCTTTCCCCTCCTCCTCGCTGATGCACAAGTTACTTCTTTTCTCCTTATGCTTCTTGTCTCTCTGTCCTGCTTTGATTTTTAAATGATGTTCTTTTCTATATATCTGCAGCTTTTAATTTTTTTTTATTAGGTTTTAACAAAATACATTATACAAAATAATGAAAAGAAATAGATATTCCGTCTCATAACAAATCTGAAGAAAAGCAAAGATACAAAAACGAACATCAATGAAGCCCACATCAAGAGAGCGCAAACTGTAGCCTCAATTTAGAAAACATAACATCCAGCAGGATGAAAGGCAAACAAGTCCCGAAGGACCACAATATAGGAGGTATTACACATCTCCAACCCCCCCCCCCCCGCCCCCGAGCCCAATTTATCCGCTAAGAATCTTTCTAGATGGGGCACATCCTGAAAAGTATAAGAAGCATTATCATAATTTATAACACATCTACATGGGAATCGTAAAAAAAGGAGCCCCAATCGCTAACACACGAGGTTTAAGAGCCAAAAATTGCCGCCGACGCAGCTGTGTAGAACGGGAGACATCAGGAAATATATTTATCGTCTGTCCGCAGAATTTGGATGTCTTAACCTTAAAAAAAGCTTTAAGGATACGTTCTTTCATCAATAAAGATGAAAGGGTGACCAATAAAGTGGCACGAACTGAGATTAAATCAAGGGAATCTTCCAAAAAAGCTGTAATATTGGCCACTGAAGGAACAATTTCATCCAACTCTCCCTCAATAGGATTCACTTTTTTTGAAGCGGCAGAAATATAATAAATCTGCCGAACCTCAACAGGATCTGAGATAAGTAGAACTTTGTTTAAGTATTTGTCTAAAAGAATTTTAGGGGAAAGCAAAGAAGTCTGAGGAAAATTTAAGAATCTTAGATTATAAGCCCGAATCGAATTCTCCAAGGTTTCTACCTTAGTACGTAAGATCAGGGAATCCTTTTTTTTTTTTTTTTATTTATAAATTTTTTTTTATACATTACAAGAAACAAATAACGCAATTCCCATCCACCCTACAAACACCAAAGGAAATACAGTGAGCAACCACATCAAGGGGGGTGCGTTCACATTAGAACAGAAAATCTAGCAAAAAAACAAAACAAAACAAAAAAAAAGAATATAATACAATCAGGCTACCATCGATCCCTGGAACAATACTTATACTCCCTTACTATCTAGGAAATTTAACAACTGAACAGATTCAAAAAAGACATATTTTATACCCTGATATAATATAACACATTTACAGGGAAATTTAAGATGGAAAACCGCTCCCAGGGCCAACACCCGCGGACGCAAATCTAATCTTCCAAAAAAGCCGTAATATTGGCCACTGAAGGAACAATTTCATCCAACTCTCCCTCAATAGGATTCACTTTTTTTTGAAGCGGCAGAAATATAATAAATCTGCCGAACCTCAACAGGATCTGAGATAAGTAGAACTTTGTTTAAGTATTTGTCTAAAAGAATTTTAGGGGAAAGCAAAGAAGTCTGAGGAAAATTTAAGAATCTTAGATTATAAGCCCGAATCGAATTCTCCAAGGTTTCTACCTTAGTATGTAAGATCAGGGAATCCTTTATTCCCAACACATTTGCCGATTGAAGAGGAGAAACCTGGGATTCCAATTTGGCAACAGCAGAATCAATCAAGGACACTTTCTTATCAAGCTGCTGAAATGAAACAGCAGCCTCTTGGGTATATTTACACAAAGAGCCTACAGCGACCGAAACCTTAGTATCGATACACTTTAAGGCCCCCCATAAGTCTTTTAAAGTGACATCCTCATCAGGAGGCAAAACAGGAAGTTCCACAACACCCTCCAAAGTCGGAGGGTGTACAGGAATAGGAAAGGAGATTAAGTCATCCATCCTGCGGACATCAGCAAATAACCCAGTCGTTGCATTATCTAACGGAGTAGGACAAGGAGGGGGAGACCTCCCACCCGGGCTTAAAGAAGCCCCTTCGGGAGATGATTGTGCCAATGGTTTAGGTGCAAAATGTTTATCCAGAGGACCGGTTAACTTGCTATCCCCAGAACCGGCCTCTGGAGGCTTGGGCTGAGGCTTACCCTTACGTTTATCCATAGTAAACAGCACAAAACAAACCCAGGAAATATCCCCAAACAGCCGCAGACCTTACCAAACAACAGGACTCCGAGACAGGCACCCAGGCACCACACGCGTCGCAGTTGCGTCGAAGGGGCGTCTAAGGGGCAGAACCTGCCCCTTTAGACACGCCCCTTCAAACACACCCCGCAATCGCGCTCTGCAATCGCAGAGAGGAAAACAACAAAGAAATATACCCTAGAAGGTCCCACTAGAACAAGCTGCCCTGGGCACGCCTGCCCGGTAGAGTCAGGAAGTCCTGCAGCATCGGGAAACAGGTACCGGCTCCAAAGCACACTAGCCCGATGGTCAGGGCCGCACCTCCACACACACCAGCAGTACACTCCAACCAGATGAAATCCATGCGGCAATTTAAAGCTCCAAAGGTCTCACTAGAGCAAGCTGCCCTGGGCACGCCTGCCCGGTAGAGTCAGGAAGTCCTGCAGCGTCCGGAAACAGGTACTGGTTGGAGTGTACTGCTGCTGTGTGTGGAGGTGCAGCCCTGACCATCGGGCTAGTGTGCTTTGTGCAGCTTTTAATTTTTGATTGTAAACCGCCCAGAAGCGTTTGCTATGGGTGGTATAACAAGTTTTAAATAAACATAAACATAGAACTCTAAACCCCTCTGCAGAATCAAAGCACATAGAATATGCCACTTCTGATTAATTTAACATGCAAGAACATGAGCAAGAAACCATCCTCTGCCCCCTCCCCTAGTCCCCATTATCAATCTGTACAGGCAATAACACCCAATCTTCCTTCTTTTAAGCCCCCACAGTCCCATATCTTCACCTCCCAAACAACCTCCATATCCCACTTTAATTTAGAACAACACATAGTCCCAACTCCTCACCCCGTCCCCTTAGTAATAGCAAAACCAATCCCTTCTACCCCATCCCCAAAACTCCCAACTCATGATTGTTTCTAATTCATTCCCAGTGCATTTGAAATGACTCACTCTTGGCCGTGCACCTTAGTCGGGACCCACCAGGTGGGACTTGCCTGGCATGTGCTGATTCTAAATAAAAGGCTGTTGTATTGCATAGGTGATGTTGGCGTTGAGGAGTGAGGCTAGCACCACTCTACTAATCATTTATATAGAACTACCAGGCATACTCAGCGCTGTACAAAAGCACATAAAAGACTCCACAGAACTTACAATCTGCTAAGACAGAAAAAACAGAACTGCAGTGGACTAGGGAATTCTTAAGGAAAATGATTAAAAATTCATATGATGTAGATAGGAGAATGGTGGGGGGGGGGGGGGGAGGGATCAGGATCCAAAGGTAGACTTGTCAAGGTCCCGGTCGCTCTGCAGAAGCTCAAGCACACAGTTCTTCCCTCAGACAGCTTGGGTCAGCAGGCAGACAGAAAACGTTAGGCCTAGCATGTGGGTAGGTAAATAAATAATAAAATAAAAGCAGGTAGGTAGTGTCAGTATCTGCATATACTCTCCTGGGATGTGCTGAATCTAACTGAAAGGGTATAATACAGACATGTTTTAAAGTGGTTGATGGTTTGAAGTGGGAGTGTTTTTTTTTTAAAGAGGCCTGCGTAACTTTGCCACTGTGGATGCGCACAGGGCCGGATTTAGCTATACGCCATGTACGCCATGGCGTAGGGCCCACAGCTGCAAAGGGCCCACAAAAATTGAAGTAGTTAGGCTTTTTTTTTTTAATAAAATAAAAAAAAACCTGCTGGCTGCCGCCGCGGGGCCCCCTCTGCTGCCGCGGCAGCATGGACTGACCCGCGGGGGCCCCCTCTGTAAGCTCGGTCCCTCCCTCCGTGCCTCCGTGTCTCCCTCCGTGCAGGCTGTTAGAGACGCGAAGGCAGACTGTCTCCTTCTGCCTTCCCGTCTCTGTTAAGCCCGCAGGGCTGATGGGAAATTTCCCATCAGCCCCTGCGGGCTTAACAGAGACGCGAAGGAGACAGTCTGCCTTCGCGTCTCTAACAGCCTGCATGGAGGGAGACACGGAGGCACGGAGGGAGGGACCGAGCTTACAGAGGGGGCCCCCGCGGGTCAGTCCATGCTGCCGCGGCAGCAGAGGGGGGCCCCGCGGCGGCAGCCAGCAGGTTTTTTTTTTTTAAATAAATTTTACTTTAGGCCGGGGGAGGGGGAGGGGGTAGGACTGGTAATTGGGGGGGCTGGGACTGGGGCTGGAAATGGGTTGGGACTGGGACTGGAAATGGGCTGGGACTGGGACTGGAAATGGGTTGGGGGGATTAAGGCTGGAGGTGGGCTGATGAGGAGGACTGGTAATGGGCTGTGGGCTGTTGGGGGGGGGTTAGAACTGGTAATGGGCTTTGGGGGGGTTAAGACTGGTAATGGGCTGTGGGCTGATGGGGGCTGTCTGGTAATGGGCTATGGGGGGGGCTAGGACTGGAAATGGGCTGGGGGGGGTTAAGACTGGAGGTGGGCTGATGGGGTTATGACTGGTAATGGGCTGTTGGGGGGGGTTAGAACAGGAAATGGGTTTTGCGGGGTTTAGACTGGTAATGGGCTGTGGGCTGATGGGGGCTGTCTGGTAATGGGCTATGGGGGGGGCTAGGACTGGAAATGGGCTGGGGGGGATAAGACAGGAGGTGGGCTGATGGTGTTAGGACTGTTAATGGGCTGTTGGGGGGGGGGTTTTAGAACTGGTAATGGGTTTTGGGGGGTTTAGACTGGTAATGGGCTGTGGGCTGATGGGGGCTGTCTGGTAATGGGCTATGGGGGGGCTAGGACTGGAAATGGGCTGGGGGGTTAAGACTGGAGGTGGGCTGATGGGGTTAGGACTGATAATGGGCTGTTGGGGGGGTTTAGAACTGGTAATGGGCTTTGGGGGGGTTAAGACTGGTAATGGGCTGTGGGCTGATGGGGGCTGTCTGGTAATGGGCTATGGGGGGGGTTAGGACTGGAAATGGGCTGGGGGGGGTTAAGACTGGAGGTGGGCTGATGGGGTTAGGACTGGTAATGGGCTGTGGGCTGATGGGGGGTGGGGTTAGGACTGGCAATGGGCTATGGGGGTCTGACTGGAAATGGGTTGATGGGGTTAGGACTGGAAGTGGGCTGATGGGGGGTTAGGACTGGTAATGGGTTATAGGGGGGGCTTAAACTGAAAATGGGGTGATGGGGGGTTAGGACTGGTATTGGGTTGGGGGGTTGCTAGGACTGGAAATGGGCTGATGGGTGGCTAGGACTGGAAATGGGCTGATGCAGGGACTAGAAGGGAATGGATGCTGGGTGAGGCTGGAACTAGAAGGGAGCTGATGTTGGGGGAGGATTAGAATGGGATGGGGCTGGAAGAGTAAAATGGAGAAGGGAAAAATATTTTGTGTGGGAGGGATAAAAAAATCTACAATTGGCCGGGTATTGGGAGAGTAAGTGGGGATTGAGGATGGAGGGGTAAAATTTGACTGGATGAAATAGGAATGAGGAAAGAGCAAAAGGAGAAAGATTAGTATGTTAAAGCAGATGTAGAGAGAGAATGGAAAAAAACTAGAAGAGAGAAGAAAGGACAAATGGACAGCAGACGATGGAGAGTTAGCAGAAGACATGAAGAAACCAGAAGAAAGTGGCTGGAGCAATTGCAGCTGAAAAAAATGCACAAAAGGTAGAAAAATATCTCTTTATTTTGAATTTATTAATTGGAATATGTCAGCTCTGGTAAATGTGCATCATTAACGTCTGCGCTTTGTTTAGTACAAGAGCAAATTAATGTATAGTTTTATTTCTACAGTGTTGTACATTCCAAGTTTGGCTTTTGGGATTCCCAGTTTAATTATTGTCTTCCTGTTTCTAAAATGTGATTACTTGTTTGGTGATGGTCTATGTTCTGCATGTGTAACTGAGCTGAAGTGTTCTGTTTATATAATTCCTATTTGACATTGCCACTTGTTCTCTTTCCCCAGTAGGTCATGTATTGTTGTTCTCTGAAATGTATTGGTTTAATATTTGCAGTGTTGCCTTTTGATTGGTAGAGTATGGTGCTTTGTGAGTCCTGGTAGTGCTGTTAGGATACGGCGGGTTTGCTATGGGTTCTAAATGGGCAGTGTTTGTAGTAGTTCCTAATGTGTCTGGCAGTTGGCACTGGATTATAGTAATGTAGAAATCTTTTAGTCTTTCTTTATCCATACACTCATTAAGAGGCACGTTTACTAAAAGTTAGTATATGGTAACATTATGCAAATATTTATGCAAATGAGGCCCCTTATGCAAATGAGGCCCACCCCCCCCTTGGGCCGCCCCTGCTGGGGGCCCACAATTTTTGTTGGCATAGGGCCTCACTCAAGGTAAATCCGGCCCTGGATGCGCATGTGAGAAGATTGGGTGAGAAGACTTAGGGATCGAATAAATGTTTTACCCAGTGTGAGAAATCTGAATCATGATAAAATCTCTGCCCTGAGAGGGAAGTCAGATAGAAAAGACTTATGAAATGTCCTAGTCACTATATTGGAAAGGACTGGCCGAAGCCTGAGTTAAATCACAGAGTCTATGAAAAGGGAGACCCCAGCACTGGTTAGTGGTCTGAGCTATTCCCTTACTAACTGAAGTAAAGTTCAGTTGTAATTAAAGTGAGAAGTTTATGTCATGCCTAAGGCGGAGTGAGCGGTGAGTGTCTGACAATACAGTACTCTGAAGGTCTCAGTAGATAGGAAAAAAAAAATTACAATTTCACTATTAGTTTATAGAAGGAACCTGCTGCTCAGGTTGGGGAAAAATGAAAAGTAAGTTAAGTGAGGAGAATTGTAATAGAAGGATTAATCGTGAATTATCTTGTTAGGCCAGATAAGGTTTTACTCCCTTTTATTTTTGCAAAGTCAGGACAATAAGTAACTCTGCTGAAGGAAAGAGTGAACGAGATTCGAGACTGCTTACCTGAGGACAACAGAGAACATCATATGTGTGCCTTGGTCATCAGTATAGACATTTGGGGCCCGATATTCTTCTGAGACAGCTATGTGCTGCTATGGCATTTAGCCATCATTGCCAACCTTTAACCACAGATATTCAATGCCAGGATCATATGCGGCCCTGGCATTGAATATCCAGGGTCACTGCACAGCCCACAAGCCTGCAGAAGCTAACCGGGCAGCAGCGATATTGAGCTACTGCCCGATTAGCTCCCAACGGGTAAAGATAGGCATAATAAAAGTTGGCCTATCTTTTGCCCAGGGGTGCTAACCGTGCAGTGGTGCAATATCACCACTGCCCGGTTAGCGACTGGTGCTACCCCCAGACCACCCCGAAACACCCACAACACACCCCAATGCTAAGCAGTTAGCATCGGGGCATACAGCAGAGATCATCGGGGATGCTCAGTGGCAGTAACCGTGTTAGTGCCATTGAACATCCCTCTAAGCAGCATTTACATAGTTTACGGGTCTGCAAACCATGTTAATGCCTTTGAATATCGTGTTCTTGGAATTTAATGGAGAGAAAAGACACACAACACACATAGGGGAAGGGTGAGGATACAGGATAAAATGGCGTTAATACTTATCTGTTCTTGAAATAGGGAGTATGACCTTGATAATCTGGAATACCTGCTGAGAAAAGAATTGAACACAAAGCATCATTCCTTAAAAACACCAAGTGCTTAGTATTACAAAGCATCTTCATTGGAAGTAGAGATTGTTTGAAACTTATCTGAATGTTTTCTGTTAATCTGAAGTTTTTGTCATTGAAGATCTGCAAAGTAGAAGAAAACGAAAACAATTGTTATATACATACACACAAATATGTTGGAAGTAACTTGAAGTGGGGTCCCAGGGCCCTCTGAAAAGGGTTAACATGGAGAATGGCTAGGAATGGTGCTGACAGTCTGAAATCCAGCAGTCTGGAGAGAGAAATGTCATAAAACCCACGGTTTTACTTTGAGATGACATTGTTTGTGAGAACGAGACAGAATGTTTTTGTTTTTAGAATGCTGGAGCAGAAATGTCTCTGTTCTGATCTAGAACATCTAGATAAACAAAGCTTGATGTAGAGCTGAATTTGTACAATGTAAGAGTTGTTTCCTAATAAAAGGAGGTGCGATGGCCTAGCTGAAGGGGGGATAATCATGTGAAGCTGCACAAGTGTGCACAGCTATGAATTCCTCATGTAAACTGAAGTCATATAAAATCGGTACAACTCTGTGTCGGTGTGCTTTCTTTCTTTGAAGCTGAATTTAGAGAACTGAATTTCAAGGATCGAGGTTGATTTTGCTATCTGGTCAGAAGTAGGCTACAGGCTAAGAGATCCATTCAGTTGGTGCCGTCCACAGATCTTTCAGGTTCTGTTGCTGGTGAGAGGTGAAGCAGGCTGTACATTTTGTTTTACAGAATAGACACATGCTCCTCTTTCATATCAGTGGATACTTTGCACCAGACCTGTGTTCCCATTTCGTAAGGTATGTGAGCAGCTAAATGCACTTACCAGCAGAGGTGTCAGAAAGGGGTGGGCCACATGTACCCTGGCCCCACTAAAAATCATGGCCGGCATTCAGCAGGCTATTCATGAGAATCTCATTCTCCACAGGCAAAAGAGGAAGAGAAGCCACAACTGGGTCAAACACCTTTCCTGTCTGCCCATGGGAGATCAGATCATAGCAAAGACAAGATCTCTCCCGGGATTCTCCCACAGGCAGACAAGAAGGGTCTTTGCCATGATCACAACCGACAGGCAGCAGGCTGCAAGCAGGCATCCCATCCCTCATGGGCAAAAGAAAAGCTCCGATCGCAGCAAATACCCTTCCTGTCTGCTCACGGGGTGGAGTTAGGGCAGAGTTTGTGGTGGTGCTTGGGCCTTCTGCCGCCCTTGCTTACCAGAATCACGGCTCAGTTCCAGGTGCCTCTGTTTCTGGGCACACCTAAACATTTAAACTTACCCTCTACATGGAAAAAATCATGCTCTATTTTATTGTAATGCATGTTAGTATACCATAGCATGTGTTGCATAATAAGATACAAAGCATAAAAATATATGCAAAATATCTCATTATTATGCAAATCAAATAGTCCAAACCAAGTTGTGCTTTGCCAGCTGCATTTTTCCTAAAAAAGCAACACCATTCTAAAGCTAGCATTATTTTTTCTGCCTGAGAGCATCGGGCTGCTAATATGTGGTCCAGTAATCCCCAGCACCATTGTAAAAGGATAGTTACCAGCAAGATGCCCAGACCTCCTTCTCCACAAAACAAAAACTCCATCTCTAAAGACTCCCCTGAAATACCACTCAAGCCCCAGCACCCAGTCTCTTCTCCACTCCTCAAAGAGGTTCCTCCCTCTCGACCCCTAAAGAAGACCTCCAAGCTCCCTGAAGACCTCCATCCCCATACCCCACCCCCCCAGGCCTACCTGATAAAACTGGTTTAAGGTCAGAGGACAGGAGAAGTCCCCAGTCATTCTAGTCCCTTTTGATACTGGGTTCAAAATGACTGACCCCCTTAGTGGCAGTCACACAGTACTACTGCTAGGGGTCAAGCTGCCTTATGTGGTCAACCTGCAGCATTTTGATCCCTGCACTGGAAGGGATAGAAGTGAATGAGTATCACTCCTCCCTACTGACCTTAAACTACTGGAGATTTTATCAGGCAGGCCTATGAAGGCCTATAGGGGCTTATGGTGGGTAGGGGATCTTTGGAGGGACTTTGGGACATCTTCAGGGTTGGTCAGAGGTAGTGTGGGATAGAGACTCCAGAGTGTGACTCGGGAAGCTTGACTGGTATATGGAGAGGAGTCTCGGTGGGTAAGGTTTTGACTCGGGAGGGGGTAGGTAGGTTCACACATCTTATAGGTATGAACATCTTTTAAAGGGCTCTCCAGGAACATTGGATCACATATTAGCAGCTCAATGTTCCTGAGGAGTAGAATAACACAACTACTGTAGATTCAAGTTGCATTATTCATTTATTGCAGGATTCACTAACCTGCAGTACTAAGTGATTCCCACAGTAAATTAACCTCTGTTAAATGTGAAGATTTATTACAGTTTAGTAACTAGCCCATGTGTCAGCTGCCTCAATCCATGCTGGCTGAAGGAGGGAGCCAGCAGTCATAAGAGGACGGAGGGGGAAATGGGTCAGCAGTGCAAGAGGGTTGGGGTGAGGGGGAACTAGTTCTCAGATTATTCAGGGCAGGGGGTGCTATGCAACTATTCATTCTAGAAATATGTACGGGCAATAAAAAGTGTTTGTTTTTAGAATTTGCTGAAGTTTTCCTGATTTTTAGGGTTTTTTTGTTCATTTCACATATTCAGTTTAATAAAAATATTTTTTAACATGCATTAGAACTTAACATGTCAATCGACTTACCAGTTTATATTGTGGTAAATTGATTTAGCATACAGTACATTAAAGCCATGCCTTCCTGAGTGTGCCTGATTGTTTTGTGATCTTGGAAGCCAAGTAGCAGTGGTGCAAGTCCTAAATGTGTTCCCCCAAGAAAGATTTTGCTGAGAGACCCCCATGAAGGGGGGAGGGGGACCAGCTTGTCTTCCTTTCCTCCCTTCCTTCATCTTTCCTACAGCTCAGTAAACACTTTGCATAAAGTTTGCTGTGTTGCTTCCTGTTCCTGTTTAGCCGGCAGCTATTACTTCCTGCTGTCAGGCTGAAGTCTTGCAATAACAACCATATGATGTTTTGGCTGTTATCATGAGACTTCCACCCAGCAGCAGGGAGTAATAGTTGCCAGGCAAGAAAAATATTACTAAGCAGGAGCAGGAAGCAACACAGCAAACTTTATTTAAAGTGTTTGCTGCTCTTTGCCCGGCCACTGAAGTGCAGGTCCTGGGGACATATGGGTCCCCCTTTTTGTCCGAGCTTCCCCTGCACTACAAGGACCGCTCGGGTGAGAATTTCACCACTGCTGAACTGGGTTGGACCTGGTTAGTACTTGGCTAGGAGACTATCTTAGAATACCAAATGTGGTAAGCTTAGAGTGCAGAAGAAAGGCCTGACAATCTACTTCCATTTGCACCTTGTCTAAAAAACAAACAAACAGAGGATAGTCATAGTATGGACAACTATCCACAGGGTCACCCGGAATTGATAACTCAATGGCACAGAAATTTTTTTTAAGGTACACTAAAGATAAGGTTACCAGATTTTTGCAGGCAAATCTTGGACACTTGTGGGAGAAGGGGAGAGGGGGGAGAAGACACCTTAGCTCCAGGTTTGAGCAACAAGGTATAGAGGAGGGACGAGGCATGGCTGGCTCTACCACTGAGAGACTGTTCTGTTCAATCCTGCTATTCAACCCCTAGTGGCATGAAAATGAGGCCCCACAATCAGTCTCTGCACATGGCCCCGCTTCCCTCTGCATCACTCTAGAAGAGGAGTCATTACACTGCTCCCCCCTCCCACGCATTCTACGACAGCAACAATATCATTCCCAAGCAGACATAGCAACACAGAACTAGAAACAGTGATGCATTTACTGTACAAAATAGAAACAAAATGGGTGTAAATTCCAAAACTGCTAAATCCAAATCACTAAACTGAAAATAAAAATGTATTCTACCCTCTGTCTCCATTGCTGGAATCAGGGACAGAAGGCTGCCAAACAGGAAGGGGTCATGGACACAGCTCTAAAATCTGAGACAATCCCAAAAAATCCGGAACATTTGGTAACCTGAACTAAAGAATGCACACCTTAAATTAATTTCCCATTTTCCTATATACCACCTTTCATGATATCAAGGCAGTTTACATTGAACAGGGCATTATAACTTGGAGATAACTATTTTACAGGGTTAAGTGGCTTGCCCAAGACCACAAGGAGCACCTGTGGGACTAGAAACCTCAGTCCTTCTGGCCCAAGGTTGCTGTCCTCTAGTGGGATTTGAACCCCTGACTGTCTGGCCTGAGGTAACTTGCCCCAACCGCTAGGCCCTCCTCCCTGAATGTTTTGCAAATGTCAGCAAGTAAATATGTGCAAGCACAAATCAACCAATGTGTTTTGGAAAGGGTTAATAAACTAAACTCTCTTACATTTATATTGTTTCCTAAATCTGATAAATATCAAATGATGTAATAAACAAACAAACATGTTACAGGTAATTTTATAAAGCAGTTTCCATATATAAAGCATTTTTTACAAGTGGCAAGGGCTCTCATAAAATTGCATGAGAGTATATGTATACAAAAAGTGGGCACATTCAAAGGCTTTGTCTAGTTTCCTGCAACCTGTTGGGTGTTCTAGGGGCTTTAGTTTGGGTGGAACACAGGTGAGGTTGGAATCTGCACACATAGAATATACATACAAATTCACACCATCACTGAAGCAGGTGTAAATATGTAAGCATGTGCACTCTGGTTCTATTTTATAAAGGCATACTGACACTTCAGCTGCCTTTTATAAAATAGGCTTAAAATAAGTGCCTTTTTGAACTTTCCACATAGGCTTTTTGTTATAAAATATTCCCCATAATGGAAGTCAACATCATTTCAGGATCCCCTGATGGCCTAAACTTAAGAGCTCCTCCAACAGATCAGGGCATTTCAGACTACTTGCACAATTAATAAAGCCAGTGTCCAAAGAATGAAAAATTCAGCAGTCTGCCAAACAGGAAGAAGATTCTTAAGATTACAGCTACTCCTACAGTATGTAAATATTTTATGAAACATGTTTTAGAACATACTTATTTTTTCTCCCCATTCAAGGGAGATGAGGGACTACATAAAACTACAGTTTTCAAGCAACAGCAGAATTCATGTAATTAAAAATTCATCTCACAGCATTCGCATCTCAAGGTGAGGAACTGTTTTACTTTCAGGAATACCAGACAGACTGTATCAAGCACAGTATTTAACTAAACCTCTTGGTGAAGCAGTTCAGAGAGAACATCTTTTGTTTCTGGATCAAAAATTTCAGTTCAGTCACAACTACACCTAGTAAAAGAAGCACAGTAAGAATAATTTCCCTATTGCTCATGTCTTCAAGATATTTATTTATTAATTTACTTGAATCATTTATAGCCCATGCTCTTTAAAATTCTCGGTGGGCTATATAATGAACATTGCCTCACTGGTGAACTTGTTTGTTAAGCTGTCCTTTATGGTGGTGCTAGGGAAGGTTGAAAGCCTCTGTGCAGAAATATGAATAAAAGGATGAAATGAACAACGCCAACAGTCTCTTGTAATGTACCACCCTCCCTAGCTCACTCCAAGAAAGACATTTCCTTAGAATCTTAATTAAGATAATGATGAGCACCTGTGTAGGCATTCTTTGGCAAGACAATATTATCAATCATAATCCTTTAAATACACTCTCAAAGACAACAAAATGATATGATGGCACCAATATGTTGCCTTTCCTTATGCTAGTTCTACGTCTCATAAACAGAAGAATAATTAGAGCTTTAAAGACTGTAATAAAAGCAGAGCCATAGGATTTAAAACTTCAGACTCCATGCAGTTATTACAGTAATTAGGCAAAAGCATAAGCGGACAATTTTCAAAGAACTGTACGTAGGTAAATAGCAATTAAACCAGATAAATTGGCTGTCTGAAACCTGCCTTCCCTCAATCCAGCAGAAAATATGAAAGGGGTTCCACTATGCAGATATTTTTAGATGCATTTGGGGAAGGCATTCCTGGAAGTGTGTTTCAGGTGGGATCAGAAAAATAGACTACATGGATTGTGATTTAAAATCTATGCACATTATATCATTAAAAAAGTCCCCTGGGAATTTGCAAAGGGAAAGTGCATATATATTTCACTTTGATATCCGATGCAAAATCTGTAGAAAAAAACGTATTGATGTTCTTTGCCCCAAAGCCAGCAGTTTGCAAAATATTAGTACAGGTTAGGATATAGGCTTTTTAGAGGGCAATTCTACTTTAGGGAGATGTTCACTAAAGGCTAACGCACATTAACATTTGTTAGTACACATTAAGTGCCTCTGAAGTCCATTTTTTTTCTATGGCTGAGGCGGCACTTCACACACACTAATGGACATTGCCATGCATTAAGCTTTAGTAAACATGCCCTTTAATGTACTTAACAGCCAAAGTTAAGGCACAATAAGTGCAAGATCTCCATGGTAGCAGTTGGTGCATTCCCGGCACTTTGGGGAAGGCAGCTACGCAACATAGTGGTCGCTAATACATATTAATGGCAAAGTCGTTAATGTGGAATGCAGTTACCTAGACCTCTGCAGGTGTAATTAACTATTCTACACTATCTGTTAGTTGTTAAGACACAACAACAATATCTGTGTTAACTGCAAACAGAGTCAACCCCAAAGTTGGTTCAGTGTGTTGGCACCCTAGGCAAACCTTTAGCCCTCCTCCCCAACTGGCTGTCAGAATCTATTTCTTAGCTTTGAATGCTTTACATTTTGCCATCCCTCAAAAACTTACACCCTAGGCAACTGCCTAGTTTGCCTAATGGTCGGGACAGCCCTGACTGCAAGATGCACTCCCTGCCCTTTCCCTAAGCTGTCCAAAGCCTATGCATTGATGGTTAGGGTGTCCCCAGCAGCATCCCATTCAGTGAACACAGAAAAACCTTTATTCTATGTGGACAACCAAGATAAGTGCTCAGATGTGGGTAATATCAGCAATGGAGCCCAGTGGGAACCTCTCTCAACTCCTCTGAGAAACTTTTAGAATGGTCCAACTGTGCCTGCAAAGACGTTCCCGCCTGTCACTGCCTCACTCTGTTTTTTTCATCCACGGAGCACATTGCATGTGATTTTTCATTGTCTGTATCACGTTCCCTGCAGTCTTTTTTCTGGCTTTCATAACTGCTCTTTTTGTGAGTATTTCACCTACTGCTGCCACACTCAGTTTTCTCCTTATTCTGGTTTTTTGATCATTTTATAGGTTTCCTTGATTTTTTCTGTGTTGCCATTTTAGGCTGCATTTAGGTCTGTCGGCATCCTGACTGAGTTCTCTTTTATTTTGATCTCAGTAGAGTTGTTTGATGTCACTGCATCCATATTTCTGGACATGATGTCCCTTTTAAAACTCTCCAGCAGGTTTAAGAAGTGCACCCAGTATAGCAGGACCATGTCCATCATGACCACCCACAAATGGTGCTGCAATGTTTTCATTCTCCTTTGTGTTAGCAGATGAAAAAGAAAGGAATAAAGGATCATGAAAAATAGCACCGGAGAATATTTGGCACTTCTAAGTCCAATACCTTATCATCAGCATCAATGGCATCAGTCTCCATGTCTTCAGGAGCTGCAGTAGATGTTGGAGAAGCATCAACATTGAGGAATCATTGGGCCCATTCCTAGTCAAGCACTGATAGGAGGTCCACAAAGCAGTCAGACACCAACTCCTACATGAAGAAAAGGAAAGATTCAATCTCATCTTCTAAAACATCAATGGCTAAAGACCCTGAGCATTGGGTGGAGAATGAGGTACTTTGGCATCAAAGCAAAATGCCAGGAGCTTCAAAGCCCTCAAAAGAGTCCCAACATGAGGACCACACATCCTCCTTGCTACTGCCACCATATCATCCTTCTCCCATTCCCAGTCCATGTTTCAGCCCCTTCTACTATCTGATTCCAGTGTCAGAACCCCCTGAATGATTTTTTGCTTCCACTACTCAACCTTCCTCTGAGTCTTTGGCCATTGGCACCACAAAAGCAAATATGACCTATATCTTACAGGACATGCCTGCTCTTGTGGTACTGATGGCCAGGAGCAGAGAGGATTGGTGGAGTGGTGGAAGCAAAATAGCAAACTCCCACTACACAGGAGAAGATTCTGGTATTGGGCCTGCTCTGATGACATAACCTGCCACATGATATCAACATGGTTCTCCAGAAAACCCAAATCCCCCATTGAAGGGAGTGTTTTTCAGAGGAGTTTCCAGAAATAAGTGAAAATCAGAAGCCCTAGTTATAATGAGTAGCCTATATTAAGGTCAAGATGTGTGACTTGCTTTTTACTTGGTCTAAGATGGATTTTTCTTTGATGTATAAGCTTGTAACTCTGTAAATGATTGTACTTTATTATGAAAATAATGCAAAGTCTTCTTAAATGTAGAGAAAGAAAAGATTCTCAAGTACCAATTAATGCTGAGATCTAGAAAATGTGGCAGAAGATAACGAAATGGCATCCAGAGGGCACCACCAACTTTTAAATAGGACTTCCAAATGCACCTGTATATATTGCCTTCAGAGCCAAACCAAGCCGTAATTGTACCCTGTGCTATTTCCTCTTCTGGTGCGCCCACCCCCTCAACCTCCCGCATTGCCCTGCCACTGCCACATTTTTGTTTTCTTGGAGGTGGTGGCAGCAGCAGTGAGGCAGACCCAGATTTGAATGCTGGCCTTGTCCCTCCCTCCTCTGACGCGATCTATATCAGAGAAGGGAAGGAGGGACACGAAAGCCTTTGACAAGGCCTTTGACAAGGTCTCTCATCAGAGACTTTTGGCAAAACTAAAGAGTCATGGGATAGGAGGCAGTGTACTATTGTGGATCAGGAACTGGTTAAAAGATAGAAAGCAGAGGGTAGGGCTAAATGGCCAATTTTCCCAATGGAGAAAGGTGAATAGTGGTGTACCCCACGGATCTGTGCTGGGTCCGCTGCTTTTTGACATATTCATAAATGACCTGGAAAGTGGAATAACGAGTGAGGTTATCAAATTTGCAGATGACACAAAACTATTTAAAGTTGTTAAAACCCAAGAGGATTGTGAAAAATTGCAAGAGGATCTTGATAAATTGGAAGACTGGGCATCAAAATGGCAGATGAAATTTAATGTGGACAAGTGCAAGGTTATGCACCTAGGGAAGAACAACCCAAACTATGGTTACACGATGCAAGGTTCCACATTAGGAACCACCACCCAGGAAAAAGATTTAGGCGTCATTGTGGATACCATGTTAAAACCCTCGGCCCAGTGTGCAGCGGCGGCCAAGAGAGCAAATAGAATGCTAGGTATGATAAGGAAAGGAATGGAAAATAAAACAAAAGATATTATAATGCCTCTATATTGTTCCTTGGTGAGACCGCACCTTGAATATTGTGTGCAATTCTGGTCACCATATCTTAAAAAGGATATAGCGATTTTAGAAAAGGTACAGAGAAGAGCCACCAAAATGGTAAAGGGGATGGAAGGATACTCCTATGAAGAAAGGCTAAAAAGGTTAGGGCTCTTTAACCTGGAAAAGAGATGGCTGAGGGGAGATATGATAGAAGTCTATAAATTAATGAACGGAGTGGAACGGGTAAACGTAGATCGATTGTTTACCTTATCAGAATATAGAAAGACTAGGGGACATGCAATGAAGCTACAGGGTAAACTATTTAAGACTAATAAAAGAAAATATTTTTTCACTCAATGTGTAATCAAACTCTGGAATTTGTTACCGGAGGATGTAGTAAAGGCTGTTAGTGTAGCTGGGTTTAAAAAAGGTTTGGACAAGTTCCTGGAGGAAAGGTCCATAAACCATTATTAAGAAGTGACCGAAGATATCAATGCTTGACCCAGTACAAGCATTGTGGAACTTGTGTCTCTTGGGGAAACTGCTAGGTACATATGACCTAGATTGGCCACTGTTGGAAACAGAATACTGGGCTTGATGGACCTTGGTCTGACCCAGTATGGCATATCTTATGTTCTTATGACCTGCCTATAAACGCGGGTCTGCCTCACTGCTGCTGCCTCCACCGCCTCTGAGAAAACAAAACAGTGGTGGCAGGGCAATGTTGGGGGTGGGGGCAGGCCGGGGCTGGCAGCCTGACATATACCCCTAATCCTTTTGTGCCCTCGTTCATTTCATGCCTTATAAACTCTGGAAGGAGGCTCTCTTTGGCAGGATGCATCATGTATGGAGAAGAAATTGAAATAGTTGACAACTTTAACCTATTGGATCAACAATCAATAAGGAAACAACAAGCAGTCATGAAATCCAACAATGTATTGCTCTTGGCAGAATGACTATGAAGGACCTAGACAAGATTCTCAAGAGTAGAAATGTCTCTCTCCATACAAAGATTTGACTTGTTCAAGCCATGGTATTTTCAATAACATCATATGGATGCAAAAATTGGACAGTGAAAAAGATAGGGAAAAAAAAATGATGTCTTTGAATTAGGGTGCTGGTGACAAATACTATGTATACCATGGACTGCCCAAAGAACAAGCCAATCATTACTAGAGGAAATCAAACGTAAGCTTTCTTTAGAAGCTCAGATGACAAGACTTTGCATCATGTGTCCAAAGTATGAAAGTCAAACAGAGAGATTGTTAGAGAAAGACATCATGCTTGGCAAGGTGGAAGGTCAGTGCAAAAAAGGAAGGCCAGCAATGAGATGGATCGATAGAATAACAGTAACTATGGGTGCCACTCTATCAACAATGAGCTGCCTGACTGAAGACCGAACACAATTTAGGACAACTATCCAGAGGGTCACCATGAGTCAACACCTACTCAACGGCACTTAACATGTGCTAAGTATTTGGCTGCGGTGTTATTTGGCTTCAGGTTGGTAGGATGGTTCTGAATTCTCAAAAAATGAAAATGTTAGGTTTTAGAAACCCAAATTGGTCTAAGATTAGTATGAGACCAATGACTGATTATGTATTCATACCTATGAAGGACTCTATAAGAAATCCGAGGTTGTATTCAGATGGAATGGTGCATTTGCAAGCCCAATATTCAAATGTATCTCAGAATATCTATTGTAAGTTGTGAATGGTGAGCGTGTTAAACCCCTATTTGGTGGAAATTACTCTTTGGATTAAAGCCATAACAGTGATTGTGTTGATGATGGATTATTGCAATACATTGTATGTGAGTCTCCCAGATTCTACCATGAAAAAGAAGTTTTACAAGCTATGGCTGCTAGATTTTTGATGGGGACTAACAGAAGGGGACGTGCTCACCTATAACTGTGGAAGTTATATTGACTGCCAGTCTCAGTGAATAGGTACAGTTTAAATTGTTGGTGTTCATTTTCATAGTCTTACATACTAAACCTGGGTTGTTGAGAAATAAGTTGAATTGATATTGTCCAGGGCATGCATTATATTTGTCACAAGAAGCACTGTTGAATGCTCCTCTAAGTGGTTGGTAAGTAGAAAATGTTTGCAAGCTAGGGTCTTTTTGACAGCAGTGCCCAATATGTGGAATAAGCTTCCATTAGGACTGCATGCACAAATCAATTTGGTATGGTTTAGAAACCAGTTTAGGGGTATTCTGTTCTCTTGGGGTTGACTGGTGGTGGTTATTTTGGGGGATGAGAAGGACCCCAGGCTCAGTTGTGCTTAATGTATGGTTTATTTACATTTATATGTTATTGTGTGGTCTTATCTGTTGTAAACTACTTTGGTTAGCTGGTTACCAGAAAAGCAGTGTATGAATGTCATTAAATAAATAAATATGCTAAAATGGCATATAGAAATGTATACTGAGGGCTGTGCATTCAGAACTATTTTATAAAGTAAGTAATATGTACTGACAGCTCCGCAGTCCAAGTTTTTCAATGCTTCTTTAGAGTTGGGACTGATCCTGGAGGACTGGAGATGGGTGAAGGTGGTTCTTGTCAACAAAAACTGAAGTAAGAAAGAGGCTGGTAAATAATGACCTGTTAGTCTGACCCCTGTGATAAGTACTGCAAATTAATTGCAATGTTGCTGAAGAATAGGATGGTGTGGTTTCTGGAATCAAAGGAATTACAGGATCCAAGACAATGTGACTTTAGTAGTGGTAGGTCATGTCAGATGAATCTGATTGATTTCTTTGAATGACCCGAAACTTGGATTGGGGGAAATAGTGCTAGGTGTGATATACTTAGATTTCAGCAAGGCTTTTAACACCATTCTGCATTGGTGACTTATAAATCAACATAGTACCCTTGGGATGGACCCTAAAGTGACTGGATACGTAAGAAACTGGTTTAGTGGGAGGCAACAAGAGGGTAGTTGGAAATGCAGGTCACTCTAAAAATAGAGGTGCTACCTGTGGTGTAGCACAGGGATTGGTCCATGGACTTGTTCTTTTCAACTTTTGTGTAAGCAATATTTTGAAATGGCTGTCAGGAAAGGTATGCCTCTTTGTGGATACCAAAATCTGTAACAGGATAAACACTGGAAGGTATGGATACCATGAGAAGGGATCTAGCAAAGCTTGAAGAATGATCAAGAATTTGGTAGCTAAGATTTAATGCTAAAAAAATATGAGGTCATGCATTTGGGGTGCAAAAACCCAAGGGTGTGGTGCAGCAGAGGGGGTGAAGTAGTTCAGTACACAAAATAAGAGCAGGATCTGGAGTTGATCTAATCGGATGATCTTAAAGTGGCCAAACTGGTAGATTAGATGACAGCAAAAGCCGTAAGAATAGTTGGGTGCATAGGGAGAAGAATAGTTAGCAGGAAAAAGGAGATAATTGTGACTTTGTATAAGTCTCTTATGCTAGATAAAATTATAAAATACTATGAAATTGAAAATATCTCCCCTTTCCCACCTTTCCTCCAAAGTATACATATTGAGATCTTTAAATCTATCCCATAAGCCTTGAGGAGACAACTACTGACCATTCTGTTTATATCCTTTTGAAGGTGTTTTCTTCAGAATTGTACACAGTACTCATTTGGAATTGGCGAAGTCGGCAGGGGCGGCAGCAGCTGCCCATGTATACCGCCACCACTGTCGCCCACCCAGGCTGGCCACCCTTGGTAACTGCCTAGCTCGCCTAGTGGACAGACCAGCCCTGCGTATTATGGATATTCACATGTAAATTTAGCCCTTTCTAAAATGCCATTTTCAGGTGGTTGCCATGTCCATGTGTAAATGCTGGATTTTCCACATGGAAATTGTGAATAAGGATCCTAAAATAGCTACCATAATCACTGGTGGCAGGCATTTTCAATGTATAATCAGTGGTGCTGACTATCTATACAGCAGCAATATATATATGTTTTTTTTTAACTATGGGCAGCATTTAAAAAATAATTGCTTGTCACTAGCACTGAATATGGCCCCATGTGTTTGTAATTCCTTGATTAGTGACAGACAAGGCCGTACCAAGGGCTGTGCAAGTGGTGCGGTCGCACAGGGTGCATGTATAGAAAGGGGTGCTGATATCAAGCTTTCAAGAGGCTCTTAAAGAATAAGTTAATGCAAGTGGCTGGGGTGGAGGAGGCCACCAGATTCGTTAGTCATACAGGGTGCATTTCTAGCTTGGTACGGTCCTGGTGACAGGTTCTTGTATAATATCCACCCTAAATGCTTTAGCTACTGCTATCTTTACAAAAGCTAAGTTGCCGATTTGTATTTTTATTTTTTTTTTGCATTGTGGAGAATGTTTTTCTCCGAGGAGTGGGAAAGTCACTGGGCTTTGTTTTGTCTTCCTAGGAGCTATTCACTGCCCTGCTGCCTTCCATGTCTCCTGTCCATTAACCTGAGAACCCTATTGAGTCCTCATAACAAAGATAACAGAGGCTTCTGAGTAGGTGAGGAACAATAGTTCTTTCAGGCTCTGAGTTTGGGATATCTTTATTTTTCAACCTAGCAGCCCTAAGTGAAAATAAAACATATACTTTGTTGATGAAAGCTTGTAGCTTGCTCCAAATGCCTGTCACATCTGGGCACAGATTTTGCAGGTGCAGCAAGCTTTATCCGAGGCTTTGTGTAGCACATCTGCACTAAAATTAGGGTATATGATGTGACCCTCTAGATACCCTATCCCCATGCTAACTCCAAGTGCTTAATACTCCAATATTGCAGAAAAGCTAGCAATTCTACAGGGTGAGCCCTTGGTTCCTTTGTCTCTTTCTAGGGATGTGCAGACCAAAAAATTTCATTTCATATTATTTTGTTTTGATTTTGTGTGCTTTTGGTATCATTTCATTTTTGTGCAATAGTGCACACATTTGCAAACAGTACACACTGTTGTATGATGCAGCATACTATTGCATGATGGTGCGCACAATTGCCACTTTCATTATAGGAAGATTATTGATGTCTTCCTATAGCGCTTTAGGAAAGCTCATGCAACGATGGTGGAAGTAAAGTTAGCAAGATGTGTTATGTCTCACTGCTTCTCTCTAATAGTACTATAAGTCACAGCTAAATCATACAAACTGTGGGGCTTGCCTTTGTTGTATGTGCTGCTATATGAACTATATACTATAACTTTGAGATAAGGCTTTCCAAGTGGAGCTCTAACCTACTGTTGCGTCTCCTAAATTAGATGTTTGCTACAGTTGGGCCAGCATCTAGACATGTGCGACCTCTTCCCAAAGCCTACATTTGTCAGTTCCCCTTACTTCTGAACTGGCTTCACCCATTGCATGCAGGAACTTGCAGTACTAAATTCACTCAGCCATAGTCTTACCAAGTGCAGAGTGCACCTGCAAGCGTAGAATGGGTGAGGCATATGCCAATGCTACAGCTCAGACACCTCTTCTTCCATATAGATGGGCAGTGTTGTCACAAGGACATCTACTCTCAGGGTTAATGTTTACAACCTCTCCATGGTACCTAATTAGAGGCTAAGAGGAAATACTACTTCTGACTTTTCTGCACAATTTTGTGTTATACATGGATATTGTCTGTTCAAATTTCATTGGTTTTGGTAGAAGGGTATTTTCAATTCTGTTTAAAATGACTTCCTAATCAAAATCTTACAAATTGCTATATATACTGGCCATGGCCTATGCTGCATTCTCTTCTTGTAATCCTAAATAAAAGTACTCTTTATTATGCTACGCATCTCATGTCTAACCTGCTTGGGTAAAGGAATAATGTTCCATTGATGATGGTGTACAAAGAACATTGATACCAGGCCATAAAAGTTTATTGCTACAACAATACTATGAGTGCACAGATGGGTGTAGTCGTAGGGTGCATGACCTCCATGTACCTTCAAAGTTTAGCTGGGGTCGATGAGCTGCAGCAGTTCCTAAGAGTGACCAATATTTAGATTTAGTAAAGAGACATCTGGTAATGATGGCACCAGCAGATTAGGGCAGCATATCTTTATAGAAACAAATTCAGGGGGCATTCCAAGAAGGGTTGGTGCAAGGACTGAAAGCACCCTAGGCCAGCCCTCCATCCTTCTGATCTTGTGGCCTCCCTGCCCCCATTTTCTACCCCTCTCCGGGCCTGTAGTGGCAGCACTGGCTCCCAAACCTCAATGCAGTGCATACAATCCACTCTGTTGCTGCATCGCTACTATGTGCTGTTTCCACCCACCTCTGATGCAGCTTTCAGTTTGCATAAACCAGACGTCTGCATTGGAAGAGGGCAGAAGCGGCACATAGTAAGAGAAGGAAACCATGACACAGCACCTGAGTGTATTGGAAAGTGCTGTGTCACAGTTTGGGAGCCATTGCCACTGCTGCAGGTCTTGGAGAGGGGCAGCAGAGGTGGCAATTGGCATGCCATCAGACCACCTACTTTGTCTAATGGTAGCACCAGCCCTGATTCCAGGGCTTCATTAGCTGGAGGAAAGATACTAGAAAGCTAGAGTATGGTGACTAATATGCTATTCATACTCTGAGAAGGGACTGCCCAGCTGCCTGACTTAGCACATGTATTGCTGGAACATCCCTTGAATGGAGAGGGTTTAATTTCAGAATGCCCTACCTGAGAAGACATGTAGTGGATTCCACCTTCTATGGAGATCCACCCTCTGCCCTTCAATATATGTGGTCTATTGTATACTCTGTCAACCTTGAATATAGACTGATGGAGATCCCATGGGAAAAAATGACATGACTGCATGGTTAACAAAAACATAACAAGCTTTTAATGTAGTAAAGAAGTTTAGAATGAAGGAATTGGGTATGAGGAAAAGGCTGATTAAAAATGGGGAGAGCTGCCCTGAATGAGCCTGATCTCAGAAGCTAAGCAAGGTTAGGCCTGGCTGGTACATGAATGGGAGACCAGCCTGGAATACCAGTTACTTAGACTTACTGCATGGAAGAAAGACATGGACCTTTACTTACAGTTGCATCTTGCTAAGAAAACCCAGGGGTTGGGGTGCCAGGAATCAGCATTGACTCAACAGCACACTCTTTTTTTTCCCCCTTTTTAAAAGGACCCCAGGAAGAGCAGAAAGAGGAGATGAAGAAGGAATTAGGGGGTCTTCAACTGTGGGCATGGAGAGGCGCTCCTCATGCTCAAGAGCAGACATGATCTGGGAGACCATGTCAAGGATCTATCCCAGAGTGAGCAATTCTCTCCATTCTCATCATCAGATTCCTCTGCATCCCTTCTATATGCTTTCAACTTTCTGCTCTAACTGCTCAAGCAGAGTAGCCACTTCCCCATCCATATCTAGCCCAGAAAGAACAGCCTGGACTTCTCCTTGAGCCTCATCAGGGGATGATGAAGAGGTTGCATCTGAGGTAGTAGGGGCAGCAGACTGGCAGGATGTGGGTGGAGGAAGATCACCTCCAACCCACATCCTCCTCTTCAAGAGCAAAATGCAAAAGGATTGTTTGGAATACCTAAATTGGGGGAAGAGTGAAAGCTACACTGGAGCTGTTGAAAGAGTCTATGTAGTTACGTCAGTTGCCCATGTTAGTGGTGATGCTGGTGGAGCTGCAGGGACAGGGGATGCTGGCCTTAGCCCTGCATTTGCCTTTCCCTCTGCTGCAAGAAGCGAAGGAGCTATTTGCTGTTCACCTGTGGGAAAAGAAAAGAAGGATATGTTGAGCGCATCTCGTAGAGTTTGTGTTGTGTAAGGCTCTATTTTTAAGGATTAATTAATTCTAAGGGCCAAGATTAGGATAGGCCTCGAAGCTAGTTAATGTGGAAAGGTTGGCAGGAAAGAAAGTTATCATTTTGTGAGGTAGGAATGGAAGGTTAAGTATGAGTAGGCCAAGGTGAAAGGGTGTGGGTGGAGAATGGGGTGGTATGTGATTTGTGAAAGGCAATTCCCTTCACACTCTGTGAAGTGAATTTTTTAAGGTGTTAGGGACTCCTTAGTAGCAGTGAAACTGAGGAAAAGTTTAGATTTGTTGCCCTTAGAGAAATGGCAAGTGTGTGTTGAGAGATAAGGGAAAGTGGAAGCATTTTGCGTTGCTTTGGCAGTGGATCGAGATGTTAGCCTGCCTTTGATGAAATTACTGGTTGCTATACAAACCCTCTGCTTTGTGGCTTGAGAAAGGTAGTAAAGGAAGTGACAGTAATATGCAGACATGACAAGCCACAAGAACAATACTGTGTGCAGACTTGGAACAAAGAGATGGACTGTCATGGCTATGTCTTAAAAGATGCTGAGAAGGAATTGCATTTTAATCACCTGCGATAGCTGCCCTGACCTCTGCTGCTCCATGATATCTTCTATTTCCTGAAGCCACAGATAGAATATCTGAAAGTCTGCCGTCTATAAAGAAAGAAAAAGAAAAATAGATAAGTTACAGAAGATATGTTCACGCCATGCACGGGTCCCCATTCTGATCTTGTTTGTGTGCTTTAGACCCCTATGAGAGTAAGATGTACCTGCTCTTAGTAGCACAGGTGGCTCCCGTGAACCTTGGTTCATAAGTCCATTGACAATCTCAGGCAATAGTATGTTCCTGGCAAACAGGAAGTGTAATTGGAAGGAGGCAGAAGCAGGAGCGGCACTGCAGCACTGAAGTTGAAGGTAACTCTGGCATTTTTAAAGCATAGCTGCTACTGCAGGACCCAGTGAGGAGCAGCAGCAGTGGCAATGGGCACCCCTGGAGAGCTGATGCTTTAGGCAACTGCCTAGTTTGCCTAATAGTAGCGCTGGCCCAGTTGCCAACATGTTTCTACATATTCAGCAGAACTAGCAGCACTTCTGTGAAATACTTTCTCAGTGTGATTTGTGCTAAGTTATCAAATTCATTTACACATAGCTACTGTCGCTTTAAAAAAAAAAAAAAAAAGATATTCAGCACTGGAACGTATCTGGCACCCAGTGTTGAATATCTGGTTTTGTGGGTCAATGCCATCACTTTCCGATCTTTGGCGATTTTCAGCCACTAACCAGATAGCAATAACTGGTTAAAGTTAGGTCAGTCATTAGGATCTATTGCTGTTGACCAGATAGCTACTAGACCACCCTGATCCATCCATAGACCATCCCCATTTTAACTGGCCATTTTTAACGTAGTCTGTGGGATTGTTCAGCGGCACTATCTGAACAGTGCCGCTAAATAATTGGATCTCCACATTTTAGCCAGTTAGTAGGTCTGCTAACTAGCTAAAATGCTTTGAATATGCCCCACCTCCCCCCCCCCCATGGTGTTCAGAAATATATAGCAGAGATCCCCAGTCTGACTTAAAAGAACCACAACCCACCTATCTTAAGAGGAATTTAGTTAAGGGAATCGAACAGAAGGTGGTTACCAAAAGAAATGGGTAAAACACAGTGTTAAAGACCTTCTTCTTCTTTGATCCTTAGTGTTTAGGGAGCACAATGTCTTCTCAAATAATATGCTGCTGTAGGTGCCTCTGGATTCCATGTGTTGTTCACAATACACTTCCAATATGCTTGGTGATCAGTGGCTAAAGACCTAAGAGGTGTTATTTTAAATTGGTAGTTCTGTGATTTATGGACCCAGAATTTTGCCTAGACAACCATTGGGTGCATAATCCAGGTCCTGATGAAGAGTAGCAGATGCAGAACTAACAGACTCATCATTAAACAGTGCAGTGGTTGCTGGGATCCAAACCTCCTTAACACAGGTGGCTGAACCAATGCAAGTTACAATAGCTTGGCCTACCTCTCTGCTTCTGATAATGCCTAAGATGACTCTCAGAGAGGATACCAAATGCTTCTTGGTAAACTTTCAGAGGACCGCCTGCCTTGCAAAATGGCCAGAAACAACTTGGACAACAAGTCTGTATTACCTGCTCATGGGCAGCAGCCTAGCTATCTTCCAGGCTGCAGATGCAGAGGGAGAGCCTCATATGTGGAAGTTAATAACAGTAATAAACCTTTATATCTCTCTCTAGGCCAAGTAGCATCCGAGCAGTGCACAATCACTAAAATAACTGACACTGGAAAAGAATGCCAATTAAAAACTGGAAAGGGAAAGAACAGTAAAGGAAACAATAAAAGAATAAAAGTTAAGACTGCTATGCTGGAATGAGCAGGGACAATCCCGGGAACTATGGACAGCAGTCCAGGTAGAGTTCTCCAGAGCAGGGACAGTCCAAGAAACCTTTTCTACCATTTCAGAACATGCTGAGTCAGATCAAAGGTCCATCAGGCCCAGTATCCTGCTAACAACAGTGACCAATCTAGGTAACGCGTACCTGGCATGATCCCAAAAGGTAGACAGATTCCATATTGCTTATCCATTTTCTAGCAATGAATTCTAGAGCTTAATTACACGTTGAGTGAAAAAATAATTTTCTCCCATTAGTCTTAAATGTACTACTGTACTTTGTAGTCCATTGTGTGTCCCCCTAGTCTTTGTACTTTTTAAAGGAGTAAACAATAGGGATTTTCTTTATATGTGATTGCTTTTGGTTTCCCTTTACTGTCTTGTTAAAAATTGTAAAACCTAATAAATATTAAATAAAATAAAAAAAATAAAGGAGTAAATACCGATTCACATTTACTCATTTCACTCCATTCATTATTTTACAGACCTCTATCATATCTCTCCTCAGCCCCCTCCAAGCTGAAGAGTTCTATTAAGTTTTTCCTTATAGAGCTATTCTTCTATCCCCTTTATCATTTTGGTTGCCTTTTTCTGTCCCTTTTCTAATTCCGCTATCTTTTTTTCAAGGAGGCAACCACAACTGCATGCAATTCTCAAAGTGTGGCCATAGTGTGTATCAATACAGAGGCATTGTGCTATCCTTTATTTTATACTCCATGCTCTCCTTATAATTCCTGGCATTCTATTAGCTTTCTTGGCTGCCACTGCACACTGAGCAGATAATTTCAATGTATTATCCACGAAGACTGCTAAATCCTTTTCTTGAGTGATGATTGCTAATGTGAAACCTTGTATCATGTAGCTACACTTTAGTTTGGGTTGTTCTTCCCTAAGTGCATAACTTTGTAATTGTCCACATTAAAATTTCATCTGCCATTTGGATGCCCAATCACCTAGTTTCTCAAAGTCCTCTTGCAATATTTCACAATCCTCTTCTGAATTAAGACCGTTGAATAAATTTATGTTATCTACTCATTGTTCCCATTTCTACATGATTAATAAACATGTTAAACAGTAGTGGAACCAGTATGGATCCCTCGGGCACTACACTATTCATCTTTATCCACTCAGAAAATTAATTGTTTAGCCTTACTTTCTGTTTTCTATCATTTGACCAGTTTCCAGTCCACAATAAGATATTGCCTCCTATCCCATGACTTTTTAATTTCCTCAAGAGTTTCTCATAGAGGACCTAGACAAGGACTTTTTGAAAATCCAGATATACTGTGTCAACTGGCTCACTCGCTATACAGTGAAGGATACAGGGTGCAAATGGCTACAAACAGGATAGAAGACAGGCCTTGAGGTGGCCAAAATAGTCTTACTGTAGTAGTTTCAAACAAGCTTGACCCCTTTATTCAACCGCAGGTGCATGACTATCTGAAGATTATCTTAGAGGGAGCCCTGGAAGTTGTGGATGCCTTCCAGCAAGCCCAGATGGTGCCCAGGAGCTCCAATCTTCAAGATTGGGAACCAAAGCACATTCCTCAGACCTTGGACAAAGTATGGTCTATGCCTCTATACAAGCCAAGACTTCTGGAAGGACAGGTATGATTTGACTGTGGAGAAGAAAGCCACATCACCATGGAAAGCCCTGGAAATAAGACACTATGAAGGTCAGCATGATAATACCCCATGCCTATACTTTTGTCAACACTCCTCACTTGGGAGACTGCAATTTGATGAGTCATTTTCAGGTAGCTGGGTTTTCCATCTAAGTTCTTCCAGATTTGGAAAAACTGGAAGGAGCTGCTAAGCCAGCATTGAAGTGGGAATGCTCCCTGGTTTTCTACTCTGTTAACCCGGGATGTGACTGCCTAGATTTCGAAACACCATGGACCCATCTTAGGGGAGTAGTTACTAAACTGCAGTAAAATCTTGGATTTTAGCACAGTTTAGTTTAATGTGGGAGTCACAAATCAGCAGTAACTCAGAACCGCAGGTCAGTAACCTCCACAGCAAAAGAACCTCACAAAAATGTGTTATTTAGCTCTCCTGGAGCACCAGACAGCCAACATCTGGCCTGATGCTCCAGGGAGTCTTCTTAAAGATGCCAGCATGCCAAAGTGCAAAGAGTAGGCTATGGGTGTCATCCACCTGGCCAAAATAGCCCTGGCCCCCCTTTTAACATACATCCCATACACACACAGATACGTGCCCCCCAACCATATTCAACCCCTCCCCCATGAAGACTCGCACCCCCAGATCCTCAATCCATGCCCCCCGCCAAGGCCACCAACCTATCTTTCATGATCATTGGTGGTTTAATACAGGGTAGAAAGGAAAGATCCCTACTCTCCTGGCTGTCTGGGCACCAGGTTCAAACTAGCACCTGGTTCAAATTGGCACCTGCAACCCCTAGTGATAGTTTTGCACTTTGAGCTGTTATTATTTTTCCATAAATAATATGGCATTTGATAAATTGCATCTCTTTAGTATTTACCATGTGTGCAGTGGCAATACATGTGTTATGGTGAAATAATGTGTGCTATTGTCTATTAATGTGTGTTAAAGGCCAAATAATGTATGTTATTGCTATAATGTGTTTTAGTAATTGTCCCCCTTTAATGTCAATGCAATTGATGTAGACGCCCAGGAGGAATCCTTTCCAGGATATTCCTTTTTGGAGGAGACAGATTATATGTCATGGTAATCTGAAGTACCTAATTCTTGCCAGCAATATGTCTAGAAAAAGCCCATTATACTGAACAGCTAGGGATGGCTGTAGATAAGGGTCATTGGACAGAAGTGCAATAAGTATCCTGTGGACCCTTAGCTAGTCCCACTGAGTGGAAAAGAGAGGTTAGCCTGGAAAACTATAGGTGAAGCCCAGATAAGGAAAATTTGTGTAAGTTAGTCTATGAACAAGTACAGAGGAGAGATGGTGGCCCCATCCCAAGATAAGAGTGATTAGGAGATTAAATGACCTATCACTGGAGTATTTCTCAGGAAGGGGGCAAGGGCAACCAAAGAGAAGAAAGGTGAAAGTCATCTCCCCTACCTCATAACAGCTCTTTAGGGCTCGTTATCTATTATTGACACTTGATTTCAAACATTGTGAACAAAGAATCAAAGAAGATTTCTTGGTTAGAAGAGTTAGAGGAGATCTTCCAGGAATTAAAAAATGCCCTCTTCTCATTGCCAATCCTGATGAGTCCCAACTTTAATAGTTCTTTGATAATACAAATGGATGCCTTAGACATTTTGATCTAGGTGAATGACAGTCAGGAACATCCAGTAGGTTTTATAAGCTGGAATTTTTTTCCATCAAAGGCAAAATATCTGGCAATTGAAAGGAAAGCATTGGGCTAAAAGAAGGTCATTTTATAAAGTCAGTAATGCATGTATATAGCAGTTTGTGCATCTGACGAGGCCCTTATAAAATACCAACTGGCATAAAAATATGCACATTTGCCGTTAGTCATAGCTGTAGACACAATCTGGGTGCAGCATGGGCATGGTTCAAAAGTACAAATGTTGATTTTAAAATACCTTAATGTGTGTACTTCCTACTTTATGTTCATTTATGTACACTGCTATAGAACAGGTGTAAATATCTGCCACTTGTGCAAACATTTGATAAAAGACAAGTAGGCACATACATGTCTATAAAATAGACTTAAGAAAATTATCCTCCAAATGGGCATTTTAGATATATTTTGATAATGGATCAGTGGCTGGTCTGAAACAAAGACTATTCTTTGTCTTACGGTTCCTGAGTCTTCAACCCTTTACCTATTAGATGGAACAGAGGACCAGTGAGGCAGATGCCCAGTAGTCTAAAGAGACACAACAACCCTTTCCTACTTTAACAGGAACTTAGCTAAAAGATCTAGAACAGAAATAGTTTCCAACAGAGAAGGTTAAAATACAGGGTCAAAGGGAAGCAAAGAGGCCTAAACTAGGAAAAGAAAGCCCTGGGCAAATAAGCTCAGACTATTTCTGTGTAATTTTGAACCTGCAAAGGTTTGCCAGGCACTGCATGGGTTTCTGTTTTCAGTCGTGCTTGGTGTGTTCAGAATGTAGACGCAGCCTGCATGTTGTCTCAATGTGCTTCACCACAGCTTCTAGATCCCAGTTGCTTTACAAGGACTGCACACATTATCATGGTCTGAACAAACAAGTGTGCTGTGACCATCACTTGCTACTTACTGACAGATGCAGTAGTCAGGTTTCCTGGGTCCTGCTATGATGCCACTATATTAAGACAAGGTTCCCTTAGAGACTACATCTGTGAAGGTACACCTCAGAATGAAGTTCTGCTGGATAGATATGACAGTTAAGGAGCCCTTGTGTGTAGTGTTCTCAGTGAAGTGTGAAGCGTGAGAGTCTTGTAAAAAACATCCTTTTTTAAATGTATATTTTTAGGGGATAAAGGATATGCTTTCTTACACTGGCTATCAACTTAATTTCTACTTCTAGATTTCAATACCTCCTTGCTCCACTAACATGGGACCCAAAGTAGTTGCAAATTAAAAAAAAAAAATTCAATCCATTAATTAAAAATCAAAAACATGATAAATCAAAAACAAAAGTTTTAATACAGTTGATTAGATCTCCCACTCTCACCAGAGAAGTACCCATCTGCTTCTTCAAACAATATTACAGCAAGCGGGGCAAAATATGCTAGTTTGGCCCATTTCCTGATTTTCAGATTGTTTTCAGTTTCACACATGGGCTTTAATGCAATTTAATCTGCATTAGAACTTTTTAACACATGCTAATGGGTTTAACATTCATTAATTCATAGATAACATAAGTTAAGAGGGTCATTTTAGAATTAGCCTTAGTCGTGATTTGAACATCTAAAAACATACATATAGACATACAAATCATGGCGATGTCCAAATAGGCAGGGGGCATGGCAGAGGCATATCTGGGATGGTGCAATATACTAGACATCCCCACTCAATCTCAGAAACGTTGGGGATAGGAAAGTGATTTGCTTTGGCCATAAAACATCCAGAGGGTATAGCAAAGAAAGAGGGTTAAGAAACTTGCTCAAGATAACAACAAGCAGCAGTAAGATTTGAAGCTTGGTTCTGCTGGTTCTAGCCCACTCTTCTAACCATTAGATGTCCCTGTTCTCAAATATTCCTCCGGGGACGTCTACACAGACAGCCCCCATAGATGCCTATATCAGGCATGTGAAAACAAATTGTGCCTGAACTCAGACATGCCTGAATTTTTTTTCCCCAGATGTTCTGGTTTGGACATCCTTTGTAAAATGTGCCTTCAAATGATTTGGCGCAGACTAACAAATTAAATGAGTGCTAACAAATACACATCTTTAGCACCCCTTGATCCACTAGAACAGTTTTTGACACATATTTGATCTCCTGAAAATATACTGTTAGTCTTTGGACCACAGGCTTTCTACCTTTCCCTCCAGCCAGAGTTGGCAGTACTGCAGAGGACTTGTGTCCGTCAATTGTCTGCACTAGATGGAAGAAGGGCCTTTGAAAGCTCATGTATGGGATCTGCAAAAGACAGAAGAAAAAGCAGAATCATCAGTTCCTACAGCAGTGTGTCAGACATAACAGATCTAGGCAGGAGCTGCGGGATGCCTCCTTGATTGGGGGGGGGGGGAAGCTCCACCTTGACTCCACCCCTAGCTCTACCCTAACTCCACCCCTAGCCCCCTGCAGCCTTCTCCTCCTGGCCTGCCTGTAGGGATCCCATCTCCCAGAGGCAGAAGAGAAGGGAATGGCTGCAATCACAGCAGACTCTTGTCTGCCTGCGGGAGATCAGATCACTGCGTAGGAGAGCAAGACCGCCATCAAAATGATCACAGCAAAAGTTCCTGTCTGCTCATGGGTATTCCATCTCCTGTGGGCAGACAGAAGGAGTTTGCACTACGATCATGGTGGGCTTCTACTCTTGCCTGCAGGGATCTCATCTCCTATGAGCAGACATGATCATGGCTGCTCTCTGCATTTTGATGGGGCCAAGACCCATGTGGCCCACCTCATTCTGAAACCTATGGATCTAGAGGCCAATGTAGTAACTTGCAAATTTTTTGCAGGCCAGAACTTACTTAAAAATGCATAAAATACCCTGAAATTAACAATTTGGACTTGTGTGTTCCTGTATGCAGGATTTTATTTATGTCTTTATTTAGATTTAGCTCACACCTTCTTAGTGGTAGATGAAGGCAAATTATATACAAGTACCATAGGCAGCTTGAAAAAACAATTTGCAAAGTTTGCCATCTACTTGTGGTAAACGTTCATGTGCAATCCACTATGCACAAACATTTATGCAAATTCATTAATAATGAGTTTCTGTAAAGCAAATGCATGCAAGGCATCCAAGGCCAGCCCAAAAGTATCTGCCACCGAGGCAAAACTTCAGCCACACTCCCCCAACCCATCTGTGGCAGTTCAGGGCCCTAGCACCCCCCCTCTTTTGTCCAGCACTGACCCTTTCTTACCCCCCCCCCCCCCCTTTCCAGGTGCCCAGCATTTTCCCTTCCCTTCTTTACTCCCTCTCCCAGGTATCCAGCATCTCTCCTTTGCTTCCCTACTTGCCCCCCACCACATGTCTAACATCTCCCCTTCCCTTCCCCTCCCTTGGATTACAGCATCTCCCTTTCCCTTCCATACTCATCCCCCACACACTCAAGTGTCCAGCATCTCCCTTCCCTTCCTCCTCACATAGGTGTCCAATTTTCTCTTCTCTTTCCTTCTCTACTCCCCTGCTCCAACTTCCCTCTTTTCTTTCCTCCTCATCCAAGTGTCCAGCAAGGCAGTAGCAGAGCAAACCACAGATTGTCATTTGCCACTGCTTTGTGGTTAAGAGCGTAAGAAACCACCACTCTGGGTCAGATCAAAAGTCTAGCAAGCTCAGTATCCTGTTTCCAAGAGTGGCCAAACCAGATCCCATGTACCTGGCAGGATCCAAAAAAGTAGCAAGATCTCATGCTGCTAACCATCTGAATAAGCAATGGTTTCCCCCAAGTCTATCGTAAAATAGTTTCTTGACTTTTTCTCTAAGAACTTGTCCACACTCTTCTAAATGCAACTATGCCAACTGCTTTTACCACATCCTTCAGCAATGAATTCCAGAACTTAATTATAGATTGAGTGAAAAAATATGTTTCCCTGTGTGCTTTAAATGTACTACTTAACTTCATGGTGTGTCCCCTAGTCTTTGCACCTTTTGAAAGTGTAAACAATCAACGTTTACTCAATCCACTCCACTCATAATTTTTTAGATGTCTATCATATCTCCACTCAGCCATCTTTTCGCTCCAAATTCTAACCTCTTTAGCCTTTCCTCATAGGAGTCATTGTATTCCTTTTATCAATTTGGTTGCCCTTTTCTGTAACTTTTCCAATTCTGCTATATATTTTTGAGATGACACAATCAGAATTACACTCACCACTCGAGGTGAGATCACCATGGAGCACTACAGTGGCATTATGATGTTCTTTTTCTTTATAACAAAAGTGGCAAACAGAATCTTAAGAATTATCACTGCACAGTGGGAAAATTTCAACATATTGTCCATGATACCTAGATCTTTTTACTGGGTAGTGACTCCTAATGTGGAATATAGCATTGTGCAGCTATTACTTGGGATATTCTTTCCTAGCTACATCACTTCTCGCTTCTCTACACTGAATTTCAAATGCCATTTGGATTCCCAATCTCCTATTCTTGCAAGGTCTTCCTTCTAATATCTTCTAATCTGAAAATCTGATCAATTCACTCAATCCCATTTCCAGAACATTTATAAAGGTTAAAAAGCATTGGTCCCAGTACAGATCCTGTGTACTCCACTATTCACTTTTCTCCATTAAGAAAATCATTCATGGGGGGTGGAGTTATTTCAAGATGGCGGCGTGAGTTCCTTCGGCTGTGCCATGCCTAAACGTAAGGGCAAGTACAAGGCTCCCCCCGCGGAACCAGTTCCTGCTGTTTCCTCAGGTCCTATGGACCGCTTTGTGCATATGTCGGAGCAAAAGAAAGGGGAGATACGAGCGGGCGTTGTGACGCCGGTGGAGGTAGACTCGGTGTTGGCTGCCCTGGAAGTGTCTCTCTCCCCAGACGATCATTTGCCTCCTCAGCATCTGACCCCTCCGGAGGCTCTTCTCGAGAGTGGTGCCTCAGCCTACCCAGATGTTGGTATGGCTGTCTCACGGGAGCAGGCCTCACTTGAAAAAGGTACTGGAGTGTCTCCCTTGCCATCGGGAGAAGTGGATATCGTCAGACTGCAGTCAGTGGAGTTGGAGGCAATTTTCCATCGAGAGGGAGAGTCAACGGTTGGGACTTCTTCTGTTTTGACTGTATTACCTCAATTTCTCCCATTGAAGCGCCCGGAAGTGTTCTTTCTGGAGTCTATCTGGGATGCGATTTCACAGTTATCGGTTGCGGTTCATCAACAGATGGCAACTTCTTCCCTCCGGCTGGAGAAGGTGGAGAATTCAATGGTTGGAATTCAGGGAGACTTGTCTTTGATCGACACGAGGATCAAAGATGGTGAACAAAAGGTTTCTTAAGTATCTGTATTGTCTGATTCAATTGTAAAAGATAACTTGGTAATTAGAGGGAAACTGGAAAGTTTGGAAAACGCTGTTAGAGCGTCAAACATTCGTTTGTTAAATTTTCCTATGTTAAGTGGGTTTTCCCCGGTGGATTTGTTTAAAAGGTATTTTCAAGAATCTTTATTAGTACCTTCTGACTTAATTCTGCCAGTTGTGAAGGCATATTTCCTGCCCTCTGGTAAACGAGGTGCTCAAGTGGAATTGGGGCCTTTAACAGTGGACACCCTTGAGGTGTCTGCGTTGCTACAGTCTCCTAAAGAAGCGGATATAAAAGTTTCCACTTTGTTAGTTACATTCGCAATTTCCTCTGATAGAGATTGGTTATTAAAATTGTATTTCAAGAAACGTACAGCATTATTTATGGGGAAGAAAATTGTTATGTACCCTGATGTCTCCAGAGAGACGCAAAAGAGGCGGAAAGCTTTTTTACTTTTGAAACCAGGGGTAGTTCGTCTTGGTGCTACAATGTTGCTTTAATTTCCTTGCAAGTGTTTAGTGTATTTCAGGGAGAATAAGTATGTTTTTTTTTCAGCCAGAGGATCTATCCCTGTTTATTTCATCTCATTTGTTGACTCCATCACCTCAATGATATTGATCGTTGTATTGTAAATGTGCTCTGGCCCACGCCTCCCTCTTGATATATCGATAATTTTGTTTCCTTTTATGGAGCGAGATTGTACCTCATCTCGTGTGTCCGGTTTCCTTTCATCCCCCCTTCTTAGTGGGCTAACATATACTTCTGTGGTAAAATTTTTGCTTATATCTTGTATTTTGTATTTGTTTCATACACAGTGGTATTACTGTACAAGCTTTGCTTGATTTTGTTTGTAAAATTGCATAAATATAAAATAAAAAAAAATCATTCATTTATCTACTCTTTCCTTTTCATCTTTTAACCAATTCCCAGTTCATAACAGGACATTGTCTCATAGACCACATCTCTGATTTCCTCAGGAGTCTTTCATGAGGGACTTGGGCAAACACTTTTTTGAAAGTTCAAATATAGTATATCAACTAGATCAGTTTAATTCAGTTTGGATTGGTTTATTCAGAACTTGCTATACCACCTTTCATCTGGAAAACTGCAAAGAGGTTTACAATTTCAATAGGGAAAATAACAAATGTGAAACAGATTGATTAGCCAAGGAATTCATGCAGACAATGGGCAACTAAAGAAATAGTAATTAAACAATAGGGTAAGGAGGGATGGGGAGAAGCATTACTACGTCCACCTTGTCCAGTAACCCATCAAATGCTATGGCAAAGTAGTAGGACTTATGTTTATTCATAACTTCAAAAAATATAGCAGAGTAGTGAAGCAAGACTTACCTTGGCTAAATCCATGTTGGCTTTGTACCATTAAACCATGGCTATCTATATGCTCGGTATGTTATAATTTTTTCTGCTGTTTTGCCCAGCGCTGATATCAGGCTCAGTGGTCTCTAGTTTTCCAGATCTCCTCAAGAACCCTTATTAACAATTGATGTTACAGTCATCTACAGGGTAACAATGTAACAAGAGAGTTGCAAATTTCTAATAGTACGTCAAAGATTTCATTTTTGAGTTCTTTCAGTACCCTAGTCAAGTGGATTTGCTAATCTCCAGGAACAAGCAGGAATGTAGTCATCACATATGGGTATCGTCGGTACCAACGGAACCTGCGCGGGAACGCTCCCCAGCATCCAATTAGAGCACTTTTGGGAGCATCCCACAGCGCCTGCGTGCTGCCTTCCCACCTTTCCCAACTGCCTCTCTCCAGTTCTTCTTTTTCTGCGGAGCCAGCAGGTCGTGTTCCTGTCACCGCAGAAGCACTGTTCCCTCTAAGCTGTGCGCATGTGCGCGTGCACACACCTCGCCAAGTGAGCGCACATACTTTACAACAGAGCGCACAATAATTACGGTTCTGATTCTAATAGAAAACAACACAGACGTCTTAAAATTTAAAAGTTGTGATTGTAATTACTAGACATTTTCCGCTTCATTTAGTAATCGTCTATTTTAAATTTAATTTGATTAAAATCAACGTGGTGTACATACTGTATTCTGAAGTGTAGTCAAATTTTAAAGTATATAACTCCGAGTGTCGTTATGTGGCGCACAAAAATGTAACCTTCCTTCAAAAGCTGCACAGCTGATATTTTATGTGCACACAGCCTACAGAAAATTAGAGGGAACATTGCGAGGAAGAATTTTCTTTTTCTTTATTTCTTTTTGTGGTCCCGTCTGACTTCTTCAACGCTCTACCGGTACTGCCGGTCTTTCTTTTCCTGTTTCTAAAATATATATATATATATATATATATATATATATATATATGTTTTTTTTTATTTTCTTCAGGTGCACCCGCCTTTTTGGGCCTTAGGCCCAAAAACTTTCCTTAACATGGAAAAACCTGCCTCAGGTTTTAAAAAGTGCACCAAGTGTGGCGGTACCATTTCCGTCACCGACACCCATGAATGGTGTTTAAAATGTTTAGGTCCTGACCACTCCATCACGGATTGTGTGTCCTGTGCCATGATGTCTAAAAGAGGTCGGCAGAACCGAGCTGCCAAGCTCAGTACCCTGTTTCCCTCTGATGCGGCTTCGGTAGCATCAACGTCTTCCAGGGCTTCTTCTTCCTCCCGTGGATCTCAGGTAACTAAACATAAATCCAGCCGGTCCTCGAGGGGTAAATCTCCTTCTAAGCATCGAGATGCCTCTGGCATTGCCCTCGAGGATTCTGCACTGGCAAAATTACCCCGGTGGGAGGTTTCGGCTTCCAAAGCATTATCGGGATTCCAGGATGTTCTAGATGGCTCGGCCTCGACAGATCTCCTGGTGCCATGCTCTGGGGTACCAGTGGCTTCCACTGGTACCGACATCCAGGCATTGGTGGCATCCATGGACCAGAGAATTCTGACCATGGAATGCAGTCTGGCGGTTTTCCTTGCAGCATCGACGCCATTGGTACCGCAACAGACACTCCACCGGTACCGGCACTGGCACCGGCATCGGTATCGGTATCAGCACCGGTATCGATAGCATCGACATTGGCATCGGTGTTTGCTATGCCAGTACTCTGTCCTCTGATGCCCTCCGGTACCGATTCTCCAGTACCAGTTATTCCCAGTATCGACCTTGGTCGGTACAGGTATCGGGCTCTGCAGGAGCATCCGGACAGACGATACTTTGAGTCCTCAAAAGAATCTGAGGATTCTGAAAGTTCTGTCGATGCAGCGATGCTTCTTCCAGAGGAGTCCTCCTCCCCTAAATGCAGGATGTCTCCTCCAGAGGACATGTCTTTCCAAGACTTCATCAGAGAGGTGGCTCGGGGCCTGTCCATTACTGTGGCCCCTGAAACAGAGCCAAGGGCCAAGGAGTTGGAAATTTTATAATATCCCAAAACTCCTAAGGAGGCAGCTACCTTACCCATTCATGAGATTCTATATGATCTCATGTTGAGGATGTGGGAAACCCCTCTTACCACCTCTCCTCATTCTCGTAGGTTAGATACTATGTATCGTGTCCCTCCTTGTCCTGGGTTCCATAAGACTCAGCTTCCTCACCGCTCTATTGTGGTGGAGTCAGCTATGAGAAGGATTAGAAGTGCAAAAAGACATGCCTCTAATCCTCCAGGACGTGAATGCAGAACCCTGGATGCTTTTGGACGTAGAGTCTTTCAAGCTTCCATGCTTGCTACAAGAATCAGTTCCTATAGTCTTTACATGGGAATGTTCTTAAAGGAGGTCACAGATAATTTACAGACTTTAAGTCCTTTCATTTCTGAGGATAAAAGACAGGACTTTCTCACTTGGGTCAAACATGCCCAAGATGTCTCTAAATGCTCCAACCATGCAGCCTTTGACTGCTTTGAGTGTATAAGCAGAACTTTGGCTATTGCCATAGGTGCACGTAGAATTGCTTGGCTCCAGGCATCTGATTTAGAGCTCTGGGTACAAGATAAATTGGGAAATATCCCTTGTAATGGTGAGAACCTGTTTGGTAAAGATTGGCAGGAAAAAGCCAATGAAATGGATGCTGAAAATTCCACCTTGGAAAGACTATCCAAGTCCTCTGCTGATCCTGTTAGAAAGAAGTTGTTCAAGAAAACATCTTTTTCTAAAAAGAAAAGATTTTATCCTGCTTATGTTCTGCAGGCATCTTCTGCAGGTCAGTTTTCAAGCAAACGTCAGCAACCACCCAGACAGAAGAAAGCAAAGGCTGCTAGGCCTCCACCGGCCCAGCAGCCTCAGCCTCCTCAGGGCCTTTGACTTTCAGCTAGAGAACTTAGCCTTTCTGGTTCTGGAAGGACCAGAACCGTCCACCATTCCAGGAAGGTTATATCATTTTGCCCCCAGATGGTTGCAAATAACAGCAGAGCATTGGACACTCTCCATCATAAAGGAGGGGTACAAACTTCATTTTTCAAGCATGCCCCCTCACACAATAGTGAAGCAGTTCATTTCTCCGACCTCTCTCATCAACCTGTTAGGTCAGGAGGTTGCCATCCTTCTTACCCAAGAGGCAATAGAAGAAGTGCCTCTTCATCAACAGGGCACAGGGTTCTATTCCCCTTATTTTCTTATCCCAAAGAAAACAGGGGGATACAGACCTATCTTAGATCTCAGAGAATTGAATAAATTCCTTGTCAAGGAGAAATTCAAGATGATTTCTCTCGGAGCTCTGCTTCCATACCTTCAGAGTCAGGATTGGCTTTATTCTCTAGATCTCAAGGATGCGTACACCCATGTCCTCATCCATCCAACCCACAGAAGGTTCCTTCGATTCCTTTTTCAAGGAAAGCACTACCAATACAGGGTGCTTCCTTTTGGTCTGGCCTCTGCACCAAGGGTGTTCATGAAATGCATGGCTGTGGTAGCAGCATTTCTCCGCACTCTGGGAATATTCGTCTTCCCTTACTTGGATGACTGGCTCATTCGAGCTCCAACACAGTCAGAGGCCAAGACTTCTCTATCCTGCACAATGCGTATCCTTCAGTATTTAGGGCTGGTAATAAACATCCCAAAATCCAGTCTGACTCCCACTCAATCTTTAGAGTTCATAGGAGCTCTTCTAGATACTACAAGGGCAAGGGCCTATCTTCCACAGGCCCGTTGCCTTCGCTTGGTGCAGTTAGCTTCTCAAGCAGTGCCAAAGCCTCATCTAACTGCTCGAGAAATGTTGCAATTGCTGGGCCACATGGCATCCACCGTGCATGTGGTTCCATATGCTCACCTCCACATGAGGGCAGGTCAGTTGACTTTATCCACCCAATGGACCCAGGCATCAAGGTGCCTGTCAGACAAAATAGCAAACACAAGTCGCCTCATTTTCTCCCTCCAATGGTGAACGTCCACTCCAAATCTGTTGCTGGGGTGCCCCTTTCAACAACCCTTACCCCAAGTAACTCTCACAACAGATTTATTTAGCTGTATTTATATCCCGCTTTTCACCGGGTCAAAGTGGTCAATTGGGAGATACATTTAACACGAGGGGATATGACACACATACGCTAATACTTACAGGGAACATGGGCAATGGAGGGTTAAGTGGCTTGCCCAAGACCACAAGGAGTGCCTATAGGACTAGAAATCCCAGTCCCTCCGGCCTGAGATTGCTGTCCCCAGGTGGGATTTGAACCCCTGGCCCTCCAGCCTGAAGTACCTTGTCCTAACCACTAGGCCACTCCTCCCTACAGATGCTTCTACAAAGGGTTGGGGAGCTCATATGCAAGACTTCTCCACCCAGGGCACCTGGTCTCCACAAGAGAGTTGTCTGCATATCAATCTCTTGGAACTCAGAGCAATTTTCCTGGCTCTGCGAGTGTTCCACTCCCTGCTCAGCTACAAGATAGTCCTCATTCATACGGACAATCAGGTAGCCATGTTTTATGTGAACAAGCAGGAGGGAACAGGCTCTCTGTCGCTTTGCAACGAAGCTTTGCGACTATGGGCCCTCGCCAGAGAGCATCAGATTCATCTGCTGGCAGTATATCTTCCAGGCATTCAAAACTCTTGGGCAGACAGACTCAGTCGAGTTCTCCTTCCACACGAGTGGTCTCTGCATGCAGACCAGGTGACAAGAATATTTCAACTTTGGGGAACCCCGGACATAGACCTCTTTGCAAGTCCGTGGAATGCCAAACTTCCCCGGTTCTGTTCCAGAATTCCGGCTCAGGGGGCTCAGGCCAGGGATGCTTTCCTCCTTTACTGGGGTCAAGACTTCCTGTATACCTTTCCACCCATTCCCCTAATTCCCAAAATGCTCTTCAAGCTTCAGAGAGACAGAGGTCGCATGATCCTCATAGCACCACATTGGCCACGGCAAGTGTGGTACCCTCTGCTTCTACATCTCTCTCAAGCTCCCTCCCTGGAGTTAGGGTCTGCTCCAGATCTCCTATCTCAGGAGAACGGAATGTTATGGCATCCCAATCCCCAGTCTCTGCATCTCAGGGCTTGGTTTCTGAAGGCCTAGATCTCCAAGATCTTCATCTTTCTCAGCAAGTGAAAGATGTTCTTTATGCTTCCAGAAAACCTTCCACTAGACGTTCTTATGCTTTCAAATGGAAAAGGTTTACTATTTGATGTTCGGAAAAGGGTCTTAATCCCCTCGTGATACCTCTGGAATCTTTGCTGGAGTATCTCCTCCATTTGTCTAATGCAGGCCTTAAGAAAAATTCAGTAAGAGTCCATTTGAGTGCTATTGCAGCTTCTCTTAACCTCTAAATGGACAACCTATTTCCTCTCATCCTCTTATAGCAAGATTTATGAGAGGCCTCCTTTTAACTAAGCCTCCCATTAGACCACCTCCGGTGGCATGGAACTTGAACCTGGTTCTTGGGCAGTTCATGAAGCCACTTTTCGAACCGTTAGCTACCACCTCCTTGAAATTCCTTTCTTGGAAGGTTATCTTTCTCATTGCAATCACATCAGCATGCCGCATTAGTGAATTGCAAGCACTAGTAGCTAATCCACCTTATACAAGGTTCCATCATGACAAGGTAGTCCTTAGGACTCATCCACACTTTATGCCTAAGGTGGTCTCGCCTTTTCATCTTAACCAAGAGGTCTACTGACCTGTCTTTTTTCCAGGACCTCATGCATCAAATGCAGAGGAATCTTCATACCTTGGACTGTAAAAGAGCTTTAGCTTTTTACTTACAAAGAACACAGCAACATAGAAAGTCCTCTCAACTTTTTATTGCTTTTGATCCTTCTCATTTGGGACTTCCAGTCTCCAAGAGAACACTATCTAACTGGATTGCTCAGTGTATTTCTTTTGCCTATCAGAGTAAGAACCTTTCTCTGGAGGGCCATGTCACAGCTCACAATATGAGAGCCATGGCAGTCTCAATGGCTCATCTGAACTCTGTGTCTATTGACGACATCTGTCGAGCAGCTACTTGGACCTCGGTTAATACCTTCACAGCCCATTACTGCTTGGACAAGGACTCCCGCCGGGATGCCTTGTTTGGTCAGGCTGTTCTCAAACACCTGTTCCATACCTAATCAACTCCTATCCACCATCCCTGGTAGGATGCCAGAGATCCATGGGGGGAAGTGGAGCCCTTCTCAGGGACACACAACTTCTGGGGTCTCTCCCTGGCACCTAAAGCTAGGGAGTTCCCATATGTGATGACTACATTCCTGATTGTTCCTGGACATAGCATAGTTACTCACCTGTAACAGGTGATCTCCAGGAACAGCAGGAATTTAGTCCTCACAACCCACCCACCTCCCCTAAGAGTTGTATCTCTCTATCTCTCTCTTTCCTTTCCCTCGCTCTCTCTCGTTGTCTCAGCTCTAAAACTCAACTGGAGAGAGGCAGTTGGGAAAGGCGGAAAGGCAGCATGCAGGTGCTGTGGGATGCTCCCAAAAGCATTCTAATTGGACACTGGGAAGCGTTCCCACGCAGGCTCCATCGGTACCAACGATACCCATATGTGAGGACTAAATTCCTGCTGTTCACGGAGATCACCTGTTACAGGTGAGTAACTATGCTTTCTTTTTGTTTGGCAATTTGTCCTCTTACATCTTCCAGGTTCACTGGGATATTTTTCTGTTCCTTTGAAATGTCACCATGAAATGCCATTTTTGGCATAGGTAATTCTTACATCTTCCTCAGTAAAGATGGAAGAAAACAACTCACTTGGTGGAAGAATAACCTAATGGTTAATGCAGAGGGCTACCAACTAAGGGAAACTAGATTCAAATCCCACTGCTGCTCCTTGGGAAAATCACTTATCCCTCCATTTACTCAGGTACAACCTCATATTGTAAGCCCCATGGAGACAAGAAAATACTTGCAGTCCCTAAAGTTGCCTTGAACTTCGGAGAGAGAACATAAGATATGGAATACTAGGTCAGACCAAGGTCCATCAAGCCCAGTATACTTTTACCAACAGTGGCCAATCCAGGACACAAGTACCTAGCAGTTTCCCAAAAAGACAAACAGGTTCCAGAATGCTTGTAATGGGACAAGCAGTAGATTTCCCAGGTCCTTTTTTAATAATAGTTTATGGACCTTTCCTTCAGGAACTTGTCCAAACCTTTTTTAAACCAAGTTACACTAATAGCTTTTACTACATCCTCCAGTAACAAATTCCAGCATTTGATTACATGTTAAGTGAAAAAAATATTTTCTCTTTTTAGTTTTAAATGGGTTACACTGTAGCTTTATTGCATGTCCCCTAGCCTTTCTACTTTTTGATGGCATAAACAAATCGATCTACATTACCTGTTCCACTCCATTCATTAATTTATAGTCCTCGTTCCAGGTTGAAAAGCCCTAACCTTTTAGGTCTCTCCTCATAGTGGTATCCATCCATCCCCTTTACCATTTTAGTAGCTCCTATCTGTAGCTTTTCTAGTTCTGCTATATCCTTTTTAAGATATGGTGACCAGAATTGCACACAATATTCAAAGTGTGTCACACCATGGTACGATACAGAGGTATTATAATATCCTTTGCTTTATTCTCCATTCCTTTCCTTATGATTCCTAGAATTCTACTGGCCTTCTTGGCCACAGCTGCACACTGGGTGAAGGGTTTCAATGTGTTATCCATGTTGACGCCTAAATCTTTTTCCTGTGTGGTGGTTTCTAATATGGAACCTTGCATCACGTAACCATAGTTTGTGTTGTTCTTTCCTAGGTGCATAACTTTGCACTTGTCCACATTAAATTTAATCTTCCATTTAAACATCCATTCTTCCAATTTATCAAGGGAGTCTTGCAATTTTTCATAATCCTCTTGGGTTTTAACAACTTTGAATAATTTTCTGTCATCTGCAAATTTGATTACCTCACTTGTTATTCCCATTTCCAGGTCATTTACAAATACGTTAAAAAGCAGCAGACCCAGCACAGATCCCTGGAGTACTCCACTATTCACTGTTCTCCATTAGGAAAATTGGATATTAGCCCTAACCTCTGTTTTCTTTTAACCAGTTTATGATCCACAATAGTACACTGTCTCCTATCATATGACTTTTTAAATTTGCCAAGAGTCTCTACTACTACTACTACTACTGAGCATTTGTATAGCACTACAAGACATACACTGCACTGCACAGCCATGTAAGAGACAGTCCCTGCTCATCAGAGCTTACAATCTAGTCAAAACAGACAACCCAGTAGGTGTAGACAGGGATACATCTAGGGAGAATGGTAAGGAAACACAAAGGAGATCAGGTGAGTCAAGATCCGAAAGCGGCAGCAAAGAGGTGAGTTTTCATCCTGGATTTGAAAAGGGCCAGATAAGGCAACTGACATTCATACTCAGGTAATTTGTCACAGGCATAAGGAAGAGCAAGAAAAAAGGAGCAAAGTCTGGAGTTAGCAGTAAAAGAGAAGGGCACAGAGAAGCAATTTACCAGAAGAGCAGAGTTTCCAGGGAGAAGTGTAGGGAGGTATAAGAGAGGAAAGGTATTGAGGAGCTGCAGAGTGAATGCACTTATAGGTCAGTAGGAGAAGTTTGAACTGGATGTGGAAACAAATAGGGAGCCAATGAAGTGACTAGAGAAGAAGGGTAATATGAGCATGATGAGACTGGCGGAAGATCAACCGTGCAGCAGAACGTTGAACAGATTGAAGGGGAGAGAGATGATTCAGAGGAAGACCAGCAAAGAGTAGGTTACAATAGTCAAGACAAGAGGTGATTAAGAAGTGGATAAGTGTCTTAGTAGTGAGTTCAGAAAGGAATGGGTGGATTTTGCAGATGTTATAGAGAAAGAAATGGCAGATCTTAGCTATCAAATGGATGCGTGTGGAGAAGGAGAGAGAGGAGTCAAAGACAACCCCAAGGTTGTGAGCCAAGGAAACAGAGGAGTAGAGAATTATCCACTGAGAAAGTAAGAAGGAGAGAGGAGGTTTTAGGGGAAAAAATAAGCAGCTCAGTTTTGGCCATGTTCATTTTCAAGTGGCAGTGAGATATCCAAGCAGCAATGTCAGAAAGGCAAGCAGAGAACCGGGTCTGGATTGTTGGAAAGTTTTCAGGTATAGAGAGGCAGATTTGGGAGTCAACGGCATAAAGATGGTACTGAAATCATGGGAAGAGTTGAGCACACCAAGAGACTGGGTATATAGAGAAAAAAGGAGTGGACCCAAGACGGATCCTTGGGGTACACCAGCTGAAAGCAGGATAGCAGCAGAGGAGGCTCCACCAGAACAAACACTGAAGGAGCGATAGGAAAGATGATTACCAGGATAGTACAGAGCCCTTAAAACCAAGCAAGGACAGGGCATCAAGGAGATGATTGTGGTCAACAGTGTCAAAAAGAAGCAGAGGAGGTCAAGAAGGATGAGGACTGAGTAAAGGCCCTTGGATTTTGCTAGGAGAAGTCACTGAAAACTTTGGCAAGAGCTGTTTTAGTAGAATGTAAAGGACAAAAGCCAGATTGTAAAGGATCTAGGAGGGCTTGAGAGGAGAGAAAGTCTGGCCCAGTATGGTATTTCTTATGTTCTTATGTAAAGCAACATCAGTGAACCACACATTCAAGTAATTTAGAAACAAAGGGGAGGAGGGAGATGGGTCGATAGTTAGAAGGACAGGTAGGATCATGTGAGGATTTCTTGAGGAGAGGTGTAACTACAGCATGCTTGAAGACTGCAGGGATAGTTGCAATGGAGAGTGATAGATTGAGAATATGAGAGATGGAAGGGACAACAGTGGAGGAGATGGGGTATAGGAGATGGGTGGGAATATGATCAGAGGAGCAGCTAGAGAGTTTGGAGGAGGAATGAAGGTGTGCAGTTTCCTCCTCAGATCATAGAAAATGAAGAAAAGGTAGCAGAGGTAGAGGGGGGAATTTGGGGAGGAGGGGAAGTAGCTACTTTGTTGGGAAATGGAGGGTGATCTTGTGGATTTTGTCAGCTGAGGTTTGGGCGGAAAGGGAGAGAGGGGTCGGAGGCAGAGGCACCTTGAGGAGAGAGTTGAGAGTAGTAGAGAGACTGCGAGGGTCAGAAGCAAAAAAGAGTTAGCCAGATGGACATAATAGTCTTGTTTGGCAAGTGCTGTGGCTGACTGGAAAGATACACATGAATTTGAAGTGTAGAAAGTCCAAAGGGAGCAAGATTTGAGCAAGCTCGCTCAGCTGAATTGCCACAGGAACATAGATAGTGGGTAGTGGAAGAAAGCCAGGTCTAGGGTATAGTACACCTCACAGGACGTGGCATGGGTGGAACAAGAGCATCCAGAGCAGAGTGCAGCATTATAGGAAGCTACTGCCTCATCAACAGACTCAGATGACATAGTGGAGGAAAGAGGTGATGAAACAGTGAAAAGAGCCAAAAGGTCAATAGCATGAAGATTTCTAAAGAGGTTGGAGGAGACAGAATGAGGTTGAGGTGGTGGGTGATGAAAGTGAAGCTTAGCAGGTGATGGTCAGATAAGGGAAGAACTGATGTACAGAGGTTTGAGGGTAGGCAATTAGAGAAAACTACAAGGTCAAGGCAGTGGCCATGCTGGTGAGTGGGGGCAGTAGAGCAAAGCTGGAGGTCAAATGAGGAAGTAAGGGAAAGGAGTTTTAAAGCATAAGAATCAGAGGGGTTATCAACATGAATGTTAAAATCCCCGAGAATAAAGAAAGAGTGGGGGGGGGGGAGGGGGAAGAGGAATCTAAAAAGAAGGAAAGCCACAAGTCAAAGTGAGAAAGATAGAGGTGGACTTGTCAGGAGGTCGATAAATAACAGCTACCCAGAGAGATAATGAAGTGAAAAGGCAGATGGAATGCACTTCAAAAGATGGAAAGGGGTGAGATTGAGGCAGCAGGAGGGATTGGAATTAGCAGGAAGGAGAAAGTATTAGCCCAACACATCACTATGGCCAGTGGGACAAGGCATGTGAAAGAGCGGATAACCGTCATAATAGAGAGCAGCGACTGATACCGTGTCTTCTGGGAGAAGCCAAGTCTCAGAGCAAGAAGATGGACAGCATTAGAGATAAAGAGATCATGAGTAAAAGCAAGTTTATTTGAGATGGAGTGTGCATTCCACAAGGCACATGAGAAAGGGAGAGAGAAAGGAGAGGGACATAAATAAGATGAGAGGTGTTGTGTGAAGATCTCTTCTCAGGGTGTGACAAAAGTCTAGGGGGAGCAGGGTTGTAGTTAATATCTCCAGATGAGAAAACAAGGAGTAGAAGACTGTGGGGCAGAGCGGAGACAGTGGTAACGAGGGTGAGGTTGTCCTAGAGAGAAAGGAGATGACTGAATGAGAGGGAGAAAGTGGTGAAGCTCAAGAGCTGATGACAGCGTAGAGGACAGGATGAAGGGGGAAGTGAGGATGGTAAAGGAGGAATGAAGGTGTTGATAGGAGAGGAGACAATTAGGGAGTATGAAGAACAGCGAGACAAAGTGATGAGGAGCCATAGAAGAGAGATGGAGAGGAGAACAGAGGCCAGACAAAATAAGGATAGGTGGGAGTGAGACCACAGTGGATTAGGCGCATCTATACATAAGCTAGGTAATGAGCAGGTGACGGCTATAAGAGTGCCAGGATGTGTGGGTAGAGGGTGGGGGGTGGGATAAACATTATTCAGCTGAGAAAAGGTACACATGAGGTAAAAGAGCACACTAACAATGATAAATAAATAAATAAATAGAGACAGACAGACAGACAGGGCTCACAAAAAGCAAGTTTTTCATGAAGGACCTTGTCAAAGGCTTTCTGAAAATCCAGATACATTATACTGACTAGCTAATCTTTGTTTACCTGTTTATTCACACCTTCAGATTAGTAAAACAAGATCATACTTGGCTAAAGCCATGTTGGCTTTCTCCCATTAAATCATGGTTATCTACATATTCAGTAATTTTGTTCTTTATAATGCTTTTTACCATTTTGCCAGGTACTGAAGTCGGGTTCACCAGTCTGTAGTTTTCCAGATTACCCTGGCACCCTTTTTAAAAATTGGCATTACATTTGCCAATCTTCAGGTATTACAGATGATTTTAATGATAGTTCACAGTTTAATAATAGTAGGTTCTGCAGTCTCATATTTCAGTTCTTTCAACACCGTCAGATGTATACCATCCAGTCTAGGTGATTTGCTACTCTTCAGTTTATCAAATAGTTGTAATACATCTTCCCGATTATTGATAATTCTTTCAATTCTTCCGATGCATCACCTATAAATACCATTTCAGTCATGGTAACTTCCCTACTTCTTCTTCAAAAAAATTGAAGCAAAGAATTAATTCAATCTCTTTACTATGGCCTTGTCCCATCTTAGTGCCCCTTTTACGCCTCTATCATCTAACGATCCAACTGACTCTCGCAGGTTTTTTGCTATGAATGTACTTGAAAGTTTTTATTATATGTTTTTGCTTCCACAGCAAGCTTTTTTCAAATTCTTTCTTTGCCTGTCTTATCAGTGCCTTGCACCCAACTTGTCAGTGCTTATGTTGTTTCCAGTTTTCTGCATTTGGCTCCTTTTTCCATTTCCTGAAAGATGTTTTTTTTGGCATCTAAAGCCATTTCCCCAGATATCAATGGCTTTGTCTTTCCTGTCCTTTGCTCATCTAATAGTTCAATTGACTACCTCATAAGCTTCTTGTTTTGAATGTACACAGATATTTCAGAGTATGTTATTTAAGTTTATATTTACAACCTGTTTAGCAGTTTACAGATATAAGACAGTGCCATATGGTTTATGGTGGTCTTTATCTGTCATCATTTTCTATGTTTCTATGAGGCCCTTTTATTAAGTGCCTCATAGAAACATATGTTAAGTGCCAGGAACACTGCAATGTATGTGGCCCTGCTGCAACACTACAAGAGCAAAGGTGCACTCAATGCCACCTATGGAGGGGATGGCAAGTACACCCCTGCTACTAACCCACTGTGCAAGTAGCATTGTGTTCTGCCTGTCTGGAGCTCGCCCCACGCTCCGCCCACTCCCTGCCCCTAACCCTCCCACTTGCAACCCTAACTCACTATGGACAGTTAGAGCCAAAATCTGATGGTGCTTTCATGTCCCTGCATGGTCAATGTGGGTCCAATGCACACCTTTAGTGCATGTCATATTGATGTGGACAGCTGTCACCTTTTAGTTAAAGGCCTCCTGAAACATTAAAAGATATGTGAACAAACACTATCAAACAAATATAAAAAAATATAGAACCTGATATTCAGCTGGGCAGGTTACACACTGCTACGGTGCATAGCCCTGCCCGGTGACTCTTAACACCGGATATTCACAATACCTCTGCTGCAGCCCTTCAAAGCCTATTAATCAAGGATCCCAGTACAAGGCCCAGGTGCTCTAACATGTTAAACAGGCTCATTACACCTGCAGAATTCCAGCGATCCAACCAGTCTACAGTCAGAAGAGCCCCGTCGCTTTCTGCAACTGCCATTTGGAACTCTCTTTCTGATCACGTGAGATCCACAAGGGATATTAAGGACTTCCGTAAGATGTTAAAAACTTTTTTGTTTGTGGATTACTATGGTCCCTCTCAGTGACCATATCCCGTTGTTAATGATTTCTTCTTATTTTGTTAATGACTTCTAATTTTTCCCTCTTTTGCCCTTTTACCTAATTTATTTTAAAGTATTTATATCCCGCTTTATCCTTGAATCAAAGCGGTTTACACTGGAAACCAATCAGTTGGGATGGTGTGGGGGTGTCGGCATGCAGTGGTGGTGAAGGTAGTGTTTGTGTGTGTGGGGGTAGGTACAACTTGATTTGGGGTGCAATATATACAGGAGTGAACTAATTACAGTGGGTTGTATACAAGGAGTGGGCAACAGTAACATTAACAGCAACATTCTTCAACTACAATAACATTCTTCAACTATTTGTAATAGTTCCTAATGTAAACCACTTTGATTGAAGGAAAAGGTGGTATATAAATCTGGATAAATAAATAAATTCAATGCCACAGTGATGGCATTGAATATCCGGCGTTGCCAGGCCCATACCTAGCCTTGTGGGAGCGGTGCAGCTGCACAGGGCGCAAAGTCTTAAGAGGCGCATTTTAGCTGTCTTCCGTTGCCTGCCGCCGACACTTTTTCTTCTCTCAGCGGCGGTCTTCCCTCGGTATGGCCCTGGGCGTTGCCATACATGCCCCAGATCTGCTGAGGCTAACCGGGTAGCGGCAATGTTGCACCTACTACCGGTTTAGCGTCCATGACTAAAACTAAGTGAACCAAAAGCTGGCCTAGTTTTAGCCGCAGATCGCTAACCAGGTAGCGATGCAATATAATCGTAGAGCATCGGGGCATGTAGCGGGCTTTGAAGGGGATATTCAATGGCACTAACCATGTAAGTGCCACTGAATATCCCAATTAAAAGCATTTATATGGTTTACAGGGCTGTAAACACCTTTGGAATATCGGGCCCATAAACATTTGTCTTTCAAAATAGCTGTTATTACACATATTGGGATAATTTAATAAAACTTTTTTTGCAGGCAAACCCTGTATTGAGAGACAGCCCAAGGATATCCGATACTTTAGGCAAAATTTCAGTCATGTACCTCCACCACCCACAGTCTAGCTCCCCCCCCCCCCACCATCTCTTTCAACATCTCTCCTTTCTTTCCCCCCTCAAGTGTCAGTATCTCCCTTTCCCTTCCCTTCCCCGACCCTTCCTTGAGCTCTTCCAGTAATCCAGCACTTCTTCTGCCCTATCTCTTCCCCCCTTGCAGTGCCCAGGATAGCCCCTCCTCTTCTACTCCCCTTGTTGTCACTGCCATCAAACCTCAGTTCTCCTCCTGAGATGTCATTGCACACTTTTTTGTAGAAACCATTGAACCAGATTTTTTCCTTGATTGTTTCTGCTATTTTGAGACTGATTCATGCCAAAAGTCCAATATCAGCAAGCTAACATATGCAACTGATAAATTACACATTATCTCAGGATGGTGATCTTTGGGAAAGGGCCATCATTGTTGCAGCTGTTGCTTTCCTGGTCCTGTTCCTTCTTCAGTCAGCATTTTAAGCTAGTCTGATTTGAGCCACAGCTGCAAGTTAACTCTGCCCCGTTGCAGACCTTAAGAGTATTTGCATGAACTCTAGGCTGCCTTCATCCCACCCGCTCCAGTGCAAACTTCTTGCTGGAGGGAGAAGGATGAGGCTGGCCTATAGGGCACTCTTGTTCTCTAAGACCCACAGTGGCACAGAGTTTACTTGCAGTGGCAACACGAAGGAGTCATCCTGGATACAAGGAGGAAGGGGACAGGAAAGGAGAAATACTGGACTACTGAGAGGTCAGGGAAATGCTACCCCTAAATTTTGCCACACTAGGCAGATGCCTTGTCTACTTAGTGGTAGAACCAGCCCTACCTGTTTTTATCTTTAGAAAAAGACTTTTATAAAATTGCCAAAGGGGTTACATATGTATAAAGCAGGCATGGAGAATTCACATATCCAGGGGCCACAGAATGCCTCTCTGATTGGGGGTACCAAGCTCTGCCTTGACTCTATCCCAAGCTCCACCCTAACTCCATCCCTAGCCGCCCACAGCCTTCCCCTCCTGTTCTGCATGCGGAAATCTGATGTCCCATGAGCAGAAGAGAAGGCAGTGGTTGAGATTGTGACAGATTCTGTCTACCTGTGGGAGATCGGATCCTTGTGGGCAAGAGGGTAAGGCAGCCAGGATCGCAGCAAAGACTCCTACGAGAAATCAGATCACCACAAGCAGACAGAAGGAGCCTTTGCCGCAATTGCAGTGGACTTCCCCTCCTGCTCGTGTGGATACAATCTCCGGCAGGTAGACAGAAAGAGTCTTCTGCAGTCGCTGTTGCTCTCTCTAGGCTGGCTGGCAGGCAAAATTTTGGTGAGGGCTCGGGTGGCCCACCCCTTTTCAACACCTATGCACACATCTACTTTTACATGACCCAAGTGTAGGCATGTTTATGGAAGGAGTTGGGCGGAGGTGAAAAATATGCACATATTTTATAAAATATGCTTGTATGTGCATAGTTGATGTACATAAATGACACCAACTCCCAAGGGGCTGTAAATATATGTAGGTGCATTCACCCTCAAACATTATAGGTTTTGTGAGGCTATTTTATAAAAACATATTGGTGCCTATGTTGTCATTTTAAAATAGCTTCAAACTAGGTGCTTACCTGAACTTTATAATTGGGCAGCCTACTGGGACATGTTTACTGTGTCCTCAACCAGTAAAATGTGTGTGGAATGTGTGGTTTCAGTGGGGATAGCATAGTCCTCCCCCTGAATATACCATTCTTCACCATCATAAACCAGTCACGGGAGTGACTCATGCCACCTATTGAGGTGACGTTAGTTGAACCCATGGTCATGGGCTACAGATATCCCTGCTGGCTGCTCCTGAGATGGGAATACCCCTCACCCCCATGCAGACTGTAAGGGTAGTGTGGAGCTTTTAACTTCAGGCACTGCATCAAAAACACACACTAAACCTATGCTACCCTTAATTAAAAATGGCCCATTATTCATTAAGCAAAGGGCATTTTTCTTCATAGAATAAAAGAAAAACAAACACAAAACTTAAGAAATAAGGCACACAGGCTTACCTTTGGAAAACAGAGACTTTATTGTCTAGTCACAATATTTAGGTAATTGTTCAATTCAAATATACATATAAAACTGTATATAAAGCAAATGAAATTTGTGAAGAACTATACATTATTATCACACTTGTGTCCTTAAGGTCTAGATAGCCATTGGGACCAAAGATTATTCATACAAATTTCTTTTGTTCAGTAAATCTTTTTATGGTTTGAATTTTAGAATAAGAAGGTTTGCCACATCATGAAATATGTATACAATGACTTATTGTCCTGTGATATATAAGTCATGGTAAACAAGCATGTGTGATATTGTCACAAATAACAGCCTAGAAAGTAAAGCTATTGAATGCAGTCCAAGATGTAAATGAAACATTTCATCCCCACTGTATTATTCTGAATGGTTTCTTGTAAAAAATGGGCAAGTCTTTAATTTTAAACAAGCCTTTCTTTTTAATAAAATAGTGAAAAATAAATACTAACATAATATCTGTACTACTAATGCAAAGTTAAGGCCATGGTTGATTTTGTTTTCTTGGGAGGTGGGGAGTGGGAATTTTGCTGATTAATCCGTCTTGAAAAATCACAGCGTACATATTCTAGAAAACAAAGAATCAAAGAATCCAATATATACATAAGGGTTTTCTCCTAACCTAACAGCTGTCTTATTGTTTATGTAAGGTAGAATAATCTTAAACTATGGTATTTTAATCCCTGACGGATAGGGCTGGTATGGTTACTCATGCAGCAGAACCATCAGCTGCAAATGAAGAAGAGAGAGAGACATTCTGTAGACATGAATCTCAAATTTGACACAGAGTCCTGGTGACAACCACATTGATAGAAATAAAAATTGTAGGTCTTTCAATATATTGAGGAACTCTACAATCCCTGAAATACTGCAAAGAATAAGCCGAAATACGGTGCAATGAGGTTGCTCGTTAGGCAGGATGACACAGATCTCTCTGCTTGCATTGAATGTATCGGCTCTGGTCAGCTACCAGAATAAAGAGCCTATAACCCGTTTCCAGAATTTGCAGAAACGTTAGCAGACATGCACAAAAATATCACTCCGATAACCTTAACCTCACCTGTGCCTCGAAAACGATAATGCTTTCAAAGAACAAACGACAACTGCTTCTCCCAGTGACATGGGACTCAGGAGTGCTTGAAATTCGAGACAGTGGACTCTGCAGGGTGAAGCTCAAGGAAGCCCGTCACCACCGTCCAGCAGTGACAGCGCACAGCTGAAAACTGAGGAAAGTGCACACCTGTGTGGTTTGAAGCAGTAAAAGTGCTTAGGAACTCGAGAGGGTAAAAATGTAACCTCAGCGTGACAGGCGCGCAAAGTAGCACACCAAATTACACAAAGTTTAATATAAGGGAAAACCTTGAACACTATTAAAAAAATAAAAATAAAAACCTTTTATATGATTTCAGGAAGTTTAAGGTTCGTCTATAAGTATACTGTACACTGGAGGCAAGGCTGTCAGTGGCAATTTTGTCTTTTGATTAGAACAACGAACATATCAATCAACAGTTAGGAATCCCTTCCAAATTAAAGACAGCGAAGTATGAAAAAGCATAGGAAGGATTGTGTGAAACACGTGAGGAGGGGGCCTTTTTGTAAATACTAATGGCATGCATCGCAATATTTACGATGCGCCTAAAATGAATAAACTTGCATACACATTTATGATCGCAAAACAGTAGTTTAAAGGAAGTCTCGGATTCATTTCCGTCCATCACGTTTAGTCCTTTCAAATACTCAGTTTAATGGGATACCTCCATTCTTCTTTGTAATCCTGTTAATGGCGAAATCTACTGCGTCGGCAGATCACCCCTTCTGCTAATAAATTTGCTGATCCTAACTGGATGGCACCTGCATCCGACCACAAACCACTGACCGAATTTTGTCTTTGTTATTTAAAATAAACAAACAAACATGTCATTGGCGTGTAGTTATATCGGTGTGCCCAGAGTGTTTCAGAAGCTCGAGTTTGCGCCCCCCCCCCCCCCCCCCCATCTGACCGCGCAACTTCTCTGTTTATCCCAGTGCTCTGTCCGGAACTCTTGGCGTCTAATCCCTATGGCCTAACGGCAACCTGCAAGCGAAAGGCAGCCGAGAGCCGTGCACCCGTCCTGTTTCTAAGACGCACACGCTCAGACTTGGAGCACTTCCCGACTGCAGAGGCCGTCCGATCTGATCCCAGCACAGTTATCGGGATCCTGGGACAGCTCCCAGCAGGAGAGCTCTCGCCGCAACGAAACCCCTTGAGCGACTATATACACACACACACACACACACACACACACACACCAGTCCACAGATCCCCGCCGAATTCGCAGCGAAACCCCAGGGAAGGCATTCTCACATGCCCGGAAAAATCGCCGATATTCTACGACAGACTCCTAAAGGGCATGATGTGAAACGGAAAACTTTCTCAAAGAACATAAAGCTATACTGAAAGCAAATAGAGACAATTATTTCAAGGAACATTCGCATCACAAGGCTAATCAACCATTTGTCAGAAGACTGGCAGCCTCCCTTGCACTTTTCATTCTGTCCCTGTAGCTCACAAGTGCATTTTCCTTTCCCCCAGTAAAAGGCTGCTGGGTTCCCAGGAGTCAGCATTGCCTCGATGGCATGCACACGACGGCCTTGCCTTAGCCTCAGAAGCGCAGGAAGCTCAGCGGAAACCCCTTAGCGGTTCACGTTCTGCTTCGAGAGGGTAGGGATGAGAACTTCTGCACAAGTGTGCTTACAGATACCTCGTGTGAAAATGCAGCTATTAAAAACAATTGTAATAGAAGAAATTCTGATACCACCTACCACTCAAGTGTTGAAGATACACAACTCATTAAGAGATGAAAGCAGCTCACACTTTCTCCTTGTCTTCTCGCCGCTTTATTCCTGCGATTATTAACCGCCTATTGAGCTCCTTAAGAGCTGAGAACCTCATTACTGCCCGATAAGGGTCATCAATGGATGATGACGTCACTCCCTCTTCCCAGGACTCCTCTCCCACTTCCGGTCTCCTTGCTAAGAGTTATGTTTCTCTGTCTCTCGCTCGCGCTCTCTCTTTTCCAGGGAGTGACATCGTCAAAGGGCCAGTGAGAAGAGAGAGCTCGGGAGGAAACTGTACTAGTATTTGCATCCAATCAGAAGTAAGGGGCAGAGATTGCAGGTAAAGCAAAATTGGGAATTGTAGTTTTCTGAAGCACCAGTGTATTGCTGAAGTCTAACAGGTATGGAAGGGGTACGACTTTGAAACCTTTAGTTTCCTTCATTTTTGCCATTTCATTATTTTCCTTCATATCCCAACCTAAATGAAAAGCTTCTAAAAATACTGAATGCTACATTAAACTAATGTTTTCAAATATTTACTTACCAGAACAGATTGTGATAAATGAACTTAATTAACTGCATTACATATCGTGTTGTTTTTAATCCTATTCCTAAACATAACATCTCTACGACACTAGTCAGATACAATTTAATTGTAATGGTACGCATTGAGAAAATATTAGACGAGCACGAGAGAGCAGGAAAACAGAAGGGTCGTGTTGCTTAAAAAGCTAAAGAACTAAATCTTCTATTGGTCTGCATATTACTGCCTAGAATAGATACTGTCACTTTTAAAAATCACATGCAAATAAGTCAAAGTAGGTTAGTGCAATCTAATGCAACCATCGAAAGTGATCTGAACTTGGCAATGATCCCTAAAAGTTTCAGATATAGTTTCCACTGTTTTTTGTCCTCTATAAAGAGCTCAGTGTAACCCCCCCTGAAGTGAATTTGTGCCATTTTGAAGCTGTCTAAAGTACTGCCGTCTTAACTCAGACTAGCACCACATCTGAACGCATAAAAGAGATTACTAAAAGCGACGGTACTTGAATCAATATATGTAGAGGAGAACCCATAAAGGCCCTATGTGAATCACCTGCGAATGAAACTCCGTTTTTCCGAAGCTCGAGCCTGGGAAAAAGAAAGCACTTTGTATATCAGAAAAAAAAAATACTGCCACATTTACCGCAGTTTAGGCAATCCGCGTCTAACAAACAAAAATGCTGATTATTTTGTACCTTTCCAATTAATTTTAGTGTTGCTAATGAGCAGAACCGCACCCTCTACTATATAATCCAAAACGAAATTATAACAAACTGTCAAAAATGGGCTAAATTACATTTCTGGTACAGTATTAAAGGTTCACGCATAAATATAACCACCATCACAAAAAAAGAGAAGAAAATCATAACAAAGAAAATGAAAAACTGTAATTATGCGTAAGTCTATACCAAACACATGATGCTTTGTAATGTTAACAAAGCGAGAACATGTGATTTCGGGACCAAATCTTGCTGTTCATCGGGAGGTCTGCTTTGTTTCCCCCCATTATTACAGCCTATAAGTTCAATGCAAGGCGCAAGAAACACTGAAGGTGGTGGTGAAACTGCAGAAATATCATTTTTTACCTCCGATATTAGACCTTACGTTACGTTTTCCGTCGCGTCTGTTTACAGGTCTGGCGATCACTTAGCGAGAAGTGTCAAGAAAGCTGTAGCGCTACAGCTAATCACGTTCTTGTTTTCGATACTTTTCTAAAAAACAAAGGGATCGATAGAAAATAGGCATTACCCAAAGAGGGTAGACATGATCAATTAAAGCAATATAATTATCGGAGGTCTAATTTGAATCCAGCCTACGTGGAACGAAACATCAACTATGAGAAGAGAGCAAGGTTGGAGCAGTTGACATTTGCCCAGCTTATGTGCTAGCCGGGAAGAGGCTGGCACTTCAGAGTGTGTCCGGTGAAGTCCCACAGGCTTTGGAAAGAGCTGTATTAAGCAGGCGGAGTGAAGGAATACTTCAGGATCCTGCTGGGAATTATATCTGGTAGAATCAAAGAAGAGTGTATCCTCTGATCGGCAGGAATTTATCCCAGTTCATATGGTTTAAATCTGGTTTTCGCTTCTACCTTTTTATGTGTTTTAGAGAGAGATAACTAAATGCCTAGTCTATTCTAGATCATCTGATAAACCTTCGTTTGAACCTTCGTTTGAACCTTCTTCCTTCTCTTTTCCCCCTCCCAGTTTATTTACTGAGAAGAGCACTAAGAAAGAATAAATGATTTTTTTTTTTGTGTGTGGGGGGGGGTTCCCCATGGAACCTTACATAATGGCTTATAGTTTCAAGTAAAAGGCAAGAGAGAGCTTTTTAGCACTAGAAACTCTTACAGAACCAAAAAAAAAATTGTTTTTCCTGAAGGAATTCTTCTCTCTTATTGAGGGGGAGTATTTCACAAATTTTTATAAGATTTCTTCAATGTTGCGCTATGTCAACAGGTCTACTGTTCATTGTGTACTATAGCTAACAATAATAAAAGATTAAAGAAAGCACCTTATTTCGTATGATCAGTTACAATATTTAAAATCAAAAGAACAATACAATTGTTTACAGAAAAATATTACCGAGCGACAGAAAAATGCACATGGGACAAAGAGCAATCTCCACGGTCAATTACGAGTATCGTGTGTTGTGTGAATTAATCGTCGTTTGAAATACGCCATATAATCACCAACCATTATCCTGAGAGCGCACACCCCTCTCCTCTCTCTTTCATAGATCAATGCAATTATTTATTGTAGAAAATGAAAATAAATGAAGGAATAATAAATCTCGCTCTATTCATAAACTGATTGACTTTGCGTTTCTCTGCTTCTAGCTCGATGCTACCATAAATCAGGGGGAAATGGGATGGCCGGTGGCCCCCTCCTAGCATTTAGCAAATGAAAAAAGTTGGAGCTGATCTTTGAGGTTCATAGTCCTACTGTATGTGATTGTCATCCAGGGGCCGGCGCACTTGAGCCTGGTTTGAGAGAGAGAGAGAGAGAGAGAGAGAGAGAGGCACTCTTGATGGAAGGGTTAGTTGTGTCAACCCAGCAGGATCCTGCCGTTTCTCCCACTGACAACACCCAGAGAGGTGGAGCATCGAGTGCGTAGAAGGCGTCAGAATTCTCAATTTCCAACTTAGCATCTTGGCAGGACCTTTTCCAACCCCCTCCCGCGCCAGTCCAAAGGCAAAAAACTGCTAGCGAGGGTGGAAGGCAGCGAGAGGAACGCCGAGAGCGCGCAGCGGCGGCAGATTTCGAGAAACCGGGGCTGCCCGCTGCTGCTCGGCTTCCACTGCCCGATCTCATTCTCTTTTGTTTTATTTCAGTTTTGGTTCTTGATAATGAGAGTCACGTACAATCAAAAAGACTGATCTTTTTATTTTTTTTTTTTCTGTGCGTGTGTGTGTGTCAAAAGATTGTGTGTATATGTATGTTTTTGGCCATGTCGTATCCTCAGGGTTACTTATACCAACCATCGGCTTCTTTGGCTCTCTACTCTTGCCCGGCTTACAGTACCAGTGTGATTTCGGGACCCCGGACCGATGAACTGGGGAGATCTTCCTCTGGTTCAGCTTTTTCTCCTTATGCCGGATCTACAGCCTTTACAGCCTCTTCTCCAGGTTACAACTCCCACCTCCAGTACAGCGCAGATCCGGCTGCGGCCGCCGCGGCGGCTGCTGCTTTCACTTCGTACGTGGTAAGAGCAACAATGATCCATATTCTTAGTAGGGTTTTATTGTTATTATTATTATTATCACTATGGGAATCGCTCAGACTTAGCGGATGATGTAGTAAAATTCTCTGGCTAACCACTTGCTTAAACTTTTCTTTGTTTCTTGTTGGCTATTTTTTTTTTTTATAGTTTGCACACTTAAAAATACATCAAAGACATTCTTGTATAGCAGTGTGATTCAAATGGGGATCTTGCAGAGCGGATCTTTAAAAGTGAACGTCACCAGGTGATTTCGAAAACAATTGCCAAAAACCAGTCCCCGGATAACTTGGGCTTTGCTGAAAAACTAATAAGGTTCCGTTTTGAGGTTTAGAAGGTTTGAGGTTGTTGACTAGCAAAAGCGCATACACATACGTTCTGTTGGCAATTCAAATAAGACGCAGATTTAAAAAAAGTGATTGACTTTGGATTTTATTTTTCAGTACTATAAGGGCGAAATTGTGTAGATTTTTGAAAAATGAAACTTGGTAGCATTTTATTTTCATTCATTGAGGGTCTTGCAGGAACACGAAATGAAATGGCGAATGCATTTTGTCCAAGCATGAAGCATGAACTACCTGGATTGTAACAAACTCTTACATAGGTTCCCCCTCAACGACAGCAGTAACAACAGCAAACAAACTCGGGGGAGCCTAAAAAATTCTGGAACTGAAAATGCAAATTATCGCAGTAAAAATACAATTGGTTTCTCCTTGGTTCAGCACTGCAACCTGACCTAGCACAGAATGTCCTGTCAGATGAGGAGAATGTCCACTTAATTATGCTTCCTGTGAACTTCTTTGTGTGAACTATTATTAGTTTGGTGCAGACTGCCAGCTTTTCGAATATTTTAGGTAATTTCTTTTTACCTTAAAGCAGAAACGTTTTAATAATACGAGTAAAAAGTCTAGGCCAAGCACTTTGTATTTTGTCATCGACGGTTCATGTTTCTGATTTAATAGTCCCACAGTGCTATATATATGCATTTGTTGTACATGACTATATATTTGAACGCATGAAGTTGTTAGCATGCATAATTAACGTCAATAAATTAAAGTAATATAATCAGCATGCAATTATTCTTCTTGCTATTATTATCCGTGTTTTTCTTGATGACTGATTTTTGCGCAGCCAATCTTCTTCCCACCGTTTAATTACAAAGTCTTTGCATTAATTATTTGACCTTTGTCTCTTGCAGGGTTCTCCCTATGACCACACGACGGGAATGGCTGGGTCTCTGGGATACCATCCCTATGCTACGCCTTTGAGTTCTTATCCCTACGGAGATCCAGCTTACCGGAAAAACGCCACCAGAGACGCCACAGCTACGCTGAAGGCCTGGCTCAACGAGCACCGGAAGAACCCGTATCCCACCAAAGGGGAGAAAATCATGCTGGCCATCATCACCAAAATGACTCTCACCCAAGTATCTACCTGGTTTGCCAATGCCAGGAGAAGACTTAAAAAAGAGAATAAAATGACGTGGACGCCCAGGAACAGAAGCGAGGATGAAGAAGATGAGGAAAATATAGATCTGGAGAAAAATGACGACGAGGAATCCAACAAACTGGAAGAAAAGGGAGAGGCAGAGACTGAAGCAGGTTGGTTTTAAGGCTACGATGATTGGTTGTTTTATGGTCTTGTTTTTATCCTGGAGGAGTTAGCAGCATGGAGCTTGAGAAATGTATTCTTAAAGCCTTTTTCTGTTTAGAGCTAGTGTTCAGTCGGTCACTAGTATATTTATGAATCAGCTGGTTTAGAATTGCAGTATAGCAATTTTATTGCTGGCTATTTACATCAAAAGTGAGATCCCTGGCATCATAAGAAATGCTGTCTATTGTAGTGCGGGGGGGGGGGGGGTCTTTAAAAGTAGGAAATCAAATGGAAATTTTGGAATTCTACTTTATTAAAGCTGCGATATGGTAGATAAGGCAATTAATAAGAGCACTCGGGATCTAATTTATAGAAGACAGAAAAAACTTCCCAACTGAATAACATTTACTTGTTGGCATTTTAAGTACTATTTAGGTAAGGATGTGTTCAAACTTTGACTTTGTTTCCCTGCAGAAGAACCGAAGAAGGGCCCGGGTCCAGCTGAGTGTGAGCGCCTACAGTCGGAGAGCTTGCAGGAGAAAGACACCGACGCCACCAGGAGTGACTTGGATTTAAAAGATTCAGAGGAGAGAAGCGATCTCCTTTCGGACTCTTCCAAATCCAGCATTTCCTCCCCTCCTCTTGACTTGTGCCAGGCAGCTCAGATCATCCAAGAAAACGACGAGCAGCAACAGCATCACCACCTCCACCATCACCACCACCAACAGCACCAGCTTCACCATAACCATCAGCAGCACCACCCCATCGACCTGGTCCTTAGCAGCCCTGGCAGCAGTAGCAGCAGCAACAGTATTGGTAGCAACAGTAGTGACAGCAGTGTGACTTCGGTGATTCACTCCCCCCCTACTGTCATTTCCAAACCCAAACTCTGGTCTCTGGCTGAGATCGCCACCTCCTCGGATAAGTCAAAGGAAAACAGTCAGGTGTCTCCAGGGACAGGACAGACTCTGTGCCCTTCCGTGGCTGGGCGTTCTTCCCCCCCTTCCAGGTCCCCTTCCTCTCAGTGCCCTTTTCCCAATAGCACTGTACTTTCCCGTCCTCTTTATTACACGTCTCCATTTTATCCGGGTTACACAAACTATAGCACTTTTGGGCACCTTCATAGCCATCACGGATCCAATGCAACCACAGCAGCCCCCGCCAACACACATTTCAATGGATTAAGCCAGACTGTCTTAAACAGAGCCGAAGCTTTGGCAAAAGAAACTAAAATTCGAAGCCAGTCTCAAGTAGATCTTTGTAAAGACTCGCCCTATGAACTGAAGAAAGGTATGTCCAACATTTAGTATTGGCTTCTTCTGCAAAGCGTGGACTAATTTATTAAATTGCCTTGGCATTTATTTTTCAACATCAAGGGGGGAAAAATCAAAGCTTTTTCAGAAGTTTATAGTTTATGGATCTGGCTGGCATAAAATGTGTAACATTTAAAAAAAAAACCCAATGTCTTAGCCAACTGCTTGAAAAATTCAAGAAAGATTTGTATTAAATCTTATTATGTATATTTAATGTAGCATTTTTGTATTTAAATGGATAATACCATATCTTTGGAGTAAATTATGAAATCAAGACTTCTGTACAGATATTAATGTTGTTTTTCGTAATATAATATACATTTCTGTGTTTCCCCCAAATGTTTCATAGTTAATCATGCAGAAACAAACAGCAAAAGGTTTAATTTAAAATTTTTATGCCTACCGGTTTTCTTCTACTTGAGCAGAGCTGTGGAAAAGAAGTAGATTCTCCTTATTAGATTAAAAAAAAATCTTCAGTCGCCTTTGTACAATGTAAATATTTAATTAAAAGAGATTTTAACAGAAAAAAAACACACATTCTTACTTCTTTGCATCAAGGAAAACAATTCATAGTTCTATTAAGGAAAAAAAAAAGAGTTTTAAAATGCTGCCGTTATTGAAAATTGGGGATTAATTTACAACCTCTATTTAAGATCTAAAGAAATCGGCAGAAGTCTTAAAAAAAACCCCAAAACCCTCCAGTTTCTATTTATTTTAATCGTTGAAAACATTTGCAATATTACAGCTACTTGTTTTTGGAGAAGGAAGAAGAAATGTGCATTTCAATTAAAATTAAAGCATTAATAAATATAATGGTGCATATATTTCTGAATGGACTTAAAAAGAACTGGCACTACGGAAATGGATAATAGAAATGTCAGAAACGCTGAAGTGCCATGTTTTAACCTAATTACTTTCAATCAGCTTCGTGTTTTATGCATAGCAATCAGAAGGTGAACTTTGCTAATGAGTTCGATTTTATGCCAGATTTGACCGTTCTTCCTATTTCACAAGGTGCTGCCGAGTTATTAAGGAGATGCACCGCTAATACGCCTTGGAATATACACCAGGGAAAGCTCTCCTGCTTCATACAGTTTTAGAGTTTTGAGATTTTAGATGTAGTTAAATTGATTAAATTACTGCTATATCAACCCTGTGTATTTCAAGCATGAGTACTGCTGGTAAATCCTCGTGTCCCAGGATTCCCGTAGCAAGGAGAGTGAGGGGCGTGCTTGAGATGTTTTCCCACTTTGGCAGGTAGGTGTCACACTTGCGTTGAATTTCAGTTTTCACACTTTTAAAAAAAGGTAGTGAAATGATTTAAAAAAAAGGTAATCAACTGAGCAGAATGTCCGCAAATATGTAAATCAAGAACGTTTTTTGCGAACAAAGAAAGATTTCAGCCTCCCGAACCCTAAAATCATTGAGGTCCACAAGAATTTTATGTGCTAGTTATCAATTTGGGATTTTTACTTAATTCCTTACTCCATCGAAGCGTAGATGGACTTTACGTTTTCACAGATGTTGTTTACTGTCATTATAAATGTAAACAAAGAAAGAAACTGAAATAGGTCTATTTCTTTAATGGTGAAACTGAAAGACGGAAGGGAGAGCATAATTGTAAAGCAAAATGCTGGTACTGAAATCGTTTTCACATTCTACTCGACCAAAGGGAATGATTCATACTTTGTTTCAGTTCTATAAAGCACGTATAACCTAAATATAACTATATGGCATCACAGAAAAAGTGAAGCGACAATTTTGTCTCTGTGTACGTATTTGTATCCTCAATAAGAGTACTAGCAATCGTATGCACGTTTTAATGAGTACTTTTCACCTGTTAAGCGTTTTTGTTGCACAGATTTAAGAAGTGCCATTTAATATTTAATTTAAAATATTGTAGGTCTTCTAGTGTGCGTGTGTATTTGAAAATAATTGGATAATTGTTCAAACGCTCAGTGTGCAAATCAAATATTAATGATCTCTATTATATTCTCACTTAATAAAATATGCATTGGTTGGTAGATTTGAAATCCACCATTAGGTTATCTTGAAAAACTGAAACCACATTAAACTGTTCCATCTTCAAAGGTACCCCAACAAATGACATTTGTTAAACAGTGCAAGTTTACCCATACCTATTAAATACAATAGTGAGGGAACATTCTTAATCCTTTTAAATACTAGCAGTCATAAAGAAAACAATATGTAATTTAATAAGCATGTTTTAAATATCAGATGCACAACGAACTTAAAATTGTATTGAAATGTTACTGTGTGAATTTTAATATATCAAATTTTAAAATTATGTTGAAAATGACAGGTTATGTAAAGCAAGTAAATCCAAAGGGTTCTAAATTCTAGTTGCCAATAAAGAGGGATGGGTGGTAGCAAGGAAAAATCCATCAGCTATCCTAGGGGTAGGGAGCGGAGAAGTAAACGGTTTTATTGAAATGTGTGTGTAGGGGGGGGGGGGGGATGGAGAGGGATTGTACCCTAAAGCAATCTAAAGATGATGTGGGGAATAAGAAAATGTCTCCAAAAACCAGTTTCCTATGACAAGAATGAATCTGAATGGATCTATCAACAATCTCCGTATTTTTTTCGTTTGATGTTCAAATTCCTAAGGGTATCACTTTACTCTGAATTTCCAGGCATTCATCTTGCCCCCTAATTTCATCCTGCAAATTTTAAGCTAGTAGAATATAATAATCAGATAATAATCACAAGCTTCTCACGGAGGTCTTCTACAATGTTGTTTTTTTCTATAGCTTAAGCTGAAGTACAATATATAATTTATTTTTAATTATTCTATTAACACTATTTTGGGGAAGTGTGCAAATTATAGGAAATGATTAAATCGTTTGCAATCTACTTAAGATAGTATTTCGATGAGGAATTTTAATTTAAGAATTTATCTTGGCAAGCTCTTGGAACATTTCAGACAGGCGAAGTATATTATTTATATGATGGTACACATCTATGACAGGATGATACACACAAGTAGGATCCTGAAAAAAAAATTAGTCACACAAACACAATGGGGCTAAAGTGTAATTGTTTGAGTTAAATAATCTCTCTCAAGCTCACTAAAATTGAACAGCTCTTTCCTTCTCTCTTGATTTTCAACGGGCCGTTTTGATAAAATTCCTATTCCTTTTTTACCTACCTTTATTTTATGACTGCTTAAATTAAATTAATTCTATAGGATACAAATAAGGTCGCATAATATTGTAGGAAGTTGTTTTGAATTCATCAGCTGCTACCAAGCTGACCTATATATTATGCAAGAAGCATAGCAGTGCAAAGGTATTAGGCCTCCTCTAGGCCAAACTTCAACCTTGCCACCTCCCACTAGCTTTTAGACCCCTAGTGCCTCCTCCCCCTACCGTCCACGATTTGTTTATAAAACTCAGTTTTAATAATCTCGACACCATCCCTCCCAGATCAGCCCCGTAAAAATGCATATTTAGACATCACACTTTTAAATATTAAACTTTGATTAAATATTAAACTTTGAGGGAGCTTTCAAAAAGCCAATTACAAGGGTAAATTAACTACCTGCATATTGCCCATTCTTCCTTTATGTAAAAGTAGGCAGTGATGTCTCTTTTGAATTTGTGTGGCTGCCAGAACCCATTGCTTTGCTTTGACTGTAGCTGGTCTTTGCTGCCTCCGCCCCCCCCCCCCCCCAACAAGCTGCTGCCCAAGGGGACCCCTAATTTGCCTAGTGTTTGGGCCGGCCCTGGGAAGAATAGATGACTAAACCTTTCTGAAGGCTTTCAGGCTTTGATCGATTTTACATGTGGAGTTTTTATTGGTTCCTGGAGTTTTGAATAAAATAGAGGTGATGTCAGTAGGACTTCTTTTTGGCCTACATAGATTTCGAATATAAAAACACGCGGAACGGTTTCAGCAGTAAAAAATAAATAAATAAAAATAATAAAATCATTGTAATTCTCATGATCGGTCTTGCCTGAAGAGGGAAACAAACAACATCCTTATACATTTGCTAACACCCCCTTCACTACGAAAGGTCTACACAGGATACTAGCTGAAAGTCATTAACAGTGAAGTAACTGCTTTGCATGAAAATAACATTTATGAAGATTTAAGTCACTTTAAATAGAACTTGAAAGTTGTTGCTTATTTATTTTTGAAAAAGCTTTATTTTATTTTATGACTAGGTAAATCTATGGAAAATAGTGCACAGCCTAGGACAACGTTAACCAGAAGTATAGCATCACTACTTAGCTGAAAATACTATTTTTATGCATTCTAATCAAACGTTATTACGATATTAAGAAGGGACCCAGGATATCAATGCTTGACCCAGTACAAGCATTGTGGAACCTGTGTCTTTTGGGGAAACTGCTAGGTAGTATGACCTAGATTGGCCACTGTTGGAAACAGGATACTGGGCTTGATGGACCTTGGTCTGACCCAGTATGGCATATCTTATGTTCTTATGTTCTTATATTTGAAATTCCACAGGAACTGGAATCTCTTCGACTTTTGTTTAGTTGGGATTTAAAGGGGGAGGTGGTAAAAAGAGGAAAGGGTTAAATGACTAGGTGATTGGGGGAAAGCGAAACTTGTGCTGGTATATAAGCAGGAAGTGATTGGGAGGAATCAGAGCTTGGCAGGAAAGGTGAGAAAGCTAAGAGGGCTAAGACATTTCCCTGTAGGTCATGGAGTCATTAGTCTTACTGAGATAACATGCGCGCGGTTATGTTGTTATACGTTTTTTTGATATATATCACAATATTTGCTCATCTATACACAAATTTATTTTACAGGAAGGGCTCCAAGGAGCGTCTCACAAAAGTACCCGTTTGCAAGGTTCATTTTGCTTTCTTTGGCAATTCTGAAAAAAAAAGAGGAGATATGCAGTCTCGAATTTCTATATATCCTGATACTTTAGATAGGCAGGCCATGCTAATATTTCAGAATTAAGTGCAGACACTATGAGTAAATGTTTAAAGCTAAGTTTTAGTTATGTCTCTTGCGTATTGATTAATAAATTGCAAACACTAGCAGTTGGTTTTGTCTTGGGAATAAAAATGGTTTGATCTGGCTTACTAAACGCAATGAAAACAAGTTTCACTGAACCCTTTTCACTTCGTAGGCCAAACGGAAGACAGAAGGAAATGTTCTTCGTGTATCAAATAAACAATATATCTACCCACGTTTAACATTTCTTCTAATCTCGTTGCAATCTTTCCTACTGCTTTTGGAATGTGGTGTCAGCTTCAGGTGAGATGTGCCCCGATTATCCTTCTTCAGTCTTTAACTAGGGGATCTGTGCACTAAAGATTTTCTCTCATTTTGTGTACATGGAAGACATGCATTTAGAGTTCTATGCCTGATATACAAAAAGTAACGTTAATATAAGACATAATCAATATATCTACACAGTATAATATGCTGCAAATGTAGTTCATCTGGGGATGATGTTCTTGTTCATGTTAGGACCTGTAAAAAAGATTCTGAAAAGTCCTTCTGTACCTTTATAAAGATGACCATGACCTTCTCCTCCTAGTGGACATTTTAATCCACTTGGATACAAAAGAGATATTATGTTCACCTAGGGGGAGTGTATGGTTAGGAACATTTCTTTAATGTGAATAAATTGTATCTCTGGCATAAGATGATGGTAGGATTCTGGTCACTGTATTAATGAACTCACAGTCCTCATCTCTGACACCTTAGGTGGCTATTTTTTCTAACAGGAATCTCAGTTTAATTCCAAACTTTAGTGAATTTTATTAAGGAATCTCAGTAGAAATAAATCACAGGCTGGAAATGGATGCTAGTGCAGACTGAAAATGAACAATCAAATCAAAATGTTCAAATACTTTTTTTTTAAAAGAACAAAAAAGATTCATCGTGCACTTAAACAATATTCTGTATAATAATGATGACAAAGATTCTAGCCCTAGATCATAATTGAAAATTGGGACGCCCAGGTGAATATTTATAGTTTTGTACAGTGTAGCCTTTCAAAGTGCCTAATTTCCAAATAGTATACAAATGTGCTGTAGGTGCTATGCACATGAAATTGATTACACAAATACAAGAAAAATAGCCTTATAGTGTGTGTGTGTGTGTGTGTGTATCTTGACCTGACAGTTTCAAATATATGCTGAAAGGTAGCAGGTTTATTCTAATTTATTATGATCAATACACATTCGTGGAAAATGAGGTACAGGAAGTTAAACTGACAACTATTAAATTATTACGCGTACTCCTGCACACGATTATCTAGAGGCCTAAGGGAAAGCTTTCAAAACAAAATATAACTTTAATATAAGGAGTACTATACTTTGGGACCGAATCCTCTAGTAAACTATTCTTCAATTCGTTTTCATTTAACACAACATCGGAAATATAAGCAGGAGGACTTGAGTGACTATAGATCGTAAATGTGCTGTACTTTGATGAAAGGACGCGCAAACAAATGTAGTTAGAGCACTACTTGTGAACGAAGAGACCAGGGTTCCAATCCCACTAGCACGCCTTGGGCAAGTCACTTAACCATTGCCTCAGAAAAATCGAAGTTATCCATGTCCCTGTTTAATGTGCATTACCAATTTAAGTTACAATGTAAACCGCTTTGACTGAAATGATAACAGGCATTTAAAAACAGTTAAATAAATATATGTAAGGTAACACTGAAATCTGAATGGATCTCTAGTTGCTGTCTTTTTTACTGAGCAAATAAGTAGTTGCATGCCATTAGAAAATTAGGCTGGAAACAGGATGAAACTTTTTCACTGTACGGGTGGATTTTCAAAATAATTTTCTCTAGGATAACTGGGACTAAGTATTGTTCATCTTTCTCACTTTTAATCGACTCATGTCTATCATAATTAAAGATCTGAATTCAAATATCTTATTCACAAAATTCCATCAAGATGTACAACTCGGTATATGTGTAGAAGAGTTGTAGAGATACATATTATACTTAGCAAACAAGATATATTAACAATAATGGAAATGAAATATATATGCATTTCTACATCCTTATTTCAAAGGACCGCTCACCCGAAATGTCTTTCTTTGCAACGACTTTCCTATGTTGTGCAATTTCAACGCATTCCTTTCACAAGCTTCTTCTAAAAGTAGTTATAAGAAACGTTATTCTGAAATAGGTTTCAGCTATTCTACCAGTGTTCATTAAAAAGCAAGCAAACGAGGATGGCTGAAACAAATCAAATTAAATGAAAAACAACAACAACAAACCAGTTGGAATATTAAGTTACTAAACATCATGATACCCCCTAATTTGATTCTCTATTAAACGGAGCAAGGGAGATCCCAATCAAAAAGTTTATGAACTCATTTCTTCCTTCTAATCTTTATTTTGGGAGCAAAGAAACCATTGTTGCATGAGCGCTTTTTCTAACCAGTATTAAAAAGCCAAAGGAGCTGTTTCATAAAAGACATATCAGAAATAGGAGTCTACATAGGTCAGAAGTGTAAGATATCCAGTGAGACTTCCTAAATGGCAGCCAGATATCCAGCATTACTGCTCTATCAGCTGACTGAAGACAACAGCTATTTAATCGTACAACCCGCTTCTGTTGAGAAACAGAGCATTACTCTGCTAATTATTGTTGCTACTTAGAATATTTCTTACGTCAGGTTTTGCATTTGGGATGTCAGTGTTTGCAGTGCAGAGAAGCAGGAAAATCATTCCAGTCTCCAGTGCAGAATGAAATTTTGAAGAGAAAGTGTACAGGGATCTTTCTTCCCCCCTTCTCCCCCACTCTTTCCCTCTTTTATATGACCTGCTTAGATTATTAGTAAGGGCATCTGTGGCTGGCAGTAGGACAAGTGTTAGCAAAAACAGAACCGGCTGTTTTTCCAAATGAACAATATGTTAATTCTTCATCCCCCTTTGGTTTCTTTAAAAACGGACACAAATGCATCAATAGAGAGAATAAGAAGCCTTCGCTGAACAAGTGGCAGTTTTGAATTTACCTTTTGTGTGTGACTCAGATGCAATCTTGTGGCATTTTTTCTGGTTCTCCCAGAAAAAAGAACGTTAATCTGTCCTATCTTGGGACCTAAAGAATCGGAGTGCGGTAGATATTCACTGAAACCACACAGGGAATAAGGGTCTTGCTTTATTGAATCATCAAATCCCAGGAATGAAGCTCTTAATTAATTATGGGTGCTAAAAATTCAGCCCAGCTGTTTCTTTCTTTTTTTTTTCTTTTTAAACTTGGCTCTAGCTCTGACAGAGAAAGACAAAGTCTACGCCGAGATCTTCTAAAGCAACTTCAGCATAAATCATCCATTCAATGATACTTCTCGCACAGAATGAACCTGTAACTGACAGATGGCTTAATGTGCTCCTTGCATTCCTTTACCCGGTACCTTTCCAGAAAAAAATATTCACAGCAAGTTTGCCACAAACGCTGACCTCCACATCTTCTTAAATATTTACGATCAAACTGTAAACTAGTTTATAAGTGACGGTGCGCGAATTAAAACCCCTCTGGGCTATTGCCTTTAAATGCACTTACGTGGACAGCTTATTTTACCAAACGCAGCCCTAAGACAAACAAGTGGAACAAAAATAAATATCACGTCCCGGGTTCCACAACACTCTCAGTTTAAAGCCTGCCCCTGATTCCTGCAGCTGGTTGAGAGCTTCAACACAAGAGCTCAAATCTGCAAATTTAATCAGACAGCTCCTATTGATAAGTGCTGCACTTTACCATCTAATATAGATTCTGTGAGATGGCTACATATATACACATATATATATTTAAGTCCTAATTATTTGCAGGCATTCAAAAACGTATATACTTAGAGAGATCGCCTGCCTAAGTCTAACAAAAATTCAAATAAGATAGCAATAAAGTTTGGGACTTAAAAAGATAGCAATCGCTTCCACAAGTCCCTATAATTCCAAAATAGGTCCCCGGTATCTTTATAGGAAGGGACATTTAAAAATTTGCTGTCATGTGACAAGGGGCAACTTATTATGCTGTTGCTTTGTAACTGTTAAGAGCCGGCGGTTTTTATGATGTGACGTATCTCAAGCTTTTGTAGAAGAAATTTCTCATTGCTGATCTACCCACCTCTTTTTATTCGTTTATCAAAGTACTTTCTATGGGATTCTTATAAAAGTTTTCCAAAGACCAGATGTTGCGAACCTATTTCTCACAAAAGTGGAAATTACTTGTTCTAAATGTTTCTCATGGTATCTTGTATGATTCTATTCTTGGGAAATATTCTCCAATGCACATTCAGCGAGGTGCAGGTATTTTGGATTCTGGTTCTGTGCAACAGTTATATTATTTCTACAGGTTGGCTTGCATTACTCTAGTCTAGAAAACTAGGAAAATGATCTGTAGGCTACATAAACATTGAACGATAGTTTTATTAGGTTATTTTTTAAAATGCAAATATTTATCGTACCTTTTTAAACTGAAGGTTAGCGAATACCGGTATGCAGATAGATAATTAAGTACTAGACACAACCAATAAAAATACTTTTCGTTTTTCAGAGCTTTCCCATGCTTGTAAAAACAAACGATTTACTTTTCACATGCATGAATAAGGGGAACACAGAAAACTATAACATCAGATGATGTTTATGACTACATAGTAACTGGCCTCCATTTGTACGTCTATTGGACAGTAATTTCTGCTAACATTCAAGTCATCCGTGGACTTTGTGCAATCTAGATCCTGCCCATTGGGACATATTTTTTATGAAATAAACAATTGCAGATCCTGATGATGCATTTTGAAAACATTGCTATTTGTCAACTAAATGCATATGCATATGGAAATGTCAATTTCAGCGATGGTCTCAGTGTACTTTGCAATGTAAGCGGTTTGCTCTCCTCAGCCTCTTACCTTAAACTGCTTTCAAGAGAATACTTATCCCTTTGAAAACAGTATTCTTTCCACCACCTAGCTGATAGCAAACAGGAGTGGGCAAAAATCGAACTAGAAAATCTTGGAAGGGGGGGGGGGGGGTAGTCTTGGCTGAACGTGTACTACAGAGGTTTCATGGTGTACGTGTAAGTAAAGCTTCAACCCCGTTTATTAGTCGTAGAAGCAGACTCCAGCAAATCAATATTTTCACCATCACCAGTATAATAACTAACATGTTCAAACTTGAAATCTGCATTCTTCCAGTGCAATATTGTGCTTTTACAGGATGTTGATTAACAACCCTTTTGGTGTCTCTTGCATAGCCCCTGCAGAATTGAAAGTTTGTTTTGTTGACTACCATTTGTTATAACCTTTTGCATACTTTCCTGTCACCTGTTCCAAGGTATCAATTTAATCTTTTGCCTCAGAGCTTCACCGCAGGGCGCTGAGACCGCGGAAAAAAGTCACCATTATTTAATGCAATCTGCGATATTTTGTCCAGACACCTCTTGCCAATGAAATTGACTTTTATTTGCTTAAAGCAAACCACAGACTCTCTACGTTCATGCCTGATGGATGCAAATGTAAATGTGCACTCATTTAATTGGATCAGGTCCCAAGATAAAAGAGATAAACGGCTCCCAGTTTGCCAAGTTATTTTCAGAAGCATGCAGTGATGTGTGGAAGGAAAGTTAATGAACAAGGAAAGAGACACACTGTACTTAAAATACCTTGGGTCTAGACTACTTGAGTGGAAGCCTAGACTTTTACCACATTCGAAGAGAGTAATTATTTGCTGCTCATTATTAGTATTTAGAGAAAAAAAGATCAGCGGTTGGTTAGGAAAGCGGTAGGAAATCCCGCAATTTAGGAAGGATAAGTAAGCTACCGGAACTTGCTTATCATTGTGTCCTACGTGAAGGTCTGTGATTTGATTGCAAGTTTTGCAGTTCATGTCTCAGTTAACTTGTTTAGCTTACAGTTACACGATATAGCAAAGTTGATTTCAAAGTAAGGCAGTTAATATAGAAAAGTCCCCCTTTATTGCCGTCTTTGCTCGTTCTTTGTGTGTTTTACATCTTTCTGCATGAGACATTAACAGACGGTTATTGATACAAACATAGGTTTTGTTCCTAAAGGCCTTCCGAAACAAATTCTCCGGCTGAATGCCAATGTATGCATGTTGGCTGGTGACGGCTGATTAGTGAAATGATTTACAGCCAAGTGGAAAAAAAAAGGATGATACCGTCAAGACTGCAATTTAAAAAAGATAAGACAGCACACCCGTAAGGCTTTCACAGGGAAAGAGCCCACGGCAGCTAAACGTATGCTGCAAGTACCTGAAACAGTCAAGGAATCAATTGATCTCAGATTAAAAGCAGCCTCTATCGCTACTTTCGTCTGTAATCTGTCGCCCCTGACAATAGCAGCCTCTAAATTTATGCAGCCACACCTCACCTGTCCTTGTGGGTAACAAAGAAAATATTTCAGCTGGGCAGTAGGGTTGCATTTGTGATATCGCCGCTGTTTTCACTCTCACATGTAACAAGATAAGGACATTGAGCTGTGGCTCTCTGAGCAAAAGGTCAGATGACAGCGCTTCAATCTCAGTTATCGTTTTTTCGTATCGTTTGTTTCTTTTCTTTCTTGTCCCCCCCCCCCCCCCCCGGCTCCTTCTCGCTTTCATTAATTGATTTTCCATTAAAAAAAAAAAGAGTTCTCCCTCTTCTTCTGTTATTCTTCATAAAGAATAGCTTGCTCCCCAGTAAAGAACGAGTCTTTGATCCCAGACCGTCCTCTCAGGTCCTTCCAGCTGAAATCAGTGGCGAAACTATGCGGAGTTATTGTTCACACTTGCTGCGCTCCTGATTCAGAAAGAACTGATTTATTAGCTTGTCAAGGGAAGCATTGTTCAGGAAGGCAATCAAAAAGCACTTACCTAGCTAAACTAAAATTACTGCCTTTTCAGTGGCTAATTTGTATAACTCCCATGGAGGAACTTGGAAAGTGTTTGATGAGGCATAAAATGATGATTAATGAATTTATTGCCCTGCTGCTCATCAAATAGAAGTAGTATATCTTTCTTCTATTGGGCGTTGTGTCTAATGCTACATGTCTGTGTAAAGCAAGTCCAATATGATCTTCTTTTTAGCTCCCTTTTAACCCACATGACCTGGAGAATATCTTCATGTAACACGGGCAACATCGGGGGAGTGGTGGAACAAAGAACTGCTTGATAAAAGGTTAAATGAGAAACGGGAGGAAAGTTGCTGCGGGGATGGATCTGCTCAGTTTTTGGCCTTCAATCACTTTGACTACTGAGGTGGGGAAAAATGTAGAAGCCAGATAAGGTGCGAGGAGGGAAAAATGACAAACAATTTTAGTTTTCGTAAAGAATAAACCAAAACAACTTGAGTCCCGTTTCCAAAAAAGGAACAGTGGGGGAGGGGGAGGGTGGTGTAAAGAGGGAGGGAAGAGGTGGAGCTGGGAGATGGATTTGTATTAACTTAACATGTTAATAACAGAAAAATCATTTCGTTGCTTCTAACCTTAGAAAACAATAAATTAATATTGTTTTCCTGGACTGTCATGCTTGAGTTTATGTTCTCAAATGAAACTGGAGTATGTTACTGTCTATTTACACCAACAGTTTTAGCCTCCTAGAGGTCAACAATGGCAGATATTCTGTTTTTACACTGTAGCACTTATCATAAAAAGTGTCTATTTTGGAAAAACTCATGGTTGGCAAGGAGTGGAGAAGTAGACTATTGGATAGCAACAGCCTAGCACCCTGGAGACTGGCACTCCTTGTGACCTTGGGCAAGTCACTTTACCCTTCATTGCCTTGGAAGAAAAAGCCTGGCAATCTATTTCCAGTCATATCTTGCCAAGAAAACACAGGTGCTGCTGGGTTGCCAGGAGTCAGTTGAAAAGGAAAGTTGACAAGGAAAGACATACACCATAAAGATATTCAAGGGGAGAAGGAACCAATGGCATAGCCAGGTCTGCTATTTTGGTAGGGACCAAGGTTAACAAGGGTGGGCGCTAGAAGGTGCGGATGATGATACAGCTTCCAGGTCTCTTCTCATTTGCTTGTGCTGCTACCACTTCCTGGATGGGCTTGACTCCAAAGTAGAGGGGCCTGGCCCACCCAAACCCATCCAAGCCAACCAAGGAATTCAAGAAAGGGAACTGGATTTGGCTCAAGCCTTTTTTAGAAGTTCAAGGCATGTTAGAGTCAGGTGCAGTAGGTATTTTTCCTGTCCCCAGAGAGCTTCCAATCTAATGTTGTATCTGAGGCAATGGAGGTGCGGCATTCAATCACCGCTTCTATGCAGGGCTGGCCCAGTCATTAGGCAAACTAGGAGGTTGCCTAGGATAAAAGCTTCTTAGGTGCAGTAAAGAGCAGGGCATTCAAAGCTAGATCCTTACAGCCATGGGGACCATAAGGATTAAGGTGTGTATAGGGTGCCAACACCTGTAACCAACTCTGGGGCTAGCCCTGATTATACGTGTAGCCCAATTTACACAAGTAAATCAGCTTTGTGTACATGTAAATAGCACCCAGCTCTTCTAAGATTGTCTGTCTATTTAATGGTGTATGACCCTGATTTACATAGGTAGATACATGTATTGAAAGATTGCTATTTGAACTCTGAAGCAGTGAGCCTGTGAAATGCTGGACAATGTCAGGGGTTAGACTACAGAGAGATTCCACACGTGAATAAATGATTGAATGCAGTGCCTCTAAGCTAAGAAATTAATGCTACTGGATGTGAAGATCTAAGAAATAGCTGTAGGATTATGTTTGATATACAATCAAGGATGGACTATGGTAAGAAAGAAGAAAATAAAAGCTTTGAAGAATTGGACATGATGGAGAGAGGGTTTTTTTTAAAATGTCTATCTTTTAAAATAGCTGAGGAGAGACTATGGTTAGGAGTCTGTGGAGTTTTGGATTTGAGCTACTGCTTGAGATATTAAATAGACATTTATTTTTCACAGTGGGAATTATTTAGTGTATTAAGCAGCTTTTTCCTGTCTGATGAAGTAAAATAAGGCATGCTATTGAAGTTGGCTATAAGTCTGACAGACTAGAAACCAGAGTTTTGAAGGATGGCAGAATCACTTCTGAGGTCTTTTCCTTCATTTTTAAACAAAAGATTGGATTACTTCTTTATATAAACTATGAATCAAATAATGATATATTGTCACAGTAGATATAAATATATGTAAGAATGGTTTAGCATTAGTGAATTCTCGGTTGATATTGCTATCTTGTCCAGTTTATAGCTGGAATAAAAACAACATCATTGGACTAAAAAAAATCCAGTTACAATCAAATTCTGTAAAATATTTACAGAACAAAAATGCTCTTGTGCTGATATTCTAAACATTACTATCACTGCTTATTATGCAAAAATGCTAATGTCAAGTCTGGCCAAGATTTCACCCATTAGAACTGCGTCTGTGCTCCAGTTTTTACTGTAATCAGTCTTGATGTTTTATTTATGAAAGGCATCATATCAAGATTTTGTAAATAAATAACAATAGCACATAGTGCGGGAAGCACATGTGCACCTTAACGCAGGAAAGCCTCTGAAACACTAAAAGGGGGGCAGGGAAGCCATTGGAGAAGGTACGGATGCAAGCACAATTGGTAGTTGATGGAGTTGACTCACCTGATGCCTGGCAATGTGGCAGTATGTGGGATGAACATGTTTGACAGTACAGCAGGCCTGTGCTGTTGACTAAGCGAGATAGGCAGCTGCCTAGTGATGATGGGCAGTGTGGATGTTGGCTGTGTCATGGCTGGTTGGTGGTCAACCAGCCAGTGGAGTCAGCAGTGGGGACGCAGCAGTGGGGGAGGGGGGAGCTGTGACAGGCATGCAGTCCTAAATGCACTTGAAAGCATACATCATGCCGTAAGCTACATTATATTGTCTGTGAGGTATGGACTGTATCCAGATGTACTGTCAGTGTGTGGTATGCCATAGCCAGGACAGTGTCTGGGTGAAGGCAGCATGTGCCTGATGTGGGCAACAAAGGGAGGATTGTCCATGAGTGCACATGTGGAGCAGTCACAAGAGAGGTGTGCATGATATGGCTAACTGCTACAAATGACCCCTGAGGGCCATGGTGGGGCAGCTTATTGCCAGTAAGCTGTCCCGCCATGAATCTCCCTGACAGTCAAATGGAGGGTGCAGGGCTGTGCCATGGATCATCCAAGCAGAGAATTTTCAATGTGTGTGGTGGGTGGATGTATGGGTCACCACAAATACACAATGCAAATACATACAATTTGAGAACAACAACTCATTAATTTCTCCAAATCTTATAAACAGATGTAATCAACACCACATCTTATTTATAATAATTAACACTAGTGTGTATCAATATATCTTTTATTAAGTATACATATAAAATATTGCAATAGCATATCTTTAAATTGTAAATATATTACTATACATAATTACCACTAAAATATTTTAATTACACAATACTTTCATGAAAAAGACATAATAAATTGGCCAAACCAATCCGAATACAAACTTATTCATTATAACTTCCCATTATAATTAACAGGTTATTTATTATAACTCCTTGATGATAGGAACTCCTAATTTACAAGTTAATTCATTACAACTCCTTGATGATAGTAGCTCCAACTGTTGAAAAAGGCAAACACAGTAAACAGGGTAGAAATGTCTCCTCCCAATGTATGCATTCACTCTCTGGAAAACGCTGCTCTTCACCAAATAGCTCAATCAAAAAATCCACTGAATATCACAAAATTCCTGCTGTCATTCAGCAGTTCGTTCATTGATGAATTTTAGGGCAATCCTGTTCCGTTTCTTGCTGACAGAATTGATTAACAATACACCAGCCCCAACTGTAAATCAAAACAGAACCACATAAAGATACTCTTCCCCAAACAATGCACACCTCACAAAGACCACTAACACGCTCACTTACACATACAGACCGTATTATATAGCCAGCATACTCAAACCATCACATTTCTGCCCATGCATCATAGTATGCCGAAATCTCCATATATTTCAGTTTCACCGAAAACACTGGTCAACATTGAAATCGTTACTGACTTTAAAAGGCCCTAATCTGTAGTATCTTGGTGAGCTGAACATGAATATAATATAAAACAATTTTTATTGGCTCTCGTTTTGAAGATATTGCATGTAGTTCATTTTTGATGTTTCACAGTGTAAACTTATCCAGTAGGACATCAACAACATTCCAAATAAGCCTTGAATGATGTAATATTGCATCATATTGCATAATACCAGCATGCACATATCATCCAGAGTTGATTGCATCATTTTCTGATGCAATGCAATACTATTGCCAGACGGCTGCTGAAGCCATCTGATGTCAGCAGTGTACTATACGCAGTCGGAAAGGAAAGTAATCTGGTATTCTGTTCCGATATTGAAAGCCTCATGAATGCCTTAAAAATCACTCATGACCCACAAGACTGGAGACTATTTATAGACTCTTCGAAACTGAGTCTGAAGGCTGTGCTTTTGAACAATGGAAACCATCCTCCATCTATTCCAATAGCGCATGCTGTCCACATGAAACATCAAAGCAAATTCTCAAGGCATACAAAAATGTTTTTGTCGGACAAGGAACCCCAGGCAAGAACTTCTTAACTGAAGGTTCACGTCCTTTTTATTCAAAATGCAGTAAAACCTTTTGAAACTGCCAAAAAACGTTTTCATGAAGAAAATACTGTGAAGGTGAAAAACAACACAGTCCTGCATTTCGGGTTAACAAACTTTAAAACCCTGCTTCAGGTTACATCCACCAATGTGCGCATAAAAAGCTGAAGAGAAAATTAGATCTTTAAACCCATGGCATCTGATGTCATTTCCAGATACAGAATTACTGCTTAGCCAGTCAGAAGGTGAGAGCAACATTCATGCTGACACCAAACTGCCAACTAAAAACGATCAAAAAAGAAAAAGATATGGAAATTATCAAAAAGAATCAAGCTAATCACAACAGATTGTACCAGATTGTGATTAGTTTGATTCTTTTTGATAATTTTCCTCTCTTTTTCTTTTTTGATCATTTTTAGTCGGCAGTTTGGTGTCAGCATGAATGGTAAACAAACCCCATTATGCCCACCTGCCACATGCATTGCCTGGGTGGCCATTGTATGCCATCCTCTGTCTGGGGAGACCAACAATGGAGCAAACAGTTGGGCATCAATACTGAGTATCCCAAGGCAGAGTCCATGGACAGCCACTGCAGTGGGATGGTGTATAGGTTGGTGTGGGGCTACTGCTATGGTCCTGCCAGGACCTCAGTGCATAGGCCATGAACCACTGCTACCCCAACCACTGAGGACCAACAATTAACTACAGGCAGAAAAACTGATCCTGCTGCCCTTCACTGGGTTGTGTTAGCCAAGCACAAACTGACTATTGATGGTCTGCTGGTCATCATACTTGGCAGGTACATAATAGGACCACATGCACTCTGCCTTGGGATACTCAGTATTGATGCCCAACTGTTTGCTCCATTGTTGGTCTCCCCAGACAGAGGATGCATCCACAACACTGGAAGTAAACAGTGCAATAGCTCTATGTGGATACATAGCTGTGCCATGGTCACCTTTTGGTCATAGTGAGAGTGCCATCTCAGCATGGCATACAGTGGCCACCCAGGCAATGCATGTGGCAGGCGGGCACAATGGGGTCTCAGCCAGTGACCTTACAATTGTGGCAGACACATCCAGGCCAATCTGCGCTGTTTCATGTGATACCCACAATCCTCTACCTCACCTTATTCACATTTTCCAAACAGGCTGGGGAAAACTCAGACATTGTGAGCCCAAGTGCAGTGCTGAAAGCCATAGGACAAAGGGGAGCCATACACACACACACACACACACACACTTTCATTGACACACTGTGCAAAAGTGGAGATGGTTGGCATTCCTGCTTGACACTCCTGTCTCAATGTCAGCTTAAGGATTGATAATATGTGCTCTATTTGCAGGTGCTATTACTGTACCTTGGCCTCACCATATGTTGTTACCATGTGCTATTAGTCTCCAACCAGCTGTGGATAGTGAAGCCTGCCAGTGTTGCTGGTGGGTGTTTCCACCCTTGCATCTCCTTGGAGACTGCATATGCTGGAGCTGTACTTGCACTGTCAGCTAAACCTTGTCCACAGGAAGATGTAATACAGAAACCCCTAGCAGGGACCAGAACCTGTGATCCTCCACACATATACCCATTAACTGTGTGTGTTGCACCACAGCACTGCCTTATGAGGATAGCAGCTCCTGTTGCTGATATGCTTCCCTTCAACTGGCCTTTGGCACCTGCTGCAATGTGCATGGTGCACACGACCAGGACAAGGCATCTGTCTGCTGCAGGTTGGTGCCACTTCCCATGCTACCACCAGCACCCCACCATGCAGACCTGCCCATGCATTGTCAGTGGTGGTGTTCACAGTCCCAGCATGTTAAACATGTGGGTTTGGCGGGCACCTTGGGCACAAGGGACAGGGCTTCAGCTTCTGGCACTATTGGCCTCTTCCCCACAGCTGGGTTCTGCAGCAGTGTGTGTGTGGGGGGGGGGGGGAGGATGAGGCAGCCTGGATCTCTGCCTGAGGTGCCAGGATCCTTAGACCATCCCATGTGGCACATTGCCTTTTCCACAGCAGTAGCAGGACTGTGTGCTGCCACTGTCACTGTGGGATCATGATGAACATCACAGATGGTTCTGCAAATGGCAGAATACCCCTTTGTGGAGATGCTAAAAAGGTTGGGGCTCATCAACCTGGGGAAGAGGTGGCTGAGGGGAGATATGATAGAGGTCTATAAATTATTGACAGGAGTGGAACAGATAAATGTAGGTTGCTTTTTTATGACATCAAACTGTGGACAGACTAGGGAATCTGCAATGAGGCCACAGTGTAACTCATTTGGATCTTCTAGGTGAAAATATTTTTTCAGTCAACGCATAATCAAACCCTGCAATCCATTACTGGAGGATGTGGTAAAAGCTGTCAGTGTAGCTGGGTTTATAAAAGTTTGGACGGGTTCCTGGGTAACGATCCATAAACCATTGCTAAAGAGCACCTGGACTATGCACTGCTTGCTCCATTATAGTTATTGGGGATCCTGTGTGTCTTTTGGGGAAACTGCTCAGTACTTGTGACCTAGATTGTGCACTGTTGGACACCAAATACTGGGCATGATGGACCTTGGACTCACACATTTTGGAATATTTTGTAGTCTTATGTTCCTATGTGCATCTAGGCAGCTGCCTCTTCCCCCCTGTGCACCAGCAGCCCCCACTGCATGACCCATGTGCCACCTCCTTTGCCCACATTTGCACCATCAAAATTGTGCCCTTTCATAATTGGGCACTATGCCGTTGCTGCTAATGGAGCACTGCTATCACTCTTTTGGGCTCCCCTGTCTGTGTATCACATTGCAGACATAAAATAGGGTCTCTCTCCTCAAAAAAACACCCTTTCTGTGAGGTTTTGAGTTGTGTTAGGGTTCCTGCCATTAAGGTTCCTGTGTTAAGTGAACAAGCCTTGTTCCCACTCACTCCCTGCCCATTGACCCCCACTCTCCACCCTATGCACGCCTTCTCTCCACCTACAGGTACTGTTAGTGCACGCTAAGGTGGCTGATACCATTAGCGTGTGCTAAAGTGGCTTTTTGCATGTGCTAAGGGTGCTGATGTGCAGTTAGCATGCGCTAATGGCACACTTGCTCCTCTACCACGGTTTAGTAAACATACCCCTATGACTATTGCAAAAGCAGGAAGGTTTAATTAGCTGCTTAAAAACATTTCCTCAGTATTTTCTCTGAGTGCTGTTGTTTAGCCAGTTTTTCTTAGTTGATTATCTTCTTCCTTAATTACATACTGGCTAGTTTTCCCCCATAAAAATGGAAAACCCAATTTTATAAGGGAACGTGCACTTTCATGTTCCAAGTATGCACCTAAGAGGGGGTTATTGTAGTCATTTATAAGAACATAAGAACATAAGATATGCTATACTGGGTTAGACCAAGGTCCATCAAGCCCAGTATCCTGTTTCCAACAGTGGCCAATCTAGGTCATACGTACCTAGCAGTTTCCCCAAAAGACACAGGTTCCGCAATGCTTGTACTGGGTCAAGCATTGATATCCTGGGTCCCTTCTTAATAATGGTTTATGGACCACATACAGGCATAAATAGCCTCATAAAATAGCAACCCATACACACACTGCTTGATGGCACATACTTTGATGATGGGTGTATGCATGGGCAGAGTTTGGGCAGAGCAAAGAATAGATAATAAAATACTGTAATTTACGTATGTTCTTCCAAAATCTAAACATGGGCATTTACACTATGGCTGGTGTAAATATCCATACCTTGACTTAAGGTGTGATTTCTGCCATCTTGGGCTTGCACAGATAGGAACCTACTTGTTTTTATAAAATAGGCTTAAAATGCATGCCTTAAAAATGCAGAGGGCATAACATGAAGCTATAAGGGGGTAAACTGAAAGGCAATGTCAGGAAATACTTTTTCACTGAAAGGGTGGTGGATGCTTGATTGCCCTACTGATGGAAGTGCTGGGGGGCAAATACAGTGACAGAATTCAAAATGGCATGGGACAGACACAGTGGATTCCTTTATAGCAATAGGATAAAATCAAAATAAACTAACTATCTCTTATATCTTAGTAAATAGGGGCAACCTACGCAGAGTGGTGGATACACTCCTAAACAGTCATGAGGAGGGGAGACCTGCAAGGAGCGGCAAGTGCAGCTACTCTTACCGCTTTGCTGGGCAGACTAGATGGACCATACTGGTCTTTATCTGCCATCAAATACTATGTTACTATGTTACATTAACTAGGCACCTCTTATAAAATTATCCTCTCTATGTGGAACATTGTAGTCTTTTAAAGTGCAGATAGACCATGTCCACATCTTCTCCCCAATTCATTACCAGGTTTGACAAGATCTCCCCTTGGTGAATCTCCAGGTGTATTGCTTCAAGGTACTGCATTTTTTTCTTTTGTAATACTTCTATAGCTTTTCATGCTACTGAAATTTGATTCTGTAGATCTATAACTGCTTTTCTTCTCCTTGTTGCCAATTTTATGGGGTAGGAGTAAACCTGCTTTTCTTCAATGCCTGGAAGCTCTCCAAAGAAAAACTGAGCAGATCTTCCAGGACTGCAGTGAGCAATTTCTTGAGTTTGTCAGGTTTCATTGCCATATCTACTCTCATTTAAGCAAATATGTAAATCAGAGGCACAGACCGCTAAGGAGACAATTTTAGAAGAGTTAGGAGCCATTTATACACATAAGAATATAAGAACATAAGATATGCCATACTGGGTCAGACCAAGGTCCATCAAGCCCAGTATCCTGTTTCCAACAGTGGCCAATCTAGGACATACGTACCTAGCAGTTTCCCCAAAAGACACAGGTTCCGCAATGCTTGTACTGGGTCTACGTTTACCCATTCCACTCCGTTCATTAATTTATAGACTTCTATCATATCTCCCCTCAGCCGTCTCTTTTCCAGGTTAAAGAGCCCTAACCTTTTTAGCCTTTCTTCATAGGAGTATCCTTCCATTCCCTTTACCATTTTGGTGGCTCTTCTCTGAACCTTTTCTAATAACGCTATATCCTTTTAAAGATACGGCGACCAGAATTGCACACAATATTCAAGGTGCGGTCTCACCATGGAACGGTATAGAGGCATTATAATATCTTTTGTTTTATTTTCCATTCCTTTCCTTATGATACCTAGCATTCTATTTGCTCTCTTGGCCGCCGCTGCACACTGTGCCGAGGGTTTTAACATGTTATCCACAATGACGCCTAAATCTTTTTCCTGGGTGGTGGTTCCTAATGTGGAACCTTGCATCGTGTAACCATAGTTTGGGTTATTCTTCCCTAGGTGCATAACTTTGCACTTGTCCACATTAAATTTCATATGTCATTTTGATGCCCAGTCTTCCAATTTATCAAGATCCTCTTGCAGTTTTCCACAATCCTCTTGGGTTTTAACAACTTTAAATAGTTTTGTGTCATCTGCAAATTTGATAACCTCACTCGTTATTCCACTTTCCAGGTCATTTATGACTATGTCAAAAAGTAGCGGACCCAGCACAGATCCCTGGGGTACACCACTATTCACCTCTCTCCATTGGGGAAATTGGCTATTTAGCCCAACCCTCTGCTTTCTATCTTTTAACCAGTTCCTGATCCACAGTTGTACACTGCCTCCTATCCCATGACTCTTTAGTTTTGCCAAAAGTCTCTGATGAGGGACCTTGTCAAAGGCTTTCTGAAAGTCTAGATACACTATATCAACGACTCACCGTTGTCCACCTGTTTATTCACACTTTCAAAAAAACATAACAGATTAGTAAGATAAGATCTTCCTTGTCTAAAGCCATGTTGGCTGTCTCCCATTAGGCCATGACTATCTACAGCCCTCTACATGCTGAGTAATTTTATTCTTTATGATGGTTTCTACCATTTTTCCCAGTACTGACGTGAGGCTCATCGGTCTGTAGTTTCCCGGATCACCCCTGGAACCCTTTTTAAAAATTGGTGTTACATTGGCGATCCTCCAATCTTCAGGTATTAGAGATGATTTTAATGATAGTTCACAGATTACTAATAGCAGGTCTGCAATCTTATATTTCAGTTCTTTCAACACCCTTAGATGTATACCATCCGGCCCAGGTGATTTGCTACTCTTCAGTTTATCTAATAGTTGTAATACATCTTCCCGATGTATCGATATTTCCTTCAATTCTTCTGCACCTTTAAACACCACTTCAGTCATGGGTAACATCCCTACATCTTCCTCAGTAAAGACTGAAGCAAAGAATTAATTCAGTCTCTCCGCTATCGCCTTGTCACCTCTTAGTGCCCCTTTAACTCCTCTATTATCTAATGGACCAACTGACTCTCTCACAGGTTTTTTGCTATGAATATACTTGAAAAAATCTTTATTTCATGTTTTTGCTTCCGCAGCAAGCTTCTTCTCAAATTCTCCCTTTGCCTGCTTTATCAATGCCTTGCATTTGACCTGCCAGTGCTTGTGCTGTTTCCAGGTTTCGTCGTTTGACTCTTTTTTCCATTTCTTGAAAGATGCCTTTTTGGCAACAACAGCCTCTCTGACCTCACCTTTAAACCATGCTGGCAGTTTTTTGGACTTCCTTCCACTTTTCTTAAAGCGTGGAATGCAGCTGGTCTGGGATTCCAAGATAGTATTTTTCAACAACACCCAAGCTTGATGTAAGTCTTTAACCTTTGCAACTGCTCCTTTCAGTTTTTTCTTAACTATTTTCCTTATTTTACCATAGTCTCCCTTTCGAAAGTTAAAAGGTAGTACTGTGGATTTCCTTACTATTCCTCCTCCACTAATTAAATCAAAGGTGATCATGCTATTGATCACTATTGCCAAGTGGTCCCAACACCCTTATCTCTTGCACTAGATCTGGTGTTCCACTAAGGACTAGGTCTAATATGACTTCCCCTCTGGTCGGTTCATGAACCAGCTGCTCCAAGAAGCAGTCATTTATTTCATCTAGGAACTTTATCTCCCTAGCATGTCCTGCCGTGACACTGACCCAGTCAATACCGGGGTAATTGAAATCACCCATTATTATTACCGCACTGTAACTTTTGTTAGCTTCCTTGATTTCTTTGAGCATTTCATCATCCATTTGTTCATTCTGGCCAGGCGGTCGATAGTACACCCCCACTGCTATCGCCTTCCCCTTTTTACGTGGAATTTCAATCCATAGAGATTCTACAGCAAATTTTGTTTCCTGCAAAACTTTAATCCTTTGTGACTCAATGCCCTCTCTAACATAGAGCGCAACCCCTCCACCAATTTGATCAGCTCTTTCATTACAATATAGTTTGTACCCAGGTATCACAGTGTCCCATAAAAAGCTGATTAACTTGTGTAAACTGAGCTATAAGTAGTGATTTCAGAGCAGGTGATACTTATATGCAGGGGCAATCAGAGCTGTGTCCTGGGCATAGCATTTTGCAAAAGCTTTACACAGTTGCATGCACCAGAAAGTTCCGATGTTGGCATTTGTACCTGCTCTGTGTCACACATAAACCCCCACCAAATTCTCCGTTGGACTTGTGGTATTGAAGATGATTAAGGGGAGAATTTTTCTTACCTCTCTGGTGTTAAAACCACTCTGAAATGCAAACAATTTGGGATTTTGGAGCTTGATTCTCTAATTGGTTCCCCTTGGACAATCAGTTTTACAAAATCTGCCATTTGTATGTTTAAGTCCCACCATTTCCTTGCATAAGGCTTAATTTTATAAGAGGATGCCTATGTGAAAATTCAATGAAAGTCTTAAGGGGAAAGATGAGTGAAGTAATAAGGCAACCACACTACCTCATCCAAGGTAGTGCTTATGAAAAATGGTGTCCGGGGGATATGCTTTCCCACATGAAGTTTACTTACAGTTCCTGAAATGGCTACTTGAAGAAATTTGTTGAACTCAGTCCACTGGAATACCCTGCAATATCTGAAATCCTCAGACATGGTGATGCAGGGAGGGCTACCATTTCCCACGCTTCCTGGGGCAGATCTATCTAGCCTCAGTTTATAGCATGGTTTCTTGTTCTTACCCTGTCTTTTCAACAGCACATTGCTACAGATTCAGGGCCAGCGTGACCCATTGTGCAAACTTTGTGCTTGCACAGGGCAGCAGTCATGGGAGGGCAGCACGATTGGCACAGTTGTCTGGGCCAGGCCCAGCTGCAGGATGAATGGCGGCAAGCAATGAACAGTAGAGAGGCAGAACAAAAAGAAGCTTTGGGGCTTTGGAGCACATGTTCATGCAGCATTCTTGATGTGTCCCCACTGCTCACTAACAGGAAGTTGTATCAAAGGAGGCAGGGACGCGACAGACATGCAGCGTGTACATGCACTCCAATGCCCCATGCTGCTTTCTTCTTTTTCAAATTCGTAGCAGTAACAAGTTAGACATCATTAAAGAAAACAGGAATCAAACCCAGGCAAGGAGATGTGGAAACCATAGCACCGAGTGAGACGTAACTTTGTTGCTGTATTCAGATTAGCAGGAAGTGGATCCTTTGGATGCCCTTCATGATGAGGGGCGGCAAACGCTGCACTGGGGAGCTTTCTGAGAGGCACCGGGGAGCAAGACAGCAAGCCCCACTGCATTCAACATGGGCCAAGGACAGGCCAGACTTGGTCATGTAAGTAACTGAAGTTATGTGTCCTGTTATTCTGTTTTATTTAATATCTATTATTATTCATGTGCCACCTTCAGAAACTTCCCTCAGAGCCTTAGCCTTAATAGTACCTACAACTTTTAATTTCTATTTAATTATTCCTCATAGGTGGTAGAATTTCTGTAAACAATATGTTGTACTTCACAAAAAAAAGATAATATGTGCTCAGTTAGATTTTGCCTTTCAGAGTTTTAAGAGGGAGGGGAAGCAGATGTTCGGGACACAATGGGATTTCAGAGAAAGAGTATTTAAAATATACCTGAGTTGTGGAGTACCCAATTTGAAAGCAGTAATAGTTGTATTTTGTGTCCTTGCTGAGACTTTTTTTTTTGCTGTGATTGCACCATAATTACTTTACAGAGAGAACTTCATTTTTATTCTTGATTGGAAGTTTCTTGAACTCAGAAGTTGGTGTGCCAACTCTTTTCTCTCTCTCTCTCCTTTCTACCCTCAGTTTCTCTAGAAAAAAATAACTAAAGGTAAACAGATACATAAGATGTTATCTTTTTATTGCACTAACTGGTATCATTTGTTCACCTTTATTTCTGTGCACTGAAGTGGTCTAACATGGCCGCCACACTACTTTATTTAAGAAAATGAATTATGAGACCCAGAAGCAGACTTTGTACAGACACTTTCAAACCTAATTTTATCGATAATGGCACTGGGAAAAGGAAATGAGAGGGTTTTCCCAAGGAATGGAAGAACATTAAAGCTTACATGATCTTCCCACTCAGGCACATTTCACTTCTGTACCAACCAGATGTATAGGAAGGGACATATTTTATCAATAAAGTTAAGAGAGATCCCAGAGTTACTGATGGTATGCTGCATTTATAACCTCACCCATACATATACCTTACAGACTAACTAATTTATTGAAGCATGAACCTTTGAGGACGAGAGTTCACTTTGATGTGGACTTTTATCCTCAAAAGTTCATATCTCAAAGGTACCATCCACCTCTGTTATTTTTGCTACTCCAGACTAACATGGCTACAATCTCAGAATTTTCAGCATGTTGGGACAAAAGAGAGGCTTGTGAAGAGTTCCATTGGAGCTGGTGATTGTGGGGACAGGAGTGACAGCAGAGACAAGCGGGGGCAGCACAGTATTCATTTGCACAGGGCAGCAAAAAAGGTAGCACCATCCTTATACAAATCTTTTCTTTCCAATGTGGGAATAATTCAGAGAAGAAACCACAAACTCTTCTCTCTGTTCCAAAGAAAGATCAAAACAGTTTTTTCTCCATTAGAGAAACATTCACACAATGACTCCTGAGAATGAACAAACCTGGAGCTTTCCCTAGATGTTTTTTGCAAGCCCTCTACTGGCAGAAACCAGTGGGTTGCACAGTAATATACTACTGTCTTTCAGGTCAATGCAGAAAGCCGGTGCTAGATCCGCACAGAAGCAAATTTTCTACATTCCTGACAATGCGCACATTTTAACACGTGATGCTGTAAGGATAGATTACGCAAATGACCACCGCATTAACTGTGCACATGCAAATGAGCCATTGCAGTGTTAAACTGGGAGAGCAAGTCAAACACATACACACAAGAAGCCTGTTGCTAATTTGGCTTGCTCTCTGGGCACCACGAGATAATTTGCATAAAAGTACTTTGATGGCACCAGGGATGATCGTGGCATCAGGAAAAGCCCCTGAAGCCATCAAAATACTGTCAGAGGCCGTACCCAACAAAAAACAATCCCTGGTTGCCCAGCGGCCCGTTTCTCCTCCGCTGACAGTATTTTGATAGCACCGGGGAAAACCATCCATTGCCATCAAAACACTGACAGGGGCCTGTGCCCTGAACAAAAGTAATTACCTGGTGGTCTAGCAGCTCTTTGAGCCCCCACCCCAAAGTAAAATTAAAATTATCTGATTGTCTAGCGGCCCCTTGAACCCCCCCACCCCCAATCCAAAGTAAAATTGCAATTATTTGGTGGTCTAGCAGCCCCTTAAACCCCCCAACCCCAAGTAAAATTAAAATTACCTGGTGGTCTAGGGCACCTAAATCCAAACCCACCCCCGTACCTTAAAATAGGCAGGCGCGTTGGCTATATGCTCCTGCTCTGGTCCTGCCATCTTGTAAAATGGCAATGCCTGGCCCCACGTGATGCCTCCTGGAATGCACTGAGTGAGGTCAGACTGCCATATAAGGTAGACTATGCCTTATATGGTAGTCTAACCTTGTCCGGTGCATCCCAGGATACACTGTGTGGGGCCAGGCGTGCTGTTTTACAAGACAGCAGACCAGAGCGGGAGTGTGTAGGCAGCGCTCCCACCTATTTTAAGGTATGGGGGGGAGGGTTGGATTTTGGGGCCACTAGACCACCAGGTAATTTTAATTTTACTTGAGGTTGAGAGTGTGTGTGTGTGTGTGTGGGGGGGGGGGGGGTCAAGGGGCTGCTAGACCACCAGGTAATTTTAATTTTACATGGGGTTGGGGGGGTTCAAGTGGACGCTAGACCATAAGAACATAAGATATGCCATACTGGGTCAGACCAAGGTCCATCAAGCCCAGTATCCTGTTTCCAACAGTGGCCAATCTAGGTCATACATACCTAGCAGTTTCCCCAAAAGACACAGGTTCCACAATGATTGTACTGGGTCAAGCATTGATATCCTGGGTCCCTTCTTAATAATGGTTTATGGACCTTTCCTCCAGGAACTTGTCCAACCCTTTTTTAAACCCAGCTACACTAACAGCCTTTACTACATCCTCCGGTAACAAATTCCAGTGTTTGATTACATGTTGAGTGAAAAAATATTTTCTTTTATTAGTCTTAAATAGTTTACCCTGTAGCTTCATTGAATGTCCGCTAGTCTTTCTATATTCTGATAACGTAAACAATCGATCTACGTTTACCCGTTCCACTCCGTTCATTAATTTATAGACTTCTATCATATCTCCCCTCAGCCATCTCTTTTCCAGGTTAAAGAGCCCTAACCTTTTAGCCTTTCTTCATAAGAGTATCCTTCCATCCCCTTTACCATTTTGGTGACTCTTCTCTGAACCTTTTCTAGTAACGCTATATCCTTTTTAAGATACGGCGACCAGAATTGCACACAATATTCAAGGTGCGGTCTCACCATGGAACGATATAGAGGCATTATAATATCTTTTGTTTTATTTTCCATGCCTTTCCTTATGATACCTAACATTCTATTTGCTCTCTTGGCCGCCGCTGCACACTGGGCCGAGTGTTTAAACATGTTATCCACAATGACGCCTAAATCTTTTTCCTGGGTGGTGGTTCCTAATGTGGAACCTTGCATCGTGTAACCATAGTTTGGGTTGTTCTTCCCTAGGTGCATAACTTTGCACTTGTCCACATTAAATTTCATCTGCCATTTTGTTGCCCACTCTTCCAATTTATCAAGATCCTCTTACAATTTTCCACAATCCTCTTGGGTTTTAACAACTTTAAATAGTTTTCTTTCATCTGTAAATTTGATAACCTCACTCGTTATTCCAGTTTCCAGGTCATTTATGAATATGTCAAAAAGCAGCGGACCCAGCACAGATCCCTGGGGTACACCACTATTCACCTTTCTCCATTGGGAAAATTGGCCATTTAGCCCAACTCTCTGCTTTCTATCTTTTAACCAGTCCCTGATCCACAGTAGTACACTGCCTCCTATCCCATGACTCTTTAGTTTTGCCAAAAGTCTTTGATGAGGGACCTTGTCAAAGGCTTTCTGAAAGTCCAGATACACTATATCAACCGACTCACTTTTGTCCACCTGTTTATTCACACCTTCAAAAAAACAACAGATTAGTAAGACAAGATCTTCCTTGGCTAAAGCCTTGTTGGCTGTCTCCCATTAGGCCATGACTATCTACATGCTTAGTAATTTTATTCTTTATGATGGTTTCTACCATTTTTCGCAGTACTGACATGAGGCTCACCAGTCTGTAGTTTCTCGGATCACCGCTGGAACCCTTTTTAAAAATTGGTGCTACATTGGCGATCCTCCAATCTTCAGTTATTAGAGATGATTTTAATGATAGCTCACAGATTACTATACCACCAGATAGCTATTTTTTGTTAAGCACGGCCCCCGACAGTATTTTGATGGCATCGGAAGCTTTTCCAAATGCCATCAAAATACTGTTGGGGGGGGGGGGAATGGGGCCACTGGCCACCAGGGATTCTTTTTGTCGGGCATAAGAACATAAGATATGCCATACTGGGTCAGACCAAGGTCCATCAAGCCCAGTATTCTGTTTCCAACAGTGGCCAATCTAGGTCATATGTATCTAGAGGTTTCCCCAAGAGACACAAGTTCCACAATGCTTGTACTGGGTCAAGCATTGATATCTTCGGTCACTTCTTAATAATGGTTTATGGACCTTTCCTCCAGGAACTTGTCCAAACCTTTTTTAAACCCAGCTACACTAACAGCCTTTACTACATCCTCCGGTAACAAATTCCAGAGTTTGATTACACATTGAGTGAAAAAATATTTTCTTTTATTAGTCTTAAATAGTTTACCCTGTAGCTTCATTGCATGTCCCCTAGTCTTTCTATATTCTGATAACGTAAACAATCGATCTACATTTACCCGTTCCACTCCGTTCATTAATTTATAGACTTCTATCATATCTCCCCTCAGCCGTCTCTTTTCCAGGTTAAAGAGCCCTAACCTTTATAGCCTTTCTTCATAGGAGTATCCTTCCATCCCCTTTACCATTTTGGTGGCTCTTCTCTGAACCTTTTCTAAAATCGCTATATCCTTTTTAAGATACGGTGACCAGAATTGCACACAATATTCAAGGTGCGGTCTCACCATGGAACGATATAGAGGCATTATAATATCTTTTGTTCTATTTTCCATTCCTTTCCTTATCATACCTAGCATTCTATTTGCTCTCTTGGCCGCCGCTGCACACTAGGCCGAGGGTTTTAACATGTTATCCACAATGACGCCTAAATCTTTTTCCTGGGTGGTGGTTCCTAATGTGGAACCTTGCATCGTGTAACCATAGTTTGGGTTGTTCTTCCCTAGGTGCATAACCTTGCACTTGTCCACATTAAATTTCATCTGCCATTTTGATGCCCAGTCCTCCAGTGTTTTGATGGCATCAGGGGCTCTGCCTCAGACCATGAAGTAAAAATTGTGGCACTATGGTTGATTATAAATCATCTACGCCTGTCTCTGCATCGGGTGTACCATGATTTGCATACCATGCAACTGATTAGAATATATTTAAATGCATTTAAATATGCATGATATTAATTGAACGTTAGTTTTTCCACAGGGTTTTTGTCTGTTTTCTGCATTCAAAAAGTTCTAAAGTGTGCTTAAACATGGCGTTTTGTGCTTAAAGGCCACACTAGCTTTCTGCATCAGCCTGTTTATTTCTACACCACTTTTCTGGTCATAAGGTCATTCAAAAAGGTGAACAAAGCTAACATATATAAATAATGAAAACATAAATGAACAATCAAAAAAGAAAAAAAAAATTGGCAATAGCCACTGAGTTAGAAATATATTTACTCTATAGTAAGGCAAGGGGCTCTTACTGATGTACAGTTTAATATTCTAGGTCACGGAAGACGTGACATATGTGAAGACATAGTTCTCGCTATAAAGGCATGACTGCTGAGGAAGTCCTATGCAGAGTTCTTCAAATAAATCTGGAGCAAATGAGTTTCTGGCTTCCATTATTCCTAGCTCTTCTGTCCAGTGTTGATGTGTACAGTAATAAGAACATAAGATATGCCATATTGGGTCAGACCAAGGTTCCATCAAGCCCAGTATCCTCTTTCCAACAGTGGCCAATCTAGGTCATACGTACCTAGCAGTTTCCCCAAAAGACACAGGTTCCATAATGCTTGTACTGGGTCAAACATTGATATCCTGGGTCCCTTCTTAATAATGGTTTATGGACCTTTCCTCCAGGACCTTGTCCAAACCTTTTTTAAACCCAGCTACACTAACAGCCTTTACTACATCCTCCGGTAACAAATTCCAGAGTTTGATTACACGTTGAGTGAAAAAATATTTTCTTTTATTAGTCTTAAATAGTTTACCCTGTAGCTTCATTGCATGTCCCCTAGTCTTTCTATATTCTGATAACGTAAACAATTGATCTACTCCGTTCATTAATTTATAGACTTCTATCATATCTCCCCTCAGGCATCTCTTTTGCACCTCCACTGGGAGACTAGTCCACGGATCCACCACTCTTTCCATAAAGAAATATTTCCACATATCACTCCTGAATCTATCTCCCTTCACCCTCATCCCATGTCCCCTCATAACAGAACTTGCTTTCAATTGAAAGAGGCTCTCTCCCTGAACATTTATGCCACGGAGGTATTTAAACATCTCAATCATATCACCTCTATCCCGCCTTTCCTCTAAGGTGTACATATCCTATCTTTTCTGAAGACAGACAATATACTATATTGGACCAGTGTATGAAAAACATGCACTATGTGAAACTTCTATTTTCTGCAGAGTCTTAATATTTTTTATTATTGTCGGTATTTCATAGTTGTTTGAGTGTAACAAATCTAATAAATCATCCAGAACAGAGAAAGAATATGCGAGCTGTCCAAAACGGGTTAAAAGAATTCAGGGAAAGCCTTTGTATGTATGTGTATCCACTCTTCCTTCAGGCAAAATAATGTGCTGATGGCTCTTTGAGTTGGTGTGACAGTCAGGATCATTTGTTTTGCTTTGACTGTTGCTCTCTACTGCCATTCAAAAGCTACTGCCTTAGGACACCATCTAGTGTTGCCTAATGGTTGGAGGCGGTCTTTCATATAGAAGGTTGACTTATCTGATTTATAACCTACTGGGATTTAAACTAAATCCTTTGGGGTAAGCGAAAAAAGCCACCAGGTAATTCAAAACACTCAGGTAAGTGAACCATTAAATACCTCTGTAGAAATGGGCAAAAAGGGCAACATCTGGAAAGTGGTATTAATGTCCTTAGTATGGGAAATAAGATTCCAGATGTTGAGGCTTTAATGGCAGAGGCTTACTTGAATTTAGTGGTGGTTACGGAGATATGGTTCATGGAGATGCAATTATACCAGGCTATAATTTATTCAAGAAAGATAGGGTAGGAAGAAAGGGAGAAGGCGTGACACTATGAAAAAAGTAATATTAAAGCTACAGAATTGCAGGGCTTACGAGAGAAGGAGGAGGCACTATGGGTTAAGCTGTAAAGATGGAATGGAGCATCCATTTGCATTGATGTGATATACAGACCTCCTTCTTAGACAAAAAGAACCAGGCAGAGATTTAATTGAAGGCATTCACAGTATTGCTATGAAAGGAGAAGTGCTGCTGATAGGTAATTGCAATATGCCAAATGTTGATTGGGACATCTCAGCTGTGGTGCCATCTAGAAGTAAGGAGATCATAGATTTTCTACAGGGATAACTATTCTAGCAACTGGTACCAGAACCTACACATGAGGGGCCCATACTGGAGCTGGTGCTTACAAATGGAGAAAGTGTTTCTAATGTTACAGTGGGAGATCATCTGACATCCGTTGACCATCAGATGGTATGGTTCAGTATTAGGACTAGAGCTGATACAGCCCATTCAAAAGTAAGGGTCCTAGACTTTAGGCAAATTAACTTTGCGAAGATTAGACAATACCTTGAGGAGTCGTTAGCAGGATGGGAATAACTGGAGGTTGTAGAAAAGCAGTGGACAAAATTGAAAGGGGATAGTTTAAAGGTAATAAATCTTTGTGTTAGCAAAGTAAATAAATGTAAAAGGCAAAGGAGGTCACAATGGTTCTTAAAGGAGTGCTAAAAAGGTGAAGAAAAAGAGGTAGACTTCATAAAATATAAGAGACCACAGAAAAAGGAAGACAAGAGGAAAAGCTATGAGAAGCTAAGAAAGTATCCAGGAACTCAAAGATACAAGAAAAAAATAGCCAATGCATTAAAATGAGAGGAGAAAACATTTTTCAGATATGTTAATGAGAGGAGAAAGTGCAGAAGTATTGTCATACTCAAGGGTGAAGGGGAGGAATATGTAGAAGCTGATGAGAATAAAGCGGAATTGCTTAACAAATATGTTTGTTCTATGTTCACAGATGAAGGGCCAGGAGCAGGACCTCAGAAAATACCCACAAATAGGAACAGAAGTGAGGTGGATCTTGAACAATTTTCAGATGACTATGTTTGTGAGGCGCTAACTAAACTAAAAGTAGACAAAGTGAAGGCCTGAATGGGATACATTTGAGAGTATTGAAGTAACTTTCAGAAGTTACATACTACTACTACTACTACTATTTAGCATTTATATAGCGCTACCAGTCGTATGCAGCGCTGTACAGAACAGACATGGAAGAGACACATAGAAACATGATGGCAGAAAAAGACCATATGTCTTATCTAGTCTGCCCTTCCATATCAACTATTATAGTCCCTTGTTGTCCTTTTGAGATCTTCTGGGTTTGTCTTATGCTTCCTTGAATTCAGATAGTGTCCTCGTCTCTACTACCTCCACTGGGAGACTTTTCCATGCATCCTACCACTCTTTCCGTGAAGAAATATTTCCACATATTACTCCCGAGTCTATCTCCCTTCAACCTCATCCTGTGTCCCCTCGATGCAGAGCTTACTTACTCATATGCCATGGAAGTATTTAAACATCTCTATCATATCTCCTCTATCCTGCCTTCCCTCTATAGTATACACATTGAGATCTTTGTCTTCCTTATGGTTTATAATAAAGACCACTGACCATTTTGGTAGTTACCCTCTGCACCGACTCTATCCTGTTTATACCTTTTGGAAGTGTGATCTCCAGAATTGAACATAATACTCCAAATGAGGTCTCACGAAAGACTTATACAAAGGAATTATCACTTCATTTTTTCTTTTAGCCATTCCTCTTCCTATGCACCCAAACATCCTCTAGCTTTCACCATCACCTTTTCTACCTGTTTAGCTACTTTAAGGTCATCAAAAACAATTACGGCCAGGTCCCACTCTTCTTTCATGTTCTTTGGATGTTACCAATGTTCTCCTTCCCATATCTGTGCACAGAATGTAAAATTCATAAACTTAAAATATTCTACTCTTAATTCTTGAATTTCTGACCATAGATGATGCAATGCTGAATGAGTCACATGGTCTCCAATATTACTGTCTTATGCCTCTGCTATTAAGGGGTGTTCAGAAAATACCTGATATAAAGAGAGTACTTGCCATTGACAATGCTCAGAGCAGCTATCCACAAGGTATTAGTAGAATATGGCATCACATATGTTCATCTGCTTTCCTATAGCAACAATTCCCATTGGGCATATCTAGAGCAATAAAAAGCCTTCTTGGGAGATAATGGATGAATTCACTGTAAAAACCTGTTCGTGAAATTGTTTTAAAATCCTCAAGATATGAACAGATTCATTTCAAGTGTAAATACTGACTTGTAGGTAATCCATTTTTTAATTTTAGAAGGTGATTGTTATGGTTTTGCAAATTACTGTAATTTACATATTTCCTATATCAATTGTCCTTTACTTTTAGTGAGCTTAATATCCAAAATGAAATTACATTTTGAATTATAGAGTTGGATACAAATTATTTATTTAATCCATAAAATTATCCTAAGGATTTCTTGATGCTATCCAAATAAAAAAAAGATCAAATTCAGATATTCTGAGGCTGATATTCAAAGGATTTATGCTGCAGGCTTTGAGAGTTATGCTCCTTAATTGGCCTTTTGGAAAATTTAATAGGGTTCACTTCATAATTATACACAAAATTAATTTACATACTGAATGACAGCAGATAAAAACCAGTATGGAGTAGAGGCATAACCTAGTGGTTAGAGCAACAGGCTAATAAAGATCAGGCTTTATAAGCATAACTTTAAAAGCTTCTAAGTTAACATGAAGTTTTAGTTGAAAACTTAGGTCCTCTTTTACTAAACCCCATTAGCTGATTAATGTTATTTAACACATGGAAACTGACAGTCAGGAACACTAACATGAATATATCTGCCAACACATGCTAAATGCTGCATTCTCAGTGTGGATTCATCTAAGAATGCATCTATATGAGTCATTAAGTGAACCCACCTTGGTTGCGTGTTAGCTGCCAGGAATATGGTAGCTATGCCCCTGACAGCTAACATGGAGGTTTTGTAACTAATGTGCATTTATTTGGCACATTAATTGCAAATCCTTAACAGGCTTTAGTAAAAAAGAGCTCTTAGGTTTCTAAGGGGGATGATTACTAAACTGCAGTAAAGTCACCGGCAGTAAGCTTAGTGCTAATGTTACTGACACCACATAAGGCCATGGGTGGGTGTGGGTGGGCCAGTGTAAAGGGAGCCATGGGCTGTGTACTGCATGGAACAGAGTGCCCTGGCCACATTCCACATGGAACAAGGTGCCCTGGCTATGTACCATGTAGAACATGGTTCCCCTGGCCACATACCGTGTGGAACAGGGCACCCCGGCCACATACCATGCAGAACAGAGCACCCTGGACACATACCACGCGGAACAGGGCGCCCTGATTATGACCTGCACAGTAACAGCACAATACACATCAAGGTGACATGCGTGAAGGTGCCTGAAGGTTATAAGGTGCTGCAACTGAGGGTCAAGGCGCCTGTAGGCAAGGTGCCTTGAGGGGTCAATGCAGACAAGGTGAAAGGGCCCTGAGGGGGGAGGTACTGGATAACGGAACATCAATAGAAGTCAATCAGAAGGTGAGGGATAGACAGAGAGGTGGTAGTTTGTAGACCAGATGATCTCTGTCCATCTGATATTGTATCCAGTAAGTGGGATGTGGGCCACAGCTCAGGCTGAACAATCTACCTGTCTAACAGGATGGATTGAAAAGAGCATGCATAAAGTAGCTCACATATAATAGATGCAAGGATGCCTGGGGCCATGCCAAACCTGCACCCCTTTTGGATGGTCCTTGTACCAGTCAAGAACAAAATTTACAGAAAAACCACCAGCAGGATTTGAACTTACCCTCTGGGGTGTCCAAACACAGTGCCACAACCACTGTGCTAAACCTCAAAGCGTCTGTCACGGCAGGGATCACCAACAAAGGGAACATTTGTATCTGTCTGAAAAGTACAAACAGGTGGAAAGATCCACATCACCCATGTAGGATGTGGCTGCATGTCCAGTATATATGTGATGGAGACCCCCACCGGTCACCACTGGCAGCCACCAGTCCCCCAAGCCTGTCCACTGTATGAGTCATGCATCAGCTGCAGACACATAACCAACACTTTCCAGTGGTCCACAGCTCAGGCCGCACACCCCGCCTGTCTGACAGGATGGATTGAAAAGGGCATGCATAAAGTAGCTCACACAGAACAGATGCAAAGGTACCTGGGGCTGTGCCGAATCTGCAATTGTGGTAGGCTATGGCCTATGATAGCCTGCAAATATGAAAGGCCCGTAAGTTAGGCCCTGATTCCAACCCCCATCTTAGTAAAGAACCAAAAATCTGTGAAAAGTCTGAGAAAGTTGCTTTAAACTGCTTAATAAGAAGTTTTTCATGAATTCATAAATCTTTCATTATTCTCTTGTGTTCTGAGGATAGAAATGTTTTAATGCTTGCATTCCTAGAGCTAGAAACAATCCATACCTAGAAACTGTGCCATTGTTAGAACAATCCTAGAGGAGGGAGCTGGGTACTACGCCCAGGATGGATCTCCGATTGGAAAAATGCAGGGGGCGTTGGAACCAATAGAAAGTTTGCATGTATCAAACTGAAAAGAAATGTATAAAATGAATATGTTTCTGTAAGAACTTTGCTCAGTCCTTTTTGAAGCTTGACTGTCTGAGCCTGTGCACAATAAATTGGCTTGGACCCTGTAATTGACTCCTGGATTTATTCATTGTCTGCACTTCGCTGCTACATATTAACAACAATAACGAAATATGTTAACCATATTCATGGAGTTCTTGTATTTGTGTTGTTGAAGTGTTCTGCTAGGGGATCATTGATTGCTTGTGTAGGATGCCTAGGTTATGTTCAGTAGTTATGTTATAGAGCCAAAGTGCTGTGAGAATAGATGTGTTTTGAGTTGTTTCCGGAAGGAAGAGAGGTCTTTTATAGCTCTTAAGCTATCTGGGAGCTTTTTCCAGGGGGTGGGAGCACAGTGGGAAAATGCCCTGTTGTTTGTGAGTTTTTTTTAGCCTTCCTGTAGTCTGCAGCTTTGTAAGTTTGTTTTTACTACAGTCCCATTGGGTATGGGTGTTCTTTTCACTGGAAATGAGAGAGGATAGATAAGATGGGGAAATGCCATTAGTTAGTTTGAAGGTGGTTACGATAATTTTGTACTGGGTACAATATTGTATCGGGAGCCAGTGTAAATTGCATAGGATTAGTGTGATAAGGTCAATTGGATTGGCATTTGCTGTTATTCTAGCTGCAATGTGTTGTGCAATTTGGTGTGGTCTTACTGTTTGATTAGGCAGTGCTTGGAGTAAAGAGTTGGCATAGTCGAAGTGAGGGGTGACAATCATATTTATTGAATTACTTCCCTGGATGGTTTTTTTTTTGCTGCCAGGGTGTGGATGGTGCGGAGGGGGAGGGGGGGGCCGGAGGACATTCCCCGCAGCCCAACCCTGGCCTTCGGAGGCCAGATCAGGGGTCAGGCTGCGGGGAATTAACTTTATTCTCTTGTGGCCAGCATTGCGGCTCTTCAGTGGAGCCACGGTGCCATGGCAACATGACGCCATGGTGTCGCGGCTCCATTGAAGAGCCTTGACTGAGTTAGCTGGGTGAAGTCTTGTACATGCAGGTAGGATAGAATCGTAGTCCCGGCGGGATCAGAATCGCGATCCCCTCTGTGCATCCTGTTCAGACCGGACGCACAGAGGAGATCTACATCTGTAACAGAATTGGGCCCATTGAGATCTTTAAGTTTGCCATATATGGGACTTCCGGTATGAGCGCAGCAGAGGCTGGACATGTCTAAGAGAGTTCCGTCTCCCGATTCCTCCCCCCCCCCCCAATACTGTAAGGAAGTGTGACGAAGGGTGCAAACCCTTTCCAGAAAGATATAATGCTGAAGACTGTGAGGCTTAAACCCGTCAAGACTATTGCTGAACTGTATGCAGCTAGGGGCAAATCGCAGAAGACCGTGGAGGGAGTGGTGCAAGGCCCGGCCTCCCCAGCGTTATCCATAGCATGCACTGGAGACAGCAATGGGGGTGCAGTGAAGGCGACCAAAATGATTTGGAGCCTGCGTCAGAAGCCTTATGAGAAGAGACTTGAAGACCTAAACATGTACGCTTTGGAGGAGAGGAGGGACAGGGAAGATATGATTCAGACCTTTAAATACTTAAAGGGAAATAATGAACAAACAAACCTCTTCCAAAGACGGGGAATCTGTAAAACTAGAGGGCATAACAGGAAGCTGCAAGGTGGTAAATTGAAAGGCAATGTCAGGAAATACTTTTTCACTGAAGGGGTGATGGATGCTTGGAATGCCCTCCCGATGGAAGTGGTGGGGGCAAACACGATGATGGAATTCAAAATGGCATGGGACAGACACAGTGGATCCCTTTACAGCAACAGGATAAAATCAAAATAAATTGAACCATCTAAATTCTCAACAAATAGGTGTGTCCTACATGGAGTGGTGGGTTCACCCCTAAACAAAGACATGGGGAGGGGCGGCCTGCACGGAGCGGCAGGTGCAACTACCCTTGCCATCATACTGGGCAGACTAGATAGACCATACTGGTCTTTATCTGCCGTCATTTACTATGTTACTATGTTACTATATGTAGTGCTGAGAGATGCAAGGAGCTGCAGAAGGTGGTGAATGAGGAGGAAGTTATGTGGAAGCATACTTGAAAGATTGCATGGATACTATGCAGTATCTTTACTAAGCCATGTTAGGCTTTTGCAGCTAACGTGCCTTTTTTTTGTGCAGATAGTGCTGCATTAGCTGCAGAAGCCGTATGGTATCTGTGTGTGTGTGGGGGGGGGGGGGGGGGCATGCCCAGCATTTCCCCAGCAGATACTACACCAGAAATTCAGATAGTACATGCTAACAGCCGGGATGCAGCTAATGCCACCTTTTAAGGTTACTACACTCTGTTGAGGGCCACGGTAACCGTGCATAGCAGACATGCCCACTCTCTGCCCTAATCCCGTCCATTCATGCAGATAAACACTTCCTGCAGATAGTGCAGGAAATTGCTGGGTTATCTGAATTTTGCATGCACCATCTACAGCATTAACAGCAGAGCTTAGTACACATGCCCCTGTGTGTTCCTGAAATGCATATACTGTAGATCTTACAGTATCAATAGAATATATTAAGGGTGTGTAGGTTAAATCTTTTAATTTTATTTAGTTTCCCTTGTTGTTTGAAGGACTTTTTGTTTAGTTTGTTTTACTCTTTTAAAAAAATTAATTTCAAGGGAAATGTTGTTAATAGTGCATGCTTTTGAGCGATAGTAGTAAGTATTCGTGCATGTGCAAATAGTTTGCACTATCACTTGACAGCACACACTGTTACTCAATAGTGTGTCATAACAACTTACAGATGGAATGATGAAATGTCAACGTTTTCTCTTCCATTTTCATTCAAAAATGACACGAAACAATAGAGGAAATATCACTGACATTTCCTGTGTCATTTCAAGTGACTGCACATCCCTAGATTATGTTGGGTGAAAGGGGATAGACTCAGGATTTATTCAAGGAAATATTCTTTTATAGAAAAAGGGGGTGACTGCATGGAACAGCCTCCCAGTGAGGTGATGGAGACAAAGACTGTATCTGAATTTAGGATAGCACAGGACAAGTACAGAGGATCTCTAAGGGAGAGGAAGGGATTATAGAACTTAGTAGCTGGCATAGAAAGGCAAATTGGATAGACCGGGTTTCTATTCTTAAAACTCAGAGGAGCCTATTTACTAAAGTGTGATATATTTCATGCTGTATTTTTAAACTATGATCCTATCTGTTGTCTTTGGATTATGAGCAATCAAATTTGAATAAACATAAACATAAAAATAAACATAAACATGCAATAATGTTCTTCACATTAATGTATTAACAAACATTATGGGCCTGATTCCATCCCGCATGTAGATCCCCTCTGTGCGTCCGGTCTGAACCGGACCCGCAGAGGGGATCACGATTCTGATCCGTGGGGCACGTCAGAATCACAAACATTTCTGAACGTGCAGGACTGTCCCCAGCTAACTCAGTCAGGGCTTGTAAATGGATCCTCAGCACCATGGTGTCATGTTACCATGGCACCACGGCTCCATTTAAAAGCCGCGATGCTGGCTGCCTGAAAAAGGGGTTTATTCCTCGCAGCCTGACCCACGATCTGGCCTCCTAAGGCCAGGGTTGGTCTGCGGGGAATAAACCCTGGCCCTCCCTGCCCCGTCCGCGCCCTAGGCAATTAAAAAAAAAAAACACATCCAGGGAAGTTATTCTAACTCAGAGGTGGAATAACTTTCCTGGACATTTCGCCGGCCCTGGACATACAGGGCCGACATTAAAATTGGCCCTGTACGTTCAGGGCCGGTGACCACCCACTGCCCACCCAGACTCCACACCCGGGCCACCCATTCCCCGCCCCCATCTAACTTCCCCGCACAACCGGCAGGGAAGTTATTCGGGGGCAGGAAAAGCCACGAATAGCGGGGATGTACATTATTTGTGGCTCAATAAGTTAAAAAGTTGCATTGCATGCAACTTGTATTTTGTTGTTATGAGCCCAGGCAGAGGTTAAACGCCGTGTAAATCCTGGTTATGCAACTTTGTTAAGATGACTGGCATTACCCTGCCTCTGTTTTGGAACTTAGAATACATAGAGGCTAGTGTGATTTAGACACAAGGAAGGACCAGATAAAATTTATGCCAGTAGAAAGATACTAGAAATGCAGATGGAGGGAAAATCATCAATGAAGATGTGGATCAATACTGTACAGTTCACCAAGATATTGTGCTTTAACATTTCAAGCAAGAGAAGCACACTCGGCAGGGTAACATAAAGGGTGGACAGGACTGCAAACTCTACAAGTTGAAAGCACTCACTTCAAAAAAAGGCAATAATGCGTTTTTTTTTATATATAAAGATCCACTCATGATGGGTAATTTTGTAACAAGATACCATGGACAGGCATCTGCTTGTCTTGTTAAAAGACTAGTGTATCTGGCAGAGAATGTGCCTTGAATGTTCACATGATCACTTACACCTGCTTGTGTGCAAATTTAAATGTCCACTCATATTTTACACAGGTGCAATACATGCATAGATTAAGGTGTCTATACTTCACACACATACATGTGAACTTCACTCATGCTTTGCCTAGGCTATGTCCTCGGCTATGCCTACCAACAAAGTATACACCTTCATGCCAAAGAACATATTTTGATGCTGGTCAGTATCTTAAAAGAGGTAATTTGCATGTGTGTGTGGCCACATATGCATGGGAATGACTTTATAAAATTACTGCCATAATGTTTACAGTTGTAGGTTTTGGCATATCCTTGACTATGCCAGACTGGAGCACAGAGAGGGTAATTTTATAAGGGTTAGCTAGATTTAAATGTATTTATTTCATGCATATTTTATATGATAAAGTACACAGATACATACATACATACATACATAAAAGCTTCAGAGCCTTGCACTGCTCAGGCATTCCTAACAGGGACTATACATTTCAAGCAAAGGTAAGAGTTTGTGACTTTTTAAATTGCGACTTTCATACTTTGGACACATCATGCGGAGAGAGAGATCATTAGAGAAAGACATCATGCTTGGCAAGATAGAAGGTCAACGCAAAAGAGGAAGGCCAGCAATGAGATGGATCGATACAATAACAGCAGCTACTGGTACCAGTTTGTCAACATTGAGCCGCCTGACTGAAGACCGAACACAATTTAGGATAGCTATCCAGAGGGTCGCCATGCGTCGACTCCGACTCGACGGCACTTAACAACAACAACAACAAGCTCTCTGTCTAGGAGCTCTTAAAAGGGTTTTGGTACATTTTTAAAACAAAGTTACATTATTTTTGGTGCTTTAGTTTAAAAGGGAAAATATTTTCTTTAGTGGGGTAGGTTTAAAAATCTGCTTTAGTATCTTCTCAGCCCTTTGAAGCTACTGACACCTCATCAGGAGTTGGTGGGTCTGATTAGCCTGTGAAAGAACTGAGAGCAACTGAGGCCTGCATAAAAGGCTTCAAAGCCTTGTACTGTTGAGGCATTCCTAACAGGGGTTATACATTTCAAGCAAAGGTAAGAGTTTGTGGCTTTTTAAATTACTAGCTCTCTGTCTGGGAGCTCTTAAAAGGGTTTTGGTACATTTTTAAAACAAAGTTACATTATTTTTGGTGCTTTAGGTTAAAAGGGGAAACATTTTGTTTAGTGGGGTAGGTTTAAAACTCTCTTTTAGTATCTTTCTTTAGCTCTTTGAAGCTACTGACTCCTCATCAGGTGTTAGTTCCCTCCCTACCCAACCCCCAACTCCCACCCACCCTTAGTGAGCAGTCTTGCTTTATAGGGCACATCCCCAATTAACTACACACAGGGACTTGGAACAGCACATTTTGAACACACTTAAAGATATTTAACTGCTTTTTCTCTGAAAGGACAGCTGGGAAACTGGCTGGTAGATCTCTCTCTTTTGCTTTAACAGATATCTAAGCTCCATGAACTGAACAATGGCTGGGAAAAATTATATCACTAAAGCTGTTGCCCCATTACAGCTTCTGTGTCTGTCCAGACAAAGATCCCAATGCCAGTTACAGGACCAGTTCCATGTGCAGGATGCCTGCATGCCGAAGCTGTCAGGAAACAAGTGGAAGAACTCAGAGAGGAAGTGGCGAGGCTGAGGAGCATTCAAGACAGTTAGAAGTACATTGATGAGATGCTTCTTGCAACATCCAAGCTCTCCAGCAGAGGAGAAGATGGGTGCCTCAGAATGATGAAGGATGGACACAAGTCACCAGGGCCTGCAGAATCACCAATCCAACTTCTCCAGCCCTTGAATTGAAGAACCATTATGCAGCCCTGGAAGTGGAGGAAAGTGAAAGCATCCCTGGAAAGGTAAGAACCAGAGCTCAAATGTCCCAAAGTTGCAGAATCAGTGACCACAAGGAAGTGAAGGGTAGTGGTGGTTGGTGACTCTCTTCTGAGGGGTACTGAGGCATCCATCTGCCAACCATAGAGGTATGCTCTCTGCCAGGTGCCAAAATCCAAGATGTTATGGAGAGTTTGCCGAGACTCATCAAGCTTACTGACTATTACCCAATGTTGCTAATCCATGCCAGCACAAATGATACTGCCAGGTATCCCTAGGAGCATATCAAAAGTGACTTCATGGCCCTGGGACAGAGGGTGAAGCAGATAGGGGCACAGGTGGTGATCTCTTCAATTCTCCCTGTTGAGAGTAAAGGCCAAGGCAGAGAAGCTTGCATCCTGGAGCTGAATGCATGGCTGTGTAGATGGTGTCATCAAGAACATTTTGCTTTACAGGACCATGGGATGTTGTTCCAAGGGCTGCAGAACAGAGATGGCATTCATCTGTCCAAGAAAGGTCAACATGTCTTGAGTAGTAGACTGGCTAATCTAATGAAGAGAGCTTTAAACTAGATTCATTGGGAATGGGTGAAGAAAGCCCCTAGGTAAGTGAAAGCACCCAGGTAAGTGAAACATTAAATACCTTAATGGAAATGGGTAAAAAAGGCAACATATGGAAAGCGGTGTGTATAAATGCCCATAGCATGGGAAATAAGATCCCAGATGTTCAAGCTTTAATGGGAGAGGCTGACTTGGATTTAGTGGCAGTTACAGAAACATGGTTCACAGAAAACCATGACTGGGATATAACTGCTGCGGTGTGTGTTAGACCAACAAGTCTAAAACATGCCACAGCACCCTTGCAATGTTCTCATTAATCTATGCCGGGACCTCCGCTGGCATTCCTGCCAGTGGGGGGAGGTGCGGATCGTAAATCGCTCTGCATTTCCCCCCACTGGCGGGAATGTTGGCGGAGGACCCAGTACAGCTTAGTGGGAACATTGGGTGGACGGAGAGTTAATTGAAGACATACGCAGCATTTCTGGAAAAGGGGAAGTGATGCTGAAAGGGGATATCAATATGCCAGATGTTGATTGGCACATTCCTGCTGCAGTATCATCTAGAAGTAAGGAGATCCTGGATTCTCTACAGGGAGAACTATTCGGGTAATTGGTAGCAGAACTCACGCGTAAAGGGGCCATACTGGACTTGGTGCTTACCAATGGTGAAAGTGTTTCTGATGTTATAATGAGTGATCATTTTGCATCCAGTGATCAAAAGATGGTGTGGATCATACTAGGATTGTTAGAATCCATTCAAAAGCAAGGGTCTTAGACTTTAGGAAAACTAACTTTGCCATGATGGGCCAATACCTCAGGGAGTCATTAGTGGGATGGGATCAGCTGGGGGAAAACAGTGGGCAAAACTGAAAGGGGATATTTTAAGGGCAACCAAACGTTTTGTTAAAATGGTAAATAAAGGTAAAAGGAAAAGGAAACCACTATGGTTTTCAAAAGAAGTAGCTGAAAAGGTGAAGAAAAAGAGGGAGGTCTTCATGAAATACAAGAGATCACAGAGAGAGGAAGACAGGCATCTATATTTGGAAAAACTTAGAGAAGCTAGCAAAGTAGTCAGGAAAGCAAAGATTAAAAAAGAGGAGGATGTAGCCAATGCAATAAAATGGGGGGGGGGGGGGGGATAAGACATTTTTCAGATATGTTAACAAGAAGAGGAAGGGCAAAAGTGGTATTGTCAGACTCAAGGGTGAAAGGGAGGAATATGTAGAAGCTGATGAGGATAAAGCGGAATTGCTTAACAAATATTTCTGTTCTGTTTTCACAGATGAAGAACCAGGAGCAGGATCTCAGAAAGCACCGACAAACAGGAACAGAAGCAAGTGGCATCTTGAACAATTTTCAGAAGACTGCGTTCTTGAGAAACTAGCTAAACTTAAAGTAAACAAAGTGATGGGACCGGATGGGATACACCGTAGAATACTGAGGGAACTTGGGGATGTTCTAGTAGCTCCATCTATTGACCTTTTCAATGCCTCGTTGGAGTCGGGAGTGGTGCAGAAGGACTGAAGAGAGGCTCATGTGGTCGCTTTACACAAAAGCAGAAGTAAGGATGTGGTTTAACTTTGGTGGTGATTAACTTATTGGAAACACTGCTGAAAGAGAAAATAGTGAGGTTTCTGGAGTCCAGCGGATTACAGGATCTGAGGCAGCATGGGTTCACCAGAGGCTGGTCTTGTCATACAAATCTGATTGATTTCTTTGACTGGGTTACCAGGGAGTTGGAATGAGGGAGAGCCCTAGATGTGGTGTATTTAGATTTCAGTAAAGCCTTTGACACTGTTACATAAGAACATAAGACATGCCATACTGGGTCAGACCGAGGTCCATCAAGCCCAGTATCCTGTTTCCAACAGTGGCCAATCTAGGTCATACGTACCTAGCAGTTTCCCCAAAAGACACAAGTTCCACAATGCTTGTACTGGGTCAAGCATTGATATCCTGGGTCCCTTTTTAATAGTGGTTTATGGACCTTTCCTCCAGGAACTTGTCCAAACCTTTTTTAAACCCAGCTATACTATCAGCCCTTACCACATCCTCCGGTAACAGATTCCAGAGTTTGATTACACGTTGAGTGAAAAAATATTTTCTCTTATTTGTCTTAAATAGTTTACCCTGTAGCTTCATTACATGTCCCCTAGTCTTTCTATATTCTGATAGCGTAAACAATTGATCCACGTTTATCTGTTCCACTCCATTCATTAATTTATAGACCTCTATCATATCTCCCCTCAGCCGTCTCTTTTCCAGGCTAAAGAGCCCTAACCTTTTTAGCCTCTCTTCATAGGAGTAGCCTTCCATCCCCTTCACCAATTTGGTGGCTCTTCTCTGTACTTTTTCTAATAACGCTATGTCCTTTTTAAGATACGGTGACCAGAATTGCACACAATATTCAAGGTGCGGTCGTACCATGGAGCGATACAGAGGCATTATAATATCCTTTGTTTTATTCTCCATCCCTTTCCTTATGATACCTAGCATTCTGTTTGCTTTCTTGGCCGCCGCTGCACACTGGGTGGAGGGTTTTAACATGTTATCCACGATGACTCCTAAATCTTTTTCCTGGGTGGTGGCTTCTAATGTGGAGCCTTGCATCGAGTAACTATAGTGTGGGTTGTTCTTTCCTAGGTGCATGACTTTTGCACTTGTCCACATTAAATTTCATTTGCCATTTGGATGCCCAGTCTTCCAATTTATCCAGGTCCTCCTGCAGTTTTCCACTTTCCTCTTGGGTTTTAACAGCTTTAAACAGTTTTGTGTCATCTGCAAATTTGATAACCTCACTCGTTATTCCCTTTTCCAGGTCATTTATGAATATGTCAAAAAGCAGCGGACCCAGTACAGATCCCTGGGGTACTCCACTATTCACCTTTTTCCATTGGGAATATTGGCCATTTAGCCCTACTCTCTGCTTTCTATCTTTTAACCAGTTCCCGATCCACAATAGTACACTGCCTCCTATCCCATGACCTTTTAGCTTTGCCAAAAGTCTCTGATGGGGGACCTTGTCAAAAGCTTTCTGAAAAATCCAGATACACTATATCAACCGACTCACCTTTGTCTACCTGTTATGCACACCTTCAAAAAAACATATCAGATTAGTAAGACAAGATCTTCCTTGTCTAAAGCCATGTTGGCTGTCTCCCATTAGGCCATGACTATCTACATGCTGCGTAATTTTGTTCTTTATGATGGTTTCTACCATTTTCCCTGGTACTGACGTCAGGCTCACCGGTCTGTAATTTCCCGGGTCACCCCTGGAACCCTTTTTAAAAATTGGTGTTACGTTGGCGACCCTCCAATCTTCAGGTATTACAGATGATTTTAATGAAAGTTCACAGATTACCAATAGCAGGTCTGCAATCTCATATTTCAGTTCTTTCAACACTCTGGGATGTATACCATCCGGTCCAGGTGATTTGCTACTATTCAGTTTATCAAATAGTTGTAATATATCTTCCCGGTGTAGCGATATTTCTCTCAATTCCTCTGCAGTATCACCTTTAAATACCACTTCAGTCTTGGGTAACATCCCTACATCTTCCTCAGTAAAGACCGAAGCAAAGAATTCATTCAGTCTCTCCGCTATAGCCTTGTCTCCTCTTACTGCCCCTTTTACCCCTCTATCATCTAATGGTCCAATTGACTCTCTCACAGGCCTTTTGCTACGAATGTACTTGAAAAAGTCTTTATTTCGTGTTTTTGCTTCCGCAGCAAGTTTCTTTTCAAATTCCCGCTTTGCCTGCCTTATCAATGCTTTGCATTTAACTTGCCAGTGCTTGTGCTGTTTCCAGTTTTCATCATTTGGCTCTTTTTTCCATTTCCTGAAGGTTGCTTTTTTGGCAGTAACAGCCTCTCTGACCTCACCTTTAAACCATGCTGGCAGTTTTTTGGACTTTCTCCCACTCTTCTTAATGCGTGGAATACAGCTGGTCTGGGCTTCGAGGATAGTAGTTTTAAATAACGCCCAAGCTTGCTGTAAGTCTTTAACCTTTGGAACCGCTCCTTTTAGTTTTTTCCTAACTATATTCCTCATTCTATCATAGTCTCCCTTTTGAAAGTTAAAAGGTAGTACTGTGGATTTCTTTACTATTTGTTCTCCAATAATTAAATCAAACATGATCATATTATGGTCACTATTGCCAAGTGGTCCCAACACCCTTATTTCTTGCACCAGATCTGGCGTTCCACTAAGGACTAGGTCCTCACAGGCGACTTATAAACAAACTGAGCACCCTAGGGATGGACCCTAAAGTTACTGCTTGGGTTGGAAATTGGTTGAGTGGGAGGTGACAAAGGGTACAGGTAAATGGAGCTCACTTTGAGGAGAAGGAGGTTACCTGTGGTGTGCCCCAGGGATCTGTCCTTGGTCCGATTCTTTTAACATCTTTATTAGTGATATAGCGGAAGGGCTGTAGGGTAAGGTTTGCCTCTTTACGGATGATATCAAAATCTTCAATAGAGTAGACACCCAGGAAGATGTAGGTAATATGAAGAGGGATCTAGCTAAGCTTGAAGAATGGTCTAGAATTTGGCAGCTGAGATTTAATGTTAAAAAATGCAAGGTCATGAATTTGGGCTGCAGCAATACAAGGCAGCGATATAGTATTGGAGGTGAAGTACTTTTATCCACTCAAGAAGAGCGGGACCTAGGCGTGATTGTGTCTGATGATCTTAAAGTAGCTAAACAGGTAGAAAAGGTGACAGCAAAATCTAGAAGGATGCTTGGTTACATAGGGAGAGGAATGGCCAGCAGAAAAAAGGAGGTGATAGTGCCTCTATATAAGTATTTGGTGCGACCTCATTTGGAGTATTGTGTGCAATTCTGGAGACTGCACCTTCAAAAGGATATAAACAGGCTGGAGTCAGTTCAGAGGGTGGCTACTAAAATGGTTAGTGGTCTTCATTATAAAGCATATGAGGATAAGCTTAAGGATCTTAATATGTACATTTTAGAGGAAAGGCGGGATAGAGGTGATATGATTGAGACAATTAAATACCTTCGTGGCAGAAATACACAGGGGGAGAGCCTCTTTCGATTGAAAACAAGCTCTGCTTTGAGGGGGCATATTATGAGGATGAAAGGGGATAGACTAAGGAGTAATATGCAGAAATATTTCTTTAAGGAAAGAGTGGTGGAAAGGTTGTTCTGCCCTAGGCGCATAATTTTGCACTTGTCCACATTAAATGTCATCTGCCATTTTGATGCCCAATCTTCCAATTTATCAAGATCCTCTTGCAATTTTCCACAATCCTCTTGGGTTTTAACAACTTTAAATAGTTTTGTGTCATCTGCAAATTTGATAACCTCACTTGTAATTCCCTTTTCCAGGTCATTTATTAATATGTCAAAAAGGAGCGTACCCAGCACAGATCCCTGGGGTACACCACTATTCACTTTTCTCCATTGGGAAAATTGGCCATTTAGCCCTACCCTCTGCTTTCTATATTTTAACCAGTTCCTGATCCACAATAGTACACTGCCTCCTATCCCATGACTCTTTAGTTTTGCCAAAAGTCTCTGATGAGGGACCTTGTCAAAGGCTTTCTGAAAGTCCAGATATACTATATCAACTGACTCACCTTTGTCCACCTGTTTATTCACACCTTCAAAAAAACATGACAGATTAGTAAGACAAGATCTTCCTTGTCTAAAGTCATTAGGCCATGACTATCTACATGCTGAGTAATTTTGTTCTTTATGATGGTTTCTACCATTTTTCCCGGTACTGACGTCAGGCTCACCGTCTGTAGCTTCCCGGATCGCTCCTGGAGCCCTTTTTAAAAATTGGCGTTACATTGGCGAACCTCCAATCTTCAGGTATTACAGATGATTTTAATGAAAATTCACAGATTACTAATAGCAGGTCTGCAATCTCATATTTCAGTTCTTTCAACACCCTTGGAAGAACTATCCGGCCTAGGTGATTTGCTACTCTTCAGTTTATCTAATAGTTGCAATACATCTTCCCGATGTATCGATATATCCTTCAATTCTTCCGCACCTTTAAATACCACTTCAGTCATGGTTAACATCCCTACATCTTCCTCAGTAAAGACCGAAGCAAAGAATTCATTCAGTCTCTCCGCTATTGCCTTGTCGCCTCTTAGTGCCCCTTTAACCCCTCTATCATCTAATGGACCAACTGACTCTCTCACAGGTTTTTTTGCTAAGAATGTACTTGAAAAAGTCTTTATTTCACATTTTTGCTTCTGCAGCAAGCTTCTTCTCAAATTCTCCCTTTGCCTGCCTTATCAGTGCCTTACATTTGACTTGCCAGTGCTTGTGCTGTTTCCAAGGTTTCATCATTTGGCTCTTTTTTCCATTTCCTGAAAGATGCTGTTTTGGCAACAACAGCCTCTCTGACCTCACCTTTAAACCATGCTGGCAGGTTTTTTTTTACTTCCTTCCACTTTTCTTAAAGCGTGGAATACAGCTGGTCTGGGCTTCCAAGATAGTATTTTTCAACAACACCCAAGCTTGATGTAAGTATTTAACCTTTGCAACTGTTCCTTTTAGTTTTTTTCTTAACTGTTTTCCTCATTTTATCATAGTCTCCCTTTCAAAAGTTAAAAGGTAGTACTGTGGATTTCCTTACTATCCCTCCTCCACTAATTAAATCAAATGTGATCATGCTATGATCACTATTGCCAAGTGGCCCCAACACCCTTATCTCTTGCACTAGATCTGGTGTTCCACTAAGGACTAGGTCCAATATGGCTTCACCTCTGGCCGGTTGATGAGCCAGCTGCTCCAAGAAGCAGTCATTTATTTCATCTAGGAACTTTATCTCCCTAGCATATCCTACCGTGACACTGACCCAGTCGATACCGGGGTGATTGAAATCACCCATTATTATTACTGTGCTGTAACATTTGTTAGCTTCCTTGATTTCTTTGAGCATTTCATCATCCATTTGTTCATTCTGGCCAGGTGGTCGATAGTACACCCCCACTGACATCGCCTTCCCCTTTTTACATGGAATTTCAATCCATAGAGATTCTACAACAAATTTTTTTTCCTGCAAAACTTTAATCCTTTGTGACTCAATGCCCTCTCTAACATAGAGCACAACCCCTCCACCAATTTGATCAGTTCTATCATTACGATATAGATTGTACCCAGGTATCACAGTGTCCCACTGGTTGTCCTTCCACCATGTCTCTGAGATTCCAATCATATCTAACCTCTCATTTAGTGCTATATATTTTAACTCTTCCATCTTATTTTTTAGACTTCTAGCATTTGCATACAAGCATTTTAGAGACTGTATTTTATTCATATTAATCTGGCTATTGGTAGGCATGGGTAATTTGGGATCTTTAAGCTCTGCTCCATACTCGAGGGCATTTGGGCTACTTTACTCTTTTTTGGAACCTCTCTGCTTTTGGTAATATCCTTCAAGGTTACATTTTTCTGAACCATGTGCTCTTGGGTGACTGTTGGCTTTCCCCTATTATCTAGTTTAAAAGCTGCTCTATCTCCTTTTTAAAGGTTAATGCCAGCAGCCTGGTTTCATCCCGGTTAAGGTGAAGCCCATCCCTTTGGAAGATCCCCTTTCCCCAGTTCCTAACAAATCCAAACCCCTCATCCTTGCACCATCGTCTCATCCACGCATTGAGACTCCGGAGCTCTGCCTGCCTTTTGGGTCCTGCGCTTGGAACGGGAAGCATTTCGGAGAACGCTACCCTGGAAATTCTGGATTTCAACTTCCTACCTAAAAGCCTAAATTTAGCCTCCAGAACCTCCCTACCACATTTTCCTATGTCATTGTTACCGACATGTACCAAGACAGCAGATGCCTAACCCTTCCCTCATGGGCATATGGCCCTGGAGAAACTTCCTCGGTGCGAGAGGGTTTTACATCACCTGGAGGACAGGTCCTAGTTACAGGATCACTTGCTGCCACACCAGGGTGATACTCTCCTGTCGTGTGACCTCTCTCTTCCATGGCAACAGGGATGTTGCCAGTCTGGTGGTGGGACTTCAGGACTATAACCCTGTAGGTCTCGTCTATGTACCTCTCTGTCTTTCTTATGTCTTCCAATTCTTTTACTCTAGCCTCTAGAGAACGGACTCGTTCCCTGAGAGCAAAGAGTTCCTTGCACCTAGTGCACACGTAAGACCTCTCACCAACTGGGAGAAAATCATACATGTGACACTCAATGCAAAAGACTGGAAAGCCCCTATCTTGCTGTTGGACTGCTGTCTGCATCTTAGTTTTAAGCTTGTGTTTAGATTTTAAGTTCTTTACTTACTAAGGGGTATGTTTACTAAACTTCAGTAACGTTCCCCGCGTTAGGTTCCCTGGATGCCCATATAAGGGAATGGGCAGTGCATCATTATTACAAGCTGTGTCAGTTAACGCGCGTTACAAGGTGCCTTAGGCTAACGTGCGTTACAAGGCGCCTCATAAGGCACATTACAAGGCACCTTAATAGGCACAATACAAGGCACATCATAACACTTATTAAAAGAGGGCTGCTACACAGTACCCTGTCCTGTGCTGCTGAGGTAAACTGTGACCAGCTTCCTTGTTGATTAACAGTCCTTGCTTGGATAGGAGTCTTTCAAAATGGCCTTTTGACCTGCCACCTGGTGTTAACACTTATTGAAAAGGTTTCATAGGTCTTTTGCCCCCTAGGTAGAAGACCTCTTTGTAAAGGTCTCTAGAAGACTTTATTTGTTGCTCAAAGAATACTGACCCTGTTTTGCCTTTTAAGCTAAGTTATATTCTGATTTGATTTAAATTATAGCTCTTTGCTGCTGCTAGGCTCTGACTTATTATGAAATTTAAACTACAAGCTCTCTGCTGGGTTCTAAATTTAACCAGAAAGCTCTCTTCTGTGTTTTAAATTTAAACTAAAAGTACTTTGCTGATACTAGGCCCTGAGTGACTATTAAATTTAAACTATAAGCTCTCTGCTGGGTATGAAATGTAACCAGAAAGTTCTCTTCTGTGTTTTAAATTTAAACTTAAACTGCTGCTACTAGGCCCTGACTGATTTAACAAAAACACTGGGGTCACAGATTAATTAGCTTTAATACAAAGAAGTCCTTTCATACAATTCCCAGAAGTATATACTCACAATTGCAGATCTGTCTTCAGAAGTAGCAATCCCTTTTTCTAGTCCTTCAAGACTGAGGATCACAGAGCTCTGGTTGAGCTATTTATGCCTGTGCTGCTGAGGTAAGCTGTGACCAACTTCCTGGGTGATTAACAGTCCTTGCTTGGATAGAAGGAGTCTTTCAAAATGGTCTATTGACCTGCCATCTGGTGTTAACACCTATTGAAAAGGTTTAACAGATCTCTTGCCCCCTAGGTAGAAGGCCTCTTTGTAAAGGTCTCTAGAAGACTTTATTTGTTGCTCAAAGAGTACTGACCCTGTTTTGCCTTTTATGCTAAGTTATATTCTGATTTGATTTAAATTACAGCTCTTTGCTGCTGCTAACTACAAGCTCTCTGCTGGGTTCTAAATTTAACCAGAAAGCTCTCTTCTGTGTTTTAAATTTAAACTAAAAGTACTTTGCTGATACTAGGCCCTGAGTGACTATTAAATGTAAACTATAAGCTCTCTGCTGGGTATGACATGTAACCAGAAAGTTCTCTTCTGTGTTTTAAATTTAAACTTAAACTGCTGCTACTAGGCCCTGACTGATTTAACAAAAACACTGGGTTAACAGATTAATTACCTTTAATACAAAGAAGTCCTTTCAGACAATTCCCAGAAGTATATACTCACAATTTCAGAGCTCTCTCCAGAAGTAGCAGTCCCTTTTTCTAGTCCTTCATTAGTCCATGGGTTTATAAGTTGTCATTGTCAGGGTGCATGAGGGCATGACTTTGGGTGTGTCTACTGTATATCTGCTTAGCTGTCTGTGGGATCTGTGTCATACTTGTCTGATGGGGTCTGCTTGGCAGGTGTGTGAGAGGGACGTCTTTTGAAGTCTGTATATTGCACAGCTCTGCTATGCTGCTATGTTGTAGTTCTGGGATGAACTACAGTGAAAGGGGATGGCCATGCTTCCTGAATGCATACATTCCCGGCCATGGGTTCCTAGCAGAATGTTCATTGTACCAATTGCATGGTGTATGCTTGTGTGTGATTCCTGTACTACTCTCACAAGTGGCAGACCACAATGATTAATATGGATTCATATGTGGCTCAGATGGTTCTGTCCTACTGTGTACTGAGTTCTGGAGGGGTCACCAGAGCACTCACATATTCTGGTCATTCTTTGGCAAATGAGAGAACAGGGTGCTCATGTTTTCCTCCAATCTTGGCTGCTCTCTTATTGCATTAAATTCCTGACTCAGTGAACTCTATGTGCCACAGGCACATTTCCACTCGAAATGTGCAGGTGTGGGCATCCTGATCCAAGGTCCAGCCCATCCAGTAGTCACACTAGTCATGTCCCAGGGTCCACAGCAGGTGATAGGCAGCATGCCAGCCAATCTCTCCATCTCTCCCTGCAAGCGTGCCCCAGCTGCCGCCACAGTGCTGCTGGCGATCTTATCTAAGTAGCACACATGCAGCTAATCACACTATGATGCTCTTGCCCCCCTCAATGGGGGCTGCAGGCATAGGTCTCATTGCCATAGACCTCGGAAGGGAGGGAGTAGGATGTGATCCTCTGTGCCCGCTGCTGACATGCTTGGCATCCCATTGACAGTGGCAACTGCTGTGTTGCACCTGTCACACAGCACTGGAACACAGATCTCTCCAGCTGCAGACTGCAGCCACTGCACCACCACCTCCACCCTCACACACTGCTGATATGGCAGCATGGTGGGATGTGGGGTTCATAAACCTCCCTTCTGACTGTGGCAGCATGAATGTGTGCTGCCGCTGTCACAGCAGAGTCGTGCCAACCATCACAAATGTTCTCCCTATGCATTGCATTGTCTGCCTAGTGGATCTGCCTGCCCCACAGCATCACCTATGTAACACCTCCTATGCCACATCAACATAGTGCCCTGTCATCATAGGACACTCTGCTGTTGCTGCTAATGGAGCACTATTATCACTTTCTTGGAATCCCCTGTGTGTACATCATATTGCAGACATTGAAATAGGCTCTCTTACATCAAAAGTGCCCCTTTCTATGAGGTTTTACTTGGCGTTAGGGTTTCCAGCGCTGAGGGCTCTAACACATGTTTGCGCAAGCCAGTGGTAAGGAAGCACATGCTGTCAATGCCCACTCTCTGCCCCATTAACATCCACTTTCCACCTCCTTTTCCCTTAATGCTGCAGGCACCTCTAATGCTCATTAATGTGGCATTATCAGCACTTTTCACAGTGTTAAGGGTGCAAGGGTGCCAATAACAGGTGTTAATGGCACACTTGTTCCCTTAACACTTTTTGGTAAACATACCCTTTTGTCTAGTCTGCAGCTTTATGTAAAATGCTAACTGGATTTTTTTTTTTTTTTGCCTTGTGAATCTATTGACCCTGCTGCAGAATTTACTCCAAATATTTTTTCCTTTGCCATGTTCTTGTGCCAGACATTCTGTGAAGCCATGTCTAAGGGTGCTATGAAGACATTTACCAAGTCTAATGCAGATCCTGGTGTCCAAACAACCAGGATCTGCCATTTGTATGCCCAGTTTCCCTGTTCCTCAAGATCCTCTTGCAATTTTTCTATGATTTAATGGCTTTGAATAATTTAGTGTTATCTGCAGATTGTATCACCTCATTTATTCCCATTTCCAGGTTATTTAGCTCTACTGTCTTTTAGATCTTTTAACCAGTTCCAAGTCCACAAAAGGACACTGCCTCCTATCCCATGATCTTGTAATTTCCTCAAGAGTCTCTCATGAGGGACCTTGAACAAGCCTTTCTGAAAATCCAGATACATGATATATCTACTGGCCCACCTTTATCTGCATGTTTATTCACACCTTCAAAAAAAGTAACAGATTTTTGATGCAAGACTTCACTTGGCTAAATCCATTCTGGCTTTGTCCCATTAAATTTTTTTATCACTTCTTCACATTAAATTTAATCTGCTGTTTGGATGCTCAGTCTCCCAGTTTTTCAAGGTCCTCTTGTGTTTTAACAACTATGAATAATTTTGACTATAACTATGAAGGATACCCCTACAAGGAAAGGCTTAAAAGGTTAGAGCTCTTCAGCTTGGAAAAAGAGATGGATGAGGGGAGATATGATAGAGCTCTATAAAATGGAGTGGAATGGAATGGGTAAACATTGATCCATTGTTTACTCCTGAAAAAAGTAGGAAGATTAGAAGACATGCAATGAAACAGCAATGTAGCACATTAAAGATTAATCCATGAAAATATTTTTTCATTCAACATGTCATCAAACTCTGGGATTTGATGTTGGAAGATGCTTTATAATAAAAGCTGTTAGTGCAACTGGGTTCAAAAGAGATTTGGACAAATTTGTGGAGGAAATGCCATAAACCATTATTAGACAGGGGAAATCCACTTCTTACCTCTGGGATAAGCAGAATGGAATCTGTCTAACATCTGGGAATCTGTCAGGTACTTGTGACCTGAATTGATTACTGTTGGAAACAGGATAATGGGATAGAAGGACCTTTGGTCTGACCCAGTATGGTATATCTTATGTTCTTAAATGGCCCAATTCCGTCCCACACATAGATCCCCTCTATGCATCCGGTCTGAACCAGATGCACAGAGGGGATCACGATTCCGATTCCATGGGGCATGTCCAGCCCCACGGGATCATAATCTCAACCAGTCCTGCAAGTGCAGGCTGGGACCATGATTCAGTCCGGCCTGCACGTGCAGGACTGTCCCCGACTAACTCAGTCAAGGCTCTTCAATGGACTGCGGCGCCATGACATCATGTTGCCATGGCACCATGGCTCCATTCAAGAGCTGTGATACCGACTGCCTGAAAAAAAGTGGTTATTCTCTGCAGCCCGACTCCCATCTCGCTTCCTAAGTCCAGGGTCAGGCTGCGGGGAATGTCCCCTGGCCCCCCTGCCCCATCTGTGCCCCAGCATGTTAGAAAAAAACACATCCAGGGAAGTTATTCCACTCGGAGGTGGAATAACTACCCCAAACATGTTGCCAGCCCTGGACGTACAGAGCCGACATTAGAATTGACCCTGTATGTTGTCCAGGGCCGGCAAATGCCCACTGCCAACCCAGACTCTACACCCGGGCTGCCCATTCCCTACCCCCATCTAACTTCCCCGCACAACAGGCAGGGAAGTTATTCAGGGGCAGGCAAAGCCACGAATAGCAGGGATGCACTCTCAAAATTTTTTTCTCTTTCATTTTAGGCAGCAGGAACTTTAGTCAGTTCTTCCTTTTGCACCAAGTAGGGTTGCACTTAATTTGATTTTCAAAGGTAGGATATTCCAAATAGATGGTCTTATACAATAAATATTTGTAAATTGATTGTATGCATGTTAATTCATAGGTGAACACACCAAATTCATTTTTGGGTGCACTAAAGTTTTTAAGATGCGCTAATGAACCCATGGGGTATGTTTACTAAACGGCGCTAACGGCGCAGCTGCGACGTTATCATGCGATACATGATGTTAACACATGATAATAGTGCTTTACCATGCGAGAACATCACGTATCGCACGATAATGTCTGCGGCGCCGTTAAGGTGCGCAGAGGGTGGAGTAAGGCTCCCCAGAGGGCGGAGTAAGACTCCCCAGGGGCGGAGATGAGGAGTCAATAGGCAGAGAGTGGGCGGGGAGAGGCCCCATGCACACTAACACCGTGAAATGAAGGTCTGAAAATTAGCACCAGTGAAAACCTCGCGCTAGAGGAACTTTTGCAGGAGAGAGAAACCATTTCAATCAGCAATGTACAGCAAAGTCAGGGAAACCCAGAAAAGTGATAGTAGTGATACATGTGCAGGAACCAAAAAGGCAAATAAACATATTAAATGACCAGAACCACATTTCAAATCCCCATAACCAAGCTGGCCAATAGTGCTACTAATGATAAACATAAAGCAACACTACTGACAAAGCGTAAAAAGAAAGATATCATGTTTGGAAGGGACTATGCTCTGTCCCCCTACAAAGTGAATGATCCCACAGTGAAATAGCGGTGATCAGGGTTTTGTCATTTTTATTGGGAAGGTTTGTTATGCTGTGGTCCAGCTGGGGCACAGTGCGGACTAGGCAGATGCCTAGGTGGCACATAGGAATGCCGAAACTGTACAGCAGCAAGACAGCAACTGATGAGGGTCCAACATGGGCACGAGTGTGTGTCCCACAGTGTCACAGGGGATATTACCCAGCAGGTACCCCAAGGGCACATAACATTGGCAGGTGGTGCCAGGGAGAAGTGTGCATGTCCATGTAGGCACACCTACCCGAGAACCCACACCATAGGCAGCTGCCTACTGGCACACTGGATGGCCTGGGATTGCACACCACCAGCACCACTGGCATAAAGGCATGTCAGCATGGTGGTGGAGGGTTGCTGTTAGTGGAGGGGGCAGTGGCATCTTCCCACCGCAGACCAAGGCCAAACCCTGTTTAGGTGGCTGCCATGTGGTGCAACAGACAAGGTCTGTCTAACAAACACTAATGGTAGCCCCAGGGAATGATCTGCCTCTGTGGCAACAGCTTGGTGCAATACACACAGCCAGTGTGTTTAGGAGCAGAAGGTCACAGGTTCAAGCCCCAGCTGTGGCTCCTGCAAACCATGTCCCTATATTTTACCAAGTACTAAACCATGGTAATAAAGATGGAGCTGTTATTGCAGATTAAATAAACAAGCCATAAATGCCTATATTTTACCCTACAGGGAACAGACACCATAATCATGTGCAATCCCTAGAGCAGAGTTTCCCAACTGCAGTCCTGGAGGACCAAACACCATTCAGGTGTCGTGCTGTCCCTAATAAATATGCCTGTGCTGCATTTGTATGTGCCGCCCCCATTGTATGCAAATGTATCTCATGCATATTCATTAGGGACAGCATGAAAACCTGAAGCGTGTTTGGCCCACCAGGACCGGAGTTGGGAAACTCAGCCCTAGAGCAGAGGCCAACAGGGGTACAAACACCCACACCCACAGGCTCCACTATCCAACGCCTCATGGAGAGTCAGGCTGTTGGGCCCTGCGTGGAGCAGCATCTCCCAATACTGGCACCTGCATACCTTAGCAATGTCATCTTAAACTTGGGAACACGTTCCACATATATCAAAAGGTTGCTATGATTAATGTCAGCTAAAAAATCCTAAGTTAAACATGATTTGTTGATAGAGATTCATCATAGCAACCTTTCTGATATCTGTGGAGAGTGTTTCAGTTATTGATTCTGACAGTGTTTACCACCCCGGGGAGTGACCTCAACAGTTTTGCGTACCATAGCAATGCCTGCACTATGCCCAGGACTGGTGTGGTGGCCAGGGTTGCCACAAACCTCTATATTTGCACAATGCTGGCATAGGTGTGGGAGTGTGTGTCTGTCTATCCAGTGTGTTGTGGCTGCCTACACCTTACTGAGCCCACACAGCTTGCACTGTTTCCTGTGTTAGCCTGCCAATGTGCATAATGAGGAGCAAGGTACTGTGGGTATGGGCCAGACAGGGTGGCCTGGGCAGGATGCATCTGCACAGGGTATAGGGCAATGTCTGGGACATTGTAGTGCCTGACCACCACCTTCACGGACAGGGTGGCCACAGCATGTCATGCTGGGAGGTCACTCTCACCCTGGCTGAATAGTGATCATGGCATAACTAGGTTCCCCCATAGTGCTATATAGTCGTCCCCCCCCCCATTGATATTTATGGGTTTTCTTTTCTGGGGTCCAATAACTGACAACTCATTTTTGGGTTCACACAGTTCCTCCAGGAACATGCACTATGTACTAGCTAGCAGACTGTCTGCAGTTAGTATGTGTATGGTTTGAACACTGTGCAGTGGGTGGAGACTGACTGTGCCCTCTGCTGGTGAATGCCAGATAGTGGTGGGGCGGGCAGCTGAGCTGAGCTTTTCCAGCATTCTGCCTGTCTGCCATTGCCTTATTGATGCGTACAGATCTGCATTGACTGCCCTGTAGGGTGCCTGTTTCCCAGCAGGACTGGGGTTGATGGTCCCCTCTACTGCCACCATTCCATAGATGTACAATGTGGATCTGTTGGTGAGAGATCCTGTCCCCCATCCTGAGCCACAGAGGGCCGGTTGGGTGGCACTACATAATCCGCCTTGGGGTCCAAACACCCCCTTCACTTATAACATGTGAACATGGCACCCACACAGGATATGCACTATTCTGGGTGCATCATAGTCCACAAGGGCTATACGTGACTGGGAAATACAGATGGACACAGGTGTAGCCTAGGTGTGTCTGCCAGGACTACCCAATCACACACTGGCATTGATGGCGACCTTCAGCATAGCCTGTCTCCACAAAGCCAGGTGCTGCGGACCTGGTGCTGGCCGCCCCACCTCACCCTCAGGGTTAGCACAGGACCCGCACAATGTCACGGTCTGTAGTTACTCTGTGCCAGTAACACACACGGTCAGTTCCCCCTACCAGGCCAAGGTGCTGTGGGGGTGCATACCCCATCTTGTGATCAGCTGTAGACTGCTGATCTGCATGTGCAGTGCATCATGGGTACGGGTGGGTTTACCCTATCCTGGTAACCACAGCAGACAGTTTGTGTGGTGACCTGCAGTCTTTCTGTAGCCAGCCAGCAGTATGGCAGCAGCTATAGAGATGTAGCCTACTGGATACTTCAATGACTGTGGAGGTAGTGGTCATGGGTTCAATCCCACATGCCAGCACAGTGTTAGAAGCTATAGCAATGTAGCCCACTGGTTACTGCAATGACTGTGGAGGCAGAGGTCATGGGTTTGATCCTGCAGTGGTGTAATCTAAAAAGGCTGTTTGAGGCATGTTCTTTTAATTTAAATCAGTGCTGCCAGCAGAAACACCCTCATAGTGCTGTAGCCTAAGGTGCCTCATAGGCACCCTATATAGTACCCTATAGGGCACATTATAGGGTGCCTTGGCAGACAGGGCACTTTATAATGTGACCTATGGGGCGCCTTATAGGGCACCTGATGAGGCACCTTAGGTTAGGGCACTGTGAGAGTGTTTTTGCTGGCAGCACTGATTTAAATTAAAAGAAAATGCCTCAGACAGCCATTTTAGATTACACCACTGCAGGATCAAACCCATGACCTCTGCCTCCACAGTCATTGCAGTAACCAGTGGGCTACATTGCTATAGCTTCTAACACTGTGCTGGCATGTACTTAGGGTTAATGTGCGTTAACGTGCCACGGCGCCCACTATCGCGCGATACATATTCTTGCTACCTTAGGACTGGAACGCCCACTCCTTATATGACATTCTTCACATTATCGCTGCATCTAGCGCTGGAAACATGAGGATGGTTTAGTAAACATACCCTCATGAGTGCTAATGAAGATACATGTAAAATCTACAAGTAAAAGTACACACTGGCACTTCAATGTGGTTTTTGAAAGTTGTCACCAATAATAATAAACTGTGTCAAATAAAAAGAATATCCATAAAGGTTATATGATTGGGACAGAGTTTTTCAGTTCTTTCCAACAGAGTTAAGTGGTAAATAGAAAGAGGCCAATTTATTAGAGTTTATCCAGATAAAAATATTAGGACATATAGGGTTATCTATTTGAATTTATGATCTCAACAAACAATTCTGAAGTACTGATATGGAGATTATGCATGCTATTTGTATAATGCTTTAGGCATAGCCTGGCACATCTGTCTAAGTCAGGCCTTGTTTGAATCAGCGTTTAATAAACATCTTCCATTTTGTGCACATTCAAGACAGTCTTACTAAATTGATACAGCAGAATGTTTTAAATTTAGTGCACATTTTAAATTGTTTACCTAGTGCTTTTGTGTATTAAAAATGTCTTCAATCCAATAAGCCTTTTAGAGATGCAAAAGAATGCTCTAAAATAGTAGTAAAATAAACTGAACTAACCTTTGCTCACTTTTCATGCAAACTGTAAGGTAATGAACTACATAGGGTATTACTACCAGTTAGTTCAAACCCTCAAGATGCTCAGGTTCACAAACAAAAAATTAGGTACGGATAGGACAACAGACAGAAAAGTACACACAAGATATAATAATCTCATAAGCATTCTTTCCCTTCAGAATGTAGGCTAAGGAATGGAGAATAAAACAAAGGATTTTATAATGCCTCTGCATTGTTCCAGGTGCGACCGCACCTTGAATATTATGTGCAATTCTGGTAGCCATATCTTAAATAGGATATAGCTGAATTAGAAAAGATACAAAGAAGAGCAACAAAAATAGTAAAGATAATGGAAGAATACCACTATGAGGAGAAGCTTAAAAGGTTGGGACTCTTCAACTTGGAAAAGAGATGGCTGAGGGGGGATATGATAGCATTCTATAAATTAATGAATGGTGTGGAACTGGTAAGCGTAGATTGGTTGTTTACACCATCAAAAAGTAGAAAGACTAGAGAACACACAATGAAGCTACAATGTAACCCATTTAAGACTAAGAGAAAATATTTTTTCACTCAACGTGTAATCAAATTCTGGAATTCATTACCGGAGGATGTAGTAAAAGTTGTTAGTGTAGCTGAGTTTAAAAAAGGTTTGGACAAATTCCTGGAGGAAAGGTCCATAAACCATTATTAAAGAGGACCCAGGAAATCCACTGCTTGCCCCAGGACAAGCATTGTGGAACCTGTGCGCCTCTTTGGGAACCTGCCAGGTACTTGTGGCCTGGATTGGCCAATGTAGGAAGCAGGATATTTGGCTTGATGGACCTTGGTCGGACCCAGTAGGGCATTTCTTATGTTCTTATGTTAAGTTCAACCCAAAAATAATGGGATCTGATTTTCAGCAACCACTGCATGATATAAGCCCCTGTGGATGTGCTTTATATTCAGCAGTGGCAGCTGTTTAAAGGGTGCCATTTAATATACATAGAAAAACAGCAAATGTATTGCCACTCATTACATAATTTAGACCTGCTTTTTGCTAGCCTAACTTGGACATAGAACTTATACACAAAAGGGGTCATTTTAAAAGTCTTAGGGGTATGTTTACTAAACCGTGTTAATGTTACCGGCACTAGTTGCAGCGTTAATGTGAAGAATGGCATATAAGGTAGTGGGCGTTCCGGCGGCAAGGTAGCAAGAATCTGTATCGCTTGATAGTGGGTGCCATGGCACGTTAATGCACGTTAATCTTAAGTTCATGCCAGCGCAGTGTTAGAAGCTATAAAGATGTAGCCCACTGGTTACTGCACTGACTGTGGAGGCAGAGGTCATGGGTTCAATCCCACAGTGGTGTTATATAAGAAGGCTGTCTGAGGCGTTTCCTTTTTTTAAAGTTAAATCAGTGTTGTTTGAGGCATCTCCTTTTCTAATATAAATCAGTGCTGCCAGCAAAAACACCCTCACAGTGCCATAACCTAAGGTGCCGCATAAGGCACCCTATAAGGCACTACATAGGGCACATTATAAAGTGCCCTATCTGCCAAGGCACCTTATAATGTGCCCTATAGGGCGCTTTATAGGGCACCTTATAATATGCCCTATAAGGCGCTTTATAGGGCACCTTATAGGGCACCCTATAGGGCGCCTTATGAGGCACCTTAGGCTATGGCACTGTGAGGGTGTTTCTGCTGGCAGCACTGATATAAATTAAAAGGAAAAGCCTCAGACAGCCTTAATAAATAACATCACTGTGAGATTAAACCCATGACCTCGGCCTTTGCAGTCATAGAAGTAACCAGTGGGCTACATTTCTATAGAATCTAACACACCACTGGCTGGCTACAGAAAGACTGCAGGTCACCACACAAACTGTCTGCTGTGGTCACCAGGATAGGGTAAACCCACCCATACACATGATGCACTGCACATGCAGATCAGCAGCCTACATCTGCTCACAAGATGGGGTATGCGCCTCTATAGCACACCAGACCTGTTAGGGGGAACTGACCGTGTGTGTTACTGGCACAGAGTAGCTACAGACCGTGACATTGTGTGGTTCCTGTGCTCACCCAGCACCAGGTCTGCAGCACCTGGCTTGACTGAGTTAGGCTGTGCTGCAGGTCCCCATCAGTGCCAGTGTGTGATTGGGTAGTTCTTGCAGACACACCTAGGATGCACCTATGTCCATCTGTATTTCCAAGTCACGTTTAACCCTTGTGGACTGTGATGCACCCAAAATAGTGCATATTCTTTGTGGTTGCCATGGTCACATGTTATAAGAGAAGGGTGGTGTTTGGACCCAAAAGTGGATTATGTAGCACCACCCAACCCAACCCACATTCCCACATCTCCCACCAACAGATCCACATTCTATATCTCTGCAATGGTGGCAGTAGAGGGGACAATCAACCCCAGTCCTGCTGGGGAATAGGCATCCTACAGGGCAGTCAATGCAGATATGTACGCAACACATAGGGTGCTGGCAGACAGGCAGTAGGCCTGGAAAAGCTCAGCTGCCCCCCACCATTATCTGACATTCACCAGCTGAGGGTACAGTCAGTCTCCACCCGCTGCACCCTGCAAGGTGTTCCAGCCATACACATGCTAACTGCAGTCTGCTAGCTAGTACATAGTGCATGTTCCTGGAGGAACTGTGTGCACTCAAAAATGGGATGTGAGCACACACACCAAGCAGGTATATTAGTGATTGGGCCCCAAAAAAGAGAACTCATAGCTATCACTTGAGAAAAATACTGTATAGCACTATGAGGGAACCTAGCCATGCCATGCAATGCCATGGTCACTGCTCAGTCAGGGTGAGAGTGACCCCCAAGCATGACATGCTGTGGCCACCCTGTCCATGCAGGTGGTGGTGGGACACTACTACTATTAGACAACCTTTTGGTGGTGGTGAGAATCGAGGAGGAATGTGACAAATTCTATCTACCCTTTTGATGTCTAGGGCATCTGTACCTTACCCACTCACAGTCTTAAATGACAGAGGTGTAAGGCAAGGGTCACCAAATCCAGTCCTGGAGGGCCACACACCAGTCAGGTTGGCAGGATATCTCTAATGCATATATATCTCATGCATATTCATTAGGGCTATCCCAAAAACCTGCCAGGATTTTGGCCCTCCAAGACAGGGTTGGACACCCCTGGGATAGACATACACACACTCCCATACCTATTTCAGCATTGTGCAAATATAGAGGTGGTTGGCAGCCCTGGCCACCACACCAGTCCTGGGCACAGTGCAGGCATTGCTATGGTACTCAATACTGTTAGGGTCACTCTCCGGGGTGGTAAACACTGTCAGAGACAAAAACTGAAACACGCACCACAGATATCAGAAAGGTTGCTATGAAGAATCTCTGTCAACAAATTGTGTTTAACTTAGGATTTGTTATCTGACATTAATCATAATAACCCTTTGATATATGTGGAACGTGTTTCCAAGTTTAAGATGGCATTGCTAAGGTATGCAGGTGCTAGTATTGGTAGATGCTGCTCCACGCAGGGCCCAACAGCCTGACTCTCCGTGAGCCTTTGGATAGTGGAGCCTGTGGGTGTGGGTGTTTGTGCCCCTGTTGGCCGCTGCTCTAGGGCAGAGGTTCCCAACTCCTGTCCTGGTGGACCAAACATGGTTCAGGTTTTCATGCTGTCCCTAATGAATATGCATGGATACATTTGCATACAATGGGGGCGTTGCATACAAATGCATCACAGGCATATTTATTAGGGACAGCATGAAACCTGAATGGTGTTTGGCCCTCCAGGACTGCAGTTGGGAAACTGCTCTAGGGATTGCACATGTTTATGCTGTATGTGCTCTGTAGGGTAAAATATAGGTGTTTATGGCATGTTTATTTTATCTGCAATAAAGGTTCCATCTTTATTACCATGGTTTATTACTGGGTAAAATATAGGGACATGGTCTGTAGGAGCCACAGCTGGGACTCAAACCTGTAACCTTCTGCCCCTGAACACACTGGCTGTGTGTACTGCACCAAACTGTTGCCACAGAGGCTGGTCATTCCCTGGGGAAACCATTACTGTTCGTCAGACAGACCTTGTCTGTTGCAGTACATGGCACCCACCTAAACAGGGCTTGGCCTTGGTCTGCTGTGGGCAGATGCCACTGCCCCCTCTGCCATCAGCACCCCTCCGCCACCATGCTGACATGCCCTTATGCCAGTGGTGCTGGTGGTGCGCGGTCCCAGGCCATCCAGTGTGCTGGTAGGTGGCTGCCTATGGTGCGTTTATATGGGGTAGGGGTGCCTGCATAGACATCCACGCTTCCCCCCGGCACCAGCTGCCAATGTTATATGCCCTTTGGGGTACTTGCTGGGTACTGTCCCCTGTGACACTGTGGAACACACACTCATGGACATGTTTGCCCTTGGTCAGTTGCTGTCTTGCTGGTTTTCCATTTCTATATTCCTATGTGTCACCTAGGCATTTGCCTAGTCCACCCTGTGCCCCAGCTGCCCACAGCATGCCCCTCCTGCAGCCCCCTGTATCCCATTTTCAGCCTCACCGTAGTGCCCTTTCATATGTGGGCACTATGCTGTTGCTGCACATGTATCACTACTATCACTTTTCTTGGTCTCCCTGCCTTTGCTGTACATTGCTGACTGAAATGGTTTCTCTCTCCTGCAAATGTGCCTCTAACGCAAGGTTTTCACTGGCGTTAATTTTCAGACCCTGATTTCACAGCGTTAGTGTGCCTGGGGCCTCTCCCCACCCACTCTCCACCCATTGACCCCTTATCTCCGCCCTCTGGAGAGCCTTACTCCACCCTCTGTGCACCTTAACGCCACCAAAGATGTTATCGCGCGATACGTGACGTTATCGCACGGTAATGTGCCAATATCGCACGATAATGTCACTTATCACGCGATAACATCGCCACTGCAACGTTAGCACTGTTTAGTAAACATACCTCTTAGTCATGATTTCGGTGTCTGAAGATGTAACGTCCAAATCATGGAGGTGTCTCTGAAGCCATTTTACAAATGGCTTTTAAAGAAGTTACCAGTGTGGGGACATCCAAGTAGGCAGGGGCTGTGGAAAAGGCATGTCTGGGGAGGTGCAATGGACTTACATGTCCCCATTTGATTTCAGAAATGTCAGGAACATCTTCAGGCTCCAGGCATGAACAGGCAATAGAAAATGCTTCTTGTGGCCTTAAAACATCCAGAGAGTGTACAGTAGAGTTAAGTAATTAGCCTTAGATCACAAAAGCCTACACTGATTATCCTTCTAACTTACTACTCTAACCATTATGCTATTAGACATTCCCATTCTGAAATGATATTCTGGGGACATCTATGTAGGCATCTCCATAGACATCCATATCAACCACATCCATGTTTTTTGAAATCATGCCTGAACTTGCATGTGCCTGCTTTTTTTCAGATGTTCTGGCTTTGATGTTCAAAATTGCACTTGGATGTCTTTTGTAAAATGTGCCTTAAAGCAAGTAGATTTTGCTAGACTACATGTAACTTTTGTATTTACACATGACCTACCCCCAACCCCACCTTTTGGTGTATGTCATGATGGGATAATGTATGCATAAAATTATACATATAGCCGAGCAAATTATTTTTAGAAAGACTTATGCAGTCAACATCAATGCTATTTGCAAGTCTTTTCAATTACTGGATCCATGGAATATATTCCATGATGTGTGCACACATATGTCCGTGGGTCACACATATGTATGGATCTGAGAAAAACAGCCTTTTTAGAATCCTGATGGCATTATTGATATGTCTGGAAAATCTGGTGTGCATAGGACCCAAAATGCAGAATGTTATTAAAGACTAGGGATTTGCATTCAGTTGAAAAGACAGGAAATATCAACAACATTTCCTATGTTGTTTCATGTTGCTTTTAACAAAAAATGACAGGCAAACACCCGAAATTTCATTTTTTTCCTGTGTTATCAACAGTTTGCACTATTATACAACAGTATACCCTATTGCTCAGTAATATGTACTATTTATCCATAGGTGCACTATTGTGCCATATTGAGCACTAATTCAGCAATAGGATGCACTGTTTCAGAAATAGCATGCACTATTAATGATATTGTCCATGAAACTAAAAAAGATCTTTAAAAAACTTGAATAAAATGAAAAATCTCACTATCAACTTGGGAAACTAAGCAAAATGAGCATTTTTGGCCTGTACACCTCTATTAGGGACACTCACATCCACAAACACAGACATTGATACACATACCCAGGGATAGCGGTTGTATAAGCCTTCTTTGCCTATGGAAAATAGGTTAAAAACAGTGAAGTCAATGTTCAGCTGAGTGGAGCTATATAACTTTAAATGATAGATTATCCTTTCAAGTTAGGCAGATTTTCAGTAGAGCTATGCATTCAAACTCTGAAAATGCTAGAATAACTTTAAAATCCATTTAACGATTTTCCTATTATTTCTGCATCCAGACTTGAACATATAAATTGGAAGGATAGCTGCTGAATTTAACTGTTCTCCATGTAAATTTTAGCTCCGCTTCGGAATTATGCTTATGCTGCCTCAGTTTACAATGTACAACTTTGGCTATACAGCTGGAGGTGCTGACATGCACCACTGCCTTAGCATGTCCTAACACCATTAGCAGGAGTTAGTTTATTGCAGGTCCCATTTTATGCAATGAGACTTGGTTGCTAATAGTATGTGCTAATGGTATTATGTTAGCATATGTTAGTTATGCCAGCTGATAGTGAATTATATGCCAAAGTTAAAAGTCTGACTGGCCAGGAAGTTTAAAGCAAAGCACATGCAAACTTATGTGGTTGGCACCTGCTGTTAACTATATAAGTGCTTTTCAGTATTCAGTGAGGTAGATATTCAGTGCCATTGTAAGGTTAATCAGATTAATATTCAGTGGACTTAAATGGTTAAGTGAAGTCCGATCGTCGAATATAATCAGGCATCCTGCTAACATTATCTTCTTTCATGTCTAGTTATCTTTTCTGCAAAAAACATAAGTAACTATTTGACACAGCAATTTTCATTGAATTTTTCACAAATGAGCTACTTTACATAACATTGCATTAATGTAGAACTTTAATAAAAATTTGTGTATAGCAGACTATGGCCTATATTTGCAAAGTTACGCTAAGGTTTTCATCTTTAAAAAGCATTCATTTCAATTTCTAATGCATGCTTAGTGAAAAACCTCTGCAGTCATAGCAAAAGGAGATGTTGGCAAGTAGGACATATCTGCCAGGATATTAACACAGGGGACATGCAATTAATATGCACAAATGTCTCAGCAGATAGAGATGATGCAGTTAACTATAAAGCCCTTGTGATGGGGAGTATGTCCCATCACAGGGGAAAATCCTAAAGCTCTGGATTAGTAGAAGGAGACCACACACAGGTTTCAAACTCGTCTCCAAACTCATGGTCCCGACATTGGCAGAAGGGTTTCCAATCCCTGGAATGGGGTGGGGGGGGGGGGGTGAAGAAGGAGGAAAACCATATGGAACCAAAGCAAGGGGGTAGTGGAGTCCCCAAAAATAAGCCCCATGGAACCAGCAGTATGGGAGAGAGCCCCTGCCTCTGACCAGGACATAGAAATGGATGTCTCTGTGGCTGACACTAGGTGGGGCCTGTTAAGGATTAGAAGTGGCTTTGACTGCTATGTAGGAGATGGTAGGCCAACCTGGCAACTGGAGGCTTGAGTCAATTACCTGGAGAGATTTGGAACTATTAAAGACTATGGAGACTGTGTTTAAGGGGCTTGGGAGAGAGCCACCTGTTGGCGAAACATGGCAGTGAAGAGGGGCAATCTCTTTTACATATAACCACTGGACTACTATGCGAGGGTTTTCCCCAGATTTGGAGGAAGCCAGGAAGGTACAGACTCTGGTTCCAGGAAAAAGTGATGGAACTCTTTTGTTGAACTGTATTTGGAAATGTATCCACTACTTGCTTGTAGTGTGTGTAAATCGCTCTGATAATCTTCAGACTGGGCGGTATATCAAGAAATTGCATAAACATAAACATAACTGTTAGTTTATCTTGTTCACACTGAGCGTACAGTGACTATCAGATCTTGATGACATAAAAGGGAAAGTTCTCTAGTCTCTCCTAAAGCTGTCAAGCAGCCGGAGCCGGAGCCAATGCCAACTACAAGTCTGAGATACTTGTTTCAGGCCAGAGAAGCATTGTAGTGACCAATGGTCCTTTTATTAAACCCATTAATGTTTTTTTTATTTAATATATGTTTTTAATGTATGGTAAGTGTAAAGTCTCTGCATGAACCATCAGAGGTATGACTAGCATATTTACAGCAGTTAACACATGAATGAGTATGCTAACGTGCAATACAATTAATATGGATATACCTAATAATACCATTAGGTGCCCTGCACTAATTGCCACATTGATGGCGATTGTATGCTAATGTGCTCTCCATGTCCACATTAGCATGTAGTGGCAGTTAACATGCATTCTGGCCACTGATAGCTGGCCTGCTAGTCTGATAGTTACCACACACTAAAGCATGCATTAAGCAGTTAGCAGAATTTAACCAAAGGTTTCCTATATCTTTTAAGGTGTAGTGAACTGCTCTAACTTGCAATCAACGCACATTAACTGACACCAATGTTAACTGCACTGAGCACTCCTAGCCCCTTCCCTTTCCGTGTTAAGTGTTTAACAGAGCAGATAATGCACGTGTGGAAAGTAAACTTATAACAGTTTGTCTAGGTGCAAAATGCAAGTAGATACCTATTTTGGGTTTATTTTATAAAGACACATCAGTGCCCATGTATTTTTATAAAATTGCTTGACAAAATCTTCAGAATTTGCAGCTATATTGAAACTCCACATTCTTACTAGCTTAGGAGCTGGTGTAAATAGAAGCTTGTACAATATGTGCATCCACAAGTGTTTTATAAATAGGAGAACAAATAGTGACCCTGCCAAACTCTGATCAAACTCTGCCCACAAACACACCTACACTACTACTACTACTACTACTACTACTAATCATTTAGATAGTGCTACAAGGCATCCATAGCGCTGTATAGACACATATAAAAGATAGTCCCTGTTCGTCAGAGCTAACAATCTAATCAAGACAGACAGTACAATAGATGGGAACAAGGGTACATTAAGGAAGGGTAAAGAGACACAAGGAGAGCAAGAGATTAAGATCCAAAAATGGGCTCAAAGAGGTGAGCCTTTAGTATGGATTTGAAGAGGGGGAGAGATGAAACCTGACGTAAAGATTCAGGTAGTTTGTTCCAGGCCATAATGAACAGCAAGGTAAAAGGATCGAAGTCTGGAGATGGCAATGGAAGAAAAGACATAGAGAGAAGCAGGCCAGAAGGAGAGTGGAGTTCACAAGGTGTAGGGAGAGAGGAGAGAGGAAAGATAGTGAGGAGCAGTAGAATGAATGCATTTATAGGTCAGAAGGAGAACATAAGAACATAAGACATGCCATGCTAGTCAGACCAAGGTCCATCAAGCCCAGTATCCTGTTTCCAACAGTGGCCAATCCAGGTCACAAGTACCTAGCAGGTTTCCAAGAAGGCACACATGTTCCACAATGCTCGTCCTAGAGCAAGCAGTGGATTTCTCGGGTCCTCTTTAATAATGGTTTATGGACCTTTCCTCCAGGATCTTGTCCAAACCTTTCTTAATCCCAGTTATACTAACAGCTTTTACTACCTCCTCAGGTAACGAATTTAAGAGTTTGATTAAGAGTTGAGTGAAAAAATATCTTCTCTTATTAGTCTTAAATGGGTTACATTGTAGCTTCATTGTATGTCCCCTAGTCTTTCTACTTTTTAATGGTATAAACATTTGATCTATGTTTACTCGTTCTACTCCATTCATTAATTTATAGACTTCTATCATATCTCCCCTCAGCTGTCTCTTTTCCAGGTTGAAGAGCCCTAACCATTTAAGCCTTTCTTCTTAGGGGTATCCTTCCACCTCTTTACCATTTTGGTGGCTCTTCTCTGTACCTTTTCTAATTTTGCTATATACTTTTTAAGATATGGCGACAAAACTTTCACCCAATATTCAAGGTGTATTGGATACAGAAATGGAAGGGAAGCTAATGAAGTGATTTGAGAAAAGGAGCTATATGAGTATATTAGGGCTGGTGGAAGATTAGCCACACAGCAGAGTTCTGAACAGACTGAAGGGGAGAGAGATGATTCAGAGGGAGACCATCAAAGAGGAGGTTGCAATGGTCGAGGCAGGAGGTGACTAAAGAGTGCATACATGTTTTGGTAGTGTGTTCAGAAAGGAAGGGGTGAATTTTGTTAATGTTATAGAGAAAGAATCAATAGGTTTTAGCTATCTGTTGGATATTTAAGGAAAAGGAGAGAGAGGAGTCGAATATGACCCCAAGGTTGTAGGCTGAGGAAACACGAAACAAAAAAGTGTTAGCAACAGAGACAGACAAAGCAGGAAGGGGGAAGAGGGTTTAGGGGAAAAATAAGAAGTTTGGCTTTGACCATGTTTAATTTCAAATGGTTGTGAGTCATCCAGGCACAATGTCAGATAGGCAGGCAGATATATGGGCTTGGAGTGTAAAAGAAATATGAGGTGTAGATAGATAGATTTGAGGGTCATCAGCATAAAAATGATACTGAAGGGGAGCGTGTGAAGAGGAGGAGTTCCTGCCCGACTTGTGCTCCGCGTCTTGCGTTGTTTCTATGGGCACCTGCAGGATTTCCCGGTCCACCGATGTGGCGCCTGGCCCCGACGTCATCTCGGGGGCCTTAAAAGTGCAGTGGATCTCACCAGCAGTCGGAAGCATGTGAGTAGGAGGAGTCCCTGCCCAATTTGTGCTCCGCGTCTTGCGTAGTTTCTAAGGGGCACCTGCAGGATTTCCCAGTCCACCGACGTGGCGCCTGGCCCCGACGTCATCTTGGGGGCCTTAAAAGTGCAGTGGATCTCGCCAGCAGTCGGGATCGTGTGAGGAGGAGGAGTTCCTGCCCGACTTTGTGCTCCGCATCTTGCTTTGTTTCTACAGGCACCTGCAGGATTTCCCGGTCCACCGACACAGTGCCTGGCCCTGACATCATCTTGGGGGCCTTAAATTTTGACCTGCTCTGCGGTCACATGGTAGCGGTCGCATTTTGAAGGAGCGCAGTTTAAAGGGGCTTGTTAAGCTCCTTTTTCGCTCCTTCGGCGCTCGAGGAGCTCTAGAGCTGGCGTTCTTGGAATGGGCAAGTGTAGAAAACATCTCCTAAATGTGAGTACAGTGAATCCCTCTGAAGTTGTTAAAATTGTTGGCCCTATGGATAGACACGTTGTGTCTGTGAATGGTGTAGATGGGATTCCTGTTGTTGCCGCCAAGTCTTCGCCTCTCTTAGATGGCTCTTCGGTATCGTTGGGGGGTTTCTAACTCTGCCCCTCTTGCTGATTTGGATTCCATCGGTCCAGTGACTTCTTCACTTATGTTGGAGGAGGAGCAGTCTCGACGAGTGGATTTAGTATCTCCATCCGTCCTCCTTGGGAGTCCTTTAGAACCTGTGGATATTCCTTTACCACAGGCTCTTCAGGTACCGGAGGATTTCATGAGGGCCCATCAAGATGGTTTACCTATTTTACCTGTGGACTCTCAGAACATTTCTTTATCTGATGTATGGTGTGTCCTCTCACGAATTGAAGCTTCTCTAATTTCTGTTGTATCTCAATTCTCAGAGTTTTCGAAAGACTCAGTGGCTAAGTTGGCTCAGCATGATTCTCAGTTAGCAGTGCTAGATAATAAGTGTCAGAAACTGGAAACTCAATGTGTTACTTTGCAGAATTCCTCTTTGTCATTTATTAAAGATAGTCTTCTCCTGCATACCCAGCAAGAATTATTGGAAAATACTCTGAGGGCAACGAATATCAGATGTTTAAATTTTCCCTGTACTCGCTTGTTGTCCCCTCAGATATTGTTTGATAAATATTTATCTGAAATCTTAGGGTATCAGGATAACACTAAACCTGTTATTAATAAGCTTTATTATTTGCCTTCAGTGAGGGCGACTCTAGGTGGTGTCTCTCAGGGAGCCGCTCCTATTTCCTTGTTAGACTCATTAGATGTTTCTGAGTTTATTGAATCTTCACATGATGTGATTTCTACTCAGGCCACCCTTCTTGTGTCTTTCTCCTCTGAGGTTGACAAAAACACAGTTATGCGTTTGTTTTTTCAAAATAAGAATGCTGAATTCTGTGGGGGGAAAATTAATATTTTTCCAGATGTCGCAAGACAAACTCAGCTTAGGCACAAGGCTTTTCTGTTATTAAAGCCAAGCGTTCTAGCACTCGGTGCATCCTTTTTCCTTAAGTTTCCGTGTAAATGTTAGGTTACATTAGGCTGCACCAAGTATGTTTTTTCTGAGGCTTCTTCTTTAGAATCGTTTATTATAAATCAGGTTCCACAGGCTTTATTTTTATAAGTCAACAAGATGAAATAATTAGAGTTTGCATATTTTTAGGGTATTAACTCCCTTCCATGCATAATTTTCTATTAGTAATGTTTATTCTTTTCTATTGTGTATAATTGGTATTTGTAACTCCCCTGGATGAGGACTACATGGATTTCTTTATTTTTCTTTAAATGTGATTTGTATTTTTTGTTCGGAATTATCAATAAAAAGATTAATACAAAAAGAAAAGATACTGAAAACCATGGGAGGAGATGAGAGCACCAAGGGACTAGCTATAGAGAGAGGAAAGGAGAGGGCCTAGAACAGACCCTTGTGGTACACCGACTGAGAGTGTGATAGCAGTAGAGGAACCACCAGAACAAACACTGAAAGAGTGATGGGGAGATACGAAGAAAATCAGGACAGGACAGAGCCTCTAAAACCAAGTGAGAACAATATGTTGAGGAGAAAGGGGTAGTCAACAGTGTCAAAAGCAGCAGAAAGATCAAAAAGAATAAGGATTGAGTAAAGGTCCTTGGATTTAGCCAGGAACAAGTCACTGGAGACTTTGGCAAGAGCCGTTTCAGTAGAACATAAGAGACAAAAGCCAGATTGAAATGGATCTAGGAGAACCTGAGAGGAGAAAACTTCAAGGCTATGGTGGAGAACTGCATTTTCAAGAAGTTTGGAAATGAAGGGAAGAAGGGAGATAGGTCAATAATTAGAAGGACAAGAAGGGTCAAAAGAAGGTATCTTGAGGAGAGGTGAGACCAGAGCATGCTTGAAGGCTGCAGGGAAAGTGGCAGTGGAGAGCGAAAGGTTGAGAATATGTTAGATGGAAGGGATGACAGAGGAGGAGATGGTTCGGAAGAATGTATCTTTGAAGGATACTACCAAAAGCAGAGAGGTTCCACAAAAGAGTAAAGTAGCCCAAATGCCCTCAAGTATGGAGCGGACAGAGCTTAAAGATCCCAAATTACCCATGTCTAACAATAGCCAAATTAATATGAATAAAATACATTCTCTAAAATGCTTGTATGCAAATGCTAGAAGTCTAAAAAATAAGATGGGAGAGTTAGAATATGTAGCACTAAATGAAAGGTTAGATATGATTGGAATATCAGAGACATGGTGGAAGGAGGACAACCAGTGGGACACTGTGATACCTGGGTACAAACTATATCGTAATGATAGAGCTGATCAAATTGGTGGAGGGGTTGCTCTCTATGTTAGAGAGGGCACTGAGTCAGAAAGGATTAAAGTTTTGCAGAAAACAAAATCTGCTGTAGAATCTATATGGATTGAAATTCCATGTAAAAGGGGGAAGGCGATGGCAGTGGGGGTGTACTATCGACCACCTGGCCAGAATGACCAAATGGATGATGAAATGTTCAAAGAAATCAAGGAAGCTAACAAAAGTTACAGCGCAGTAATAATAATGGGTGATTTCAACTACCCTGGTATCGACTGGGTCAGTCCCACGTCAGGACATGCTAGGGAGATAAAGTTCCTAGATGAAATAAATGACTGCTTCTTGGAGCAGCTGGTTCATGAACCGACCAGAGGGGAAGCCATATTAGACCTAGTCCTTAGTGGAACACCAGATCTAGTGCAAGAGATAAGGTTGTTGGGGCCACTTGGCAATAGTGATCATAGCATGATTGCCTTTGATTTAATTATTGGAGGAGGGATAGTAAGGAAATCCACAGTACTACCATTTAACTTTCGAAAGGGAGACTATGATAAAATGAGGAAAACAGTTAAGAAAAAACTAAAAGGAGCAGTTGCAAAGGTTAAAGACGTACATCAGGCTTGGCTGTTGTTGAAAAATACTATCTTGGAAGCCCAGACCAGCTGTATTCCACGCTTTAAGAAAAGTGGAAGGAAGTCCAAAAAACTGCCAGCATGGTTTAAAGGTGAGGTCAGAGAGGCTGTTGTTGCCAAAAAAGCATCTTTCAGGAAATGGAAAAAAGAGCCAAACGACGAAACCTGGAAACAGCACAAGCACTGGCAAGTCAAATGCAAGGCATTGATAAGGCAGGCAAAGGGAGAATTTGAGAAGAAGCTTACTGCGGAAGCAAAAACGCGAAGTAAAGACCTTTTCAAGTACATTCGTAGCAAAAACCTGTGAGAGAGTCAGTTGGTCCATTAGATGATAAAGGGGTTAAAGGAGCACTAAGAGGCGACAAGGCGATAGCGGAGAGACTGAATGAATTCTTTGCTTCGGTCTTTATTGAGGAAGATGTAGGGATGTTACCCATGACTGAAGGGGTATTTAAAGGTGTGGAAGAATTGAAGGAAATATCGATACATGGGGAAAATATATTACAACTATTAGATAAACTGAAGAGTAGCAAATCACCTGGGACGGATGGTATACATCCAAGGGTGTTGAAAGAACTGAAATATGAGATTGCAGACCTGCTATTAGTAATCTGTGAACTATCATTAAAATCATCTCTAATACCTGAAGATTGGAGGATCGCCAATGTAACACCAATTTTTAAAAAGGGTTCCAGGGGTGATCCGGTAAACTACAGACCGGTGAGCCTGACGTCAGTACTGGGAAAAATGGTAGAAACCATCATAAAAAATAAAATTACTCAGCATGTAGATAGTCATGACCTAATGGGAGACAGCCAACATGGCTTTAGACAAGGAAGATCTTGACTTACTAATCTGTTATGTTTTTTTGAAGGAGTGAATAATCAGGTGGACAAAGGTGAGTCAGTTGATATTGTGTATCTGGACTTTCAGAAAGCCTTTGACAAGGTCCCTCATGAGAGACTTTTGGCAAAACTAAAGAGTCATGGGATAGGAGGCAGTGTACTATTGTGGATCAGGAACTAGTTAAAAGATAGAAAGCAGAGGGTAGGGCTAAATGGCCAATTTTCCCAATGGAGAAAGGTGAATAGTGGTGTACCCCAGGGATCTGTGCTGGGTCCGCTTCTTTTTGACATATTCATAAATGACCTGGAAAGTGGAATAACGAGTGAGGTTATCAAATTTGCAGATGACACAAAACTATTTAAAGTTGTTAAAACCCAAGAGGATTGTGGAAAATTGCAAGAGGATCTTGATAAATTGGAAGACTGGGCATCAAAATGGCAGATGAAATTTAATGTGGACAAGTGCAAGGTTATGCACCTAGGGAAGAACAACCCAAACTATGGTTACACGATGCAAGGTTCCACATTAGGAACTACCACCCAGGAAAAAGATTTAGGCGTCATTGTGGATACCATGTTAAAACCCTCGGCCCAGTGTGCAGCAGCGGCCAAGAGATCAAATAGAATGCTAGGTATGATAAGGAAAGGAATGGAAATTAAAACAAAAGATATTATAATGCCTCTATATCGTTCCATGGTGAGACCGCACCTTGAATATTGTGTGCAATTCTGGTCGCCGTATCTTAAAAAGGATATAGCGATTTTAGAAAAGGTTCAGAGAAGAGCCACCAAAATGGTAAAGGGGATGGAAGGATACTCCTATGAAGAAAGGCTAAAAAGGTTAGGGCTCTTTAACCTGGAAAAGAGACGGCTGAGGGGAGATATTATGGAAGTCTATAAATTAATGAACGGAGTGGAACGGGTGAACGTAGATCGATTGTTTACCTTATCAGAATATAGAAAGACTAGGGGACATGCAATGAAGCTACTGGGTAAACTATTTAAGACTAATAAAATAAAATATTTTTTCACTCAACGTGTAATCAAACTCTGGAATTTGTTACCGGAGGATGTAGTAAAGGCTGTTAGTGTAGCTGGGTTTAAAAAGGTTTTGGACAAGTTCCTGGAGGAAAGGTCCATAAACCATTATTAAGAAGGGACCCAGGATATCAATGCTTGAACCAATACAAGCATTGTGGAACCTGTGTCTCTTCGGGAAACTGCTAGGTACATATGACCTAGATTGGCCACTGTTGGAAACAGAATACTGGGCTTGATGGACCTTGGTCTGACCCAGTATGGCATATCTTATGTTCTTATCTTATGTTCTTATGTTCTTAAGGAGATGGATGGGGATAGTATCAGAGGAATGGGTAGTAAGTTTAGAAGAGGAAAGAAGATGAGAGATTTCCTCCGGAGATCTTAGAAAAGGATGGAAGGGTAACAGATATCGAGGGGAAAAGGTATTGAGGTGGAGGAAGAGGGGATGAAGTTGATCTAGTGGGGAATTGGAGTGTAATATTGTAGGACTTTGCCATGGAAATAGACAGCTAGGGTTTGGGCAGAAAGAAAAGGAGGAGCCGGAGGCGGAAATGGTTTGAGGAGAGAGCTGAGAAGAGACAATGGGGATCAGAGGCAAGAGAGTTAGTTAGATGGAGGTAGTTTTGCTTGGCGAGTGCTATGTCAGATTGGAAGGAAGCAAGCATGAGTGTGAAGTGAAGAGAGACAGAAAGGCAGTGGGATTTGAGCTAAATGCACTCAGCTGTGTGGGCACAGGCGCGTAGGTAGTTGAAGACAGCCAGGTCTGAGGTATAGAGCGCCTCACAAGATGTAGGATGGGCAGAGCATGAGCATCTAGAGCAGAGGAGAGAGCAGTATTATAGGAGTCATGCACAAGTTCTCACAATGTTGTCATTGCATGTACCTTTATGTGTGGGTATACTGACATATATGCAAGAAAAAACTTTATAAAATTACTCGCAATGGTATTTACTAAGCGATAATTGATGTATGTTAAGCAATTAACTTGCATTAATAGCCACATTAAACACCTAACAAAGCTTAGTATAGGCCTCTATGTGTGCATGTTTACAAATGGAAGAAATTTGCACATTTTTTCATATGCAGGTTTATGAACAAAGCATGAAAACACACCAACATTTCTGCATTTTTGTTGTTTCAAGCATTTTCATGCATTTTTCCATGTGAAAGCCCACTTGCAAAATATTTTCACACCTCAAAACATCAGCCTTAATGTCTATAAAGCCTTTAGGGATAGCTCTTCAAGGTGATGATTTTTGTAGGTACATTTTAATATCAGTGCTGTAAAAAACATCTGGCAAAGATCTTCAAAGCAGTGTTTGCATAAGAAAAAAACCTTGGCAGCAACTGAACATTATTCCAGTGGCACAAACAACCAGGCGTCCTCTCGAGGATTCTAAACAGTAGAAAGAGGACATTTAAGCGAGCAAATTGTTTTTGCAAAACCAACCTCAGATGAGCTAAAAATTATGCAAATCAGTTAAGGTTTACAAAGAAACCAAACCCTTTCACACAAACCTTGACTATAAAAGTAATGTTCAACAGAGTATGTTTTATCTCTAAGTCCTTGACTTGTGACTTCTTTTACAAATGTTCTCTGTTGATTATCAGTTTCATGCCACGTTCAGTACCTGTGTCACCAGTGTGTATATCAGTTGTTAAACATACACTGAAACCTTGCTGTGTACCATTATATATATTTTTTATTTCAATAGCACAATGATCCAACTGGCTAATGAAAAAGGCATCGTCACATTTGCATAATTATAGTAATATTATAGGCCCTTAGCGCGGCAAGATTAAAAGCTTGATTTATGATAAAATATGTATTGCTAAAAATTACCAAGATGTATTAAGCTACATAGTATGCATAGCATTAGATAGTGACAGTTTTGGGGCATACTTGCTTTAATGTGGGCAATTAAGACTAAGTGCATATGATTTTAGTGTCTGCCCTACATTCCCCTGGATGATTACAATGATCAATACACATGATTTGTACGTCGCTCCTTATTGATCGAATGGTAAAATGTTTGACCTTCCTTTGAAGAAGTAATTTGCTAAAGTATGACACCAAGTAAAGTCATTCTCAGTTCAAAGGTGAGGGGTAATGGTGCACAAAAAATAACTTTTTTTAGTGCCTTTAAGTAAGTCTGTATTATATTTCTGACAATCTGGGGACACTTTCTGTAACAAAGAAAGACCATCATTTTTGTCTTTCAAATTAACACTTAAATATAAACATAAGTATTATATATTTTATTTTTTAAGACATGATATAGAGTAAATGCATAAACTGCATTTGTTTATAGATTCAGAATCTGGAAAGCATTGCTTTTTCGAAGATCCATTTTATGGGCTATAGACTAAAGGTTAGTGTACATGCTAAAATCATTGAGGGTTAATAGCATAACATGGTGCCTAGACAAGGAAAGTACCTAAGTGCATATATCTATTTTATAATGAGAACATGTGATTTTATAAAAAAAAGTTGCTATGTGGGGCGCTTGAGGGCACCTGATGGATGGCAGCATAGTGGAGGAACTCCTCCTATCTGGGATAAATTTTCTATATTATTGTAACTTCAGCTTGGTCTACATCATTTCTTTTGAGATGATGCAATGTCTAATGCTAAACCCGGAAAGACTGAAGTGGCATTTATGGCCAGAGCCAGCACAAAGAGGCAAAAGCTAGACCCACCTTCCCCCAGTAAGCCACTTAAGTAGCAGTTGGATTGTGACAATATGGTGGCCGTTTTAGAGCAACTACAAACTATGCTATCTATGCTCTCTGAAAATAGTACCTGCATGGATATTGCCATGATAATGAAAAGCATTCCTGTTTTCATATCAAAATATTAGAACTAGAAAGCCACACTTGTAAAGTGGAGGATGCCATGACCTGGATAGAAGGGTCAGCTAAAAGGTGAAAGGTCTTGCTGCAGCATTAGAAGATTTCAAATGAAGAAATAATCTGTGGATTACTGGTATCTCCAAGGGTAAGGAAGACTCAGATTTTGTGGCTGTTATTGAAGCTTTGCTACCTCAACAACTACAAGTTAAATCTCGATATCCTCTTGAAAGAGCGGGCTCATAGGGTCCCTACACAGTCACACCCAAATAGGCAACATTCTTGGCCTTTTGTCATTAAATTGCTATGATATCAACAAGTGGTGACTGTACTGGAGAAGGCTAGAGTGCTTCAAAGCCTCAAATGGGAAGGTGCTACTATATATATTTCGGAAGGCTTCACAGAAGCAACAGCAGATAACTGAAGACAATTCTTGGCACTTCGGCCTAGACTGAAGACCTTAGATGCATGTTATGGCTTTCTGGCCCTAACTCGGTAAAAATCATGTACCATCATGTTACGGATACGTGTATAGCTCCAAAAGACTTATTTTCCTTTATTCAAGAGCAAGATTAATACAGATGGAAACCACCACTCCAACTGGAGGAAAATGACAGTTTAAGCAGTTTCTTTACTATATTACTGGCTGGGATATTTGTTATATCTTGGATAGAGTTTCCTCTCTCCTTTGGAGACTGTTGGTTTGTATTCTGATAAGATTTTTCTCTCACATTTTCTGTAATAAGATAGGGTGGGGATAGGAGGGTCCTGGTTGTCCCAATGAGTATAGCTGACCTGCAGCATGTTATATACACAGTCATAAAGCCTGAGTACCACATGTATGCACAGTGCATTGCTGCAGCTCACACTCCTTTGGAGGCACAAATACACACAAAGACCCTGCTGTCCAAAAGTGGGGTAGATTGGTATTCTTACCTGCCCCTTAGGTCTCCTTTGATGCTCCACCATTGTCAAGGCCTGCTCAGTGTGCAGGCGCTATAAGCATACTCTGCAGTGCTCAGGCTCTGTCAACGCCCGCTCAGTGTGATGGTGCTATTAGCATGCTCTGCCATCTAGCAGGTGTTGATGTTGGTACAGCTTCTCAATGTGGCTGACAACTGTCAGGACTCATGCTGAACAGGAGGGGGTTGCACCTGTGGATACAGATATGGAAATGTAGGATAAATCACTGGACATATCACTCTTGAACCCATCATCCTTCTCACTCACACAATGTCCATGTGTTAGGTGTCACAGAGCAGGTGTGTGGGCTCATCACTTCATGTGTATATATGTGGTCACTGTCAAGCTACATGAGGGCATAATCTGGGGCATGCCTCTGTCTGTGCACCTCTCTGCAGGCTCTGTGCTATACCTGTTTGACAAGATAAGTTTGGCAGTGTGGGAGAGGATCATCTTGTTAGGTTTGTATGTTGCAGTGCCTTGCACTGCTGGTTCAACTGACATTCATGTCTTACTTATGAGATCTGTCCAGTCATAGGGACAGACCATGATATATGAACACACACATTCCAGACCATGGGTGTCCTAGCAGACTGACCAACATACCCATTTCCTGGTGTGTACTTGTGGGGCAGTCATGGAATACTCCCATATTTTGCAACCCACCATAGCTAATTTCAATTTACATGTGGCTCAGGTGGTTGTAACTGATTGAATAATTACTAACAGAAGGGTCACAGGTTCATGCACAGGTAATGGGCATCATTTGGCAGCTGAGGGGACAGGGTGGTCATTTTTCTTCTGACATGGGGTGTTATCATATTACATAGTCTTCCTGGCTCAGTGGCATATTTTTCCCCCACATGCACATATCCACTCAATATGTGCATGTGTGAGGCATTCTGATCACAGGGCTAGCCCATCCACATGGCAAACTAGCCAGTTGCCAGAGTTCTCTGATCATGGTGGACAGCATGCCGGCAAATCCCTCCCTCCCTCCCTGAATCATTGTATCTACTTATTTACTAGCTGCCTACAGTCTTATACCACTCCAAAAAGGTAGTTATAAGAGGCTTTTCTCTCACACACTTTAACAACCTGAAACCACACCAATTGTCTTACATTTTCCTCTGCCACCTTTGCACCGGCACAGATAGACCCAACATGAAGCACATAATCCTCACTCTAATGAGTCTTTACCTTCTAATCTCTATTTTGCCATCCAGCTCACTGGCACTAATGACAGCACAAAACCACATCCCAACGCTCTCTACCAGTGGAAGAAAATGTCCCGATGACGTCAACAACCGTTATCATGGAGCGGGCTATCCACGCCGCCCCCGTCCAGTTTATATCCCTCTGCAAAATAACTCTAAACCAAAGCAAAATAAACGCCCACATACTAACAGCCTGAAGTGCGCACTCATTAACGCTCGATCACTTCGTAAAAAATGGCCAGCAATCACTGAAACAATAATTCATCTTAATCTGGATATCATCATGATAACTGAGACCTGGCTTTCACCGGAAGATAACACCATCCTCAATCAACTTCTCCCACCCAATTTCGTCACTTTCACTAGCCACAGGCAAAACAAAAGGGGTGGAGGAGTTGCCATCATCACCAGATCTGACCTTCAATTCAAAATGGCAGAAGCCAGTAACTCCAATTCCCTTGAAACATTATCTATTTCTAACCACTTTTGCTCCATAAACCTTATTTATAGAGCGCCCTCTACTGATCCAGACAACCTCTCCAATATCATAAACATAGCAACAAATACCCATGCTCCACATAGACCAAACTGGATACTAGGTGATTTTAACCTGCCATCCCTACAGGACAATCAGGCAGCCGCCTTCACAGAAGCCCTAGATATCTTGGGATACACCCAATTGGTTCATGAACCTACACACACAAAGGGCAACATTCTCGACCTGATATTCGCCCCACAAATGGTGCTCCAACAAGCACAAAACATCACGTTATCACTAACAGCAGTCCCATGGTCGGATCATAAGCTTATTTCATTCCAAATTCCGACCCCCATCAGATCACAAAGGCCCACTACGAACACACAAACAATCACAACCTCAAATGCTAGAAGTTTTTATCCGTTTAACAAAGAACGCATCCTGGATGAAACAAACTCTCTCCTTGACAATACCTCACAAGACCTAGATGTCCTAATTTCCACGTGGAACAGCAAACTCAGCGCGATCGCAATCCGCCCTCCCACGACTAAAGCCCCAAAGAAAAGACCATCCGCACCATGGTTCACACCTGACCTAAGGGCATCATTAACCCTCCTATGAAGATCGGAAAAACGGTGGAGGAAATCACGTACCAGCAATGACCAAACAGCATACATCCAACTCCTACACACTCATCGCAGAGCTGTCACAGACAAGATGAAACAACATCACACCAACACTCTGAAACGTTCATTAAACAAGCCGCACGACCTCTTCAACCTGGTCAAGTCTCTTGCCAGAGAACCAACCCCGGAGCACACAGGATCTATACACCCACAGGATTATGCCATCTTTATGCAATCAAAACTATGCAAAACCGACAAGATGGTGATACCGGACCCCCCTGATGCTCAAGCATGCGCAACATATCTAACCACCTTTACCACTCCGTCTAAGAGAACTATTGAAGACACCATTGCTACCCTAAATACCTCCACTTCATACTCAGATCCATGTCCGGCATTCTGGATAAAAGATCTGCGATCTGACCTTGCCCCAATCTTAGCTAAAATGATAGGACTATCATTTAGCACCGGGTCATTCCCATCCATGCTCAAACAGACCTCTGTTAGACCACTGCTTAAGGACACCAAATTAGACCCTCTAAAAGTCGAGTCTTACAGACCCATATCCAGTATCCCGATGCTCTCTAAAATTGTGGAAAAAATAGTCTACAGGCAGCTACAAGATCATGTGGACACCAATGCACCTCTAGATCCATCACAACACGGGTTCAGAGAGTCACATGGAGTTGAAACACTACTCACTACTCTTTTCAACACCATAATCTCAGGCATTGACAACTCACGTACAGGTTTCGCACTTATCTTTTTAGATATTGCGGCAGCCTTCGACTCAGTCTGCCACGAGATCCTCCTGATGCGGCTACGAGAGAAAGGAATCACTGAAACAGCGCTGGATTGGTGCAGATCTTACTTGTCTGGAAGATTGCAACACGTACGAGCAAATGGAACCACATCCGAGCCATTCCTACAAAGTCAAGGAGTCCCTCAAGGATCCTCCCTATCGTCACTTATGTTTAACATTTATCCAACCCATTTGTAACATCATTAGATCCTTTAATGTGAGTTGCATGATTTACGCTGACGATGTCCTACTGTACCTGCCAATATCCCTGGATTGCCCGGACCTCACCCCACTAACTAAGTGTTTCAATGCAATATCCGAATGGCTTCTCTCCCAAAATCTGCGCATCCAACATAAGAAAACAGAGGTCCTATTCATCTCTAGAGATCTTAAGTTTATTCCACCTAACCACTTGGAAGTAGACAATGCCAAGTTGCAAGTTAAATCAGCCATACGGTATCTCGGAGTCACATTGGATCAGAACCTCAACATGAAGCAGCACATAGCAAAAACAGTAAGAGCGATCTACTTCAAGATCAGATCCCTCAGACACATACGCCCTCTACTCGAGCTGAACGACTTCCGTACCATCTACCAAGCCCTCATCATCCCTCATTTTGATTATGCAAACGCCATCCTACAAGGTCTCCCTCAGGCAACCTTACATCCCTTACAGCTCGCTATGAACAGCGCTGCGCGAATCCTCTTAGGAGCACCAAGGAGAGAACACATCACACCCCTCCTGATGCAGCTACACTGGCTCCCCATTCAAGCCAGGATTAGCTTCAAGATATTAGTGATGACTTTCAAGGCCATCAATGGGTTATCCGCTTCTTCAATATGTGACCTCATACAACTACCCAGACCCAACAGGATAAGAAGAACTGCTGCAGTCAACATGCTAGCAATCCCAAAATCTATGACAAGTTGCGCCATATCAACTTCTAATAGAGCCTACAGCCTGAGCGCCCCAAGCCTCTGGAACTCCCTACCACCACACATCAGAACTATCCCCAACTTGATCCAGTTCAGGAAGGCCTTAAAACACCTCCTCTTTATTAAACACCTCACAGCCTCCCCCGAACCCCAGCCACCAGGTATGAACAACACACAATAACTCTACCTCACATATATACAGTTACCTATTTCAATGTTTCAAATATGTATATAGTTTCCCCCGTTATCCAAGTTGATTGCTCCTGTTCATTGTAATGACCTGACTCTTGTTTATTGTCGGACACTGTTTGTTTTATGTAAACCGCGCTGATCGCAAATAGTGCGGTATATAAGAAATGTAAAATAAATAAATAAATAAATAAATAAATCATGGCACAGCTGCAGCTTCAGTACTGGAGATGGCCTTATTGAAGTTGCTCATATGCAGCTAGTCACACCATGCCACTACTGCCCCCTTCACTGGGGGATGTGGGTACACATGCTGCTGCCTTAGACATTGGTAGGGAGGAATCACCATGTGCTCCACTGTACCTGCTGCTGACATGCTTGCTATCCCACTGATAGTGGCAACTGCAGCATTGCACCGGACACAGGGCCATGACACAGATTTCATCTGCAGCAGGTCACGGCCACTGTGACACCACCACCACCCTCACACAATGCTGACATAGCAGCATTATGGCAGTGGGGGACTCCTTTTTGACTGCAGAAGCATGTATGTGTATTGCCACTGTCACAGTAGAGTCATACCAGTCATCAGAGATGTACATCCTAGGCAGCAGCCTTGTCAGCCTAGTGGACCAGCCAGTCCCACTGCAACACCCATGTGATACCACCTTTGTCAGTTTGGCACCAACATAGTGCCCTTTATTAATGGGGCACCATGCTGTCGTTGCCAATGGAGCACTACTATCACTAATTTGAGGACAATGATGGATGGAGAACATTGCATACATTTAAATATCCTCTTTCACCTCAGAAATAGCCCTTACCGTGAGCTTTCAGATGGTGTTAGGGTTCCCAGCATCGGTATCTCTAATGCACGGTAACACAAACAGGCAATAAGGGAGCATATGCTATCTCCGCCCAATCTCTGCCCCATTAATGCCCACTCTCCGCCTCTTTTTCCCTTAACACTAGGGGATCAGTTTCCGCACGTTAATCCAGTGTTATCGGTGCTTTCCACGGCATTAACCACTCATGGGAACCGATAGCGCCCATTAGCAGCACAAAATATTAAAGTTTCAGATTCTGCACACATTGAACAGAACCAAGTGGTTCACAATAATTACTAGAACAGTTAGGAATGTATATTCAGGACTGGCTTGATCATTAGGCAAACTAAGTGGTTGCCTAGGGGGGCAGCTTCTGGGGAGCAGCAAGCAGCAGGCATGCAAAGTTAAACAATAGATTCTGACTTCCAGGTTGGCATAAGGCTTAATGTTTTCCTAGGGTGAAACTCTGGCCCAACCCTGTATATATTTTTCCCTTATGTCAGAGCTAAATTTGCAGAATTACACCGATTGTATTAGTGGTTTTTTTTTTAATAAAATATATTTTAGAATGCCTTTAAATGTAAAATTAAAATACTTTTGTATGAAGAATGCATTTATTCATCGAGTAGGCAGAGTTTTAAGGGTACATTGCCACAACGATATGATTCAAGCCTATAGCAAAGAAATTCCTGATAAATTCCGCAAGACAGTGGTCTAGAGAAATCCCACAGTTTAATAAAATATCCCATATTTTTCCCGTGGCCAAGTCTATGACTCACACTTACCATAAATTGTTCTTTTTATGTACTTGTGCTGCTGCCTTTCCCTTTGTGTAGGCTGTAGCACTATTCTACTAGTTGGTTTTAAATGATACATTGTTTCCTGTCTGGTTTTGTGCTGTTAAATCCAGTAATTACACAAACTTCATTTGGCAAGTTGTTGGCACCAGACCTCATTTTTCCATGGTGTGTTAGACTTCTTATGTTAGAATTCTTTGTTGTAATTACAAAAGTCACTTAAAATACTCTCGTCCCTTTGAATATGTTGTGTTTGTGAATATGTTCTGTCTATTCTGGATTTTTTTTCTGTGTTTTTCAGACTCATTTCACTCAAATTATTTTTGGACTCTGGTGGACACACAGTTGAATAATATTATGTTGTAACTATTGCAAAAGGAGTTAAAAAGCAAAATATTCAAAACAGTCTGAAACAAGTAGTGCAGTGTATGCTGGAAACATTGCAAACAGGCAGGATTTACTGAGTGAGTGTGTGGGGGAGAGAACATGTGAGTATTGGATTGCATGGGTAGTAACTTGGTGGGATGTGTGTGTGTGCGAGTTGGGTACATGCACATATGTGATTGGATTGAATAGGAGTAGGTTGCATGTGTTTTCAGTGCATGTAGGTAAGTGGGAGGTATGTATGTGTGTAAAGGAGTGAGTGGTGGTATTTTAGGTGGTGCACTCTTTCACACTTCAAGTTGCCTTCTTGGGATGGTCTGGCTCGTTTTTCCCTAAGTCACTTCCTAATACCTTTCCCCATCCACCCTTGCACTCACTCCTCCTCCTTGCATTCTCTCTCCCTCCACTCCTTTGTACTCATTCCTCCTCCTCCCTCCTCCTTGTACGGTCTCCCTAACCCTTAGCACCCCTTCTCCCTCTATACTGTGTTCACTCTTTCTTCCACTCAGTCCTCATTGCCCCTGCCCTCACTCCTTTCTCCTCCCCGGGGCAAGGTTATTCTCACCTTCTTCCTGCCAGACAGCACCTTCATCACTGCATAAACTGCATCCTCTTCAACTGGTGGGGGTTGGAGTCCCACTATCCTACTAATGACGGCACCACTATGGGAGATGCTACTTCTTCAGCCAGTTGGGTTGGGTCGTTCCAGCAAGACTATGCCACTTCAGCTGCCATATGATTTGTGTGCCATGGGGGTTAGGTTCCCAACACCATCAACCTTTCTTCCACAGTCCTGGAAAATCTTTGGAATGATGGGACTTGATCTCCCCATCACTGTATTGCTTCCTGCTCTGTACTCCTCATTTTTAATATTAGCACATACACAAACAAACTCATGCATCCAGATGGACAGACAAATGGTAGACAGACCCTCACTAACAGATGCACTAACTTGAGTGAAATGTACCTGAAAAGATATTTGGACATGTAGGAAAAGGAGCCTCTATATGAACTCCATTGATACTTTCCATGATGGTTGGAGGCTGATAACCAAAATACAGCTACCCTTTACTAATCTTTTAGAGATTTTGCTTTCTTAAACCATGTTAGTATTGGCTGCTAATGCACAAACTGCACAATAAGGGGCAAATCTCTGTGTTATCTGCAGGGGGCATTCCCAGGGGAGGTCCATCAGATATCACAGAGGTTTGGATTTCCCGAGGAGACCTCGTGCTACCTGCCTTGGCAGATACCATGGGTCCATGGAGAGGTGGCATTATCTGCTGCTGCAACTGGGCCTGATTTTGGCAGCCACCGCATACAATCTTTTTCATGATCTGGTTGCCAACCAGTGCCACCCCCACTCCCCACCCCAATCCCACCATGATCCTGCCCCTAGGCAGCTGCACCATGGGAAAATCAGATACCGTGGGAAATTTCCTGCGATATCTGATTTTTTCGCAGTTTAGCTGCTACCATGGGGCTAACTCAGGATTAACACCCCACGGTAGCAGCTAATGCACTTTAGCAGACATAGCCCTATGTCTGCTGAAATTGCTGCAGATTTTTCCGCTTGCAATGGAACCATGAGAAGTTGACTACCCACATTACATCTCTTCCATATCCATTTTCTTCTACTCCTCTAGCATTCTCCCTCACAATCATTGGCCTTCTTTTATCTTTGCTCTGCTTTCCTCCCATAGACACAAATTGCTTCATGTTTACCTGCCACATCTCTGGTCACTGGCCACGTTTTCAATGCTTCTAGCTTCTTTACTGTCAGTGGTGATGATATTCATCACTGGTGGTCTGAAATTCTTGGACATAATTCTGGAAAACCTTTGCCTTGAGATGGTACTAATTTTAATCAGGTGCATCTTTCTTATTCTAATATGTCTACTTTTCCTTTCATTCATAACTTTATCACCTCTGTATCACATCTCACGTATTCATATTTGCATTCAGCGCAGTTCTATCATGGATAAATATCCTTTATTGCAGGGGTGACAAATCAGTCCATGTGCAAAACCTGCTCACTGGTGTTTAACATTTGGTTTGCCATGCACTGCCAACTTTTCTTTTGCCCAGGGCCAGCCCATCCATTGTGCAAGAATGTTGTTCGCACAGGGCCTGCGCTTCAGGGAGCCCCGCACCAACATCTCACATATGCTATTCGTTACCGGCAGCCTCGGCTTTAGAGGGAACCAGAGAGGCCCCAACTCACCTCTGACAGCTGCCGAAGTGAAGAGCACCATTTTTCTTCACTTTGGCATGTGTGTTCTAGTATAGGCCACTGGCACGCCGGAGGTCAATGGGAATTTCCTGTTCCCAGAAGTCATCATGCCAGCGGCCTGTACTAGAACACAGCTGCCGAAGTGAAGAAAAATGGTGCTCTTCACTTCAGTGGCTGTCAGAGGTGAGCTGGGACCTCTCTGGCTCCCTCTAAAGCCAGTTGTACAGCCACAGGGCTCTTCGGAGGGGGGGGGGGGCTAAAAATGGAAATAGCTGATGGGGGGGCTAGAGCTGGAAATGTGGAGTGAGGGGGGCTTGGACTGGAAATGAGCTGATGGAAGGACTAGGAATGGAAATGGGCTGATGGGGGGCTAGGACTGGAAATGGGCTGATGGTGGGGCTTGGACTGCAAAGGGCTGATGGAGGCTAGGATAGGACTGGAAATGGCTGATGAGGGAGATAGGACTGTAAATGGGCTGATAGGGGGCTAGGATAGGACTGGAAAGGGCTGATGGGGGCTAGGATTGGAAAGAGCTGATGGGGATGCTAGGATAGGACTGAAAAGGTCTGATGCAGGCTAGGATGGGACTGGAGATGGGCTGATGGGAAGGCTATGATTGGAAATGGGCTGATGGGGGTCTAGGATAGGACTGGAAATGGCTGATGGGGGAGCTAGGACTGGAAATGGGCTGATGGGGGGTTAGGATAGGACTAGAAATGGCTGATTGGGGAGCTAGGATTGGAAATGGGTTGACGGAGAGACTAGGATAGGACTGGAAATGGCTAATGGGGAGCTAGGGCTTGAAATGGGCTGACAGGGAGATAGGATAGGACTGAAAAGGGCTGACGGGGAGGCATGGGGGGCTAGGATTGGAAATGGACTAATGGCAGGGCTAGGAAATGGGCTGATGAGGGAGGTGGGGTGGGAGAATGGGACTAGAAGGGAGCAGATGTTGGGTGGGGCTGGAACTAGAAGGGAGCTGATGTTGGGGGAGGACTAGAAGGGAATGGACATGGGTCTGGGAGAGTGAGGATGGTGAGAAGAAAAGATATTTTGTGTGGTAGGGAAGAAAAAGCTACGATTGGCCGGGTATTGGGAGAGTAAGTGAGGATTGAGGATGCAGGGGTAAAATTTGAGTGAATGAAAAAGGAATAAAGAAAGAAATGGAGGAAAGAGCAAAAGGGAAAGATCAGTATGTTAAAGCAGATGTAGAGAGAGAAGGGGAAAAAAAACTAGAAGAGAGAAGAAAGGACAAATGGACAGCAGATAATGGAGAGTTAGCAGAAGATATGAAGAAACCAGAAGAAAGTGACTGGAGCAATTGGAAGTGAAAAATAAAATGCACAGACAACAAAATGTAGAAAAATACTGTTTTATTTTGAATTTATTAACGGGAATATGTCAGCTCTGGGAAATGTGCATTGTTAATGTCCTTGGGTTTTGTTTAGTACAAGAGCTAATAAATTTATAGTTTTATTTCTCCAATGTTGTACACTCATAGTTTGGCTTTTGGGGTTGCCAGTTTAATTATTGTCTTCCTATTTCTAAATTGTGATCCCTTGTTCTCTGTTTGGTGACAGTCTATGTTCTGCATGTGTAACCGAGCTGAGGCATTGTTTATGTAGTTTCTATTTGACAGTGCCACTTGTTCTCTTTCTCCTGTAGAAGATGCATTGGTATTCTCTGAGATGTATTGGTTTTGATAGGCAAGGTATGGTGCTCTCTGAGTCCTGGTAGTGCTGTTATGATACGGCGGGTTTGCTATGGGTTCTAAATGGGCAGTGTTTGTAGTACTTCCTAATGTACCTGGCGGTTGGCACTGGAATATAGTAATGTAGAAATCTGGTAGTCTTTCTTTATCCATGCACTCATTAAGAGGCATATTTATTAAAACTTAGTGCACGTTAATGTTATGCAAATATTTCAGCAAATGAGGCCCCACAATGAGTCTCCATATATGGGCCGCCCCTGTTCTTGCCAACATCTACCTGGTCATTGCTCTGCTGATGGCATCACTTAGGGGTATGCTTACTAAAGGGCATTAAAAAGGGCAGGCGTTAGTGAGCATTAACAGCAACAATAAGTGGTTTTATAGGTGAAAAGGGCTCTGGGTGGGTAGGAGGTGTTCCAGCTTTAAGGGCGCTATAGGCCATTTAATGTGCGTTAATGGGGCATCTGTCGTTAAGGTGTCAAGAATTCACCTTAATGTCTGAAAATGGCTGTAACCCTAATGCTGGATAAAGGAGCAGCAAGGAAAGTCAATCTGAAGGTGATGGATGGAAGGACAGGTGGGAGCTGATGGACCTGCCAGATCCGTGGACACTCTACATGGCAGCTAGTAAAGTAGACAAGCATTTGGGAGACTACTGTACCAATGCACTGGGAGGTGCTAATGTAAAATGGTGCAAGGTCAGTGTGTGGCATAGGATAGGGAAGATGTGTCCCCCAGCAGAGTCAGAAGTGGCAGGATGTGTGCAGTGACAGGAGGACAGAGTAGGAGTTGTGACATGCAGATCAGGCACAGGAGAGGCATGTGTGAAGAGCCAAAATGCGGAAGAGTACCAGTGTAGGCCATGGTATAGCAGCTTGTACAAGAAGACATGACTGCACACAGCCAACAGAAGTGCATAGATTGGCTGAAGGGAGGATGGTGGCTGAGGAGAGGGTTGTATGGGCTAGCAGCATTGATGCGCTGTAGGTGCCATCCTCAATGTAGTTGTTCTGTGCATGAAAGTGTGCGCCAGTTCTACTTGGAAGACCTCATACCAGACATGTGGGACTCACACCTGTCACAGCCACCATACAACACCTCAGACAAATGTGCAGATAACAACTGCACAGGTGTCACCCAAACTAGGCGAATGGGGAACATACAGACATGAGATCTGCAAGTGGCTATCCAAGGGGTAGGATGTGTCCACATGTACTGCAGAGATGCGATGGAGCCAAAGCTGTACAGTCACAGTCATGATGTCATACATGACTAATGTCTTACATAAGAACATAAGAAATGCCATACTGGGTCAGACCAAGGTCCATCAAGCCCAGTATCCTGTTTCCAACAGTGGCCAATCCAGGTAACAAGTACCTGACAGTTTCCCCAAAAGACACAAATTTATAAGTGATATTGGTCTATATGAACCACATAGGCCCAGATCTTCTCCTGGTTTCAGTATTACTGTTATTCCCGCCTCTCCCATAGACCTGGGCAGACTACTTCCTTCCAGAATGCCACTGAATACCTTCATCAGGACCGGGCTTAGCTCCATCTGAAATGCCTTATACAACTTTGCTGTCATTCCATCTATGCCCGGGGCTTTTCCTCCTTTCAGTCCCTTAATTGCTTGCGTTACTTCCACCTCTTCTATTTCACTATCTAACAACCTTCCCACTACCTCAGCCAGCTTATTTAGTTCTGCCACCTTTACATATTGATGGATTGCCTCCAGATCCCCGTTAAGGTCAGATATATGGTCAGATATGGTCAGGGATTTATAGAAGGCACAAAAGGTTTTCTGTATCTTATCAGTTCCTAGTTCCCACTGACCTTGCTTTTTTTTTTTTATTTAAATTTTATGCAATTTACAATATATTCAAAAAGCAAAAATCATATGTAGCATACAAACAGCATACAAAATAAATAACAGGGGAAAACACGAAAAAATCCAGTTCTTTATTTTCCCTTGATACCTTCGGTCCAACTCCCTTCTGGTGCCTCTCCACTAATTGATGTAGTAGAGTCCAGGGGCGGCTCAAGGCAGTCTGCTGCCTGAGGCAAAGAATGAGATGACGCCCCCCCCCCCCCATCACCTTAGAGGGGGCGGGGCTTTTTCAGAAATTCAATCAGAGACTGAACCAAATCAAAAAGCCAATTAGATTATATGGAGGAAATGCAAGATGTTTGCACACAGGGCCGTATCGAACTGCAATCGTGCCTTATGTGACTTGCAACTCGGGTGCACGCCCCCCTCTCCCCCCAAACCTCCATCCAGAGCCTCCCGCTCCTTCCCCGCTGCCGCTGCCCTCTGTTTTTTTCATGGCAGCGCCAGCAGCAGCGAAAGAGCAGGCAGCACCGGATGGAGGCATGGGGAGGAGGAGGGAGGCATGCACCCAATCTGAAAGGCGCCGGCACTCTAAGCAGATCTGTCCCTCCCTGCTCAGACATCGTGTTGGAGGAGGGAGGGACCAGACCTGCTTAAAGTGCTGCAAAAAGGCTTTGGGCGCATTTTAACTGCCTGCTATTGTCCTGACAGCAGCAGCAGGGCAACAGCAGAGAGCCGAAATGCGCCCCCACCAAGCCTTTGCGCCTTGTACGGCTGCACTGCTTGCACAGGGCTAGGTACGGTCCTCTTTGCACACCAAGGAACTAAAAGACAGCAAGAATCAATAGCACAGTTTATAAAACTAAATTATAACCCATTTTTATTTTGTTATAAACTGCGTTATGGTTCTCCCTTTTTCTTTTTCAACATATATTTTGCATCCACAGTAGATGCAGAGCAGATCCAGGACATTCACCCACAGAACTCTTACATGTAGGTTACAGCTGTATGCATGTAACTGCCTTTTAGTACACTGCTGAAGCAGTGCTGTCATATCGGGGTACATCTTACCATCAATTGGTAATGTCTGATGATAACCAGGGACTGTATGGACCTGCAATCAGCTGAGCATTGGTGGGTTAAGTGATCTGTTCAAGGTCACAAGAAGGTGTTGTCATGCCATGAAGGCTGTAGCAGACATAAAATATGACAGCAACACATTCCAAAATGTCACATAAAGAGTGGTAGTGGGCCTCAAACCAATGGTAGGCTTGCAGGGGACTGTTGCTACTGTCCTTCCATGACCACAGTGAGTAGGCCAAGAACAATAGTGGTTCTAACCATCTGGGACTGACAATCCACCACTGCAAACTCAGTCAAACTGCACCTGCTACCTACTACTGGGCTATTTCAGCCATGCACATAACAACTGGTCAGCACACAATGTATGTGCTCAGAGTGACCATGTGCACCATGGCTTGGGAGAAATAGCATGGATACTCAGAATTTGGCTTAGTGATTGGGCTCCCCAGACAGAGATTGCACCCACATCACTGGAGTCAGACATATAAGCACTATGTGGATACATGTAGCTGTGCTATGGTCACTGCTCGGCCAGAGTGAGAGCGCTCTCTCAGCATGACATGCTGTGGCCATCCATGCCATGCACATGGCATGGATGGGTACTACAAAATCTCAGCTATTGACCCTACCACGAGGCAGATACATCCTAGCCAATCAGCTCTGTTTCAGGTCATACCCACAATCCTCTGCTCCTTGTCATGCATATTTGTAGACTAATGCAAAAAAAATAAAGATAAAAATAGAGGCAAAGTGAAGTGCAGAAAGCCACAGAACAATGGAGAGACGTACACACACACACACACTCACTCACATTGCCGCGCTGTGCAACAGTCAGGATGGTTGGCATTCCTGCCTGCCATTTTGGTCTCCATATCAGCTCAAGCATTGTTTATGTGTGCTCATTGTGCAGGCATTAGTAGCGTACTCTGACATTAATGCCTGCTCAGTGTGTAGGTGCTATCAGCCTGCTTCTCCATCCAGCTGTGGATAGTGGAGTCTGTCTCTGTGGCTGATGGGTGTTTGTACCCTTGCTGGCTGATTCATTGGGGGTGCAGATTCTGGTGCTGTATTTGCACTGTAGGCTAATGTTTAGCCACAGGGATATGCAATACATGATCCATAGCTGGGACTTGAAACCTGTGAGCATTCGCTCATATACACACTGACTGAGTGCGTTGAGCCACAGTACTGCTATATTGATGCAACAGTCCCTGGGGCTGACATGCTCCCTATCAGACAGACCTTGGCAAATGTTGCAATGCGCATGGCACACAGGACCAGGACATGGCTTTGGTCTGCTGCAGGCAGGTGCCGCTGTCCTCGCCACCAAGATCCCCACACCATGCTGACATACCCGCATGCTGTCAGTGGTGGTGGTGCACAGTCCCACCACCGTCCAACATAGGGCTTTGGTGGCCTCTTAGGGCAGAAGGTCTGGATGGGGGGAACACATGGACTGCAATGCAGCCCCCCCCCCAACCATCTCCTTCTGCAGGGACTCCATCACCGCCTGCCACCAATATGTCTTGAGTGGAGGATGACAGTCACTGCTGTGGTAGTTCCCCAGGTGCCTGCATTTTGCAGCTACTTGGAGGACTACAGCTGCTGGCAATATCAGCCTCTTCCTCCACAGTTGGGTTCATCAGCAGCAGGGAGGGGGGCAAGCTGGGATCTTTTCCTAGGGTGCCAGGACCCTTAGACCACCCCATATGGTACATCACCTTTCTGCAGCAGCAGCATGTCTGTGTGCCACCACTATTACTGTAGGATCATGATGGATATCACAGATGGTGATAAGGAAGGAAGGAAGGCTACCCCTATGAGGAGAGGCTAAAAAGGTTAGGGCTCTTCAAACTAGAGAAGAGACAGCTGAAGGGAGATATGATAGAGATCTATATATTAATTGTGGAGTTGAATGGGTAAATGCAGATAAATTGTTTATGCCATCAAAATGTAGAAAAACTAGGGGACTTGCAATGAAACTACAGTGTAACCCATTTAAGACTATTAAGAGAAAATATTTTTTCCAGTCAACACATAATCAAACTCTAGAATGCATTACTGGGGATGTAGTAAAAGCTGTTTGTGTAGCTGGGTTTAAAAAAGGTTTGGACAGTTTCCTGGAGGAAAGATCCATAACCCATTATTCAAGGGGAACCAGGAAATACACTGCTTGCCCCAATACAGGCATTGTGGAACCTGTTTGTCTTTTGGGGAAACTGCTAGCTACCTGTGATCTAGATTGGCCACTGTTGGACACAGGATACTTTGATGGACCTTGTCTGACTCAGTATGGCATATTTTATGATTTTATGTTCTTATGTTCCTATGTGCCACCTGGGCAGCTGGCTGGTCTACCCTGTGCACCAGCAACCCCTACTGCATTACCCATGTGCCAACTCCTTTGCCCCATTTGCACCATCAACATAGTGTCCTTTCATACTTGGGCACCATGCTTTTTCTGTTACTGGGGCACTACTTTTACTGTCTGGGGTTCCCCTGTCAGGTCATCACATTGCAGACATTTAATTAGGCTCTCTCTCCCCTCTAAATACACCCTTTCTGTGAGGTTTTACTTGGTGTTCCCAGCATTAAAGGGTTTTTAAACACATTGCACAACAGGCGTTAAGGGAGCACACACTGTTAATGCTCATTCTCCACCAAGTTAATGCCCACTCTCTGCCTACAACACCCTTAATGCTGAGGGAGCCTTTACCACCCATTAAAGCAGCTTTTTACAGCGTTAAGGGTGCAAGGGTGACGATAACAGGCATTAATGGCACACTTGCTCTCTTAATGCCCTTTAGTAAACATACTCCTAAGAGCTTTAATGATGGATAAATATCAGCATATCATTAAGGGGTGATTTTTATAAGGAACTACTAGAGGACTTTAAACTAGATTTGTTGGGGATGGGTGAAGAAAGCCCCCAGGTAAGTGAAAGCCCCCAGGTAAGTATTACATTAAATACCTTTATGGAAATTAGTAACAGGGGTAACATATGGAAAGCAGTGTATATAAATGCCCGTAGCATGGGAAATAAGATCCATGATGTTGAAGCTTTGGTGGGAGTGGCTGACTTGGATTTAGTGGCAGTTACAGAAACATGGTTCACAGAAAACAATGATTTGGATGTAACTATACCTGGCTATACTTTATTCAGAAAGGACAGGGTAGGAAGAAGGGTGGAGGAGTGGCATTATATGTAAAAACTACTATTAAAGCTTTGGAATTACAGAGCTTAAAAGGGAGAGAGGAGGCATTGTGGATTAAACTAGAGAGAGGGAAAGAGAAATCTATTTGCATTGGTGTGATATACAGACCTCCCTCACAAAAGAAAGAGGTGGACAGAGAGTTAATTGAAGACATACGCAGCATTGCTAGGAAAGGGGAAGTGCTACTGATAGGGGATTTCAATATGCCAGATGTTGATTGACACATTCCTGCTGCAGCATCATCTAGAAGTAAAGAAATTCTGGATTCTCTACAGGGAGAACTATTCAGGCAATTCGTAACAGAACCCAAACTTGAAGGGGCCATACTAGACTTGGTGCTTACCAATGGTGAAATTGTTTCTGATGTTGTAGTGGGAGATCATTTTGCATCCAGTGATCACCAGATGGTGTGGTTCAGTATTAGGACTAGGGCTGTTAGAATCCATTCAAAGGTGAGGGTCTTAGACTTTAGGAAGACTAACTTTACCAAGATGGGCCAATACCTCAGGGAGTCGTTAGTGGGATGGGAACAGCTGGGGGATGTAGAAAAATAGTGGGCAAAACTGAAAGGGGATATTTTAAGGGCAACCAACCTTTTTGTTAAAATGATAAATAAAGGTAAAAGGAAAAGGAGACCGCTATGGCTTTCAAAAGAAGTAGCTGAAAAAGTGAAGAAAAAGAGGGAGGCCTTCATGAAATACAAGAGATCACAGAGAGAGGAAGACAGGCATCTATATTTGGAAAAACATAGAGAAGCTAGAAAAGTAGTCAGGAAAGCAAAGATTCAAAAAGAGGAGGAAATAGCAAATGCAATAAAATGGGGGGATAAGACTTTTTTCAGATATGTTAGTGAGAAGAGGAAGGGCAAAAGTGGTATTGTCAGACTCAAGGGTGAAGGGGAGGAATATGTAGAAGCTGATGAGGATAAAGCAGAATTGCTTAACAAATATTTCTGTTCTGTGTTCACAGATGAAGAACCAGGAGCAGGACCTCAGAAAACACCCACAAATAGGAACAGAAGTGAGGGACATCTTGAACAATTTTCAGAAGACAGTGTTCATGAGAAACTAGCTCTACTTAAAGTAGACAAAGCGATGGGACCGGATGGGATACACCCTAGAATACTGAGGGAAATTGGGGACATTCTAGCAGCAACACTGACTGACCTTTTCAATGCCTCGTTGGAGTCAGGAGTGGTGCCAAAGGACTGGAGAGAGGCTCATGTGGTGTCTTTACACAAAAGTGGAAGTAAGGATGTGGTTGGTTGAAAACTACAAACCGGTTACTATAAATTTGATGGTGAGTAAATTATTGGAGACGCTGTTAAAAGAGAAAATAGTGAGGTTTCTGGAGTCCAGAAGATTACAGGATCCGAGACAGCATGGATTCACCAGAGGGAGGTTTTGTCAGACAAAGCTGATTGATTTCTTTGACTGGGTTACCAGGGAGTTGGACAGAGGGAGAGCCCTAGATGTGGTGTATTTAGATTTCAGTAAAGCGTTTGACACTGTTCCTCACAGGTGACTTATAAACAAACTGAGCACCCTAGGGATGGACCCTAAAGTTACTGCTCGGGTTAGAAATTGGTTGGGTGAGAGGCGACAAAGAGTACAGGTTAATGGAGCTCACTCTGAGGAGAAGGATGTTACCAGTTGTGTGCCCCAGGGATCTGTCGTTGGTCCGATTCTTTTTAACATCTTTGTTAGTGATATAGCGGAAGGGCTGTCAGGTAAGGTTTGCCTCTTTGCAGATGATACCAAAATCTGCAATAGAGTAGACACCCAGGAAGGTGTAAATAACATGAGGAGGGATATAGCTAAGCCTGAAGAATGTGGGGTGCGCCGGTCATCACTCTTTTTGTGTAGTTGTGGCCTGCTTTGTAAGCAGTACGAGTGGATGAGGACACAGGACAATTTGTAAAAATAAATTGCTTTTTATTGTTTTCTTCGTGGAATCAATTTTTGACAAATGACCATGATAAGGCAAACCAAAAATATAACCAAAAATAGGATACTTTCTCCAATAACTTTCTTAGCAAAAACTCTCCAAGTAGTTTTCTCCACTCTTGTTAACTTTGCCTTCTTCCATTTAACAAAACCAGCAAAATACTGTTAAGTGCACAGTTCAACAAAACTTCAATAAGACAGTTTTGAATTCACTTTCTCAGCTGCTGCAGATTAGGATACCAGCCATGTGCTGCCTCTTAGTTTAAAACCAATAGCCTTCTTAACTGGGCTTTAGCAGTGGTAAAACTGGCTGCTTTTAAACACGAGGTTTTCTATCTTCTTGTCTGCCCTTATCCTAGGCATTCATTGATACCAGCACATATGTTATCTTCTTAATCTGTATCATACAGCCTTCCATAAAAACATTAAACATTTCTCACACAAAGTCCACACTCCATTGACTCTGCTGAAGACACTGGACTGTCTGGATAAAGCTCCAGTTCCATTTCTTCCGGTGAACTATAAAGTTCAGGGCTTGGGGCAACTTCTGGCACACTCTGCTGCACTTCTTTTAAAAGTTTAAAAAGCTTTCCCCATTTTAGCTTCTGGCTCCCCCTTTTAACTGGGTCAGAACCTCTTGCCCTTCTCTCCCTTAACAATTCCACCTCAGGGAATATATGAGTTGTTTGGTTGGCAGAAACCCTCCTTTTATCAGACTTTCTGTACTGTCTGTTCAAGGGCCCAGGACTTGAGCTGCTACATTCAGAATCAGACGTATAGTCCTGACTTCTTCCCCAGCTCCTTTCTTGCCCACAACCTTGACACTTGCCTTGGGAGTTGTGGCTGGTCCCCTTTGAACCACCAGGTCTCACAGCCTTGTAATGCTGCCTCTTCCCCTGGTCTCTCTGGACTTTCTGCCTCTCCTCCTGGCTTCTGGCCTGCAGTCTTTCCTGCCCTCTGGCAGTCTCTCTCTGCAGTCCTTCCTGTGTCTGAGCACGTCCTGCTTGCTCTGCTGATTCTCTTCCTTGTCCTGCCGGTTCTGCTGAGAAACCCTGTTCTGCCTCACTTCCTGTGTGACGCAGCTTAAATGTTCTGTGGCTTGTTTCCTTCCCTGGCCCCACCCTCTCTCTGACTGCAACTATTCTAGAGGCTGGGTGTGGCTTCAGGCTAGCTCTGCTAGTGTGTGCTTTAGTTTCTCTTTCTGTTTGGGAGCTATGCTTTGGTGAGCCCATCCCCCGTTTATGAAAAAAAACCTCTTTTTTTCAGTTTTAAAGGGCTCTGCTGCATGTGCATCACCACATATCCCCCCCCCCCCCCTTAAGCTCTTACCGGCTGGCGCCACAACCCGCGCACAGCTGGTAATCCCAACTAAAGCTTGTGGGTCATTGTCCTGCTCTGTAGCTACTTCCACAGCCCGCTCCTGCCATGGGCGTAGTACATTGATATGGTACACTTGCTGCTTCTCTTTTCCTGTTTCCAAAGTATATGTCAAAGGACCCACCCGTTTTAAAACCCTGTAGGGCCCTTTCCAGGCATTTTCAAATTTGGAACTGGCAGCGACAATCATTACCAGTACCTTATCTCCTACTCTCAGAACACGTGGTCGTGCTCGTCGGTCGTGATAAGCCTTCTGATGGGCCTGACTCGCTTTTAAATTCCCTTCCACCGCTTCTGCCTTATGCTGCAAGCGGCCTTTCAAATCAGTTAGAAATTTGGGCACCCTCGGCGGATGATTCGCCATGACCCTCTGACAGGCCAGGCAAGATGCGCAAAATCTTGACGTCTCCCTAAAAACACCGGGCCAATAAAACCTAGCCAATACTCGCTCTAAGATGCCTTATACCCCTTTATGCCCTCCCACCGGGTGAACGTGAGCCAATCTTAAAACCATGCTCCTAAAAGAATGAGGTACCACTAACTGTCTCCTTATGTCACCCGACCGTGCATCTGTACTTTCCCTATACAACACATTGTCTTCCAAGAGAAATCTTGGTAGGGTCTCAGATCCTTTCCTGGCATATTCGAATGCTTGGCCCAGGGCAGGATCTGCCCTCTGTTCCCCGGGAAATGAGGGAAATTTCTCCTTTAACTCGGCAGGAATCCAGGGCAATTCCTGTCCGGCCATTAAATCAGCCCTGTTCTGCGCCCTGGTCCTCCTCTCCCGCCTCCTTTCAGGTTTTCTTTTCTTAGGAATGTCTTTGGCAGGAGTGATTGGGTCTCCCTGGGAAGATGTCCCTGACCTAGGGTCTTCCTGGGGGCTACTTTCTTTTTCTATGGGCTTACTACCTGTACGGGTAGTGATCATACCTTTTTTTCTTTCTTTTAGCCTGGGGTCAGCAACCTTTCCTAACTGGGGTAAGGCTTTCTCCCTGGCTGCGGTATCTTCAACGGCCCTATTTCCTCTTAGCCTGGGGTCAGCAACCTTTCCTACCAGGGGTAAGGTTTTCTCCCTGGCTAAATTACCTGCCTGTGAAAAGGTAGCTGGTTGGTTGGCTTAACCCTGCAACTCTTCAGCTAAACCTTTTCTGAACTGTGGCCAGTCACGGCCCAGGACTACCTCGTGTGGAAGCTTGGGTACTATGGCCACCTCCATCTGTTTTTTCAGACCTACTCCCTCTATTACCACAGACTGTATGGGGTAGGTAGAAGCGGCGCCATGGACACAGCGTATCCTAATATGATTCCCAGAGGTCAGTGGCGAGGGTTTGTCTTTCGCCTCTATTTGCTGCCATAGCCTCTGGGAAATCATAGATTGGTCTGCGCCTGAGTCCAATAATGCCTCTGTTGGTATCCCTTCTACCTCCACCCTTAACAGGAACCCTTCTCCTGCATCTCTGTGCTGGGTTGTTATCAAGGCCTTCTTGGCTCTACAGTCCCTCTTTAAATGACCAGCTTCTCCACACGAGAAACACTTCCTATGCATATTATATCCTCTATAAATCTTTACATTTTCGTCTGCAAATCCCTCAAGCTTGGTCTTCCTTTCTAGAGACTCCATTTTGTCCTTTTTGAAAACACCCTCTTTCTCTGGGCTTAATTTATTAGCCTCCAGAAAGCGGTCAGTCATTGCAATGGCTTCCCGAGTGTTTTTGCAATTTTGGAGTACTAGGAAGGTTTGCACGCTGCTTGGTACAGACTCCATATATTGCTCAAGGATTATCGTATCTAAAATAGACTCTATATCCTTTACTTCTGGCATCAGCCACTTGTATACCAGGTTTTTCACACGGTGATATAATACCTGAGGTGTCTCACCTGACCTCAACTTACATGAACGCAGTTGCCTGCGATAGACCGCTGGATTTAAACCTAAGCGATCTTTCACCGCTTGCTTTACATCATCATAACTCTTAATTAAACTAGCAGGCATAGCTCTGTAGGCCGCTAAGGCTTCGCCCGTGAGAGAAGCAGCGAACCTTAGCGCCCACTGCTCTTTTGGCCATCTGGCTAAGAGAGCTATTCTCTCGAAAGCCTCGATGTAATCATCCACATCGTCATCTTTCGTGAGGCGCCCACCCGAGAAAGTCCCAGTACCTGGCCAGTCCCAGCCCTGAAAACCTGCCCCTGCACCTGGCACAGTCCCGGCAGCATCTTCTTTCTTTCCCTGGGCTGCAAGCCAGCTGGACATTGCTTCAATGAGTGGTGCTTGCTGCGACTGGAACAACGCCTTTGCCTGCTCCAGGCTCTGTGCGGACAACTCCTGCTGTCTGGCTATCTGGCCAGCCGCCCAGTCCAGGATGTCGCGTGACTCCATGGTTCCTCTTTCCTGTGGAGAGAACAAAAGACACAACACCAAGTGCGGACTTCTTCTCTTTTCCCCTGCCTTGGTGATTATTTCCCAACAGCCACCCTCTTACACCAGTGCTATCCAGATTAACCCTCCAGCCTACGGGTTACCTGGTTCTGGTGCAGAGTCTCACTTTGTCAACTCCGTTGATCCGGAATCCAGCTCCACCGCCACTCCGGATTTTCCCTTCTGCTCCGCAGACCTGGGGTTGACACGGCTGTTCCTGGGGATGTCTCTCCTTCCTCTTTGGTATGGATTGCTTCTCTGGCGTGCCAACTTGATTCCAGCAAAAAAATCCTGCCAACTACGCCACCTATGGCGGCGCCCAGTCCGTCTAGGCGGCTGCCTAGTGGGGTGCGCCGGTCATCACTCTTTTTGTGTAGTTGTGGCCTGCTTTGTAAGCAGTATGAGTGGATGAGGACACAGGACAATTTGTAAAAATAAATTGCTTTTTATTGTTTTCTTCGTGGAATCAATTTTTGACAAATGACCATGATAAGGCAAACCAAAAATATAACCAAAAATAGGATACTTTCTCCAATAGCTTTCTTAGCAAAAACTCTCCAAGTAGTTTTCTCCACTCTTGTTAACTTTGCCTTCTTCCATTTAACAAAACCAGCAAAATACTGTTAAGTGCACAGTTCAACAAAACTTCAATAAGACAGTTTTGAATTCACTTTCTCAGCTGCTGCAGATTAGGATACCAGCCATGTGCTGCCTCTTAGTTTAAAACCAATAGCCTTCTTAACTGGGCTTTAGCAGTGGTAAAACTGGCTGCTTTTAAACACGAGGTTTTCTATCTTCTTGTCTGCCCTTATCCTAGGCATTCATTGATACCAGCACATATGTTATCTTCTTAATCTGTATCATACAGCCTTCCATAAAAACATTAAACATTTCTCACACAAAGTCCACACTCCATTTACTCTGCTGAAGACACTGGACTGTCTGGATAAAGCTCCAGTTCCATTTCTTCCGGTGAACTATAAAGCTCAGGGCTTGGGGCAACTTCTGGCACACTCTGCTGCACTTCTTTTAAAAGTTTAAAAAGCTTTCCCCATTTTAGCTTCTGGCTCCCCCTTTTAACTGGGTCAGAACCTCTTTCCCTTCTCTCCCTTAACAATTCCACCTCAGGGAATATATGAGTTGTTTGGTTGGCAGAAACCCTCCTTTTATCAGACTTTCTGTAATGTCTGTTCAAGGGCCCAGGACTTGAGCTGCTACATTCAGAATCAGACGTATAGTCCTGACTTCTTCCCCAGCTCCTTTCTTGCCCACAACCTTGACACTTGCCTTGGGAGTTGTGGCTGGTCCCCTTTGAACCACCAGGTCTCACAGCCTTGTAATGCTGCCTCTTCCCCTGGTCTCTCTGGACTCTCTGCCTCTCCTCCTGGCTTCTGGCCTGCAGTCTTTCCTGCCCTCTGGCAGTCTCTCTCTGCAGTCCTTCCTGTGTCTGAGCACGTCCTGCTTGTGCTGCTGATTCTCTTCCTTGTCCTGCCGGTTCTGCTGAGAAACCCTGTTCTGCCTCACTTCCTGTGTGACGCAGCTTAAATGTTCTGTGGCTTGTTTCCTTCCCTGGCCCCACCCTCTCTCTGCCTGCAACTATTCTAGAGGCTGGGTGTGGCTTCAGGCTAGCTCTGCTAGTGTGTGCTTTAGTTTCTCTTTCTGTTTGGGAGCTATGCTTTGGTGAGCCCATCCCCCGTTTATGAAAAAAACCTCTTTTTTTTCAGTTTTAAAGGGCTCTGCTGCATGTGCATCACCACAATACGGAGAGGAATGGCTAGCAGAAAAAATGAGGTGATAGTCCCTCTGTATAAGTCTTTGGTGCAACCTCATTTGGAGTATAGTGTGCAATTCTGGAGACCGCACCTTCAAAAGGATGTGAACAGGATGGAGTCGGTGCAGAGGGTGGCTACTAAAATGGTTAGTGGTCTTTATTATAAAGCATATGAGGACAGACTTAAGGATCTTAATATGTACACCTTAGAGGAAAGGTGGGAAAGAGGTGATAAGATTGAGATGTTTAAATACCTCCGTGGCATAAATGTTCAGGGAGAGAGCCTCTTTCAATTGAAAGCAAGTTCAGCTACGAGGGGACTTGGGATGAGGGTGAAGGGGGATAGATTCAGGAGTGATATGCAGAAATATTTCTTTATGGAAAGAGTGGTGGATCCATGGAATAGTCTCCTAGTGGAGGTGGTAGAGATGAGGACAGTAACTGAATTAAAAAAAGCATGGGACAAACACAAGGGGACTGTTGTAGTTGTTGATATGGAACGACAGACTAGATAGGCCATGTGGTCTGTTTCTGTAGTCATATTTCTATGTGTCTATGTTTCTATTGATAAGTGAACAACGTCCATAAATACTGGTATTTTAATCATTTATGTATGTAAATAGTGATGTGTAATGATCTCTTATAAAATACCAACTAGTCTGAAAGTACAGGTGCAGTTTGCATTGCATACACCTTCAGTGTGGGCATGTACATAAGTGAAGACTGGGCAGAGTATGGGTGGTAGAAACAATATCATGCATTGATTATAAAATGCTTTAATTTACAGGCATAATTGTAAAAAGTAGGTGCAGTCATTTATACCAGTTCTAGGGCTAGTGTAAGTAATATCTCCTTAAGATGTGCACATTTTTGACACTTATGCTCCATTTTGTAAAGGCAAATACACAAATACTCGAAATTATAAATAGGTATAAAGTACACGTGATCATGTGAATTAAATGGTAGGGATGTGCTTTCATTCTAAATGAAAGCCAGGATCTCTGCGAAACAGGAAATGATGACCAGGTATGCGAGTCGCTTAGGGCGCATTTCTAGCTTGGTATGGTCCTGCGTGTACTATAGAGTAATAGTGTTCACTGTCATGAGAATGAGAACTATTGATCAATATGGTGTACTGTTTGTGCATGCACAAATAGTGCACACCATTCGCACATGCATGAGCAGTGCACACTCTTGCGCAACAGTACTCGCTTTTGTGCAATAGAGCACACTATTGAAAAAAACAATACGAAAATGAAAAACAACAATAAAATAATGCAATTTAAATTTTTTGGCCTGCACATCCCTATTAACTAGGTGCCAGATTGTAAAATCATCCTCTAAAGGTGGGCATTTGAGGCACTGAGTGACTACACGAAGCTCTGCAATATAGTAGGTGCATGCAAAAAATAGCCTCCATAGTATGTGCATATATTAGGGCAAAAAGTGCTTAGAGTGATCATGAACCAGTGATTGGTCAAATGCTGGTACCACATGTATACAGTTATGCAAATCTCAATTCGACCCTCAGTCCTCCCCTATTCTGTACCCATTTATGAGTGAAAAACACTGTTTTATGCATAAAAATGGTTTATAAAGTTATCCTCATCAAGTTGTAGTTATTTCCTTTAAAACTTTAAACAATCTGGCTCCAAGTTATTTGAATAATTACTTTCATTCATATGCTCCTGGCTGGCTGTTATGTTCTTTGTCTATTGGCCCCTGCACAAAGGGAGCCTAGCTGCTCAGAGGTAAGTTCAGCCCTGAGTGCATCTAATGACGCCTCTTTTAATTCCTTCTTGCTGCATGTCTGCACTATTTTCAATATTGCAGCAGCAGCATCTTCAGGCCTGCTCTGCCTCTCCCAAAAAATGCAGGAATGATCATTCACAGAAAGCATACAGAGCAGCCACATTGACATATTCTTGGGGCTCAGGAACTTAGAACTCCTGTCTGGCTCGCTGAGCAATTCCACCTCATACCACTAGAGAGACAGTGCCGCACAGCCCTCTGATGCATTGAGGTAATGAGGCTGCAAGACATGAGAGCAGCTGCAACCAAGGCCTGGACACGTAGAATTCACAGGCCAGCTGGCACACCATACGTGATGGGCACATGGAAGAAAGGTTGGGGCTGCAGACTTTGGCATCCAGCCAGTAGAGTGGGCAGACAATCAGGCCAGGAGAGAACTTATCTTGGATGAGAGTGCTCACCCCTCCACTGCTACTGGTTGGTGGTGGCACTGCGGCTCTATTGCGGTCTGAAGCCCCCCTCCCCCAAGCCTGCAAAGAGGTGTAAAGAGGACTAGAAGAAGACTGTCCAGCTGGCGGTCTAACAGGTGCCACAATGAAGTGTCGGCTGCTGAATTCACTTTCAACTAAATGTAAGTGTGTGGTATGTAAAATTATCACTTCTCTATGTCTCTTCTCATTTTTTTTTTTTGGGGGAGGGGGAGATTTGGGGGAGTATTTATTGGCAATATTATCCCTGAAGAGCCTGAGCCTGTCCTGTCACAGACACAGTCACAACTCTGCAGGGTTGGATAGGAGTGGGCAAATTTTGGGCATGCAAGGAGAGACTAGAAGATAGAGGAGGAAAGTTAGAATAGAGTAACTCCAGGTGGGGATGATAGAGCAAGGGGTGGGGGAAGATAAAAAGAGGTCAGGGATTTAGGAAGGGGTTGAAAAAGATGCCTTGGAAGAGATATTGATGAATCGGAAATGTGTTTTAGTGGGGAACTGGGAACTGGAAGATTGAGAGTAGAGAGAGAAAGGCCCGGGGTGGAGAGGGGAACTAGGAGAGAGCTCTTACAGTACAAGAAATGTTTCTATCTCTCTGATGTTGCAGAGACTGCCCTACCTGCAGATTCTGACTTCTCAGGGTTCCCATTTCAATTTGTGTCTGCACCTTTTCTAATTTGTAATTACTTGCTTTGCATTTGGTGAGCACCTGTCTCTGTATTTGTATTTTGTTCTGGACCTTGAGGGAATGAGATTTCCTAGTATGTAGCTTCTGTATAGGAATGTCTCTCTCTAGCAAGCTAGCCTTTTCCTTGTTTCCATTAATAAGGTGTATTGATGTTCTAGCAGCTGTTGAAATATTGTTCATAAGTTGCCTTGTTCTAGATAGGGCCTGTCCAAGAGTTGGTTCAAGGTGTTGGCTCCCTAGTGAAGCCTTTAGTCTTATTCCCTTTTCTTCTAGAATCTACTGTTTAGCTTTGAATGCCCTGCACTTTTCTGCCCCTCAGAATTTACCTCCCTAGCAGGGCCGGCCCGTCCATTGAGCAAGAATGTTTTTTGCACAGGGCCCCGCGTTTCAGGGGGCCCCGCACAACAAACATCTTGCATCAGCGATCAGCCCAGCTAGATTAAAAAAAAAACATAAACCGGCTGCTGCTGCCGCTGCCACCGTGGCAGCGGCAGAATCGAGCACCCCGCGGGGCCCCCCCTGTCCTGCAGAATCCTCCTTTCAGCATCAACTCCTTAAGCGTCGGCTGCCAGAGCCGCGAAGGGAGAGCTTCTCTTCTCGCGGCTCTGTTAATCCTGCCGCGGGGCTGATGGGAAATCCCATCAGCCCCGCGGCGGGATTAACAGAGCCACGAGAGGAGAAGCTCTCCCTTCACGGCTCTGAAAAGCTCGCACTTTGGGAGCTGATGCTGAAAGGAGGACTCTGCAGGGCAGGGGGGGGGCCTCGCGGGGTGTTCGATTCTGCCGCTGCCACGGTGGCAGCGGCAGCAGCAGCCAGTTTGTGTTTTTTTTAAAAATCTAGCTGGGCTGATGGGGGGAGGGGGGTTAGGACTGGTAATGGGCTATGGGGGGGCTAGGACTGATAATGGGCTGGGCGGGTTGCTAGGACTGGAAATGGGCGGAGTGGAAGGGGGCTTGAACTGCAAATAGCTGATGGGGACAGGGGCTTGGAATGGAAATGGGCTGAGTGGAAGGGGGAGCTTAAACTGCAAATAGCTGATTGGGAGGGGGCTTGGAATGGAAATGGGCTGTGAGGGGAGGGAGCTAGGACTGGAAATGGGCTGAGTGGGGTGGGGGGGCTAGGACAGGAAATGGGCTGATGGAGGGGCTAGGATAGGTTTGGAAATGGGCTGTTGGGGGTGCTAAGATTGGAAATGGGCTGTAGTGGGGGCTTGAATTGAAATGGACTCATGGAGGGGCTAGAACTGGAAGTAGGCTTATGGGGGGCTTGGATTGGAAATGGGCTGAGTGGAGGGGAGCTAGGATTTGACATGGGCTGATGGTGGGGCTAGGAAAGGACTAGAAATAGGCTGATGGGGGGCTGGGATTGTTAATGAGCTGATGGAGGAACTCGGATAGGACTGGAAATGGATGGGGAACTAGGACTGGAAATGGGCTGATGGTGGGGCTAGGATAGGATTGGAAATGGGCTGATGGGGGGCTATGACTGGAAATGGGCTGATGCAGGGACTAGAAGCGAGCGGATGCTGGGTGGGGCTGGAACTAGAAGAGAGCTGATGTTGGGGGAGGATTAGAATGGGATGGAGCTGGGAGAGTGAAATGGAGAGGGAAAAAATATTTTGTGTGGGAGGGAAGACAAATCTACAATTGGCCGGATATTGGGAGAGTAAGTGGGGATTGAGGATGGAGGGGTAAAATTTGAGTGGATGAAATAGGAATGAGGAAAGAGCAAAAGGAGAAAGATTAGTATGTTAAAGCAGATGTAGAGAGAGAATGGAAAAAAAACTAGAAGAGAGAAGAAAGGACAAATGGACAGCAGACAATGGAGAGTTAGCAGAAGACACAAAGAAACCAGAAGAAAGTAGGTGGAGCAATTGTAACTGAAAAAAAATGCCCAAAAGGTAGAAAAATATCTCTTTATTTTGAATTTATTAACTGGAATATGTCAGCTCTAGGAAATGTGCATCATTAACGTCTGCGCTTTGTTTAGTACAAGAGGAAATTAATTTATAGTTTTATTTCTACAGTGTTGTACATTCCAAGTTTGGCTTTTGGGGTTCCCAGTTTAATTATTGTCTTCCTGTTTCTAAATTGTGATTCCTTGTTTGGTGATGGTCTATGTTCTGCATGTGTAACTGAGCTGAGATATTCTGTTTATGAAGTTTCTGTTTGACATTGCCACTTGTTCTCTTTCCCCAGTAGGTCTTGTATTGTTATTCTCTTAAATGTATTGGTTTAATATTTGCAGTGTTAGCTTTTGGTAGTTAGGGTATGGTGCTTTGTGAGTCCTGGTAGTGCTGTTAGGATACGGCAGGTTTGCTATGAGTTCTAAATGCCGTTTAAACTACTTGATAACCAAAACCCACCGGATAGTGCTGTGTAAGACTACCTGAAAATCAACTATTTTTGTCGGATTGCTCACCGATGAGTAGAAATTTCACTACTCTCGAAGTGAGCTCCCCATTTTATTCAAGAATTATTTAAAATGGCCCATCACAGGTCCAAGACAAAAACCAGAGCATAACCCGAAACTGTCTCAATCTTCAAGGCGCCTTGAATCATACAACTCCTTCACTGGTTTTGAAGATCTGATATAGAAGATTGAGACAGTTTCGGGTTATGCTCTGGTTTTTGTCTTGGACCTTTGCCACTGTTACAGAGGCGTTATCGTCTTGAAGGATTTGAGATGAGTACTTCTTTATTATTCTTGTTCAAGACTATGAAATAATTATATCAGAGCATTTTGGAAACGTCCTTACAGCATACTTTGGTTCTCGCAGTGCAGGTGCTACGGCTGGTTGTGCTGTGCACCTGATTTAATGACCTGTGATGGGCCATTTTAAATAATTCTTGAATAAAATGGGGAGCTCACTTCGAGAGTAGTGAAATTTCTACTCATCGGTGAGCAATCCGACAAAAATAGTTGATTTTCAGGTAGTCTTACACAGCACTATCTGGTGGGTTTTGGTTATCAAGTAGTTTAAACGGGATCTAGTTGGGTTGATTCCATTGGGTGTATTGTTTGTTTAGATGAGTTCTAAATGGGCAGTTTTTGTAGTAGTTCCTAATGTGCCTGGTGGTTGGCACTGGATTATAGTAATGTAGGAATCTTTTAGTCTTTCTTTATCCATACACTCATTAAGAGGCATGTTTACTAAAAGTTAGTGTATGGTAACATTATGCAAATATTTATGCAAATGAGGCACCTTATGCAAATGAGGCCCCACACTGAGTCTCTGCACATGGCCCCGCACTCCCCCTTGGACCGCCCCTGCTCCCTAGGCATCTGTCTGGTGCCTAATGGTTTGGTTGGCCCTGGTTGTAGAGTTCTAGAGGTTAATACTATTGTGATGTGGCAAGCAGGTTATCATTTGTAGAACTACATGGGCCCACGTATTCTCCACACTATCCACAAGGACCACTTGGCTCTTCCATCCCCGGCCCGGGCCCGCCTAGAACACACCCGTCACTCTGCTTTCTTTTTTCTTGGGTCAGCCCTCTGGAATTCCCTTCCCACCTTCCTCCGCACCAAACACTCCTACCCCCAGTTTAAATCTCTCCTAAAAACCCACCTCTTCTGCTCGGCCTTTGACGTACCTTTCTCTCCGACTTAGCTGTGTGATTTTAGTCAGTCCACTCTGTTCCTTCGCTGTCTCTTATCTTATCTTTCCTGTCACAAATTGGTGTTCCTTTCCTTTTCTAATGCAGCCTATGTTTGTTTGTTTTTTTTAATATTTTGTAAACCGCCCTGATGCTTCAGCCTGGGCGGTCAAGCAAGCAATGTGATAAAGATAAAGATGATAGTATAAGGATATGATTATCACTTTTTGCATAGAGAAAGCAACATGAGATTGTGTGTAGCTATGTGTGAGAGGGAGATCAAGACTGTGAGAGGCATTGGCAAAGAAAGTTCAGCATGTGTGAATGTGGGGGACTGCGAGAGGAGAAAGCAAAAGTGTGAGGGTGTGGTGGGGGCACATAGAGGTAAAAGCCAGAGATTGTGTGTAAGGGAGAAGAGATCAAGTACTTGATCGAGTAAGTGTGTGAGTACAGGGAGTGGGGTGCAGAGAGGAGAGCAAGAAAGTGTGTGTGTGTCTGGAGGGGGACATTGGGAGGCAATGATCTTTCCAATCAATGATCATTTAGGCACTGCATTTTCCCAAGGAAAAAAAAGGTGTAGGTACTTATATGCAAGGCTCTTTCATTCATGAGGACCATGGGTCTATTTTAGCAGGCAATGGAAAAGGTGCCGGTACCATCAGGTATGCAATGAGCATGGCTTCAAAATCTTTCAATAGTAAAAGTGCATAAAGTGTCTCCATTCCTTACATGGGGTGAGGTTAATGTGAGAAAAACAAAAGGGGCATATCATCCAAAGTTTGCCCAGGGCCCCATAAGTGGTTAAAGCAGCCCTGCATATATATTGCACCTATTCATGTTAATATATGGTTTACATGCCTCTTATGGTTACAAGAGTGTATAGTGAAAGAAATTATTATTAAGTATGTGCTAGATACATTTCTTGTTCTAAGTGACACAGTGAGTAATGGAAACAAGATATACAGCTGGGTCACAGTTTTGTACATACCACAATCTGTACAAATTGATTATATTAGTAATTTAAAGTGAAAGTTGTATGTAATTAAACCACAAAAGAAAGAAAGCTATTTACAACATATTTTTGGTAATACATCATGGCCTATAATATAGTAACATCTGAACATTTACTACAATGATTATGGGTTTCTATGTAGATGAGCTGTGTAGTCATACTGTCTTGATCTGAGGAAGAAAATTGTAACCTTCGAAAGCTAGTCAAAAACATGTTAAGTTAGTCCAGAAAAAAGGTATTACCTTATTTTCTTTTTATCTACTGTACCATATATGAGCAACTTCAAATAGAATCATTATTATGCTTTGAGTCTTATTAATTCTATTCATAGAAAATGAGAATATATAGAACCTATTGTCTGCCAGATTGCTGGCAATTTATTTTTTAACTTTGCACTTTAAAAAGGGATTTGAGATTCATTGTAAGAACAATGCTCTGAAATTACAGTGCACTAAGCACATTTTCCTTAGGGCTGATAGTTTTTTTTCAAAGAAATCTGAGTGTGACTTCACATTTTGAGAATTTCATAGTAAATGTTCCAATTCTCAGACTAATGGCATATTAAGTTACAGGGAAAGACTTTATAGTAACTAATGGAAAAATAAATGTGTCTGTAAAATACCCTTTGTGTCGATATTGGGTGTCTTACCTCCGGTGAAGAGAAAATAAAATCCTACATTGAACATACTTCATACAAGTAGAAAAATTTGCCTAAAAGCAGTGGGCAAAGACATGAAAGCAGATCTAAGTGATTTATTCAGGAAATAAAGCAGCTGAAAAGTAAAACAAATAGATGCACAGGCTTTTATCAGAATCAAGAAACCCATCAATCCCCATCTAACTGTTACAACCATACTCAAAGTAGCAACGGAATTACGAAAGGATAATTGACCAACTGTGTACACTATCTGCTGCAGGGACATGAGGAATAAAATGACCCCACAGCAATTAACATGCTAATACTTCTCAGGTGAGAAGGTGCATAACTCTTGGGTGATTAAAACCAAAAAGTAGTTTATACAGTACAGTACGTGTGTAGACACGTTTTACATATCACGTTGAGATTGGAATCGAGGCTCCAGGTAGTGATGTGCACAATTCCCCCAATATTTTACAAAGGCTCTTCAGTTTGACCCCTAGCAGTAGTACATAAGAACATACGAAATGTCACATTGGGTCAGACCAAGGTCCATCAACTTCTGTTTCCAATAATGGCCAATCCAGGTCTCAAGTACCTGGCAGGTTCCCCAAAAGGTACACAGGTTCCACAATGCTTGTCCTGGGGTAAGCAGTGGATTTCCTGGGTCCTCTTTATTTATTTAACATTTCTTATATACCTCATTTCAGTGTTATCAAAGTGGTTTACATTAACTGAACAAGTATACATGGAACTGGTTAAGGTTTAACATCAAACAGAGTGAATTGTGTTACATCAACAATGGTAACTATTTACATTTTTAAAAGTTGAAGGTTGATAAGCAAGGTAGGGGAGAGTTGGTGGATGAATGGCAATGTAGGAGTAGATACTGGGAGTTGTGACTGGGTGCTAAGTCATTGGGCTGTAGTGCTCAATAAACAGATGAGTTTTTAACTTTTTCCTAAAGACAGAGGAGTCGTTGATAGATCTTAACTGATGTGGAAATGAGTTCCAAAGTGTCAGTCCATAGATTTCAAAAGCTCTGTGACAGTTTTTTTGGGAACTACTGGTTTTGTGAGCTGGAGCTGAGAGAGTGTTTTG